>OY992890.1:12325546-12403670 GCA_963921405.1 Cepaea hortensis
ATTCTT
The DNA here is from genome assembly GCA_963921405.1 of Cepaea hortensis. NCBI lineage: Eukaryota > Metazoa > Mollusca > Gastropoda > Stylommatophora > Helicidae > Cepaea > Cepaea hortensis. The sequence goes on from OY992890.1 coordinate 12,325,553, forward strand.
TCTATATGCCCCAGCCATTGCAGTCTATTAGCCTTCATGATACCAGTGATTAGCGAGGATTTAAACAGATCATAAATGTCTTTGTTGCTTCTTCTTTTCCATTCTCCACTTTGTGTATCCCTAATGGGCCCAAAGATGCGTCTTAAGACTTTGTTCTCAAAGGTTTGTAACAAGGCTTCGTCTCCTTTAGTTGTACTCCAGGTTTCAGAGCCATACAGCACAACTGGTCTGATCAGTGTTTTGTATATTGTGATTTTGGTGTTACGAGATAGCGCATTTGGTTTTAGCAGATGTTGTAGTGCATAGTATATCTTATTTCCAGAGTTGATTCTAGTTTGTATTTCTTCCCTTATTATGTTGGAGCCGGTCTCTCTGGCTGTGGGGTTACAACACTTTCTCTCTGTAATCCCGTTTATCACGCAGAGTCTCGCAGCGGAGCGAGAACTGAGGTGGTTCGACCCCCGCTCGTGACTTGCGGATACTGAGCCGGCCGCTCAGAAAGCAATGGCAAACTACTGAGCGTAATCTTGCCAAGAGATCAACAGACAGCTGAAAGATGCTGCTGTTGACAGCTAAGTCCTGTAAAAGGATACGCAAAACATTTTATTATGTTGGAGCAGTTGAAGATTGTACCCAGGTATCTGTATGTTTCCGTTCTTTTAATGGTCATATTTGTATGTGGCCAGAGTTTTTAGCCGTTCCTTCTCTTGAAATTACCATATATTCTGTCTTATCTTGGTTGATAACCAGCCCCATTTGTTGAGCTTTTCCCTTTAAGAGAGTCAATATTTCTGATGTCTTTTGTTCATTTTCCCCTATAATATCTATATCATCTGCATAATCATTCAGTCTGGATGTTCCGCCAATAGCACATTCCTCCTTTACCTTCCTTACAACTTTCTCTAGAGCCAGATTGAAAAGGAGAGACGATAGTGCATCACCCTGTTTCAAGCCAGATGTTATTTGGAAAGGGTCTGATTATATATATATATATATATATATATATATATATATATATATATATATATATATATATATATATATATATATGTGTGTGTGTGTGTGTGTTACTATATTATAAGTATCTTCCATGCATAGTATGGTCATATTGATTAACTTCCTTGGTATTCCAAATTCCTGCATAGCATTCCATAGACTATTCCTATGGACACTATCATAAGCCTTTTTAAAATCCACAAAAATGTTATGGAGATCTCTTTTATATTCCCAATTTTTCTCGGCTATTTGTCGTAAGATCTAAAACCCGCCTGGTAGTCACCTAATATGTCTTCTGAATATGGTTTAATCTATTTAGTAATACTGCGGATAGTATCTTATAGCTTGTAGACAGTAGTGATATCCCTCTATAATTTTCACATTGGAACATGTCTCCTTTCTTAAAGATAGGTATCAATAATGACTCTTTCCAGTCATGGGGTAGTTCTTCTGTCCTCCAGATTTTTATTATTAGTTCGTATAGCTTTAGATGTAATGCATGGCCACCCGCCTTTATAAATTCAGCAGCAATTCCATCAGCCCCAGTTGCCTTGTTTTTAAGTCGTGTTATTACATATAGGATTTCTTCGAAAACGGGTTCTTCAATTTGTGGTTCACACGTTAGAACCTCTTCCTGTGGGAAAGTGTTACTTGGAGCTTCACAATTTAGTAATTCAACAAAGTATTCTTTCCATGTGTTACACATTTCCTCATTAATATTTATCATATTCCTATTTTTGTCTTTTAAACCATATGTGTTGTGTTGGTGCCCTCGTGTCAAATGATACAACACGACATATATATCATATCACATAGGTTTCAAATTGCTGTTACATAACCGGGGGCTCAGAGTTGGGTTGGGCGCCTGTCGCGAAATCACTGTGAATTAACGATCAGATGATACAAATAACAGCGACAGCCTGATTCGCAGCTGCAAATTGTTTATCCCTGGAGGCGGTGAGATCAAACGGTACAGCCGTCTTTGAGAGTTCCCCACAAGACAGAAAATTGTAGGCATGTTGTTGTGGCCCAATCGGGAGAATGCAGGAAACACGCTGGCTTGTTTTGGTTGTCGAAACAAGGGAGACAACTTTTGCATTGGTTGAACAAAGGGGAGAGAATAATTCTGAAATAGTTAGTTGCCCTCGAGGACACCTGTGTTAACATCAAAGGAAGTCACTAGAACAATTCAAGTCTGTTTGAAAAACCTAGCTGGTTACAGCGATTGTAAACAAGAGAGTTGGCCTAAGACGGACGGTGTTTTCGCTAGCTCTGTTGGAATTTGAAAAACATCTACCGTGTGCGGGATTAATTAAATTTAATTTACACGTGCCTGTCATGGTAAATTGTAGATGTAATTCAGGAGAAAAGCAGTGTTACATAAGGTACTCCATCGATTGTATTTAGGTGTAATTAATGTGGGATAGACTGGTGATAGTAGAGTTTAGGACTTTAACGTAGTGAAGTGATAATTAGCTCTGCTAGTTGAGAATAGGGTAGTGAAGTGAGAATTAGCTCTGCTAGTGAGAATAGTGTAGTGGGGTGATATTTGGAGAGATTGAGGATGGGTTGGGAGATAGGGGAAATGTCCAATGGTGGGATCTTCCAGTGGGGTGCCTACTGGGGTTCTGCACTCTGTCTATTGGTCTTTCCTTGTCTTAGCCTGATTCGGACCAAGGTGATGAGAACCTCTGCTCTATGACAGAGTTTAGTTCGCTGATAAATATCTGAGCGAGGCCGTAGGCCTACACTCAGCTAGTAGGATCAGTAACTAGTGCTCTCACCAGGTGTGTTATTTCTCTAACAGGTTCCACGCCAGTTACGAGGAAGCTCTACACTGGTTTTGAGGAAGTTCTACTCCAATGAGGAAGAACACAAGATGAACCGTCAATGTTTTTTTAAGGAAATGAATAATGTCCGAGAAGAAAGTTTGTACAATAGTGTTTACGCTGGGCCCATGATCAGGAGGGTCCACCAGAACATGGCTCAGATGAGCAAAACCATATAATGATTCCTGTGTGATAAGGTTCACCTAGGATGGGTGAGGTTAGTTGATACACCACATATCATATGAACAATAGTGACTAAAAAGGAACATTAAACGTAGCATTCCCATGGAGCTGTAGAGTCCATTGGAATAGTATAAGGGACATTGTATTTGAGACAATATAGACAATAGATAGGATCAAGTGTATTAACAATAACAGTGATACCTATATTCCCAAGTACAAGGAATGAACATTTAAGAACTATAGGGACCTATAGGACGCAGTGTGTAACCGATCCATGATCAGTGTTAAACGATAGACTGTATCTATTTCGGATGATCAGGTAGATGGATTACCAAGTAGCTACAGAAGAAAGTCAGCGTCTGGCAGGAGAGATACATCACAGGGTGAGGTTTTCTTGTGCTGACCTAACGTGCTGTGGTGTGACCTTGCTAGGATGATCTGACTGGGCTACTGATCTGATGGTCCGATTCTACACACATTATAGTACACGACACACATTCTTCGCATACACTTCTCACATACATTACACTTTTCTTTTAATAAATTAATTGTTATTAATTTTTAGAAGCTAGAGTTGTTGAGTATGTTGCGTTGGGGAAGAATGAGAGGGGGCATGATCCAGTAGTGAGAGAGAGAGAGAGAGAGAGAGAGAGAGAGAGAGAGAGAGAGAGAGAGAGAGAGAGAGAGAGAGAGGTGTCCATAAACTGGAGGAGTGTGGTTGACGGAATCTAGTGGATTCTCCAGGATAATGATAAGGGGTTAAAATATAATGTGGTGTTGATTCCTCTCACTCCAGGGACGACACTTTAAAGAAACACACGACAGCGCCCAACCTTGCAAAATACCCCCATGGTTTGTGCATTCATCGCCTCTGGCAGCAAAAGTCAAACTCCTGGCCCTTCACGTGGCAGAACTGTTTTAATTAACAGAAGAAGGGGCGACGGCGAGTTTCTGGCGCCGTAAAACCCAGAATTATTTGGATATGGATGCACGTACATACACGCGCTGACATACAAATATCTAACCTCTAGTAAGACCACAGTCTACTCAAGCAAAGGAAAGATGCTGAACACAAAGGAGGCCCACCACATAAATCAGGATGCCACGCAATTACGTGAAGCGGACAAAAGAAGAAGAAATGACACCACATTACATATTATCATACAACATTACATACCTCTCCTACAACATTACACATTAATCATACAATATTACATGACTATCATAAATATTACATATATACCATGCAACATTACATATCTATCATACAACATTATATATCTATCATACAACATTACATATCTATTATACATGATTATATATTTATCATACAGCATTACATAACCATCGGCCAACATTAATTATCTATCATGCAATATTACACATCTATCATACAACATTACATATCTATCATACAACACTACATATCTATCATACAACACTACATATCTATCATACAACACTACATATCTATCATACAACACTACATATCTATCATACAACACTACATATCTATCATACAACATGACATATCTATCAAACAACATGTTGTATCTCCAAGACAACACTCACGCCTGTCACATGACCTACAGAAATAACACACATATTTATTATACATGCGCAGAAGACCTGCATCATTAACAAAAAGTGGAACCATGTGCTAGACACATAAAAATATAACATCATCAACAGTGCAGAAATAGAAACTAATAACGTTTTCGAAATGTGCTAGTTTTATCTGCCCGGGTTACCAGTGTTATTTTTATCTGCCCCGTTGATCGTGTTATTTTTATCTGTCCCAGTTGCCTCGACTGTTAAACTGTCCCAGACGACCTGAGACACACCGACTAAAATAAACCCAGGGAATCGTAATATTGCCGGTCTCTCTGGCTGTGGGGTTACAACACTTTCTCTCTGTAATCCCGTTTATCACGCAGAGTCTCGCAGCGGAGCGAGAACTGAGGTGGTTCGACCCCCGCTCGTGACTTGCGGATACTGAGCCGGCCGCTCAGAAAGCAATGGCAAACTACTGAGCGTAATCTTGCCAAGAGATCAACAGACAGCTGAAAGATGCTGCTGTTGACAGCTAAGTCCTGTAAAAGGATACGCAAAACATTTATTATAATCGTAATATTGCATTCACAACGAGGCTAGCGGGGATTGGTTAGGCTTTCATCTTCATCATCATCGTTGATAAGCGTGACAATTACAGCTCTCTATCTCACACAATCACCAGAGTCTCTCATTCGGTCAGTGCTCTAGTCCCGACTATGATATTTGACCAAGTTTATCAACGTGTTCATCTCTGTATCTTTCTCATACTATTTGAGTGCTGGCGGTGCTCACCAAACCCGACACCCCACATTGTTCCAAAGATTTCGAGCGGAGGAGTGCACTTAGGAGTGTCCGAGTATTACTATTACCCTACTGCGAGGAAATGTAATGTAAAGATTAAATGTCATGGCAGTGCAGACAAGACTCTAAGCCTTGGGGGCAAATTGTCTAGGATCCATGCCCCGACAGGTGAAACGTTAGAGCATTGATTTAACAGCAGCTTCTGAAGCTTGTCTTGTTCCAGATGTATTGGTGTTACCTTTCCTCTGGAGTAAACTAGGCAAGCGAGAGAGGGATCATGTTGCGTGGGCAACACATGGTTTGTACAAGTCAACCCAGGCGTTGTGCTATGGAGAGGTTATTATGCCATTTTGAAGCTCATTAACAAACTATCGTCTGTCAAGACGGCCAGTTGCCAATAGCCTCTACTTCCGTTGAGAGCCAACCGACAGGCAGCTGTTCTAGACTGATCTGTCTTTGAGGGGGAGGAAGTAATTACCCGTGAATGTCACACTGAGCCTTGGAGTGCCCTACAAAACTATCAGTGAACGCCGGGGTGAAGTCGGATGTGTCGGCCGAAGGAAGCAAATATATCAGCGCTACTGGAGACAACCCAAGAGTAATTACGTCGACAAAAACAAAACAAAGAAAATCCAGTGAACGAGGAAACAAAAGAAGAAGAAGAAACCCATCATTAACAAAACAGCAACAACAACAACGTAACAAGAAAAAAGACCAACAACAACAATGAAAGAAGAAGAAGAAGAAGAAGAAGAAGAAGAAGAGCGAACGAACGAAGGAACGAACGAACGAACAAACTTTATTTATTAGTTAAGAAGAAGAAGAAGAAGAAGAAGAAGAAGAAGAAGAAGAAGAAGAAGAAGAAGAAGAGGAAGAAGAGGAAGAAGAAGAAGAAGAACTGCAGCAGGAACAGCAAAAATACAAAATCAAGAAGATAAAAGAAGATCAACAACTTAAAAATGACATACAACAACAAGTGAAGAAGAAGAAGAATAAGAACGAAAACAACAACAATGGCTGCAGCAGCAACAGCAACAACACCAAATCAAACAGAAGAAGAAGAAGAAGAAGAAGAAGAAGAAGAAGAAGAAGAAGAAGAAGAAGAAGAAGAAGAAGAAGAAGAAGAAGAAGAAATTCCTCACGAAAATCGTGCATTTATTTTTTTATGCGTTAGCACTTTATTCAGTCGTGACGACGCAAACAACAAACAACAAAAACGTCTACAGCAAAATTTCATGGCAACTTAACTGAATAGATCCAGTTATTGGATATACTTCAACACTTGCCAATCTGCTCTCCATCACGATGCACAAGTCATTGATCTTAACCTGACTTCGCACATTTTTCAATCTTCAGTCGAAGTTTTCTTATCCAAGAATTACCACTTGATGGTAATTTGATGTATTTGGTCATTGCAACATTTTATCGAATTCCAAGTAAACAACCACAACAGTCTTAAGTTCTTCAAGAATCGCCCAGAGCGCATTTTCTAGGTTCTTGATTTAAATTTGAAGCTCATTGTGTTGATGTTGGCGTTCTTTGTTTAGATTTTGTTTCCAATTCGCTATATCTTCAGCATTTTCTTTGTTACATCGTTTCGTATCTCGCTGACTGCACTTAGTTCATATTGATTGTCTTGTTTCTCCTCCTCTCCCACCACTTAAATTTCATCCCCTTGCTCCTGCTCCTCTAGCTCCTCTTGCTTCTCTAGATCCTTATATTGTTTCTCTAGATCCTTATATTGTTTCTCTAGCTTCTTATATTGTTTCTCTAGATCCTTATATTGTTTCTCTAGCTTCTTATATTGTTTCTCTAGATCCTTATATTGTTTCTCTAGCTTCTTATATTGTTTCTCTAGATCCTTATATTGTTTCTCTAGATCCTTATATTGTTTCTCTAGATCCTTATATTGCTTCTCTAGCTTCTTATATTGTTTCTCTAGATCCTTATATTGTTTCTCTAGCTTCTTATATTGTTTCTCTAGCTTCTTATATTGTTTCTCTAGATCCTTATATTGTTTCTATAGATCCTTATATTGTTTCTCTAGATCCTTATATTGCTTCTATAGATCCTTATATTGTTTCTCTAGCTTCTTATATTGTTTCTCTAGCTTCTTATATTGTTTCTCTAGATCCTTATATTGTTTCTCTAGATCCTTATATTGTTTCTCTAGCTTCTTATATTGTTTCTCTAGATCCTTATATTGTTTCTCTAGCTTCTTATATTGTTTCTCTAGATCCTTATATTGTTTCTCTAGATCCTTATATTGTTTCTCTAGATCCTTATATTGCTTCTCTAGCTTCTTATATTGTTTCTCTAGATCCTTATATTGTTTCTCTAGCTTCTTATATTGTTTCTCTAGCTTCTTATATTGTTTCTCTAGATCCTTATATTGTTTCTATAGATCCTTATATTGTTTCTCTAGATCCTTATATTGCTTCTATAGATCCTTATATTGTTTCTCTAGCTTCTTATATTGTTTCTCTAGCTTCTTATATTGTTTCTCTAGATCCTTATATTGTTTCTCTAGCTTCATATATTGTTTCTCTAGATCCTTATATTGCTTCTCTAGCTTCTTATATTGTTTCTCTAGATCCTTATATTGCTTCTCTAGCTTCTTATATTGTTTCTCTAGATCCTTATATTGTTTCTCTAGATCCTTATATTGTTTCTCTAGATCCTTATATTGTTTCTCTAGATCCTTATATTGTTTCTCTAGCTTCTTATATTGTTTCTCTAGATCCTTATATTGTTTCTCTAGCTTCTTATATTGTTTCTCTAGATCCTTATATTGTTTCTCTAGCTTCTTATATTGTTTCTCTAGATCCTTATATTGTTTCTCTAGATCCTTATATTGTTTCTCTAGATCCTTATATTGCTTCTCTAGCTTCTTATATTGTTTCTCTAGATCCTTATATTGTTTCTCTAGCTTCTTATATTGTTTCTCTAGCTTCTTATATTGTTTCTCTAGATCCTTATATTGTTTCTATAGATCCTTATATTGTTTCTCTAGATCCTTATATTGCTTCTATAGATCCTTATATTGTTTCTCTAGCTTCTTATATTGTTTCTCTAGCTTCTTATATTGTTTCTCTAGATCCTTATATTGTTTCTCTAGCTTCTTATATTGTTTCTCTAGATCCTTATATTGTTTCTCTAGATCCTTATATTGTTTCTCTAGATTCTTATATTGTTTCTCTAGATCCTTATATTGTTTCTCTAGCTTCTTATATTGTTTCTCTAGATCCTTATATTGTTTCTCTAGATCCTTATATTGTTTCTCTAGATCCTTATATTGCTTCTCTAGCTTCTTATATTGTTTCTCTAGATCCTTATATTGTTTCTCTAGATCCTTATATTGTTTTTCTAGCTTCTTATATTGTTTCTCTAGCTTCTTATATTGTTTCTCTAGATCCTTATATTGTTTCTATAGATCCTTATATTGTTTCTCTAGATCCTTATATTGCTTCTATAGATCCTTATATTGTTTCTCTAGCTTCTTATATTGTTTCTCTAGCTTCTTATATTGTTTCTCTAGATCCTTATATTGTTTCTCTAGCTTCTTATATTGTTTCTCTAGATCCTTATATTGTTTCTCTAGATCCTTATATTGTTTCTCTAGCTTCTTATATTGTTTCTCTAGATCCTTATATTGTTTCTCTAGCTTCTTATATTGTTTCTCTAGATCCTTATATTGTTTCTCTAGATCCTTATATTGCTTCTCTAGCTTCTTATATTGTTTCTCTAGATCCTTATATTGTTTCTCTAGCTTCTTATATTGTTTCTCTAGCTTCTTATATTGTTTCTCTAGCTCCTTATATTGTTTCTCTAGATCCTTATATTGTTTCTCTAGCTTCTTATATTGTTTCTCTAGCTTCTTATATTGTTTCTCTAGCTTCTTATATTGTTTCTCTAGCTTCTTATATTGTTTCTCTAGATCCTTATATTGTTTCTCTAGATCCTTATATTGTTTCTCTAGATCCTTATATTGTTTCTCTAGCTTCTTATATTGTTTCTCTAGCTCCTTATATTGTTTCTCTAGATCCTTATATTGTTTCTCTAGCTTCTTATATTGTTTCTCTAGCTTCTTATATTGTTTCTCTAGCTTCTTATATTGTTTCTCTAGCTTCTTATATTGTTTCTCTAGCTTCTTATATTGTTTCTCTAGATCCTTATATTGTTTCTCTAGATCCTTATATTGCTTCTCTAGATCCTTATATTGTTTCTCTAGATCCTTATATTGTTTCTCTAGCTTCTTATATTGTTTCTCTAGCTTCTTATATTGTTTCTCTAGATCCTTATATTGTTTCTCTAGATCCTTATATTGCTTCTCTAGATCCTTATATTGTTTCTCTAGCTTCTTATATTGTTTCTCTAGCTTCTTATATTGTTTCTCTAGCTTCTTATATTGTTTCTCTAGATCCTTATATTGTTTCTCTAGATCCTTATATTGCTTCTCTAGATCCTTATATTGTTTCTCTAGCTCCTTATATTGTTTCTCTAGCTTCTTATATTGTTTCTCTAGCTTCTTATATTGTTTCTCTAGATCCTTATATTGTTTCTCTAGATCCTTATATTGCTTCTCTAGCTTCTTATATTGTTTCTCTAGATCCTTATATTGTTTCTCTAGCTTCTTATATTGTTTCTCTAGCTTCTTATATTGTTTCTCTAGATCCTTATATTGTTTCTCTAGCTTCTTATATTGTTTCTCTAGCTTCTTATATTGTTTCTCTAGCTTCTTATATTGTTTCTCTAGATCCTTATATTGTTTCTCTAGCTTCTTATATTGTTTCTCTAGATCCTTATATTGTTTCTCTAGCTTCTTATATTGTTTCTCTAGATCCTTATATTGTTTCTCTAGATCCTTATATTGTTTCTCTAGATCCTTATATTGCTTCTCTAGCTTCTTATATTGTTTCTCTAGATCCTTATATTGTTTCTCTAGATCCTTATATTGTTTCTCTAGATCCTTATATTGTTTCTCTAGATCCTTATATTGTTTCTCTAGATCCTTATATTGCTTCTCTAGCTTCTTATATTGTTTCTCTAGATCCTTATATTGTTTCTCTAGATCCTTATATTGCTTCTCTAGATCCTTATATTGTTTCTCTAGATCCTTATATTGTTTCTCTAGATCCTTATATTGTTTCTCTAGCTTCTTATATTGTTTCTCTAGATCCTTATATTGTTTCTCTAGATCCTTATATTGTTTCTCTAGCTTCTTATATTGTTTCTCTAGCTTCTTATATTGTTTCTCTAGATCCTTATATTGTTTCTCTAGATCCTTATATTGTTTCTCTAGCTTCTTATATTGTTTCTCTAGCTTCTTATATTGTTTCTCTAGATCCTTATATTGTTTCTCTAGCTTCTTATATTGTTTCTCTAGCTTCTTATATTGTTTCTCTAGATCCTTATATTGTTTCTCTAGCTTCTTATATTGTTTCTCTAGATCCTTATATTGTTTCTCTAGCTTCTTATATTGTTTCTCTAGCTTCTTATATTGTTTCTCTAGCTTCTTATATTGTTTCTCTAGATCCTTATATTGTTTCTCTAGATCCTTATATTGTTTCTCTAGATCCTTATATTGTTTCTCTAGATCCTTATATTGCTTCTCTAGATCCTTATATTGCTTCTCTAGATCCTTATATTGTTTCTCTAGCTTCTTATATTGTTTCTCTAGATCCTTATATTGCTTCTCTAGCTTCTTATATTGTTTCTCTAGATCCTTATATTGTTTCTCTAGCTTCTTATATTGTTTCTCTAGCTCCTTATATTGTTTCTCTAGATCCTTATATTGTTTCTCTAGATCCTTATATTGTTTCTCTAGATCCTTATATTGCTTCTCTAGCTTCTTATATTGTTTCTCTAGATCCTTATATTGTTTCTCTAGATCCTTATATTGTTTCTCTAGCTTCTTATATTGTTTCTCTAGCTTCTTATATTGTTTCTCTAGATCCTTATATTGTTTCTCTAGATCCTTATATTGTTTCTCTAGATCCTTATATTGCTTCTCTAGCTTCTTATATTGTTTCTCTAGATCCTTATATTGTTTCTCTAGATCCTTATATTGTTTCTCTAGATCCTTATATTGTTTCTCTAGATCCTTATATTGTTTCTCTAGATCCTTATATTGCTTCTCTAGCTTCTTATATTGTTTCTCTAGATCCTTATATTGTTTCTCTAGATCCTTATATTGTTTCTCTAGATCCTTATATTGTTTCTCTAGATCCTTATATTGTTTCTCTAGATCCTTATATTGCTTCTCTAGCTTCTTATATTGTTTCTCTAGATCCTTATATTGTTTCTCTAGATCCTTATATTGCTTCTCTAGATCCTTATATTGCTTCTCTAGCTTCTTATATTGTTTCTCTAGATCCTTATATTGTTTCTCTAGATCCTTATATTGCTTCTCTAGCTTCTTATATTGTTTCTCTAGCTTCTTATATTGTTTCTCTAGCTTCTTATATTGTTTCTCTAGCTTCTTATATTGTTTCTCTAGCTTCTTATATTGTTTCTCTAGATCCTTATATTGTTTCTCTAGATCCTTATATTGTTTCTCTAGCTCCTTATATTGTTTCTCTAGATCCTTATATTGTTTCTCTAGCTTCTTATATTGTTTCTCTAGCTTCTTATATTGTTTCTCTAGCTTCTTATATTGTTTCTCTAGCTTCTTATATTGTTTCTCTAGCTTCTTATATTGCTTCTCTAGATCCTTATATTGTTTCTCTAGCTTCTTATATTGTTTCTCTAGCTTCTTATATTGTTCCTCTAGCTCCTTATATTGCTTCTCTAGATCCTTATATTGTTTCTCTAGCTTCTTATATTGTTTCTCTAGCTTCTTATATTGTTTCTCTAGCTTCTTATATTGTTTCTCTAGCTTCTTATATTGTTTCTCTAGCTTCTTATATTGTTTCTCTAGCTTCTTATATTGTTTCTCTAGATCCTTATATTGTTTCTCTAGCTCCTTATATTGTTTCTCTAGATCCTTATATTGTTTCTCTAGCTTCTTATATTGTTTCTCTAGCTTCTTATATTGTTTCTCTAGCTTCTTATATTGTTTCTCTAGATCCTTTTATTGTTTCTCTAGATCCTTATATTGCTTCTCTAGCTTCTTATATTGTTTCTCTAGATCCTTATATTGTTTCTCTAGATCCTTATATTGTTTCTCTAGATCCTTATATTGTTTCTCTAGATCCTTATATTGTTTCTCTAGATCCTTATATTGCTTCTCTAGCTTCTTATATTGTTTCTCTAGATCCTTATATTGTTTCTCTAGATCCTTATATTGCTTCTCTAGATCCTTATATTGTTTCTCTAGATCCTTATATTGTTTCTCTAGATCCTTATATTGTTTCTCTAGATCCTTATATTGTTTCTCTAGATCCTTATATTGTTTCTCTAGATCCTTATATTGCTTCTCTAGCTTCTTATATTGTTTCTCTAGATCCTTATATTGTTTCTCTAGATCCTTATATTGTTTCTCTAGATCCTTATATTGTTTCTCTAGATCCTTATATTGTTTCTCTAGATCCTTATATTGTTTCTCTAGATCCTTATATTGTTTCTCTAGATCCTTATATTGTTTCTCTAGATCCTTATATTGTTTCTCTAGATCCTTATATTGTTTCTCTAGCTTCTTATATTGTTTCTCTAGATCCTTATATTGCTTCTCTAGATCCTTATATTGTTTCTCTAGATCCTTATATTGTTTCTCTAGCTTCTTATATTGTTTCTCTAGATCCTTATATTGTTTCTCTAGATCCTTATATTGTTTCTCTAGATCCTTATATTGTTTCTCTAGATCCTTATATTGCTTCTCTAGATCCTTATATTGTTTCTCTTGCTTCTTATATTGTTTCTCTAGCTTCTTATATTGTTTCTCTAGATCCTTATATTGTTTCTCTAGCTTCTTATATTGTTTCTCTAGCTTCTTATATTGTTTCTCTAGCTTCTTATATTGTTTCTCTAGATCCTTATATTGTTTCTCTAGCTTCTTATATTGTTTCTCTAGATCCTTATATTGTTTCTCTAGATCCTTATATTGCTTCTATAGATCCTTATATTGTTTCTCTAGATCCTTATATTGTTTCTCTAGCTTCTTATATTGTTTCTCTAGATCCTTATATTGTTTCTCTAGATCCTTATATTGCTTCTATAGATCCTTATATTGTTTCTCTAGATCCTTATATTGTTTCTCTAGATCCTTATATTGTTTCTCTAGATCCTTATATTGTTTCTCTAGATCCTTATATTGTTTCTCTAGCTTCTTATATTGTTTCTCTAGATCCTTATATTGTTTCTCTAGATCCTTATATTGTTTCTCTAGCTTCTTATATTGTTTCTCTAGCTTCTTATATTGTTTCTCTAGATCCTTATATTGTTTCTCTAGATCCTTATATTGTTTCTCTAGATCCTTATATTGTTTCTCTAGATCCTTATATTGCTTCTATAGATCCTTATATTGTTTCTCTAGATCCTTATATTGTTTCTCTAGATCCTTATATTGTTTCTCTAGATCCTTATATTGTTTCTCTAGATCCTTATATTGTTTCTCTAGCTTCTTATATTGTTTCTCTAGATCCTTATATTGTTTCTCTAGATCCTTATATTGTTTCTCTAGCTTCTTATATTGTTTCTCTAGCTTCTTTTATTGTTTCTCTAGCTTCTTATATTGTTTCTCTAGATCCTTATATTGTTTCTCTAGATCCTTATATTGTTTCTCTAGCTTCTTATATTGTTTCTCTAGCTTCTTATATTGCTTCTCTAGCTTCTTATATTGTTTCTCTAGCTTCTTATATTGTTTCTCTAGATCCTTATATTGTTTCTATAGATCCTTATATTGTTTCTCTAGATCCTTATATTGTTTCTCTAGATCCTTATATTGTTTCTCTAGATCCTTATATTGTTTCTCTAGCTTCTTATATTGTTTCTCTAGCTTCTTATATTGTTTCTCTAGCTTCTTATATTGTTTCTCTAGCTTCTTATATTGTTTCTCTAGATCCTTATATTGTTTCTCTAGCTTCTTATATTGTTTCTCTAGATCCTTATATTGTTTCTCTAGATCCTTATATTGTTTCTCTAGCTTCTTATATTGTTTCTCTAGATCCTTATATTGTTTCTCTAGCTTCTTATATTGTTTCTCTAGCTTCTTATATTGTTTCTCTAGCTTCTTATATTGTTTCTCTAGATCCTTATATTGTTTCTCTAGCTTCTTATATTGTTTCTCTAGATCCTTATATTGTTTCTCTAGCTTCTTATATTGTTTCTCCAGATCCTTATATTGTTTCTCTAGATCCTTATATTGTTTCTCTAGATCCTTATATTGCTTCTCTAGCTTCTTATATTGTTTCTCTAGATCCTTATATTGTTTCTCTAGATCCTTATATTGCTTCTCTAGATCCTTATATTGTTTCTCTAGATCCTTATATTGTTTCTCTAGATCCTTATATTGTTTCTCTAGATCCTTATATTGTTTCTCTAGATCCGTATATTGTTTCTCTAGATCCTTATATTGCTTCTCTAGCTTCTTATATTGTTTCTCTAGATCCTTATATTGTTTCTCTAGATCCTTATATTGTTTCTCTAGATCCTTATATTGTTTCTCTAGATCCTTATATTGTTTCTCTAGATCCTTATATTGTTTCTCTAGATCCTTATATTGTTTCTCTAGATCCTTATATTGTTTCTCTAGATCCTTATATTGTTTCTCTAGATCCTTATATTGTTTCTCTAGCTTCTTATATTGTTTCTCTAGATCCTTATATTGCTTCTCTAGATCCTTATATTGTTTCTCTAGATCCTTATATTGTTTCTCTAGCTTCTTATATTGTTTCTCTAGATCCTTATATTGTTTCTCTAGATCCTTATATTGTTTCTCTAGATCCTTATATTGTTTCTCTAGATCCTTATATTGCTTCTCTAGATCCTTATATTGTTTCTCTAGATCCTTATATTGTTTCTCTAGCTTCTTATATTGTTTCTCTAGATCCTTATATTGTTTCTCTAGATCCTTATATTGTTTCTCTAGATCCTTATATTGTTTCTCTAGATCCTTATATTGCTTCTCTAGATCCTTATATTGTTTCTCTAGCTTCTTATATTGTTTCTCTAGCTTCTTATATTGTTTCTCTAGATCCTTATATTGTTTCTCTAGCTTCTTATATTGTTTCTCTAGATCCTTATATTGTTTCTCTAGATCCTTATATTGTTTCTCTAGATCCTTATATTGTTTCTCTAGCTTCTTATATTGTTTCTCTAGATCCTTATATTGTTTCTCTAGATCCTTATATTGTTTCTCTAGCTTCTTATATTGTTTCTCTAGCTTCTTTTATTGTTTCTCTAGCTTCTTATATTGTTTCTCTAGATCCTTATATTGTTTCTCTAGATCCTTATATTGTTTCTCTAGCTTCTTATATTGTTTCTCTAGCTTCTTATATTGCTTCTCTAGCTTCTTATATTGTTTCTCTAGTTTCTTATATTGTTTCTCTAGATCCTTATATTGCTTCTCTAGCTTCTTATATTGTTTCTCTAGATCCTTATATTGTTTCTCTAGATCCTTATATTGCTTCTCTAGATCCTTATATTGTTTCTCTAGATCCTTATATTGTTTCTCTAGATCCTTATATTGTTTCTCTAGATCCTTATATTGTTTCTCTAGATCCTTATATTGTTTCTCTAGATCCTTATATTGCTTCTCTAGCTTCTTATATTGTTTCTCTAGATCCTTATATTGTTTCTCTAGATCCTTATATTGTTTCTCTAGAACCTTATATTGTTTCTCTAGATCCTTATATTGTTTCTCTAGATCCTTATATTGTTTCTCTAGATCCTTATATTGTTTCTCTAGATCCTTATATTGTTTCTCTAGATCCTTATATTGTTTCTCTAGATCCTTATATTGTTTCTCTAGCTTCTTATATTGTTTCTCTAGATCCTTATATTGCTTCTCTAGATCCTTATATTGTTTCTCTAGATCCTTATATTGTTTCTCTAGCTTCTTATATTGTTTCTCTAGATCCTTATATTGTTTCTCTAGATCCTTATATTGTTTCTCTAGATCCTTATATTGTTTCTCTAGATACTTATATTGCTTCTCTAGATCCTTATATTGTTTCTCTTGCTTCTTATATTGTTTCTCTAGCTTCTTATATTGTTTCTCTAGATCCTTATATTGTTTCTCTAGCTTCTTATATTGTTTCTCTAGCTTCTTATATTGTTTCTCTAGCTTCTTATATTGTTTCTCTAGATCCTTATATTGTTTCTCTAGCTTCTTATATTGTTTCTCTAGATCCTTATATTGTTTCTCTAGATCCTTATATTGCTTCTATAGATCCTTATATTGTTTCTCTAGATCCTTATATTGTTTCTCTAGCTTCTTATATTGTTTCTCTAGATCCTTATATTGTTTCTCTAGATCCTTATATTGCTTCTATAGATCCTTATATTGTTTCTCTAGATCCTTATATTGTTTCTCTAGCTTCTTATATTGTTTCTCTAGATCCTTATATTGTTTCTCTAGATCCTTATATTGTTTCTCTAGATCCTTATATTGTTTCTCTAGATCCTTATATTGTTTCTCTAGATCCTTATATTGTTTCTCTAGATCCTTATATTGCTTCTATAGATCCTTATATTGTTTCTCTAGATCCTTATATTGTTTCTCTAGATCCTTATATTGTTTCTCTAGATCCTTATATTGTTTCTCTAGATCCTTATATTGTTTCTCTAGCTTCTTATATTGTTTCTCTAGATCCTTATATTATTTCTCTAGATCCTTATATTGTTTCTCTAGCTTCTTATATTGTTTCTCTAGCTTCTTTTATTGTTTCTCTAGCTTCTTATATTGTTTCTCTAGATCCTTATATTGTTTCTCTAGATCCTTATATTGTTTCTCTAGCTTCTTATATTGTTTCTCTAGCTTCTTATATTGCTTCTCTAGCTTCTTATATTGTTTCTCTAGCTTCTTATATTGTTTCTCTAGATCCTTATATTGTTTCTATAGATCCTTATATTGTTTCTCTAGATCCTTATATTGTTTCTCTAGATCCTTATATTGTTTCTCTAGATCCTTATATTGTTTCTCTAGATTCTTATATTGTTTCTCTAGCTTCTTATATTGTTTCTCTAGCTTCTTATATTGTTTCTCTAGCTTCTTATATTGTTTCTCTAGATCCTTATATTGTTTCTCTAGCTTCTTATATTGTTTCTCTAGATCCTTATATTGTTTCTCTAGATCCTTATATTGTTTCTCTAGCTTCTTATATTGTTTCTCTAGATCCTTATATTGTTTCTCTAGCTTCTTATATTGTTTCTCTAGCTTCTTATATTGTTTCTCTAGCTTCTTATATTGTTTCTCTAGATCCTTATATTGTTTCTCTAGCTTCTTATATTGTTTCTCTAGATCCTTATATTGTTTCTCTAGCTTCTTATATTGTTTCTCTAGATCCTTATATTGTTTCTCTAGATCCTTATATTGTTTCTCTAGATCCTTATATTGCTTCTCTAGCTTCTTATATTGTTTCTCTAGATCCTTATATTGTTTCTCTAGATCCTTATATTGCTTCTCTAGATCCTTATATTGTTTCTCTAGATCCTTATATTGTTTCTCTAGATCCTTATATTGTTTCTCTAGATCCTTATATTGTTTCTCTAGATCCTTATATTGTTTCTCTAGATCCTTATATTGCTTCTCTAGCTTCTTATATTGTTTCTCTAGATCCTTATATTGTTTCTCTAGATCCTTATATTGTTTCTCTAGATCCTTATATTGTTTCTCTAGATCCTTATATTGTTTCTCTAGATCCTTATATTGTTTCTCTAGATCCTTATATTGTTTCTCTAGATCCTTATATTGTTTCTCTAGATCCTTATATTGTTTCTCTAGATCCTTATATTGTTTCTCTAGATCCTTATATTGTTTCTCTAGCTTCTTATATTGTTTCTCTAGATCCTTATATTGCTTCTCTAGATCCTTATATTGTTTCTCTAGATCCTTATATTGTTTCTCTAGCTTCTTATATTGTTTCTCTAGATCCTTATATTGTTTCTCTAGATCCTTATATTGTTTCTCTAGATCCTTATATTGTTTCTCTAGATCCTTATATTGCTTCTCTAGATCCTTATATTGTTTCTCTAGCTTCTTATATTGTTTCTCTAGCTTCTTATATTGTTTCTCTAGATCCTTATATTGTTTCTCTAGCTTCTTATATTGTTTCTCTAGCTTCTTATATTGTTTCTCTAGCTTCTTATATTGTTTCTCTAGATCCTTATATTGTTTCTCTAGCTTCTTATATTGTTTCTCTAGATCCTTATATTGTTTCTCTAGATCCTTATATTGCTTCTATAGATCCTTATATTGTTTCTCTAGATCCTTATATTGTTTCTCTAGCTTCTTATATTGTTTCTCTAGATCCTTATATTGTTTCTCTAGATCCTTATATTGCTTCTATAGATCCTTATATTGTTTCTCTAGATCCTTATATTGTTTCTCTAGATCCTTATATTGTTTCTCTAGATCCTTATATTGTTTCTCTAGATCCTTATATTGTTTCTCTAGCTTCTTATATTGTTTCTCTAGATCCTTACATTGTTTCTCTAGATCCTTATATTGTTTCTCTAGCTTCTTATATTGTTTCTCTAGCTTCTTATATTGTTTCTCTAGATCCTTATATTGTTTCTCTAGATCCTTATATTGTTTCTCTAGATCCTTATATTGTTTCTCTAGATCCTTATATTGCTTCTATAGATCCTTATATTGTTTCTCTAGATCCTTATATTGTTTCTCTAGATCCTTATATTGTTTCTCTAGATCCTTATATTGTTTCTCTAGATCCTTATATTGTTTCTCTAGCTTCTTATATTGTTTCTCTAGATCCTTATATTGTTTCTCTAGATCCTTATATTGTTTCTCTAGCTTCTTATATTGTTTCTCTAGCTTCTTATATTGTTTCTCTAGCTTCTTATATTGTTTCTCTAGATCCTTATATTGTTTCTCTAGATCCTTATATTGTTTCTCTAGCTTCTTATATTGTTTCTCTAGCTTCTTATATTGCTTCTCTAGCTTCTTATATTGTTTCTCTAGATCCTTATATTGCTTCTCTAGCTTCTTATATTGTTTCTCTAGCTTCTTATATTGTTTCTCTAGCTTCTTATATTGTTTCTCTAGATCCTTATATTGTTTCTCTAGATCCTTATATTGTTTCTCTAGATCCTTATATTGTTTCTCTAGATCCTTATATTGTTTCTCTAGCTTCTTATATTGTTTCTCTAGATCCTTATATTGTTTCTCTAGATCCTTATATTGTTTCTCTAGCTTCTTATATTGTTTCTCTAGATCCTTATATTGTTTCTCTAGATCCTTATATTGTTTCTCTAGCTTCTTATATTGTTTCTCTAGATCCTTATATTGCTTCTCTAGATCCTTATATTGTTTCTCTAGATCCTTATATTGTTTCTCTAGATCCTTATATTGTTTCTCTAGCTTCTTATATTGTTTCTCTAGATCCTTATATTGTTTCTCTAGATCCTTATATTGCTTCTTTAGATCCTTATATTGTTTCTCTAGATCCTTATATTGTTTCTCTAGATCCTTATATTGTTTCTCTAGATCCTTATATTGTTTCTCTAGATCCTTATATTGTTTCTCTAGCTTCTTATATTGTTTCTCTAGATCCTTATATTGTTTCTCTAGATCCTTATATTGTTTCTCTAGCTTCTTATATTGTTTCTCTAGCTTCTTATATTGTTTCTCTAGATCCTTATATTGTTTCTCTAGATCCTTATATTGTTTCTCTAGATCCTTATATTGTTTCTCTAGATCCTTATATTGCTTCTATAGATCCTTATATTGTTTCTCTAGATCCTTATATTGTTTCTCTAGATCCTTATATTGTTTCTCTAGATCCTTATATTGTTTCTCTAGATCCTTATATTGTTTCTCTAGATCCTTATATTGCTTCTCTAGATCCTTATATTGTTTCTCTAGATCCTTATATTGTTTCTCTAGCTTCTTATATTGTTTCTCTAGCTTCTTATATTGTTTCTCTAGCTTCTTATATTGTTTCTCTAGCTTCTTATATTGTTTCTCTAGATCCTTATATTGTTTCTCTAGATCCTTATATTGCTTCTCTAGCTTCTTATATTGTTTCTCTAGATCCTTATATTGTTTCTCTAGCTTCTTATATTGTTTCTCTAGATCCTTATATTGTTTCTCTAGATCCTTATATTGTTTCTCTAGCTTCTTATATTGTTTCTCTAGATCCTTATATTGCTTCTCTAGATCCTTATATTGTTTCTCTAGATCCTTATATTGTTTCTCTAGCTTCTTCTCCAGTTCCTCTTGCTTCTCTAGCTTCTTATATTGTTTCTCTAGATCCTTATATTGTTTCTCTAGATCCTTATATTGTTTCTCTAGATCCTTATATTGTTTCTCTAGATCCTTATATTGTTTCTCTAGCTTCTTATATTGTTTCTCTAGATCCTTATATTGTTTCTCTAGATCCTTATATTGTTTCTCTAGCTTCTTATATTGTTTCTCTAGATCCTTATATTGTTTCTCTAGCTTCTTATATTGTTTCTCTAGCTTCTTTTATTGTTTCTCTAGCTTCTTATATTGTTTCTCTAGATCCTTATATTGTTTCTCTAGATCCTTATATTGTTTCTCTAGCTTCTTATATTGTTTCTCTAGCTTCTTATATTGCTTCTCTAGCTTCTTATATTGTTTCTCTAGCTTCTTATATTGTTTCTCTAGATCCTTATATTGCTTCTCTAGCTTCTTATATTGTTTCTCTAGATCCTTATATTGTTTCTCTAGATCCTTATATTGCTTCTCTAGATCCTTATATTGTTTCTCTAGATCCTTATATTGTTTCTCTAGATCCTTATATTGTTTCTCTAGATCCTTATATTGTTTCTCTAGATCCTTATATTGTTTCTCTAGATCCTTATATTGCTTCTCTAGCTTCTTATATTGTTTCTCTAGATCCTTATATTGTTTCTCTAGATCCTTATATTGTTTCTCTAGATCCTTATATTGTTTCTCTAGATCCTTATATTGTTTCTCTAGATCCTTATATTGTTTCTCTAGATCCTTATATTGTTTCTCTAGATCCTTATATTGTTTCTCTAGATCCTTATATTGTTTCTCTAGATCCTTATATTGTTTCTCTAGCTTCTTATATTGTTTCTCTAGATCCTTATATTGCTTCTCTAGATCCTTATATTGTTTCTCTAGAACCCTTATATTGTTTCTCTAGCTTCTTATATTGTTTCTCTAGATCCTTATATTGTTTCTCTAGATCCTTATATTGTTTCTCTAGATCCTTATATTGTTTCTCTAGATCCTTATATTGCTTCTCTAGATCCTTATATTGTTTCTCTTGCTTCTTATATTGTTTCTCTAGCTTCTTATATTGTTTCTCTAGATCCTTATATTGTTTCTCTAGCTTCTTATATTGTTTCTCTAGCTTCTTATATTGTTTCTCTAGCTTCTTATATTGTTTCTCTAGATCCTTATATTGTTTCTCTAGCTTCTTATATTGTTTCTCTAGATCCTTATATTGTTTCTCTAGATCCTTATATTGCTTCTATAGATCCTTATATTGTTTCTCTAGATCCTTATATTGTTTCTCTAGCTTCTTATATTGTTTCTCTAGATCCTTATATTGTTTCTCTAGATCCTTATATTGCTTCTATAGATCCTTATATTGTTTCTCTAGATCCTTATATTGTTTCTCTAGATCCTTATATTGTTTCTCTAGATCCTTATATTGTTTCTCTAGATCCTTATATTGTTTCTCTAGCTTCTTATATTGTTTCTCTAGATCCTTATATTGTTTCTCTAGATCCTTATATTGTTTCTCTAGCTTCTTATATTGTTTCTCTAGCTTCTTATATTGTTTCTCTAGATCCTTATATTGTTTCTCTAGATCCTTATATTGTTTCTCTAGATCCTTATATTGTTTCTCTAGATCCTTATATTGCTTCTATAGATCCTTATATTGTTTCTCTAGATCCTTATATTGTTTCTCTAGATCCTTATATTGTTTCTCTAGATCCTTATATTGTTTCTCTAGATCCTTATATTGTTTCTCTAGCTTCTTATATTGTTTCTCTAGATCCTTATATTGTTTCTCTAGATCCTTATATTGTTTCTCTAGCTTCTTATATTGTTTCTCTAGCTTCTTTTATTGTTTCTCTAGCTTCTTATATTGTTTCTCTAGATCCTTATATTGTTTCTCTAGATCCTTATATTGTTTCTCTAGCTTCTTATATTGTTTCTCTAGATCCTTATATTGTTTCTCTAGATCCTTATATTGTTTCTCTAGCTTCTTATATTGTTTCTCTAGATCCTTATATTGTTTCTCTAGCTTCTTATATTGTTTCTCTAGATCCTTATATTGTTTCTCTAGATCCTTATATTGTTTCTCTAGCTTCTTATATTGTTTCTCTAGATCCTTATATTGTTTCTCTAGCTTCTTATATTGTTTCTCTAGCTTCTTATATTGTTTCTCTAGCTTCTTATATTGTTTCTCTAGATCCTTATATTGTTTCTCTAGCTTCTTATATTGTTTCTCTAGATCCTTATATTGTTTCTCTAGCTTCTTATATTGTTTCTCTAGATCCTTATATTGTTTCTCTAGATCCTTATATTGTTTATCTAGATCCTTATATTGCTTCTCTAGCTTCTTATATTGTTTCTCTAGATCCTTATATTGTTTCTCTAGATCCTTATATTGCTTCTCTAGATCCTTATATTGTTTCTCTAGATCCTTATATTGTTTCTCTAGATCCTTATATTGTTTCTCTAGATCCTTATATTGTTTCTCTAGATCCTTATATTGTTTCTCTAGATCCTTATATTGCTTCTCTAGCTTCTTATATTGTTTCTCTAGATCCTTATATTGTTTCTCTAGATCCTTATATTGTTTCTCTAGATCCTTATATTGTTTCTCTAGATCCTTATATTGTTTCTCTAGATCCTTATATTGTTTCTCTAGATCCTTATATTGTTTCTCTAGATCCTTATATTGTTTCTCTAGATCCTTATATTGTTTCTCTAGATCCTTATATTGTTTCTCTAGCTTCTTATATTGTTTCTCTAGATCCTTATATTGCTTCTCTAGATCCTTATATTGTTTCTCTAGATCCTTATATTGTTTCTCTAGCTTCTTATATTGTTTCTCTAGATCCTTATATTGTTTCTCTAGATCCTTATATTGTTTCTCTAGATCCTTATATTGTTTCTCTAGATCCTTATATTGCTTCTCTAGATCCTTATATTGTTTCTCTAGCTTCTTATATTGTTTCTCTAGCTTCTTATATTGTTTCTCTAGATCCTTATATTGTTTCTCTAGCTTCTTATATTGTTTCTCTAGCTTCTTATATTGTTTCTCTAGCTTCTTATATTGTTTCTCTAGATCCTTATATTGTTTCTCTAGCTTCTTATATTGTTTCTCTAGATCCTTATATTGTTTCTCTAGATCCTTATATTGCTTCTATAGATCCTTATATTGTTTCTCTAGATCCTTATATTGTTTCTCTAGCTTCTTATATTGTTTCTCTAGATCCTTATATTGTTTCTCTAGATCCTTATATTGCTTCTATAGATCCTTATATTGTTTCTCTAGATCCTTATATTGTTTCTCTAGATCCTTATATTGTTTCTCTAGATCCTTATATTGTTTCTCTAGATCCTTATATTGTTTCTCTAGCTTCTTATATTGTTTCTCTAGATCCTTATATTGTTTCTCTAGATCCTTATATTGTTTCTCTAGATCCTTATATTGTTTCTCTAGATCCTTATATTGTTTCTCTAGATCCTTATATTGTTTCTCTAGATCCTTATATTGTTTCTCTAGATCCTTATATTGTTTCTCTAGATCCTTATATTGTTTCTCTAGATCCTTATATTGTTTTCTAGCTTCTTATATTGCTTCTCTAGCTCCTTATATTGCTTCTCTAGATCCTTATATTGTTTCTCTAGATCCTTATATTGCTTCTCTAGCTTCTTATATTGTTTCTCTAGATCCTTATATTGTTTCTCTAGATCCTTATATTGTTTCTCTAGATCCTTATATTGTTTCTCTAGATCCTTATATTGCTTCTCTAGATCCTTATATTGTTTCTCTTGCTTCTTATATTGTTTCTCTAGCTTCTTATATTGTTTCTCTAGATCCTTATATTGTTTCTCTAGCTTCTTATATTGTTTCTCTAGCTTCTTATATTGTTTCTCTAGCTTCTTATATTGTTTCTCTAGATCCTTATATTGTTTCTCTAGATCCTTATATTGTTTCTCTAGCTTCTTATATTGTTTCTCTAGATCCTTATATTGTTTCTCTAGATCCTTATATTGTTTCTCTAGATCCTTATATTGTTTCTCTAGATCCTTATATTGCTTCTATAGATCCTTATATTGTTTCTCTAGATCCTTATATTGTTTCTCTAGATCCTTATATTGTTTCTCTAGATCCTTATATTGTTTCTCTAGATCCTTATATTGTTTCTCTAGCTTCTTATATTGTTTCTCTAGATCCTTATATTGTTTCTCTAGATCCTTATATTGTTTCTCTAGCTTCTTATATTGTTTCTCTAGCTTCTTTTATTGTTTCTCTAGCTTCTTATATTGTTTCTCTAGATCCTTATATTGTTTCTCTAGATCCTTATATTGTTTCTCTAGATCCTTATATTGTTTCTCTAGATCCTTATATTGCTTCTCTAGCTTCTTATATTGTTTCTCTAGATCCTTATATTGTTTCTCTAGATCCTTATATTGTTTCTCTAGATCCTTATATTGTTTCTCTAGATCCTTATATTGTTTCTCTAGATCCTTATATTGTTTCTCTAGATCCTTATATTGTTTCTCTAGATCCTTATATTGTTTCTCTAGATCCTTATATTGTTTCTCTAGATCCTTATATTGTTTCTCTAGCTTCTTATATTGTTTCTCTAGATCCTTATATTGCTTCTCTAGATCCTTATATTGTTTCTCTAGATCCTTATATTGTTTCTCTAGCTTCTTATATTGTTTCTCTAGATCCTTATATTGTTTCTCTAGATCCTTATATTGTTTCTCTAGATCCTTATATTGTTTCTCTAGCTTCTTATATTGTTTCTCTAGATCCTTATATTGTTTCTCTAGATCCTTATATTGTTTCTCTAGCTTCTTATATTGTTTCTCTAGCTTCTTATATTGTTTCTCTAGATCCTTATATTGTTTCTCTAGATCCTTATATTGTTTCTCTAGATCCTTATATTGTTTCTCTAGATCCTTATATTGCTTCTATAGATCCTTATATTGTTTCTCTAGATCCTTATATTGTTTCTCTAGATCCTTATATTGTTTCTCTAGATCCTTATATTGTTTCTCTAGATCCTTATATTGTTTCTCTAGATCCTTATATTGCTTCTCTAGATCCTTATATTGTTTCTCTAGATCCTTATATTGTTTCTCTAGCTTCTTATATTGTTTCTCTAGCTTCTTATATTGTTTCTCTAGCTTCTTATATTGTTTCTCTAGCTTCTTATATTGTTTCTCTAGATCCTTATATTGTTTCTCTAGATCCTTATATTGCTTCTCTAGCTTCTTATATTGTTTCTCTAGATCCTTATATTGTTTCTCTAGCTTCTTATATTGTTTCTCTAGATCCTTATATTGTTTCTCTAGATCCTTATATTGTTTCTCTAGCTTCTTATATTGTTTCTCTAGATCCTTATATTGCTTCTCTAGATCCTTATATTGTTTCTCTAGATCCTTATATTGTTTCTCTAGCTTCTTCTCCAGTTCCTCTTGCTTCTCTAGCTTCTTATATTGTTTCTCTAGCTTCTTATATTGTTTCTCTAGATCCTTATATTGTTTCTCTAGCTTCTTATATTGTTTCTCTAGCTCCTTATATTGTTTCTCTAGATCCTTATATTGTTTCTCTAGATCCTTATATTGTTTCTCTAGCTTCTTATATTGTTTCTCTAGATCCTTATATTGCTTCTCTAGATCCTTATATTGTTTCTCTAGATCCTTATATTGTTTCTCTAGCTTCTTATATTGTTTCTCTAGATCCTTATATTGTTTCTCTAGATCCTTATATTGTTTCTCTAGATCCTTATATTGTTTCTCTAGATCCTTATATTGCTTCTCTAGATCCTTATATTGTTTCTCTAGCTTCTTATATTGTTTCTCTAGCTTCTTATATTGTTTCTCTAGATCCTTATATTGTTTCTCTAGCTTCTTATATTGTTTCTCTAGCTTCTTATATTGTTTCTCTAGCTTCTTATATTGTTTCTCTAGATCCTTATATTGTTTCTCTAGCTTCTTATATTGTTTCTCTAGATCCTTATATTGTTTCTCTAGATCCTTATATTGCTTCTATAGATCCTTATATTGTTTCTCTAGATCCTTATATTGTTTCTCTAGCTTCTTATATTGTTTCTCTAGATCCTTATATTGTTTCTCTAGATCCTTATATTGCTTCTATAGATCCTTATATTGTTTCTCTAGATCCTTATATTGTTTCTCTAGATCCTTATATTGTTTCTCTAGATCCTTATATTGTTTCTCTAGATCCTTATATTGTTTCTCTAGCTTCTTATATTGTTTCTCTAGATCCTTATATTGTTTCTCTAGATCCTTATATTGTTTCTCTAGATCCTTATATTGTTTCTCTAGATCCTTATATTGTTTCTCTAGATCCTTATATTGTTTCTCTAGATCCTTATATTGTTTCTCTAGATCCTTATATTGTTTCTCTAGATCCTTATATTGTTTCTCTAGATCCTTATATTGTTTTCTAGCTTCTTATATTGCTTCTCTAGCTCCTTATATTGCTTCTCTAGATCCTTATATTGTTTCTCTAGATCCTTATATTGCTTCTCTAGCTTCTTATATTGTTTCTCTAGATCCTTATATTGTTTCTCTAGATCCTTATATTGTTTCTCTAGATCCTTATATTGTTTCTCTAGATCCTTATATTGCTTCTCTAGATCCTTATATTGTTTCTCTTGCTTCTTATATTGTTTCTCTAGCTTCTTATATTGTTTCTCTAGATCCTTATATTGTTTCTCTAGCTTCTTATATTGTTTCTCTAGCTTCTTATATTGTTTCTCTAGCTTCTTATATTGTTTCTCTAGATCCTTATATTGTTTCTCTAGATCCTTATATTGTTTCTCTAGCTTCTTATATTGTTTCTCTAGATCCTTATATTGTTTCTCTAGATCCTTATATTGTTTCTCTAGATCCTTATATTGTTTCTCTAGATCCTTATATTGCTTCTATAGATCCTTATATTGTTTCTCTAGATCCTTATATTGTTTCTCTAGATCCTTATATTGTTTCTCTAGATCCTTATATTGTTTCTCTAGATCCTTATATTGTTTCTCTAGCTTCTTATATTGTTTCTCTAGATCCTTATATTGTTTCTCTAGATCCTTATATTGTTTCTCTAGCTTCTTATATTGTTTCTCTAGCTTCTTTTATTGTTTCTCTAGCTTCTTATATTGTTTCTCTAGATCCTTATATTGTTTCTCTAGATCCTTATATTGTTTCTCTAGATCCTTATATTGTTTCTCTAGATCCTTATATTGCTTCTCTAGCTTCTTATATTGTTTCTCTAGATCCTTATATTGTTTCTCTAGATCCTTATATTGTTTCTCTAGATCCTTATATTGTTTCTCTAGATCCTTATATTGTTTCTCTAGATCCTTATATTGTTTCTCTAGATCCTTATATTGTTTCTCTAGATCCTTATATTGTTTCTCTAGATCCTTATATTGTTTCTCTAGATCCTTATATTGTTTCTCTAGCTTCTTATATTGTTTCTCTAGATCCTTATATTGCTTCTCTAGATCCTTATATTGTTTCTCTAGATCCTTATATTGTTTCTCTAGCTTCTTATATTGTTTCTCTAGATCCTTATATTGTTTCTCTAGATCCTTATATTGTTTCTCTAGATCCTTATATTGTTTCTCTAGCTTCTTATATTGTTTCTCTAGATCCTTATATTGTTTCTCTAGATCCTTATATTGTTTCTCTAGCTTCTTATATTGTTTCTCTAGCTTCTTATATTGTTTCTCTAGATCCTTATATTGTTTCTCTAGATCCTTATATTGTTTCTCTAGATCCTTATATTGTTTCTCTAGATCCTTATATTGCTTCTATAGATCCTTATATTGTTTCTCTAGATCCTTATATTGTTTCTCTAGATCCTTATATTGTTTCTCTAGATCCTTATATTGTTTCTCTAGATCCTTATATTGTTTCTCTAGATCCTTATATTGCTTCTCTAGATCCTTATATTGTTTCTCTAGATCCTTATATTGTTTCTCTAGCTTCTTATATTGTTTCTCTAGCTTCTTATATTGTTTCTCTAGCTTCTTATATTGTTTCTCTAGCTTCTTATATTGTTTCTCTAGATCCTTATATTGTTTCTCTAGATCCTTATATTGCTTCTCTAGCTTCTTATATTGTTTCTCTAGATCCTTATATTGTTTCTCTAGCTTCTTATATTGTTTCTCTAGATCCTTATATTGTTTCTCTAGATCCTTATATTGTTTCTCTAGCTTCTTATATTGTTTCTCTAGATCCTTATATTGCTTCTCTAGATCCTTATATTGTTTCTCTAGATCCTTATATTGTTTCTCTAGCTTCTTCTCCAGTTCCTCTTGCTTCTCTAGCTTCTTATATTGTTTCTCTAGCTTCTTATATTGTTTCTCTAGATCCTTATATTGTTTCTCTAGCTTCTTATATTGTTTCTCTAGCTCCTTATATTGTTTCTCTAGATCCTTATATTGCTTCTCTAGATCCTTATATTGCTTCTCTAGATCCTTATGTTGCTTCTCTAGATCCTTATATTGCTTCTCTAGATCCTTATATTGCTTCTCCAGCTCCTTATATTGCTTCTCTTGCTCTTCCTCTTGCTTCTCTAGATCCTCATTTTACTTCTCTGGTGCCTCCTCTTGCTCTAGCTCTTCGCGCTCCCCTTGCTTCCTCTCCTGTTTCTAACCCCCCGTTCCCCCTCCTTTTGGTAATGTTTCTTCCACAGGTTTCAGGTATTTCATTGTCAACAACCCATTGTCCATAGGCAGCAAGACCTGGATACTAAAGGTTTTACCTCCATGGAATTCTTAACATTCTTGTAAAAAAAAAAAACAAGTTATTCGTTCAAAGTCTTAACATTCATCTGTTTAAAAATTTTTTTTTTTTTCCTTCGAGGTCTTAAATTTCTTCTTAATAAAAAAAAATAACCCACAACATTTCTTTCGTCAAAGTCTTGGGGTTCTTCTAAACAAAAAACAAATTCCGTCAAAGTCGCAACATTCTTCTAAAAAATAACACATTTATTCCGCAAAAGTCTTAGCATACCGCCAAAGAAAAAAAAAAAAAAAACCGCACATTCCTTTCGTCAATATATTGGCCTTCTTCTGAAAAAAAACAAAACAAAGCAACAACAAACAAACAAACAAAATACACAAATTTCTTCTGTCAAGGTCTTAACATTCTTCTAAGCAAAAACAAAAACAAAACAAAACAATTCTTCCGTCAAAGTATTGACGTTTTTCTAAAAACACACACCCACATTTCTTTCGTTAAAGTCTTGGCGTTCTTCTAAAAACAATATCCACTTTTCTTTCGTCAAAGTCTTAACATTCTTCTAAAAACATCATGTTTCTTCAATTAGAGCCACAATATTCTTCTAAAAAACCACATTTATTCCGTCAAAGTCTTAGCGTTCTTCTAAAATATCACATTTCTCTTCAAAGTCTTGGAGTTGCCTTAAGAAACCACATATATTCTTTCAATACACTCATAGATCTACTGGACAGATCTATCAGATCACATATAGACCTGCCACATACAGATCTATCAGACCACATACAGACTTACCACATACAGGTCTATCAGACCACATATAGACCTACCACATAAGGTCAATCAGACCACAGATAGACCTACCACATACAGGTCTATCACACAACATATAGACCTACCACATACAGATCTATCACACAACATATAGACCTACCACATATAGGTCTATCACACAACATATAGACCTACCACATACAGGTCTAACAAAAACATATAGACCTATCACATACAGATCTATCAGACCACATATGGACCTACCACATACAGGTCTATCACACAACATATAAACCTATCACATACAGAGCTATCAGACCACATATAGACCTATCACATACAGATCTATCACATAACATATAGACTTATCACATACAGGTCTATCACACAACATATAGACCTACCACATACATATCTATCACACAACATATAGACCTACCACATACATATCTATCAGACCACATATAGACCTACCACATACAGATCTATCAGACCACATATTGACCTACCACATACAGATCTATCACACAACATATAAACCTACCACATAAGGTCTATCAGACCACATATAGACCTACCACATACAGATCTATCAGACCTCATATAGACCTACCACATACAGATCTATCAGTCCACATATATAGACTTACCACATACAGGTCTATCAGTCCACATATATAGACCTACCACATACAGATCTATCAGTCCACATATATAGACCTACCACATACAGATCTATCAGTCCACATATATAGACCTACCACATACAGATCTACCAGACCACATATAGACCTACCACATACAGATCTATCACACAACATATAGACTTATTACATACAGGTCTATCACACAACATATAGACCTACCACATACAGGTCTATCACACAACATATAGACCTACCACATACATATCTATCACAGAACATATAGACCTACCACATACAGATCTATCAGACCACATATAGACCTACCACATACAGATCTATCAGACCACATATTGACCTACTACATACAGATCTATCACACAACATATAAACCTACCACACAACATATAAACCTACCACATAAGGTCTATCAGACCACATATAGACCTACCACATACAGATCTATCAGACCACATATATAGACTTACAACATACAGGTCTATCAGTCCACATATATAGACCTACCACATACAGATCTATCAGTCCACATATATAGACCTACCACATACAGATCTATCAGTCCACATATATAGACCTACCACATACAGATCTATCAGACCACATATATAGACCTACCAAATACAGATCTATCAGACCGCATATAGACTTATCACATACATATCTATCAGACTACATATAGACCTATCACATACAGAGCTATCAGAGAGCATATAGACTTATCACATACAGATCTATCAGTCCACATATATAGACCTACCACATACAGATCTTTCAGACAACATATACACCTATCACATACAGGTCTATCACACAACATATAGACGTATCACATACAATTCTATCAGACAACATATAGACCTACCACATACAGGTCTATCAGACCACACATATAGACCTGCCACATATAGATCTATCAGACCACATATAGAGACCTACCACATGCAGATTGATCATACCACATACAGACATACCACATACAATAAGACAGTAATGCTGTATGTCCTGTCCAGGATATTGCAATCAACCCCAACTTCAGGTTGGTCTTCTAAGCAACTTTATGTTCGGTAGTCTGCCTTTGATTTATGAACGAGAAATCAACTTTGAAGACCAACCGACCGATGTAGGGGTTGACCCAGCTGCCCCGCCATCAGCGCACCGGAAATGAGGAACAAAGCACTCCATGTTGTGACTTCCGTGGAGAGGAATAAGTTATACCGGGCGTTTGTAAAGTCTCACTACACTTTGTATGTAGAAATTTGAAAAATTAGGTACATGATGTCATCAACAAATGTGCTTCCAAGTCCATCGTGAAGCAATATGCAGCGAATGGCTATCGTCTGCTGGAGTAATTCTTTGCACTCCAAACAGAATGGTGTTATTAACGGAAGAAAGCATTTTTTGGGGGTCAAATTTGTTCTTCTCACGAAGTGTAGTGAGACTTTGCAAACACCCGATACATTATGTGCTGGACTTGTCTGAGTGCAACCTGTTCTACAATCATTCCGCGAGCTAGTTCTGTGTTCACCAACCTTGAGGACAGCCTTGACGATAGGTTAAGAGAACTAGCTCTTAAACTTCCGGTGTGTTAATGCCGAGGTAGCGGGTTCAATCCCTACACCGGTCCGTTGGACTAACATGTTAACTTCTCATCCTTGACTTGGGGACGTAAATTACAAGCACCAGCGAGGGACACAGGTAATAGGAGAAGCTAGTTCACATGCAGAAATCAACCCAGAGTGGACGACGCTCAAGTTTAAAGCAAGTGAACGAAAAAGAAACTCGACCAACCCAAGTCTGCTGGATCATGATCTGGCTACATACTAATGTCCCTCTCCGAAGATGTGCATGTCCAGTACCGGCCTTGCATACCCCGCTGACTTCTACACAGCCACCTGCTCCCAAATCGTCTGTGGCTGACTTCGAACCCTGGAACCACTATGTTGGGGAAGTGCGAAATGCGTTCACTAAACACTATACCTCAGCCAATGACCACGGTAGGCTGCAGTGTTTCTTGTCTCAGCTTCCCTGAAGGGTCCCGAAAAGTGCGTAAAAGATTTGATAGAAAGAATGTAAGAAAAAGTGGATAGAAAGAATGTGGTAAAAGAGCGGGCAGAAAGAGTGTGGTAAAAGGGTTGACTCTCCGATGCTACATCTCAAAAGTAGAAAACCTACCCACAAATTACTGAAGTTACAATTGCGTATTCAATCACAAACACCCCATAAATGGTGGAGTCAGCTGCAACGTTCTGTAAAGGACACTGAACTAACTTTTTTAACCCACGAGAAGAATATTTATACCATGTAGTGTTCTGATGCCGGTCTCACCGGCCGAGGGTTTAAACGACTTTCTCCGTAATCCCGTTTATCCACGTAGGGTCTCGCAACACGCGAGAAATGGTAGCGGTTCTCGCCGCGTTGGTGACTTACGGGATAAGTGAGCCGGCCGCTCAGAAAGCAACAGCTGCGGTAAAATGCTGGTGTTGACAGCGATGTCCTGTAAAGGGTTTGCGAAAAAAAGTATTCTGATAGACATATATTTGGATGTCGCCTGGGTTAGAGAGTTCATGTTCTCTGCTGAGATTCTCCCTGTGTGATCTGTGGGGTGGGGGACTTAGATTATGACAGTCAGCAATGAAAGTAAGCACTAACCAATATCACAAGCCAAACATAGAGAAAGGAATATAAATGAAGAAGAAAGACGCCTCGAAGGACTTGGGTTGACAACCGACAGAGAAAGAAAGAAATCTATAACTAAGAGCGGGGTAGCGGGTTCAACCCACACACCGGTAAAGCTGGACTAAAATGCTGACTTCTCATCTTTGACTTGGGAACGTAAATTACAAGTACCTCAGAAGTCGGAGTGGGTTAATCTGATGGCGAGGGACACTGGTAATGTAAACGCAGACATCAGCTCTGTGCTCGCCCCAGTGTTGAACTACGCTTGTGTTCAAAGCGAGAGGTAAAGAAATAAAATGAGAACGAGAAAGCCAGGGCACACAGAGATCATACGTAAGAGAAGAGGGGAAATAAGAGAGAACGAGAAAGCCAGGAAACACAGAGATCCACAGTAAGAGAAGAGGGGAAATAAGAGATAACGAGAAAGCCAGGAAACACAGAGATCAACAGTATGAGAAGATGGGAAATAAGAGAGAACGAGAAAGCCAGGAAACACAGAGATCAACCGTAAGAGAAGAGGGGGAGGGGGATAAGAGAGAACGAGAAAGCCAGGAAACACAGAAATCAACAGTAAGAGAAGAGGGGAAATAAGAGAGAACGAGAAAGCCAGGAAACACAGAGATCAACAGTAAGAGAAGAGGGGAAATAAGAGAGAATGAGAAAGCCAGGAAACATAGAGATCCACAGTAAGAGAAGAGGGGAAATAAGAGAGAACGAGAAAGCCAGGAAATACAGAGATCAACAGTAAGAGAAGAGGGGAAATAAGAGAGAATGAGAAAGCCAGGAAACATAGAGATCCACAGTAAGAGAAGAGGGGAAATAAGAGAGAACGAGAAAGCCAGGAAATACAGAGATCAACAGTAAGAGAAGAGGGGAAATAAGAGAGAACGAGAAAACCAGGAAACATATAGATCAACAGTAAGAGAAGAGGGGAAACAAGAGAGAAAGAGAAAGCCAGGAAACAAAGAGATCAACAGTAAAAGAAGAGGGGAAATAAGAGAGAACGAGAAAGCCAGGAAACATAGAGATCAACAGTAAGAGAAGAGGGGAAATAAGAGAGAACGAGAAAGCCAGGAAACGCAGAGATCAACAGTAAGAGAAGATGGGAAATAAGAGAGAACGAGAAAGCCAGGAAACACAGAGATCAACCGTAAGAGAAGAGGGGGAGGGGGATAAGAGAGAACGAGAAAGCCAGGAAACACAGAAATCAACAGTAAGAGAAGAGGGGAAATAAGAGAGAACGAGAACGCCAGGAAACACAGAGATAAACAGTAAGAGAAGAGGGGAAATAAGAGAGAACGAGAAAGCCAGGAAACATAGAGATCAACAGTATGAGAAGAGGGGAAATAAGAGAGAAAGAGAAAGCCAGGAAACAAAGAGATCAACAGTAAAAGAAGAGGGGAAATAAGAGAGAATGAGAAAGCCAGGAGACATATAGATCAACAGTAAGATAAGAGGCTAAATAAGAGAGAACGAGAAAGCCAGGAAACAGAGCTCAAAAGTAAGAGAAGAGGGGAAATAAGAGAGAACGAGAAAGCCAGGAAACATATAGATCAACAGTAAGAGAAGAGGGGAAATAAGAGAGAACGAGAAAGCCAGGAAACATATAGATCAACAGTAAGAGAAGAGGGGAAATAAGAGAGAACGAGAAAGCCAGGAAACATATAGATCAACAGTAAGAGAAGAGGGGAAATAAGAGAGAACGAGAAAGCCAGGAAACATATAGATCAACAGTAAGAGAAGAGGGGAAATAAGAGAGAAAGAGAAAGCCAGGAAACAAAGAGATCAACAGTAAAAGAAGAGGGGAAATAAGAGAGGACGAGAAAGCCAGGAAACATATAGATCAACAGTAAGAGAAGAGGGGAAATAAGAGAGAACGAGAAAGCCAGGAAACAGAGCTCAAAAGTAAGAGAAGAGGGGAAATAAGAGAGAACGAGAACGCAAGGAAACATATAGATCAACAGTAAGAGAAGAGGGGAAATAAGAGAGAACGAGAAAGCCAGGAAACATATAGATCAACAGTAAGAGAAGAGGGGAAATAAGAGAGAACGAGAAAGCCAGGAAACATAGAGATCAACAGTATGAGAAGAGGGGAAATAAGAGAGAAAGAGAAAGCCAGGAAACAAAGAGATCAACAGTAAAAGAAGAGGGGAAATAAGAGAGGACGAGAAAGCCAGGAGACATATAGATCAACAGTAAGATAAGAGGCTAAATAAGAGAGAACGAGAAAGCCAGGAAACAGAGCTCAAAAGTAAGAGAAGAGGGGAAATAAGAGAGAACGAGAAAGCCAGGAAACATATAGATCAACAGTAAGAGAAGAGGGGAAATAAGAGAGAACGAGAAAGCCAGGAAACATATAGATCAACAGTAAGAGAAGAGGGGAAATAAGAGAGAACGAGAAAGCCAGGAAACATATAGATCAACAGTAAGAGAAGAGGGGAAATAAGAGAGAACGAGAAAGCCAGGAAACATATAGATCAACAGTAAGAGAAGAGGGGAAATAAGAGAGAAAGAGAAAGCCAGGAAACAAAGAGATCAACAGTAAAAGAAGAGGGGAAATAAGAGAGGACGAGAAAGCCAGGAAACATATAGATCAACAGTAAGAGAAGAGGGGAAATAAGAGAGAACGAGAAAGCCAGGAAACAGAGCTCAAAAGTAAGAGAAGAGGGGAAATAAGAGAGAACGAGAACGCAAGGAAACATATAGATCAACAGTAAGAGAAGAGGGGAAATAAGAGAGAACGAGAAAGCCAGGAAACATATAGATCAACAGTAAGAGAAGAGGGGAAATAAGAGAGAACGAGAAAGCCAGGAAACATATAGATCAATAGTAAGAGAAGAGGGGAAATAAGAGAGAAAGAGAAAGCCAGGAAACAAAGAGATCAACAGTAAAAGAAGAGGGGAAATAAGAGAGGACGAGAAAGCCAGGAAACATATAGATCAACAGTAAGATAAGAGGCTAAATAAGAGAGAACGAGAAAGCCAGGAAACAGAGCTCAAAAGTAAGAGAAGAGGGGAAATAAGAGAGAACGAGAAAGCCAGGAAACATATAGATCAACAGTAAGAGAAGAGGGGAAATAAGAGAGAACGAGAAAGCCAGGAAACGTATAGATCAACAGTAAGAGAAGAGAGGAAATAAGAGAGAACGAGATAGCCAGGAAACATATAGATCAACAGTAAGAGAAGAGGGGAAATAAGAGAGAACGAGAAAGCCAGGAAACATATAGATCAACAGTAAGAGAAGAGGGGAAATAAGAGAGAACGAGAAAGCCAGGAAACAGCTCAAAAGTAAGAGAAGAGGGGAAATAAGAGAGAACGAGAAAGCCAGGAAACAGCTCAAAAGTAAGAGAAGAGGGGAAATAAGAGAGAACGAGAAAGCCAGGAAACATATAGATCAACAGTAAGAGAAGAGGGGAAATAAGAGAGAACGAGAAAGCCAGGAAACATAGAGATCAACAGTAAGAGAAGAGAGGAAATAAGAGAGAAAGGGAAAGAAAGAAAGAGATAACCGTGACATTAAGGAAATAAGTAAGATAAAACAAGAAAGAAATGGATAAAAGGGACATTCAGAATATACATCAAACGGCAGAGAATGAAAGCGGAGGTTGTGTTTGAGTGGGAGAAAATGCTTCAGCTGTCAAGCAAATAAACCTGTGCCACAATGGTTGTTTATTCTGGTCAATGTATTCTGTTCTTAGTTTCATTGACAGGGTGTATTTGTTGTTGTAATGACCGATATAGCTAAACAGACAGACATGTAGGCATAGAGAAGAACGGACAGACAAGAGGGAGGCAGAGAGTTGAACGAAAAGACAGGCAGACAGGTAGGTAGAGAAAAGAACGTATAGAGTGACAGGCAGGTAGGCAAACAGACAAATGGGTATATATATATATCGGTAGGTAGGTGAATAGGTAAATAGACGGATACACATACAGATAGATAAACGGACAGACTAGATAGATGGATAGACAAACAGACAGAATGGTTGATAGATAGATAGATAGATAGATAGATAGATAGATAGATAGATAGATAGATAGATAGATAGATAGATAAACAGACAGACAGACAGACAGACGGACGGACGGACGGACGGACGGACGGACGGACGGATGGATGGATGGATAGATAGATAGATAGATAGATAGATAGATAGATAGATAGATAGATAGATAGATAGATAGATAAATAGATAGATAGATAGATAGAAAGCAGGAAGAATACGCCAGATTTCTCTACCTGTAAAAGTCAGACAAAGGTGAAAGGAACGCCAGGTGTGCTGAGAAAATACAGATAAGATCCAGGGAAGAGACCAAACGGTAATTGAAAGCTCACGAAAACCCAACAATCTCCGGATGTACGTAAAACGCAGGAGTAAACAGACATGAGCGATCCTGAAATAGCATCAGACTGCATCAAACACTTGTGTTGTAAATGTCTGACAGCCGGGTTTTATTGCGCGCATCAGTTCTCACTTTTGCGCGGACATTGCTGCACAATTTATTTTTAATCAGTTTACCGCGTACGTGCTTTTATTGTTTCTGTTGCGACACAACACTCATTTGACAAATTAATTGAATGATTGGGTGATGTAAGCTGTCGCGGTAGCCTAATGGCTGCACCAGTGAGGTACCGAGGATAAGAAGGGGGAGTAAAGACCAGTAATACTGTGGCCAGCCGGCTTCGTGGTTAAAGGTTATGACTTTTCTCCGTAATCTCGTATACTCTCGTCGGTCACGTGATGACGGTGAGAATCAGCAGTGGTTTGAATCGCATCGGTAACTTACGGGGTATGTGAGCCGGCCGCTCAGAAAGCAAATTACTGAGCGTAATCTTGCCAAGAAATCAACATACAGCTGAAAGATGCTGATGTTGACAGCGATGTCCTGTAAAGGATATGCAACAAAACAAAAAAAAAATACTGTAGCCTCTTATGCAGATGGTAAAAGGTGAATTAAAAAGGTTTGGTGTGATACTGGCTACGTCATACCGCAGTAACACTCAGTCAACATACAGCACCACGAACTAGTCCACCTGCATGGTTAGGGAACTATCCTTCACGAGCAGTCTTAAGGCAGAAGAAGGAGGAGAAGAAGAAGGAGAAGAAGAAGGAGGAGGGGGAGGAGAGAAATAGAAGAAGAAGAAGAAGAAGTGAATAGAACCATGATGAAAGAAGCCATATACTTTAATAACAACAGTTGGAAGATGTCTTGGAGAAGTTAAATGTAGAGTATCTCAAGCAAGGCGCCATTTCACCAATAATATTTTCTGCAATTTATCTTTGTCAATACGGGTTAGAAAAACAGTACTTAAGAGCTATAATTAGTCAATTCTATTGTATAGAAGTGAACCATGGAAAATAACTGCCTAGTGAGCAATTATACGGAACCTGCGGAGAAGCGATGTTTAAAAAAACAATAACGAGAGCTCCGTGGACGGATAGGAAGGGCAGTGAAGATACTGGATAGTTGTTAACTCACAAAGAGAACTGTGTAATGGTCGTAAGATGAAGACAGCCCTCATTCTGTTGGCACGTCATGCGAGGGTGAAAGCTGGAGTATGTCGTCACAACGGGAGAGTTGAAGGGAGAGACAGAAAGATGCTAGCAAGTTTGACATCATGGCACGGAGGAACAACAGTTTTAGAAATCATCGACAGTACACGAGACAGGGGTTTGTCAACAAACATGATCAATAACGCAACAGGGTATGGGCTATAAGAAGATTGGCATTACACGAAACATAAGTTTGTAGAAGATACAATCACAAACGCCTCACGGCTTGGACTATAAGAAAATTGGCAGTACACGAGACAGAAGGCTGTGGACAGAAATGGTCACCAACGCCACACGGTATGGACTATAAGAAAATTGGCAGTACACGAGACAGAAGGCTGTGGACAGAAATGGTCAGCAACGACACACGGCATAAATTTTAAAAAATCCGTGTAATACTTATTGATTGTTTCACTTCCCCATCTCATTGCTTAATTTTGACCTTTTCCCCCCATCTTCCACTATGAACTTTAACCATGGAAATTCTAGTTCTATTTTTGTGTTAAACAAGAGATCTTACATCAAATGTGTCGGAACCAAGATAGTTGAAACTTAATTTGCTGACAAACTTTATCCTTGTAATTTCAAGATGCCTTGTTGAATTTATTCTTTCTTGTTTTTCCAAAGCAATTTTTATTCAGCTAGACTAGACAGTGTTATTAACAAAATAAATAAACAATTACCTTTTTTTCGCACACGAAATTGTGCAATTAAAATAAAATAGTGAAGATAAATTGTCTAGCAGCTGCGGAAATGTCTGTTTAAAGTTGTTGTTGTTTTTTTAAAATTAAAATGCAAGAAATGTGAGAAAACTGGAACTGGCATACAAATAAAAAACCGAAAAAAAAATCTTTGAATAAGAGTTCAAGGACAGAAATCTTATAGAGAGGCAATTACCATTCATTGAAACATAACAGTGTAAAAGCCAAGTTGATTGTCTTCATTGCGCCGGGTTTAACCCATATGGCTCGGTCTCTTTCCGCAGGACGGCATGCCGAAGGGGTCGCACAAAGCACGAACTCCGTAGCTTCAGCGATGACCCCTAGGAATCTCCGAGAATATTTCACTCGAGAACCGAACGACCAAGTCCGACTTTGTGCAAACAAAAAGACAAGACAGACAGTTTAAAATCACCTTGGTAGATAATTCAAATTATTGTGTGAATTTGTGTGTTTAAATGTCAGCTTGATGGATTTATCTTATTGCTGGGACGCAGAGGTGTTTCCAAGGCACCAGGGCCGGGTTATATACTGGCCAAGACCTATTGACGCGTCCTCGTCGAGCGTCCTGGGCAACAGGTCCCTTCGGGGTCCTGGCTAAAGTCAGTAGGATCGTTGATTCCTCCGAAGTCGGAGAGTGTCTGCCTGTACGGCGAGGAACCACCAGTCTGCACACCAATAAGCCAGACATGGGACAACGGATACTCACGCAAACCTCAGGTCCTGTATGACATCACACTGATGTTGGACAACAGGATGCCTTCATCCGACATACAGGACTTCACGTTGGAGCTCAAGCCAACGAACACAAGCAAGGCAAGGCAATCTTATTGCAAATGTTGTGTGATTCCTGCAGTATGTACCTGACGCGATGCAGCCAAATATGGCAGGCTATAAATCGTGCAATCTATTTTATGTGTCTTCGTTATTCAAACTCTTACAAAATATTTTTATTTTTTCGCTCGCTTTGAACTTAAGCGTAGTCCCTTCACACTACTCCTAGTAGTGCTGGACTGAATTTTGTGTGTGGATTAGCTTTCCCTATTAACAATGTCCGTCGCCACCAGACGAACCCACTCCGACTTCAGAGGAATCAATATTTGGGGACTACATTTTATCACTGTTTTGTCCGTGCTGTCCCAGTAAGTGAAGGTCCCCTTTTGTCCCTGCTGTCCCAGTAAGTGAAGGTCCCCTTTTGTCCGCGCTGTCGCAGTAAGTGAAGGTCCCCTTTTGTCCCTGCTGTCCCAGTAAGTGAAGGTCCCCTTTTGTCCGTGTTGAACCAGTAAGGGAAGGTCCCCTGTTGTCCGTGTTGAACCAGTAAGTGAAGGTTCCCTGTTGTCCGTGATGTCCCAGTAAGTGAAGGTCCCCTGTTGTCCGTGCTGTCCCAGTATGTGAAGGTCCTCTTTTGTCCACGCTGTCCCAGTAAGTGAAGGTCCCCTGTTGTCCGTGCTGTCCCAGTATGTGAAGGTCCTCTTTTGTCCACGCTGTCCCAGTAAGTGAAGGTCCCCTGTTGTCCGTGCTGTCCCAGTATGTGAAGGTCCTCTTTTGTCCACGCTGTCCCAGTAAGTGAAGGTCCCCTTTAATTAGTGACGTCCCAATAAGTGAAGGTCCCTTTTTGTCCACGCTGTCCCAGTAAGTGAAGGTCCCCTTTTGTCCGTGCTGTCCCAGTAAGTGAAGGTCCTCTTTTGTCCCTGCTGTCTCAGTAAGTGAAGGTCCCCTTTAATTAGTGACGTCCCAGTAAGTGAAGGTACCCTTTAATTAGTGACGTCCCAGTAAGTGAAGGTACCCTGTTGTCCGCGTTGAACAAGTAAGTGAAGGTCCCCTTTAGTACGTGCTGTCCCAGTAAGTGAAGGTCCCCTTTAATTAGTGACGTCCCAGTAAGTGAAGGTCCCCTGTTGTCCGTGTTGAACTAGTAAGTGAAGGTCCCCTGTTGTCCGTGCTGTCCCAGTAAGTGAAGGTCCCCTCTTGTCCGTTTTGTCCCAGTATGTTAAGGTCCTCTTTAGTACGTGCTGTCCCAGTAAGTGAAGGTCCCCTTTTGTCCCTGCTGTCCCAGTAAGTGTAGGTCCCCTTTTGTCCCTGCTGTCCCAGTAAGTGAAGGTCCCCTTTTGTCCGTTTTGTCCCAGTATGTTAAGGTCCCCTTTAGTACGTGCTGTCCCAGTAAGTGAAGGTCCCCTTTTGTCCTGCTGTCCCAGTAAGTGAAGGTCCCCTTTTGTCCCTGAAGTCCCAGAAAGTGAAGGTCCCCTTTTGTCCCTGCTGTCCCAGTAAGTGAAGGTCCCCTTTTGTCCCTGTTGTCCCAGTAAGTGAAGGTCCCCTTTAATTAGTGACGTCCCAGTAAGTGAAGGTCCCCTTTAATTAGTGACGTCCCAGTAAGTGAAGGTCCCCTTTTGTCCCTGCTGTCCCAGTAAGTGAAGGTCCCCTGTTGTCCGTGCTGTCCCAGTAAGTGAAGGTCCCCTTTAGTCCGTGCTATCCCAGTAAGTGAAGGTCCCCTTTTGTCCGCGCTATCCCAGTAAGTGAAGGTCCCCTTTAATTAGTGACGTCCCAGTAAGTGAAGGTCCCTTTTAATTAGTGACGTCCCAGTAAGTGAAGGTCCCCTTTTGTCCCTGCTGTCCCAGTAAGTGAAGGTCCCCTTTTGTCCCTGCTGTCCCGGTAAGTGAAGGTCCCCTTTTGTCCCTGCCTTCCCAGTAAGTCAAGGTCCCCTTTTGTCCGCGCTGTCCCAGTAAGTGAAGGTCCCCTTTTGTCCGTTTTGTCCCAGTATGTTAAGGTCCCCTTTAGTACGTGCTGTCCCAGTAAATGAAGGTCCCCTTTTGTCCACGCTGTCCCAGTAAGTGAAGGTCCCCTTTTGTCCGCGCTGTCCCAGTAAGTGAAGGTGGCCTTTTGTCCGCACTGGCCCAGTAAGTGAAGGTCCCCTTTTATCCGCGCTGTCCCAGTAAGTGAAGGTCTCCTTTTGTCCCTTTTGTCCCAGTATGTTAAGGTCCCCTTTAGTACGTGCTGTCCCAGTAGGTGAAGGTCCCCTGTTGTCCGTGTTGAGCCAGTAAGTGAAGGTCCCCTGTTGTTCGTGTTGAACCAGTAAGTGAAGGTCCCCTTTTGTCCGCGCTATCCCAGTAAGTGAAGGTCCCCTTTAATTAGTGACGTCCCAGTAAGTGAAGGTCCCCTTTAATTAGTGACGTCCCAGTAAGTGAAGGTCCCCTTTTGTCCGCGCTGTCCCAGTAAGTGAAGGTCCTCTTTTGTCCCTGCTGTCCCAGTAAGTGAAGGTCCCCTTTAGTCCGTGCTATCCCAGTAAGTGAAGGTCCCCTTTTGTCCGTTTTGTCCCAGTATGTTAAGGTCCCCTTTAGTACGTGCTGTCCCAGTAAGTGAAGGTCCCCTTTTGTCCGTGTTGAACCAGTAAGGGAAGGTCCCCTGTTGTCCGTGTTGAACCAGTAAGTGAAGGTCCCCTGTTGTCCGTGATGTCCTAGTAAGTGAAGGTCCCCTGTTGTCCGTGCTGTCCCAGTATGTGAAGGTCCTCTTTTGTCCACGCTGTCCCAGTAAGTTAAGGTCCCCTTTAATTAGTGACGTCCCAGTAAGTGAAGGTCCCCTTTTGTCCACGCTGTCCCAGTAAGTGAAGGTCCCCTTTTGTCCGTGCTGTCCCAGTAAGTGAAGGTCCTCTTTTGTCCCTGCTGTCTCAGTAAGTGAAGGTCTCCTTTAATTAGTGACGTTCCAGTAAGTGAAGGTCCCCTTTAATTAGTGACGTCCCAGTAAGTGAAGGTACCCTGTTGTCCGTGTTGAACAAGTAAGTGAAGGTCCCCTTTAGTACGTGCTGTCCCAGTAAGTGAAGGTCCCCTTTAATTAGTGACTTCCCAGTAAGTGAAGGTCCCCTGTTGTCCGTGTTGAACTAGTAAGTGAAGGTCCCCTGTTGTCCGTGCTGTCCCAGTAAGTGAAGGTCCCCTTTATTCCGTGCTATCCCAGTAAGTGAAGGTCCCCTTTTGTCCGTTTTGTCCCAGTATGTTAAGGTCCCCTTTAGTACGTGCTGTCCCAGTAAGTGAAGGTCCCCTTTTGTCCGTGTTGAACCAGTAAGGGAAAGTCCCCTGTTGTCCGTGTTGAACCAGTAAGTGAAGGTCCCCTTTTGTCCGTTTTGTCCCAGTATGTTAAGGTCCCCTTTTGTCCCTGCTGTCCCAGTAAGTGAAGGTCCCCTGTTGTCCGTGATGTCCCAGTAAGTGAAGATCCCCTGTTGTCCGTGCTGTCCCAGTATGTGAAGGTCCTCTTTTGTCCACGCTGTCCCAGTAAGTGAAGGTCCCCTTTAATTAGTGACGTCCCAGTAAGTGAAGGTCCCCTTTTGTCCACGCTGTCCCAGTAAGTGAAGGTCCCATTTTGTCCGTGCTGTCCCAGTAAGTGAAGGTCCTCTTTTGTCCCTGCTGTCTCAGTAAGTGAAGGTCCCCTTTAATTAGTGACGTCCCAGTAAGTGAAGGTCCCCTTTAATTAGTGACGTCCCAGTAAGTGAAGGTACCCTGTTGTCCGTGTTGAACAAGTAAGTGAAGGTCCCCTT
Source organism: Cepaea hortensis (assembly GCA_963921405.1). NCBI lineage: Eukaryota > Metazoa > Mollusca > Gastropoda > Stylommatophora > Helicidae > Cepaea > Cepaea hortensis. Next base: position 12,369,899 of record OY992890.1, read on the forward strand.
TAGTACGTGCTGTCCCAGTAAGTGAAGGTCCCCTTTAATTAGTGACGTCCCAGTAAGTGAAGGTCCCCTGTTGTCCGTGTTGAACTAGTAAGTGAAGGTCCCCTGTTGCCCGTGCTGTCCCAGTAAGTGAAGGTCCCCTTTATTCCGTGCTATCCCAGTAAGTAAAGGTCCCCTTTTGTCCGTTTTGTCCCAGTATGTTAAGGTCCCCTTTAGTACGTGCTGTCCCAGTAAGTGAAGGTCCCCTTTTGTCCGTATTGAACCAGTAAGGGAAAGTCCCCTGTTGTCCGTGTTGAACCAGTAAGTGAAGGTCCCCTGTTGTCCGTGCTGTCCCAGTAAGTGAAGGTCCTCTTTTGTCCACGCTGTCCCAGTAAGTGAAGGTCCCCTTTAATATGTGACGTCCCAGTAAGTGAAGGTCCCTTTTTGTCCACGCTGTCCCAGTAAGTGAAGGTCCCCTTTTGTCCGTGCTGTCCCAGTAAGTGAAGGTCCTCTTTTGTCCTTGCTGTCTCAGTAAGTGAAGGTCCCCTTTAATTAGTGACGTCCCAGTAAGTGAAGGCCCCCTTTAATTAGTGACGTCCCAGTAAGTGGAGGTCCCCTGTTGTCCGTGTTGAACCAGTAAGTGAAGGTCCCCTGTTGTCCGTGTTGAACCAGAAGTGAAGGTCCCCTTTTGTCAGTGCTGTCCCAGTAAGTGAAGGTCCCCTTTTGTCCCTGCTGTCCCAGTAAGTGAAGGTCCCCTTTTGTCCGCGCTATCCCAGTAAGTGAAGGTCCCCTTTAATTAGTGACGTCCCAGTAAGTGAAGGTCCCCTGTTGTCCGTGTTGAACCAGTAAGTGAAGGTCCACTTTAGTCCGTGCTATCCCTGTAAGTGAAGGTCCCCTTTTGTCCCTGCTGTCCCAGTAAGTGAAGGTCCCCTTTTGTCCGTTTTGTCCCAGTATGTTCAGGTCCCCTTAAGTACGTGCTGTCCCAGTAAGTGAAGGTCTCCTTTTGTCCCTGCTGTCCCAGTAAGTGAAGGTCCCCTTTTGTCCCTGATGTCCCAGTAAGTGAAGGTCCCCTGTTGTCCGTGTTGAACCAGTAAGTGAAGGTCCCCTTTTGTCCCTGCTGTCCCAGTAAGTGAAGGTCCCCTTTTGTCCCTGCTGTCCCAGTAAGTGAAGGTCCCCTTTTGTCCCTGCTGTCCCAGTAAGTGAAGGTCCCCTGTTGTCCGTGTTGAGCCAGTAAGTGAAGGTCCCCTGTTGTCCGTGTTGAACTAGTAAGTGAAGGTCCCCTTTTGTCCGCGCTATCCCAGTAAGTGAAGGTCCCCTGTGACGTCCCAGTAAGTGAAGGTCCCCTTTTGTCCCTGCTGTCCCAGTAAGTGAAGGTCCCCTTTTGTCCCTGCTGTCCCAGTAAGTGAAGGTCCCCTGTTGTCCGTGCTGTCCCACTAAGTGAAGGTCCCCTTTAGTCCGTGCTATCCCAGTAAGTGAAGGTCCCCTTTTGTCCGTTTTGTCCCAGTATGTTAAGGTCCCCTTTAGTACGTGCTGTCCCAGTAAATGAAGGTCCCCTTTTGTCCACGCTGTCCCAGTAAGTGAAGGTCCCCTTTTGTCCGCGCTGTCCCAGTAAGTGAAGGTCCCCTTTTGTCCACACTGGCCCAGTAAGTGAAGGTCCCCTTTTGTCCGCGCTGTCCCAGTAAGTGAAGGTCTCCTTTTGTCCCTTTTGTCCCAGTATGTTAAGGTCCCCTTTAGTAAGTGCTGTCCCAGTAAGTGAAGGTCCCCTGTTGTCCGTGTTGAGCCAGTAAGTGAAGGTCCCCTGTTGTCCGTGTTGAACCAGTAAGTGAAGGTCCCCTTTTGTCCGCGCTATCCCAGTAAGTGAAGGTCCCCTTTAATTAGTGACGTCCCAGTAAGTGAAGGTCCCCTTTTGTCCGCGCTGTCCCAGTAAGTGAAGGTCCCCTTTTGTCCCTGCTGTCCCAGTAAGTGAAGGTCCCCTTTAGTCCGTGCTATCCAAGTAAGTGAAGGTCCCCTTTTGTCCGTTTTGTCCCAGTATGTTAAGGTCCCCTTTAGTACGTGCTGTCCCAGTAAGTGAAGGTCCCCTTTTGTCCGTGTTGAACCAGTAAGGGAAGGTCCCCTGTTGTCCGTGTTGAACCAGTAAGTGAAGGTCCCCTGTTGTCCGTGATGTCCCAGTAAGTGAAGGTCCCCTGTTGTCCGTGCTGTCCCAGTATGTGAAGGTCCTCTTTTGTCCACGCTGTCCCAGTAAGTGAAGGTCCCCTTTAATTAGTGACATCCCAGTAAGTGAAGGTCCCCTTTTGTCCACGCTGTCCCAGTAAGTGAAGGTCCCCTTTTGTCCGTGCTGTCCCAGTAAGTGAAGGTCCTCTTTTGTCCCTGCTGTCTCAGTAAGTGAAGGTCCCCTTTAATTAGTGACGTCCCAGTAAGTGAAGGTCCCCTTTAATTAGTGACGTCCCAGTAAGTGAAGGTCCCCTGTTGTCCGTGTTGAACCAGTAAGTGAAGGTCCCCTTTAGTACGTGCTGTCCCAGTAAGTGAAGGTCCCCTTTAATTAGTGACGTCCCAGTAAGTGAAGGTCCCCTGTTGTCCGTGTTGAACTAGTAAGTGAAGGTCCCCTGTTGTCCGTGCTGTCCCAGTAAGTGAAGGTCCCCTTTAGTCCGTGCTATCCCAGTAAGTGAAGGTCCCCTTTTGTCCGTTTTGTCCCAGTATGTTAAGGTCCCCTTTAGTACGTGCTGTCCCAGTAAGTGAAGGTCCCCTTTTGTCCGTGTTGAACCAGTAAGGGAAAGTCCCCTGTTGTCCGTGTTGAACCAGTAAGTGAAGGTCCCCTGTTGTCCGTGCTGTCCCAGTAAGTGAAGGTCCTCTTTTGTCCACGCTGTCCCAGTAAGTGAAGGTCCCCTTTAATATGTGACGTCCCAGTAAGTGAAGGTCCCTTTTTGTCCACGCTGTCCCAGTAAGTGAAGGTCCCCTTTTGTCCGTGCTGTCCCAGTAAGTGAAGGTCCTCTTTTGTCCCTGCTGTCTCATTAAGTGAAGGTCCCCTTTAATTAGTGACGTCCCAGTAAGTGAAGGCCCCCTTTAATTAGTGACGTCCCAGTAAGTGGAGGTCCCCTGTTGTCCGTGTTGAACCAGTAAGTGAAGGTCCCCTGTTGTCCGTGTTGAACCAGAAGTGAAGGTCCCCTTTTGTCAGTGCTGTCCCAGTAAGTGAAGGTCCCCTTTTGTCCCTGCTGTCCCAGTAAGTGAAGGTCCCCTTTTGTCCGCGCTATCCCAGTAAGTGAAGGTCCCCTTTAATTAGTGACGTCCCAGTAAGTGAAGCTCCCCTGTTGTCCGTGTTGAACCAGTAAGTGAAGGTCCCCTTTAGTCCGTGCTATCCCTGTAAGTGAAGGTCCCCTTTTGTCCCTGCTGTCCCAGTAAGTGAAGGTCCCCTTTTGTCCGTTTTGTCCCAGTATGTTCAGGTCCCCTTTAGTACGTGCTGTCCCAGTAAGTGAAGGTCTCCTTTTGTCCCTGCTGTCCCAGTAAGTGAAGGTCCCCTTTTGTCCCTGATGTCCCAGTAAGTGAAGGTCCCCTGTTGTCCGTGTTGAACCAGTAAGTGAAGGTCCCCTTTTGTCCCTGCTGTCCCAGTAAGTGAAGGTCCCCTTTTGTCCCTGCTGTCCCAGTAAGTGAAGGTCCCCTTTTGTCCCTGCTGTCCCAGTAAGTGAAGGTCCCCTGTTGTCCGTGTTGAGCCAGTAAGTGAAGGTCCCCTGTTGTCCGTGTTGAACTAGTAAGTGAAGGTCCCCTTTTGTCCGCGCTATCCCAGTAAGTGAAGGTCCCCTGTGACGTCCCAGTAAGTGAAGGTCCCCTTTTGTCCCTGCTGTCCCAGTAAGTGAAGGTCCCCTTTTGTCCCTGCTGTCCCAGTAAGTGAAGGTCCCCTGTTGTCCGTGCTGTTCCACTAAGTGAAGGTCCCCTTTAGTCCGTGCTATCCCAGTAAGTGAAGGTCCCCTTTTGTCCGTTTTGTCCCAGTATGTTAAGGTCCCCTTTAGTACGTGCTGTCCCAGTAAATGAAGGTCCCCTTTTGTCCACGCTGTCCCAGTAAGTGAAGGTCCCCTTTTGTCCGCGCTGTCCCAGTAAGTGAAGGTCCCCTTTTGTCCACACTGGCCCAGTAAGTGAAGGTCCCCTTTTGTCCGCGCTGTCCCAGTAAGTGAAGGTCTCCTTTTGTCCCTTTTGTCCCAGTATGTTAAGGTCCCCTTTAGTACGTGCTGTCCCAGTAAGTGAAGGTCCCCTGTTGTCCGTGTTGAGCCAGTAAGTGAAGGTCCCCTGTTGTCCGTGTTGAACCAGTAAGTGAAGGTCCCCTTTTGTCCGCGCTATCCCAGTAAGTGAAGGTCCCCTTTAATTAGTGACGTCCCAGTAAGTGAAGGTCCCCTTTTGTCCGCGCTGTCCCAGTAAGTGAAGGTCCCCTTTTGTCCCTGCTGTCCCAGTAAGTGAAGGTCCCCTTTAGTCCGTGCTATCCCAGTAAGTGAAGGTCCCCTTTTGTCCGTTTTGTCCCAGTATGTTAAGGTCCCCTTTAGTACGTGCTGTCCCAGTAAGTGAAGGTCCCCTTTTGTCCGTGTTGAACCAGTAAGGGAAGGTCCCCTGTTGTCCGTGTTGAACCAGTAAGTGAAGGTCCCCTGTTGTCCGTGATGTCCCAGTAAGTGAAGGTCCCCTGTTGTCCGTGCTGTCCCAGTATGTGAAGGTCCTCTTTTGTCCACGCTGTCCCAGTAAGTGAAGGTCCCCTTTAATTAGTGACATCCCAGTAAGTGAAGGTCCCCTTTTGTCCACGCTGTCCCAGTAAGTGAAGGTCCCCTTTTGTCCGTGCTGTCCCAGTAAGTGAAGGTCCTCTTTTGTCCCTGCTGTCTCAGTAAGTGAAGGTCCCCTTTAATTAGTGACGTCCCAGTAAGTGAAGGTCCCCTTTAATTAGTGACGTCCCAGTAAGTGAAGGTCCCCTGTTGTCCGTGTTGAACCAGTAAGTGAAGGTCCCCTTTAGTACGTGCTGTCCCAGTAAGTGAAGGTCCCCTTTAATTAGTGACGTCCCAGTAAGTGAAGGTCCCCTGTTGTCCGTGTTGAACTAGTAAGTGAAGGTCCCCTGTTGTCCGTGCTGTCCCAGTAAGTGAAGGTCCCCTTTAGTCCGTGCTGTCCCAGTAAGTGAAGGTCCCCTTTTGTCCGTGTTGAACCAGTAAGGGAAAGTCCCCTGTTGTCCGTGTTGAACCAGTAAGTGAAGGTCCCCTGTTGTCCGTGCTGTCCCAGGAAGTGAAGGTCATCTTTTGTCCACGCTGTCCCAGTAAGTGAAGGTCCCCTTTAATATGTGACGTCCCAGTAAGTGAAGGTCCCTTTTTGTCCACGCTGTCCCAGTAAGTGAAGGTCCCCTTTTGTCCGTGCTGTCCCAGTAAGTGAAGGGCCTCTTTTGTCCCTGCTGTCTCAGTAAGTGAAGGTCCCCTTTAATTAGTGACGTCCCAGTAAGTGAAGGTCCCCTTTAATTAGTGACGTCCCAGTAAGTGAAGGTCCCCTGTTGTCCGTGTTGAACCAGTAAGTGAAGGTCCCCTTTTGTCCGCTTTGTCCCAGTAAGTGAAGGTCCCCTTTTGTCCGCGCTGTCCCAGTAAGTGAAGGTCCCCTTTAATTAGTGACGTCCCAGTAAGTGAAGGTCCACTTTTGTCCACGCTGTCCCAGTAAGTGAAGGTCCCCTTTTGTCCCTGCTGTCCCAGTAAGTGAAGGTCCCCTTTTGTCCGTGTTGAACCAGTAAGGGAAGGTCCCCTGTTGTCCGTGTTAAACCAGTAAGTGAAGGTCCCCTGTTGTCCGTGATGTCCCAGTAAGTGAAGGTCCCCTGTTGTCCGTGCTGTCCCAGTATGTGAAGGTCCTCTTTTGTCCACGCTGTCCCAGTAAGTGAAGGTCCCCTTTAATTAGTGACGTCCCAGTAAGTGAAGGTCCCCTTTTGTCCACGCTGTCCCAGTAAGTGAAGGTCCCCTTTTGTCCGTGCTGTCCCAGTAAGTGAAGGTCCTCTTTTGCCCCCGCTGTCTCAGTAAGTGAAGGTCCCCTTTAATTAGTGACGTCCCAGTAAGTTAAGGTCCCCTTTAATTAGTGACGTCCCAGTAAGTGAAGGTACCCTGTTGTCCGTGTTGAACAAGTAAGTGAAGGTCCCCTTTAGTACGTGCTGTCCCAGTAAGTGAAGGTCCCCTTTAATTAGTGACGTCCCAGTAAGTGAAGGTCCCCTGTTGTCCGTGTTGGACTAGTAAGTGAAGGTCCCCTGTTGTCCGTGCTGTCCCAGTAAGTGAAGGTCCCCTTTATTCCGTGCTATCCCAGTAAGTGAAGGTCCCCTTTTGTCCGTTTTGTCCCAGTATGTTAAGGTTCCTTTTAGTACGTGCTGTCCCAGTAAGTGAAGGTCCCCTTTTGTCCGTGTTGAACCAGTAAGGGAAAGTCCCCTGTTGTCCGTGTTGAACCAGTAAGTGAAGGTCCCCTGTTGTCCGTGCTGTCCCAGTAAGTGAAGGTCCTCTTTTGTCCACGCTGTCCCAGTAAGTGAAGGTCCCCTTTAATATGTGACGTCCCAGTAAGTGAAGGTCCCTTTTTGTCCACGCTGTCCCAGTAAGTGAAGGTCCCCTTTTGTCTGTGCTGTCCCAGTAAGTGAAGGTCCTCTTTTGTCCCTGCTGTCTCAGTAAGTGAAGGTCCCCTTTAATTAGTGACGTCCCAGTAAGTGAAGGCCCCCTTTAATTAGTGACGTCCCAGTAAGTGGAGGTCCCCTGTTGTCCGTGTTGAACCAGTAAGTGAAGGTCCCCTGTTGTCCGTGTTGAACCAGAAGTGAAGGTCCCCTTTTGTCCGTGCTGTCCCAGTAAGTGAAGGTCCCCTTTTGTCCCTGCTGTCCCAGTAAGTGAAGGTCCCCTTTTGTCCGCGCTATCCCAGTAAGTGAAGGTCCCCTTTAATTAGTGACGTCCCAGTAAGTGAAGGTCCCCTGTTGTCCGTGTTGAACCAGTAAGTGAAGGTCCCCTTTAGTCCGTGCTATCCCTGTAAGTGAAGGTCCCCTTTTGTCCCTGCTGTCCCAGTAAGTGAAGGTCCCCTTTTGTCCGTTTTGTCCCAGTATGTTCAGGTCCCCTTTAGTACGTGCTGTCCCAGTAAGTGAAGGTCTCCTTTTGTCCCTGCTGTCCCAGTAAGTGAAGGTCCCCTTTTGTCCCTGATGTCCCAGTAAGTGAAGGTCCCCTGTTGTCCGTGTTGAACCAGTAAGTGAAGGTCCCCTTTTGTCCCTGCTGTCCCAGTAAGTGAAGGTCCCCTTTTGTCCCTGCTGTCCCAGTAAGTGAAGGTCCACTTTTGTCCCTGCTGTCCCAGTAAGTGAAGGTCCCCTGTTGTCCGTGTTGAGCCAGTAAGTGAAGGTCCCCTGTTGTCCGTGTTGAACTAGTAAGTGAAGGTCCCCTTTTGTCCGCGCTATCCCAGTAAGTGAAAGTCCCCTGTGACGTCCCAGTAAGTGAAGGTCCCCTTTTGTCCCTGCTGTCCCAGTAAGTGAAGGTCCCCTTTTGTCCCTGCTGTCCCAGTAAGTGAAGGTCCCCTGTTGTCCGTGCTGTCCCACTAAGTGAAGGTCCCCTTTAGTCCGTGCTATCCCAGTAAGTGAAGGTCCCCTTTTGTCCGTTTTGTCCCAGTATGTTAAGGTCCCCTTTAGTACGTGCTGTCCCAGTAAATGAAGGTCCCCTTTTGTCCACGCTGTCCCAGTAAGTGAAGGTCCCCTTTTGTCCGCGCTGTCCCAGTAAGTGAAGGTCCCCTTTTGTCCACACTGGCCCAGTAAGTGAAGGTCCCCTTTTGTCCGCGCTGTCCCAGTAAGTGAAGGTCTCCTTTTGTCCCTTTTGTCCCAGTATGTTAAGGTCCCCTTTAGTACGTGCTGTCCCAGTAAGTGAAGGTCCCCTGTTGTCCGTGATGAGCCAGTAAGTGAAGGTCCCCTGTTGTCCGTGTTGAACCAGTAAGTCAAGGTCCCCTTTTGTCCGCGCTATCCCAGTAAGTGAAGGTCCCCTTTAATTAGTGATGTCCCAGTAAGTGAAGGTCCCCTTTTGTCCGCGCTGTCCCAGTAAGTGAAGGTCCCCTTTTTGTCCCTGCTGTCCCAGTAAGTGAAGGTCCCCTTTAGTCCGTGCTATCCCAGTAAGTGAAGGTCCCCTTTTGTCCGTTTTGTCCCAGTATGTTAAGGTCCCCTTTAGTACGTGCTGTCCCAGTAAGTGAAGGTCCCCTTTTGTTCGTGTTGAACCAGTAAGGGAAGGTCCCCTGTTGTCCGTGTTGAACCAGTAAGTGAAGGTTCCCTGTTGTCCGTGATGTCCCAGTAAGTGAAGGTCCCCTGTTGTCCGTGCTGTCCCAGTATGTGAAGGTCCTCTTTTGTCCACGCTGTCCCAGTAAGTGAAGGTCCCCTTTAATTAGTGACGTCCCAGTAAGTGAAGGTCCCCTTTTGTCCACGCTGTCCCAGTAAGTGAAGGTCCCCTTTTGTCCGTGCTGTCCCAGTAAGTGAAGGTCCTCTTTTGTCCCTGCTGTCTCAGTAAGTGAAGGTCCCCTTTAATTAGTGACGTCTCAGTAAGTGAAGGTCCCCTTTAATTAGTGACGTCCCAGTAAGTGAAGGTCCCCTGTTGTCCGTGTTGAACCAGTAAGTGAAGGTCCCCTTTAGTACGTGCTGTCCCAGTAAGTGAAGGTCCCCTTTAATTAGTGACGTCCCAGTAAGTGAAGGTCCCCTGTTGTCCGTGTTGAACTAGTAAGTGAAGGTCCCCTGTTGTCCGTGCTGTCCCAGTAAGTGAAGGTCCCCTTTAGTCCGTGCTATCCCAGTAAGTGAAGGTCCCCTTTTGTCCGTTTTGTCCCAGTATGTTAAGGTCCCCTTTAGTACGTGCTGTCCCAGTAAGTGAAGGTCCCCTTTTGTCCGTGTTGAACCAGTAAGGGAAAGTCCCCTGTTGTCCGTGTTGAACCAGTAAGTGAAGGTCCCCTGTTGTCCGTGCTGTCCCAGTAAGTGAAGGTCCTCTTTTGTCCACGCTGTCCCAGTAAGTGAAGGTCCCCTTTAATATGTGACGTCCCAGTAAGTGAAGGTCCCTTTTTGTCCACGCTGTCACAGTAAGTGAAGGTCCCCTTTTGTCCGTGCTGTCCCAGTAAGTGAAGGTCCTCTTTTGTCCCTGCTGTCTCAGTAAGTGAAGGTCCCCTTTAATTAGTGACGTCCCAGTAAGTGAAGGTCCCCTTTAATTAGTGACGTCCCAGTAAGTGAAGGTCCCCTGTTGTCCGTGTTGAACCAGTAAGTGAAGGTCCCGTTTAGTACGTGCTGTCCCAGTAAGTGAAGGTCCCCTTTTGTCCCTGCTTTCCCAGTAAGTGAAGGTCCCCTTTTGTCCGCTTTGTCCCAGTAAGTGAAGGTCCCCTTTTGTCCGCGCTGTCTCAGTAAGTGAAGGTCCCCTTTAATTAGTGACGTCCCAGTAAGTGAAGGTCCCCTTTTGTCCACGCTGTCCCAGTAAGTGAAGGTCCCCTTTTGTCCCTGCTGTCCCAGTAAGTGAAGGTCCTCTTTTGTCCGTGCTGTCCCAGTAAGTGAAGATCCCCTTTAATTAGTGACGTCCCAGTAAGTGAAGGTCCCCTGTTGTCCGTGTTGAACAAGTAAGTGAAGGTTCCCTGTTGTCCGTGTTGAACCAGTAAGTGAAGGTCCCCTTTTGTCCATGCTGTCCCAGTAAGTGAAGGTAACCTGTTGTCCGTGTTGAACCAGTAAGTGAAGGTCCCCTGTTGTCCGTGTTGAACCAGTAAGTGAAGGTCACCTGTTGTCCGTGTTGAACCAGTAAGTGAAGGTCCCCTTTTGTCCCGGCTGTCCCAGTAAGTGAAGGTCCCCTGTTGTCCGTGTTGAACCAGTAAGTGAAGGTCCCCTGTTGTCCGTGTTGAACCAGAAGTGAAGGTCCCCTTTTGTCCGTGCTGTCCCAGTAAGTGAAGGTCCCCTTTTGTCCCTGCTGTCCCAGTAGGTGAAGGTCCCCTTTTGTCCGCGCTATCCCAGTAAGTGAAGGTCCCCTTTAATTAGTGACGTCCCAGTAAGTGAAGGTCCCCTGTTGTCCGTGTTGAACCAGTAAGTGAAGGTCCCCTTTAGTCCGTGCTATCCCTGTAAGTGAAGGTCCCCTTTTGTCCCTGCTGTCCCAGTAAGTGAAGGTCCCCTTTTGTCCCTGCTGTCCCAGTAAGTGAAGGTCCCCTTTTGTCCGTTTTGTCCCAGTATGTTCAGGTCCCCTTTAGTACGTGCTGTCCCAGTAAGTGAAGGTCTCCTTTTGTCCCTGCTGTCCCAGTAAGTGAAGGTCCCCTTTTGTCCCTGCTGTCCCAGTAAGTGAAGGTCCCCTGTTGTCCGTGTTGAACCAGTAAGTGAAGGTCCCCTTTTGTCCCTGCTGTCCCAGTAAGTGAAGGTCCATTTTTGTCCCTGCTGTCCCAGTAAGTGAAGGTCCCCTTTTGTCCCTGCTGTCCCAGTAAGTGAAGGTCCCCTGTTGTCCGTGCTGTCCCAGTAAGTGAAGGTCCCCTGTTGTCCGTGCTGTCCCAGTAAGTGAAGGTCCCCTTTAGTCCGTGCTATCCCAGTAAGTGAAGGTCCCCTTTTGTCCGTTTTGTCCCAGTATGTTAAGGTCCCCTTTAGTACGTGCTGTCCCAGTAAGTGAAGGTCCCCTTTTGTCCCTGCTGTCCCAGTAAGTGAAGGTCCCCTTTTGTCCGCGGTGTCCCAGTAAGTGAAGGTCCTCTTTTGTCCGCGCTGTCCCAGTAAGTGAAGGTCCCCTTTTGTCCCTGCTGTCCCAGTAAGTGAACATCCCCTTTTGTCCGCGCTGTCCCAGTAAGTGAAGGTCCCCTTTTGTCCGTTTTGTCCCAGTATGTTAAGGTCCCCTTTAGTACGTGCTGTCCCAGTAAATGAAGGTCCCGTTTTGTCCACGCTGTCCCAGTAAGTGAAGGTCCCCTTTTGTCCGCGCTGTCCCAGTAAGTGAAGGTCCCCTTTTGTCCGCGCTGTCCCAGTAAGTGAAGGTCCCCTTTTGTCCGTTTTGTCCCAGTATGTTAAGGTCCCCTTTAGTACGTGCTGTCCCAGTAAGTGAAGGTCCCCTTTTGTCCACGCTGTCCCAGTAAGTGAAGGTCCCCTTTTGTCCGCGCTGTCCCAGTAAGTGAAGGTCCCCTTTTGTCCGCGCTGTCCCAGTAAGTGAAGGTCCCCTTTTGTCCCTGCTGTCCATGTAAGTGAAGGTCCCCTTTTGTCCGCGCTGTCCCAGTAAGTGAAGGTCCCCTTTTGTCCGTTTTGTCCCAGTATGTTAAGGTCCCCTTTAGTTCGTGCTGTCCCAGTAAGTGAAGGTCCCCTTTTGTCCACGCTGTCCCAGTAAGTGAAGGACCGCTTTTGTCCGTGCTGCCCCAATAAGTGAAGGTCCCCTTTTGTCCGTGCTGCCCCAGTAAGTGAAGGTCCCCTATACACCCCTCTGTTGAATTTGGTACATGGTACTTGACCCATATTTCTATAGACCAACACTTCTCTGTGTCCAGCAGGGGCCACGGAAGTGGAAATCCAGCAACTAATTCAGGATAATGCTCGCTCAGGTGATGTTATTATATACACAGGTGGTTCGGTGTTGAGAGGCAGGAGACGTGCCTGGGGGTTCTTAGCAAAAGCTAATGATCGACGTTTGGTGCAGGACAGCCTGACATATGATACCACAACACCTAGCTTAAGAATGGAGGTGGAGGCGTTCGCGGCAGTTTTCCGCTGGATCGAGAATACGATACACACACACATCGTGATTGCAACTGACTCAGAAAGCATGCTGAGGAAGGTGAGGACAGGCATGCTTCGTGCAGAGTGGCTTGCTTCGCTTCGGAGGTCAGGGGTGACAAGCATCGCCTGGATCTTTTCTCCGGGGCATGCCGGTGTGCTGGGGAATGAACAGGCGGACAGATTGGCTGGCCCTGCAAAACGTGGTGGAGTATTGATACATGACAAGGCAGACGTGGTTGCGGCCTTGTGGGAGCACGTGCACACCTCGGAGGAGCAAATGGATCACCATAGTCTCGCAAGAATGAGGCCGCGAGGGGTGACGAGGGGATCTGGCCGACGATCGACGCTCAGAGGAAAGGCGAGACGGACATATAATCAGATTGCTAATGGTACTATTGGTGTTGGAACTCTTCGCTGACTGCTGAGGATGGGGACGGAGCGCTTATGGGATTGCCCCGAATGCTGTTATGTCGGTTCCTAAATCAATCAATCAATCAATCAATCAATCAATCAATCTCTGTGGGTTATGTGGGCGGTATCACGCCGGCCGCCTTATCTTCCGTAGACATATTCAGGTAACAATTTATAGCTGGGCCTTCGTGAGAGCCCAGGAATAACAACAACAACAAGAAAAAGAAGAAAAAAAGAAAAAGAGGAATTTCCGACTGGCGCAGCAGATCGTTCTCCTACACACATCTGTCCTCTCTGTATTCGTGGTAAGTTGAACTGTGGATCGACTTCCACATAACTGTCAGCCCTCACAGTATATTATTCCAATGGATAACAGTAGGCCTCATTATACAGTAAAACAAGATATTCAAAACAATATACCCCCGTAGTGAATTCAAACAGGGAAGCCACAAGCAACATGTTACCAGGCATATTTTGCCGCGTCTCGCCAGGTGTATACTGCAGAGGTATAGATCTCATGGAGTGAATACATAAAGTATACTTAAGCTAAAATAAAATAAAATACAACGAAAGCAGAAAAGAAAATATGTAAATATACAGAAAACGATAGCAAGAGAAGACTATGACTCAACGAAGGGGGAAAACTGTTGTTAAGAGAAAGTTAAAGCAACAGAAACAACAGCCAGCGATGAATAACAGATAACGAAGGGGGAACGGCGTTATGCAGATACAATAAAAAACAACAACAACAACAACAACAACAACAACAACAACAAGAACAGCAAAAGAAGAGTAAGAGAATAAAAAAAAAGTGGGTGTGACGAAGAGAGAAAGTCAACAGAAAAGAAACGACAGCACGAGATGAGTAAGAGACAGCGAAAGGGGAAACAAGATTAGCCGAATGTAAACAAAAAAGCAATAGAAGAGTAATACTCAATGGAGGAAAACGGAATTTAAAAGAGAAAGTCAAAAGAAAAGACACAACAGCAGGAGAAGAGTAGGAGACAATGCAAAAAAAAAAAAAGAGTGTTTAAAAAAAAAGGTTTAAAAAAAAAAGGTTTTATTAAAAAACAAGAGACGACTAAGGGACAAAGAAGTAAATAAATGAAAATAAAATTGTTGCCAAAATGCTGTGAAAGAGAAAGAAACAACGGCAAGAGAACATTGAGAAAAAGCGAAATATAACAGAGTTGTGGAGAGAAAATAAAAATAACAAACTAAAAAAAAATAAAACAATACCCTAGAAAACAGCAAGAACCAGAATAACCATAAAGATGAAGAAACGGCAGCTAATCTTCACAAGAACAGACAGCGATTGTTTACGGTCAACAAAACATACAAATATTTCATCCGAAGTAATCAAGGTAGACAAGCAGAGACAGGTAACATAAATTCAATTGTTGAAAACAGAGCATGATGGTCTTTGAACAAGAGCAGCGTTGCTTCAGTTCTTGTATTGTGTTAGATTCAACCTGACATACATAATTCTGTTTATGATGTCCATTCAGTGGCGGATCTACATTTGGGGAAGTGTGGGTGGCTGACGTGTGTACTTTATCACGGACGCCTTCAACCGGGCGAGAATGTAAATATTTAGTTTACTGTTTAAGTTAGCATCTTCGCATCTACAGTCGGCTGTAGTGGGTCGTCAGCTGTTTCTTCCCCCCGCTACAGCCGGAGAGGGAAACATATGTGTTACCCTTACAAAGAAATATCAGTTCTAGCTGGTTATGCGTCGAAGTACACTTTGACTTGTTCCTGCAGCGAGGCGCTGTTGTCATTTTGAGGTGACAGGTTTGAATCCCGGCGGGGATAACTCTAGCTTTCATATGTTGTCTGCCTCTCTCCGTGGCCAAAGCCTTGCGAACGCGGTTCGTGAGCCGCTTACCAGGCGTTCGAAGCGCAGCCGCGACCGATTTGTGCAGCAGACCGTGTCGCGTTGTGTTATAAAGTGTTGGTATGGGAGCCGGTCGATCAGAAAGCAATGGAAAACTACTGAATGTAAAAACTTGCCTAGTACACCAACAGCAGCTGAAAAATGCTGGTGTTGACTGCAACGTCCTGCAAGGGATATGCAACATGTAAATAAAGTGTGTCCTCTAGTCTCTACTTCTGTCTTCTACTGCTATGAGAGCCAAACAGTACATGTGAATTTATTTACTTGGGGATTTACATGAACACCTTACAAGTGAGATATAAATTACAGTAACCATATCATTGTCTTGTAACATGTCAATATTCTTGTTAAGGGTGTCAAGAGTGTTCAACACGTGACATTAAGGTGCTGACGAACACGGTGACCTCATAAGGACAGTTTAAAGATGGCCGCTCCATTTTTTGACATGCACAAAAGAAGAGCAGTGTTCTGTTATCCTTTTTTAAAAAAAATCATTAAAGGGGTGAAATCTATAGAAATTCATCAAAGAATGAAGGTTCAGTATGGCGATGCTTGCCTGTCATTCTAGCAAGTGTATGAGTGGAGTTGGAGGATTAACAATTTTTCGGTTCGATGAAAAGGTACAGCAGTTGGTGCATGAGTGGTTACACACGCGACCAAGAGAATGTTTGTCTACAGGAAGCCAAGAATTATATCGGTACTGGAGGACTTTCATTGAACGCAGTGGTGACTACATCGACAAATAATACATTTGTTCTTTACTTTTTCAGAAATATTCAACCCGCGCCAGCAAAAAAAAAAAAAAAATCTAAAATAAAAAACAAACAAACAAAACAAAAAACGCGACACAGAAAACACTTCGGAAGCACTCCGGGGCTCGACATCTACAATTTCAGAACTACTAATCTTGTGTGTGTGTGTGTGTACCGGTCTCCCTGGCCTAGAAGCTAACGTCTTTCTCCGTAATCCCGTATACTCTCGCGAGTAACGTGACGTGCGCGAGAATCGGTAGCGGTTCTCGCTGCATCGGTAACTTACGGTGTATGTGAGCCGGTCGCTCAGAAAGCAATGCAAACTACTGAGCGTAATCTTACCAAGAAATCAACAATCAGCTGAAATATGCTGATATTGACAGCGATGTCCTGTAAAGGATATGCGAACCAAAAAAAAAATCGTGTGTGTGTATGTGTGTGTGTGTGTGTGTGTGTGTGTGTGTGTGTGTGTTTGTGTGTGCTTCAAGCGCATTCCGTGGCTTAAATAAGTGCTAATTATCATCAATATTATATGATTGTATTTCTTATAGCCCAACATTAAACAGGTCGTGTGAGACGCATGCCACGGCTTTGTGTGGCGCTCAGGCCAGTCAACCCGCTGGTTGGAGATTGAGTGCGTGGAATGAGTTCTGTCAGACACTGATTCACGATGAAGATGATGTACTGTAGGGCACACGAGAGTGAAGTGAACAAAGGATGATAATGAAGATACACGTCAATGGTAAATGAGGTTTGACAGCAGCCGGTATGTGCAGTCACATGCAATCTGACTATAAGTTATCATAATTCCACGACTCTCTCTCTCTCTCTCTCTCTCTCTCTCTCTCTCTCTCTCTCTCTCTCTCTCTCTCTCTCTCTCTCTCTCTCTTCTCTCTCTCTCTCTCTCTGTTCCTCTCCCTCCCTCTATGCCATCCGTCCGTCGGTCGGTCGGTCGGTCGGTCGGTCGGTCGGTCGGTCGGTCGGTCGGTCGGTCGGTCGGTCGGTCGGTCGGTCGGTCGGTCGGTCGGTCGGTCGGTCGGTCGGTCGGTCGGTCGGTCGGTCGGTCGGTCGGTCGGTCGGTCGGTCGGTCGGTCGGTCGGTCGGTCGGTCGGTCGGTCGGTCGGTCGGTCGGTCGGTCGGTCGGTCGGTCGGTCGGTCGGTCGGTCGGTCGGTCGGTCGGTCGGTCGGTCGGTCGGTCGGTCGGTCGGTCGGTCGGTCGGTCGGTCGGTCGGTCGGTCGGTCGGTCGGTCGGTCGGTCGGTCGGTCGGTCGGTCGGTCGGTCGGTCGGTCGGTCGGTCGGTCGGTCGGTCGGTCGGTCGGTCGGTCGGTCGGTCGGTCGGTCGGTCGGTCGGTCGGTCGGTCGGTCGGTCGGTCGGTCGGTCGGTCGGTCGGTCGGTCGGTCGGTCGGTCGGTCGGTCGGTCGGTCGGTCGGTCGGTCGGTCGGTCGGTCGGTCGGTCGGTCGGTCGGTCGGTCGGTCGGTCGGTCGGTCGGTCGGTCGGTCGGTCGGTCGGTCGGTCGGTCGGTCGGTCGGTCGGTCGGTCGGTCGGTCGGTCGGTCGGTCGGTCGGTCGGTCGGTCGGTCGGTCGGTCGGTCGGTCGGTCGGTCGGTCGGTCGGTCGGTCGGTCGGTCGGTCGGTCGGTCGGTCGGTCGGTCGGTCGGTCGGTCGGTCGGTCGGTCGGTCGGTCGGTCGGTCGGTCGGTCGGTCGGTCGGTCGGTCGGTCGGTCGGTCGGTCGGTCGGTCGGTCGGTCGGTCGGTCGGTCGGTCGGTCGGTCGGTCGGTCGGTCGGTCGGTCGGTCGGTCGGTCGGTCGGTCGGTCGGTCGGTCGGTCGGTCGGTCGGTCGGTCGGTCGGTCGGTCGGTCGGTCGGTCGGTCGGTCGGTCGGTCGGTCGGTCGGTCGGTCGGTCGGTCGGTCGGTCGGTCGGTCGGTCGGTCGGTCGGTCGGTCGGTCGGTCGGTCGGTCGGTCGGTCGGTCGGTCGGTCGGTCGGTCGGTCGGTCGGTCGGTCGGTCGGTCGGTCGGTCGGTCGGTCGGTCGGTCGGTCGGTCGGTCGGTCGGTCGGTCGGTCGGTCGGTCGGTCGGTCGGTCGGTCGGTCGGTCGGTCGGTCGGTCGGTCGGTCGGTCGGTCGGTCGGTCGGTCGGTCGGTCGGTCGGTCGGTCGGTCGGTCGGTCGGTCGGTCGGTCGGTCGGTCGGTCGGTCGGTCGGTCGGTCGGTCGGTCGGTCGGTCGGTCGGTCGGTCGGTCGGTCGGTCGGTCGGTCGGTCGGTCGGTCGGTCGGTCGGTCGGTCGGTCGGTCGGTCGGTCGGTCGGTCGGTCGGTCGGTCGGTCGGTCGGTCGGTCGGTCGGTCGGTCGGTCGGTCGGTCGGTCGGTCGGTCGGTCGGTCGGTCGGTCGGTCGGTCGGTCGGTCGGTCGGTCGGTCGGTCGGTCGGTCGGTCGGTCGGTCGGTCGGTCGGTCGGTCGGTCGGTCGGTCGGTCGGTCGGTCGGTCGGTCGGTCGGTCGGTCGGTCGGTCGGTCGGTCGGTCGGTCGGTCGGTCGGTCGGTCGGTCGGTCGGTCGGTCGGTCGGTCGGTCGGTCGGTCGGTCGGTCGGTCGGTCGGTCGGTCGGTCGGTCGGTCGGTCGGTCGGTCGGTCGGTCGGTCGGTCGGTCGGTCGGTCGGTCGGTCGGTCGGTCGGTCGGTCGGTCGGTCGGTCGGTCGGTCGGTCGGTCGGTCGGTCGGTCGGTCGGTCGGTCGGTCGGTCGGTCGGTCGGTCGGTCGGTCGGTCGGTCGGTCGGTCGGTCGGTCGGTCGGTCGGTCGGTCGGTCGGTCGGTCGGTCGGTCGGTCGGTCGGTCGGTCGGTCGGTCGGTCGGTCGGTCGGTCGGTCGGTCGGTCGGTCGGTCGGTCGGTCGGTCGGTCGGTCGGTCGGTCGGTCGGTCGGTCGGTCGGTCGGTCGGTCGGTCGGTCGGTCGGTCGGTCGGTCGGTCGGTCGGTCGGTCGGTCGGTCGGTCGGTCGGTCGGTCGGTCGGTCGGTCGGTCGGTCGGTCGGTCGGTCGGTCGGTCGGTCGGTCGGTCGGTCGGTCGGTCGGTCGGTCGGTCGGTCGGTCGGTCGGTCGGTCGGTCGGTCGGTCGGTCGGTCGGTCGGTCGGTCGGTCGGTCGGTCGGTCGGTCGGTCGGTCGGTCGGTCGGTCGGTCGGTCGGTCGGTCGGTCGGTCGGTCGGTCGGTCGGTCGGTCGGTCGGTCGGTCGGTCGGTCGGTCGGTCGGTCGGTCGGTCGGTCGGTCGGTCGGTCGGTCGGTCGGTCGGTCGGTCGGTCGGTCGGTCGGTCGGTCGGTCGGTCGGTCGGTCGGTCGGTCGGTCGGTCGGTCGGTCGGTCGGTCGGTCGGTCGGTCGGTCGGTCGGTCGGTCGGTCGGTCGGTCGGTCGGTCGGTCGGTCGGTCGGTCGGTCGGTCGGTCGGTCGGTCGGTCGGTCGGTCGGTCGGTCGGTCGGTCGGTCGGTCGGTCGGTCGGTCGGTCGGTCGGTCGGTCGGTCGGTCGGTCGGTCGGTCGGTCGGTCGGTCGGTCGGTCGGTCGGTCGGTCGGTCGGTTATGAGCACAGAACATGCTGAGAAGGGTGAAGACAATCATGCTTCAATTGTAATAAAAACAATCAAAAATATGGAAAATTTGCTAGATCTTTTTCCCAGGTCATGCTGAAAACGAGCAGGTGGACAGATTTCCTGGGTCTACACCACAGGATGGTATGTTGGTGCACGATAAGACAGATGTGGTCGGGTCCTTTTGGTATAGTATGTCTAGTGTGGAAGAACAGATACATCTTCATGGCCTGGAGAGAATGATGTGGTAGGGAGTGTCCATTCATCTGGCCAACACTCAGTGCCCAGAGCAAATGCCAGACGGACACATATTCAGATTGCAGATTATGTCATTAGATTAGAACTCTTCGCTGGTTGTTGAATATGAAGACAGATACCGTGTGCGAATGGCCAGAGTGCTGTAGCGTCGGTTTTTAACTCAACACAATTCAACTTATCACAAATCAACTAAAGTTAACTCAACTCAACTTAACGCAACTCAACTTAGCTCAACACAACTCATCACAACACAACACAATTAAATTCATCACACCACAACACAACTCAACTCAACACAATTAATTACAACACAAATTAACTCAACAATACAATTCAACACAATTCAACTCAACCCAATACAGTTAATTACAACACAAATTAACTCAACAATACAATTCAACACAATTCAACTCAACTCAATACAACTCAACTCATTACAACTCATCTCAACACAATTCAACTCAACCTATCACAAATTAACCCAACTTAACTAAACTCATTGTAACAAGCTATGTGGAGGGTCCCAAATAACTATGTCTCAATTTTCTCATGTATATTTCATAGCCCTGGCTTTAAATAGGTCTTTCCCTGCCAACCCTCCTCCGTTTCCCCCGGACTCACTGTCACTCTCTATTCGACCTCAGGACCTATTTCCTGCAGGGTCGTTCTGGCTGACACGCATACAACATGACGTTCTTCAACATATTTGTAATTGTAAATTTAATAACTCAATACATAACAGCACAGAAAAAATATCTGACGATTAACTCATAAACATCTACACACAATCTAGAGAGAAAACTAGTCCATACAATATCAACACAAATATAAATCTCCTAGATCATCGTTTTCCATATTGTCCCATGAATTCACAACCACCTCATGGCAAGTTCTCTGGTCTTTATTTCCCGCGTAGGTTGTTCGAACAACAGGGTTCCATAAATCCAGGATTCCAAGTTTCCGTGGCCTACACGAATGTAGTGTGTCCAATGGTTAGGGAAAGTGCCCTGGGATCACGTGGCACAATTTTGGTGGGGAAATACTCAAGGAGAATAAATAGGATATATGTACGGGTGTGTCAGTGACTTAGGCGGGATCTAGCCCAAAATGCAAACATACTCGATCCCAGCTCAACGAAACGCCTGCCGAGGTGTCTGAAAGTATTCGTTCGGGCCCGCCGTGGTTCTATCTGGTATAGCCCAACAGCAGCAGGGACTTCATAGTAAACATAATGTTCTATGTCGATGCTCTGTCGAAACTTCCGGCTATATTCGCCGTCAAAAGAAGGATCCTGTAAAGTTAAAACAATTTTGAGAGCCTCTGGTGTAAACTTCAGATACAGCCGGCATGGAGATTCCAATGGTCTCAGCATGTCGGTTGCCATACATAACATCCATACAATTACCTAGTATTCAATTGTCTTCATACCACACTCCTCTCCACACTCATACCATGCCTTTATTAATATTGGGCACATACCTTCTCAGGCTTCCCTCTCACTTGCAAACCTTGCCTTTCTCACGACAAAGCTATTGTGGAGTAGTGTGCGTAATTATGTATGTTTCCTACTCTTAACTAATATAATAGTGGGTCTGTGTGGACCGCAGTGCATCTCCCTCCCCCATCCCTAGCAAGAACAGGAAAGAGGAAACTACCCTGTCCGGCCGCCGCTCTTGTCTGAGCTGTCACCGCAATGTATCGGCCGTGTCTCACATAACCCATATATTCAGATGAGTTCAGGTTCTCTCAGGGAGACAGGGAAGTCCATTTATACTCCCAACATCCTCCTATCGACCAGGAACCACCCGGTCCACCTGGCCCCCCCATCAGCCGAAAGACGAAAGAGATAGCACAGTGGATCGCCTCTTCTGGCTCAAGAAGATATAACTCAGATGGGTGGAACCGGTCCCCACGGAGCGCTTCCCCTCGACATGCCATAGCTATAGAATGTTTATATTCAAATGAAAGATGACACTAAACAGAGGTAAAGCCATAGGAAGAAAGATAGCCCCCCCCCTCCTTATCCGCCGCCAAGAATATACGACATCATCTGGGAAAAGATATTGCCCCGATTTGTTCCCCCTCCATGCCCAGATCTAGACGCTTAGCCAAATTGGCAAGACTGCCGTTTCACCAAATCGTCTCATTATTTGAGACGACCAAGCTTAATATGCCCAGGTCTGGCAGGACCTATTAATCTAAAATTACCTTTCATATCCCAGCCGTAGGATGCGGCACTTTATCTGTAAAATTCTTTAAAACTTGAATACATTGTGCCGACCACAACCGACAAGGATGACAACGGACTTTTCACGCCCAAACCATTACCCTAGGTCATATTTGGTGCAAGGCGCGCCATTGGGTTTTCCCGAAGAACAGATAGATTTCAAAGTATTCGTGTCAAATGCTCGGGTTATGAAAGTACTCCAGAGAATCCCACTCCGAAGGAATTGAGCGGATAGGTATGAGGACATGGGCCACTGGGGTTTCGCTACATAGGCCCCCTCTTAAGAAAGTCGAACCCTACGAACTTTCAACTGCCAGAGGTTCTGTTCGAATTACCTCCCCCTCACCTTCGACCATAGGATGCCGTGACATAAAATCCGCTCCCACATTTTCCCTTCTGGGGATGTATTCGACCGTGAACTGATACGGTTGTAAGAGCAATGACCATCTCATTAACCTTGCGTTCAGTTTCTTAGAAGTTGCCAAAAACGTCAGAGGTTGATGGTCGGACTGCACTTTGAACGGTACTCCATACAGATAAGGTTGAAATTTCTGTACCGCCCACACTAGAGCCAGACATTCCCGTTCGACGGTGGAGTAATTCCGTTCCGCGGGTAACAGTTTTCTACTGGCATATGCCACCGGACATAGCACAGTAGGATCATCTCGCCCTTCCTGCAACAGAGTTGCTCCAATCCCTATGTTACTCGCGTCGGTTCTTAGAACAAACGTTTTCTCCAAATTTGGGAGTTGCAGGACTGGCCTATCCACCAAAGCCTGTTTCAGCTTCCCATAAGCCTCTTCACAGCTCGGGGTCCAGACTATAGGATCTGGCGATCCTTTCTTCAGGGTTTCGGTTAACGGTGCCCCAATTTCGTTGAACTTCGGAATAAATTTCTGGTAAAACCCACACAGAGACAAGAAAGACCTAACATCCTTTTTGGATTTAGGACGGGGTGCGAGTCTGACCTTCTCTACATTCTTTTCTTCCGGTACCAAACCCCCCGGGGTAATAGTATGTCCCAGAAATTCTAAGGATTGATAGCCAATCATGCATTTGGCTGGACGGGCAGTTAACCCCTCCTCTTTCAATCTTATGAAGATCTGTTCCAAGGATTTCAGGTGATCTTTAAGATTGCCAGAAGCGATGAGAATATCATCCATAAACGAGACGACAGAGGGATCCCTTAAAGGGTCTAATAACTTTCTCATCATGCGTGTGAACACACTGGGCGCATTGCTCAGCCCAAAAGGCATCACCTTAAATTCGTAATGGCCGCTCGGAGTACTGAAAGCGAGCAAGGGTCGAACCTCAGGCTTCACAGGGATCTGATAATATCCCCGGCTTAAATCGATTTTTGAAAAGTACTTTGCCCTATTTAATCTGGCAAACAGTTGATTTGTGTTTGGTAACGGCTCAACTTGGAATGTCGTACAACTGTTTAAATGCCTGTAATCAATACACAAGCGGTGCTCCCCGCTTGGCTTTCTCAACAAGACAACCCCGGCATTATAAGGAGAAGTCGAAGGAGTTATGATGTCATCATCCAGAAGCTTCTGGATTTCGGCTTCCAGGGCCTTCTCTTTCGCAAAGGGCACTGGATATATTTTTTGGCGAATGGGGTCTTGGGTAGTCAGAGTCATATCAAACTCAACCAACCCTGTCCGCCCTGGACGATCGGTAAGAATCTGTTGATGGGACTCCAACAAACGGATGACTAGTTCTGTTTCTTCAGCCGACAGATCAGGATTTATATGTACATCCTTATAGGTTTCCCCAGGGTGTAAAGGATACTCCCTATCCGCGTCTTCGCCCGATTCAGTTTCCATCGCGACCGCCATAGTCATGAGAGGGAGAGAAGTACCATCGGATCGTTCCTCATATTTTTTGAGGAGGTTAATGTGGAAGATTTTAGATTTCCCCCTGATCCGGATTGCATAATTGGTACGGGACACAACCCTTTCCACCGGGAAAGGCCCCTGCCAACCAATCTCGAGTTTATTGGAACCTACTGGAAGTAACAACAGAACCCGATCCCCCACCTTCAGAGACCTATCTTTCGTCCTTCTATTGTAGTAGGCCGCGTGTCTCTTTCTGGCCGCTCTCAGATTCTGAGCCGCCAAAGCCCAACCTGTCTGGAGTTTCTTCTTTAACTCCTCGACGTATTTGTAGGAAGATACCACCTCTTCGGAAGTCTCCTCCTCTGTCCAACATCTCAATAAGGCTTCTAAGGGACCCTTGATTGGCCTCCCGAATAATAGAGTGGCTGGTGGCAACCCGGTTGACCCATGGGGAACCTCCCGATAGGCGAACAGGGCGGCTGGGATATATTCATCCCATCTGTCTGGTTTCTCTTGAGCCAGCTTCCTAAGCATGGTCATCAAGGTACCATTAAACCTCTCTACTTGCTCATTAGACTGAGGGTGGTATGGGCTTGTGTGAATGTGGTTAGTCTGGAAGATACGAAAGACTTCCTCCATCAGCTTACCACAAAACTGAGACCCATTGTCCGTTAGGATCTGGTTTGGAAATCCCAACCGAGTAAAAGTCTCCATCAGTGCATCAGCCACTCGCTTAGAGTCGATGGTGGCCAACGGTATCGCCTCGCCCCATATGGAACAGCAATCCACCATCGTCAGAATATACATATTCCTCTTCCTAGTCCGAGGAAGAGGACCAATCAGATCGATGGCAACTCTCTCGAAAGGAGAGTTCATAATGGGCATATCACCCAAGACTACCGGAGCCGTCCAGTGTTTTGGTGCCACACGCTGGCACTCTGGCCACGACTTGACGTACCTACGCACATCTCCAGTCATCCATGGCCAGTAGTAATGGCAGGAAATGCGCTGAAGTGTTGCCCCGACACCCATATGTCCACTGAAAGAAATGGTGTGTCCCATATGAAGAAGCTGTTCCCGATAAGCCTTAGGAACTACCAGCTGTCCATGCTGGCGTTCCTCCACTCCGGCTCTCCGGTACAGTAACCGATTCTTCATATAATACTGACCCCGTCCTGGTGGGTCAGCACTTTTTGGCAACTGGTTGAAGCAAGGTTGCAAAGTAGCATCCTGGCTTTGAGCAGCTCGTAACTCCCCAGGCAAGGGATTCACGATCAAGGCCGGCGTCTGCTCCTCCTCCGATTGAGATCTGGTTTGCATCGCCCCTACGTACATGGGTTCGTTTGGGATCCCTAGGAAGACGTAGCGGCAACCCAAGATCATCGGGAAGATAGGATCGATCAGAACGGCTGCCTGAATAGTGCCGGTAACATATTTTGATTTGATGTCCACCTTCGCAATTGGAAGAGACATCGCTACCGCACTCTTTGTCGCCGTTTGAATCTCAATGGATTCCCCGGTTAGCTGCTCTGGGCTCACTAAGTGTGATGAAATTACGGCCTCAAACTGAAGACCTGTGTCATAGAGACACTCGACTGGTTGTCCGTTCACAAGAACCGTCTCTACTACTGGTGGTTTTTCTGAATCTTTGTTCCCAGGATCCCTCCCTTCTACCTCCTTGTTAGACCCCTCCCCGGTTTCTACAAGACAGGCAGCATAGTGAGAGTCTTTCTGTTTGCGCCTGCAATCGGCCGTATTGTGTGTGGGAGATTTGCAGAAGGCGCACCACTTTTCACTCCAATTTCTTTTGGGAGATCCAGGTGGACTCTTACCAGAGGGTTTCTTAATGGGAGCTTTATCGAAAGGATCCTCCTTTTTGGTGTGAGTTGGTTTGGGGTTCTTCTTCTTTCCAGACCCAGTGTCTGGTGATCGGAGATTGGGTTGTGCCAGTTCCCCATTATCCCCATGAGCTAGCACATACCTTTCCGCCAGTGTGTTCACTACGTCTAACCTTTCTGTCCCATTTTCAACCAAGAAGGTTTGCAATGGCTTAGGCATCATCCTCTTCATTTGGTCCACGACCACTAATTCTTCTAAACTTTCATAGTCGTTGGCAAATCCTGCTAATGACATCCATTTCAAAAGGTAAGACTTAAGTCTAACACTGTATGCTGAGAACATCTCTCCTGGCTCTCTCCTCGACCTTCTGAACTGTTGTCGGTAAGTATGGGCTGTCATCTGGAACCTTTTCAATAATGCCTTTTCCAGGGCCTCATAGTCATTCTCCATACCAGGTGGTAACCTTGAATAGACCTCATACGCGGTCCCCCTCAGGCCCTGTGAGAGTTTCAAGTTCCATTTCCCACGTTCCAATCCCATAGCCAAAGCCATCGACTGAAATCTGTGAAGATACTGGTCGATCTTATCTTTGTGTTCATCGAACGGGAGTAATGGGAACTTCATTGCCTGGTATGGACCGCCGCTAGAAGTTGTTGAGTCAGGGAGAACTGCGCCTCCAACTGCACCCTCACCTTCCTTGGCAGTTTGAGCTTTCAGCTCCAACTCCCTCATACGGAACTCATGGTCTCTGGCTGCCTGCTCGGCCTCCATCTTCCTAGCCTCAGCCTCAATTTTCTTTGCTTCGCGCTCTGCCTCGATTTTCTTAGCCTCGCGCTCTGCCTCGATTTTCTTAGCTTCGCGCTCTGCCTCAATTTTCTTAGCTTCGCGCTCTGCCTCGAATTTCTTAGCTTCGCGCTCTGCCTCAATTTTCTTAGCTTCACGCTCAGCTTGTCGAAAATCTCTCTCCACTTCTTGAACATATTTCTGTAACTCAGCCCTTTCATAGCCTATCTCACGCCCTGTAGCCTGCACTTCAGCCACATTAAATTTCGCGGATGCCATCTTAACTCAGAGGGTAAGTGAATAGGTAATGGACAAATGGATATAATACACGACCACAACACTTCGTATGTCGTCAGTCTGTGTCAGGAAGAGTATAGACAATAGCCAGGTACGGTATGCAGAACCTATTGATATTAGACCAGAATATCTGTCCCCTATCCCTATATCAGCCAGAGCTCCACCAGGATTTAAAATATCCCGCGACGTGCCCCCAGAAATTGTAACACTCTATGTGGAGGGTCCCAAATAACTATGTCTCAATTTTCTCATGTATATTTCATAGCCCTGGCTTTAAATAGGTCTTTCCCTGCCAACCCTCCTCCGTTTCCCCCGGACTCACTGTCACTCTCTATTCGACCTCAGGACCTATTTCCTGCAGGGTCGTTCTGGCTGACACGCATACAACATGACGTTCTTCAACATATTTGTAATTGTAAATTTAATAACTCAATACATAACAGCACAGAAAAAATATCTGACGATTAACTCATAAACATCTACACACAATCTAGAGAGAAAACTAGTCCATACAATATCAACACAAATATAAATCTCCTAGATCATCGTTTTCCATATTGTCCCATGAATTCACAACCACCTCATGGCAAGTTCTCTGGTCTTTATTTCCCGCGTAGGTTGTTCGAACAACAGGGTTCCATAAATCCAGGATTCCAAGTTTCCGTGGCCTACACGAATGTAGTGTGTCCAATGGTTAGGGAAAGTGCCCTGGGATCACGTGGCACAATTTTGGTGGGGAAATACTCAAGGAGAATAAATAGGATATATGTACGGGTGTGTCAGTGACTTAGGCGGGATCTAGCCCAAAATGCAAACATACTCGATCCCAGCTCAACGAAACGCCTGCCGAGGTGTCTGAAAGTATTCGTTCGGGCTCGCCGTGGTTCTATCTGGTATAGCCCAACAGCAGCAGGGACTTCATAGTAAACATAATGTTCTATGTCGATGCTCTGTCGAAACTTCCGGCTATATTCGCCGTCAAAAGAAGGATCCTGTAAAGTTAAAACAATTTTGAGAGCCTCTGGTGTAAACTTCAGACACAGCCGGCATGGAGATTCCAATGGTCTCAGCATGTCGGTTGCCATACATAACATCCATACAATTACCTAGTATTCAATTGTCTTCATACCACACTCCTCTCCACACTCATACCATGCCTTTATTAATATTGGGCACATACCTTCTCAGGCTTCCCTCTCACTTGCAAACCTTGCCTTTCTCACGACAAAGCTATTGTGGAGTAGTGTGCGTAATTATGTATGTTTCCTACTCTTAACTAATATAATAGTGGGTCTGTATGGACCGCAGTGCATCTCCCTCCCCCATCCCTAGCAAGAACAGGAAAGAGGAAACTACCCTGTCCGGCCGCCGCTCTTGTCTGAGCTGTCACCGCAATGTATCGGCCGTGTCTCACATAACCCATATATTCAGATGAGTTCAGGTTCTCTCAGGGAGACAGGGAAGTCCATTTATACTCCCAACATCCTCCTATCGACCAGGAACCACCCGGTCCACCTGCCCCCCCCCCCCCCCCCCCCATCAGCCGAAAGACGAAAGAGATAGCACAGTGGATCGCCTCTTCTGGCTCAAGAAGATATAACTCAGATGGGTGGAACCGGTCCCCACGGAGCCCTTCCCCTCGACATGCCATAGCTATAGAATGTTTATATTCAAATGAAAGATGACACTAAACAGAGGTAAAGCCATAGGAAGAAAGATAGCAACCCTCCTTATCCGCCGCCAAGAATATACGACATCATCTGGGAAAAGATATTGCCCCGATTTGTTCCCCCGCCATGTCCAGATCTAGACGCTTAGCCAAATTGGCAAGACTGCCGTTTCACCAAATCGTCTCATTATTTGAGACGACCAAGCTTAATATGCCCAGGTCTGGCAGGACCTATTAATCTAAAATTACCTTTCATATCCCAGCCGTAGGATGCGGCACTTTATCTGTAAAATTCTTTAAAACTTGAATACATTGTGCCGACCACAACCGACAAGGTTGACAACGGACTTTTCACGCCCAAACCATTACCCTAGGTCATATTTGGTGCAAGGCGCGCCATTGGGTTTTCCCGAAGAACAGATAGATTTCAAAGTATTCGTGTCAAATGCTCGGGTTATGAAAGTACCCCAGAGAATCCCACTCCGAAGGAATTGAGCGGATAGGTATGAGGACATGGGCCACTGGGGTTTCGCTACACTCATAACAACACAACTCCACTCAGCTCATCACAATTCAACTAAGTCAACTCATCACAACTCAATTCATCACAACCGAACTCAACTCAACACATCACAACTGAACTCAACCCAACTCATCACACCTCATCTCATCACAATTCAATTCAACACAACTCATCACAACCGAACTCAACACAACACAACACAACGCACCACACCACAACACAACACAACCCAACGCACCCCAACACAACACAACCTAACCCAACACAACACAACACAACCCAACACAACCCAACACAACACAAGACAACACAACTCAATCCAACACAACACATCACAACCCAACCCACCACAATACAACACAACCAAACACAACCCCACCCAACACAACACAACACAACTCAACTCATCGGGGTGGATATTTGAAACCGACCCAATCGCCCAGGTCGATCCCGCCCAGCATGGGTACCAGGAAATGTCTTGGGAAGTGGAAGCGGTGGGCGTGGCTCTGACCACTGCACTCACACCAAGTCCTGCCTGATCTATAATCTCTTTGTTTAGCACCGTCTGCCCAATGCCCCCTTGAGGCGCGTAATAAGGTTCATTACTTTATGTTTACTTTTTACAATTAAAACACAAGTTAAATTCCCCTTTGGGAAACACGTAAAACACATATATTATTCGCCTTTGTCTACACGTTAAACACACATTAAATTCACATTTGTCTACACGTAAAACATACATTAAATTCGCCTTTGTCTACACGTAAAATACAAAATAAATTTGCCTTTGTCTACACGTAAAAGACAAGTTAAGTTCGTCTTTGTCTACACGTAAAACACGAGTTTAATTCGTTGTTGTCTACACGTAACAAACAAGTTAAATTCGTCTTTCTCTACATGTAAAACACGAGTTAAATTCGCCTTTGTCTACACGTAAAACACACATTAAATTCGCCTTTTTCTACACGTAAAATACAAATTAAATTCGCATTTGTCTACACGTAAAACACGAATTAAATTCATCTTTGTCTACACGTAAAACACGAGTTAAATTCGTCTTCTTCTACACGTAAAATACAAGTTAAATTCGCCTTTGTCTACACGTAAAACACAACTTAAATGTAACTTTGTCTACACATAAAAAACAAATGTATTTTCACTGCATTAACGTAAATTAGAAGTTAAATAAGACAATGTCCTCACGTAAAGCACAAGCTAAATTTGACTATGTCTACAGGTCAAATACAAGTTAATTGAAAATGTAACTCTCTCTACACGTAAAGGCGTTATGGACGCAGTTCGTAATCCCGCATACCGCGTTCTAAACAACTGTAGGCGATTTGGCCACAGATCATCTTACGCTGCTTTTTTTTTTTTTTTTGCCGGTTGTTCAGAAAGCAACGGCAAACTACTGAACGTAAACTTGCCCAGGAATCACGAACAGCCCAAAAATGATGGGTTTGACTGCTACGTCCTGTAAAGGATATGCAACTTCTTTTTTTTTTTAAACACAAATTAAATTCAGCTTTCTCTACACATTAAACACAAGTTAAATTCAGCTTTCTTTACACGTAAAACCCAAGTTAAACCCGCCATATTGTTTAACAAACGATGCCCCTAGAACATCAAGTCTGCAACAATTTAACACTGCCAAACTCGCTTCCTGTTTGTCAATAATCGTTTCCCCAGACGTACAAACAGTTTAATTGCAAAAATACATGAAGACGTCGCAATTTGAAAATAATGAACGTGTCAGAATATAAATGTAAACAAATAGCTTCATTTATTACCCCTCTTGATTTTTATATGAGCGCCATCTTTATTAAGTTTACCACGTGATGCCTCGGGGCTCTCCGTGGTGAAGTGGTTAAAGTGCCTGTCTCGCAATCCGAAGGTTGTGGGTTCGATTCTGGATTCCGACATCGGAAATTCGGATCACCGGATCACGAATGCAATTTGTTGGAGTCTCCTAGGGGTCGTCGCTGAAGTTATGAAGTTCATGCGCTGTGTACTTTGGCAGGCCGCCCCGTGGAAACAGACCGAGCCATCTGGGATAAAACCCGGTGCAACGTAGTCGATGACAGATCCTTAAACCCTCTTAACCGTGATTTCTATTGTGGGGGAGTTTCCGCTGCGAAGTGCCTCACGCTCCTAAGGTTGTTTGTTGCTTCTATTCTGGGCTACGTCGTTCGTGCAATTTTCTGGGGGTCGTCGCTAGAGCCAGGGAGTTCGTGCTTTCTGCGACGCTTTCGACAGACCGTTCTGCGGAAACAGACTGAGCCATCTGGGGTAAAACCCGATCAAGCGAAGTCGACCCTCTGGCCTGTTGAACCCTTTTTTGTATCCGGTTGTAATCTGGCAAGTTCCAGTTCCAGTGTCTGTTATTGTGCGGATTTCAACAGATTCAGCGCCAAGCAAAAAGTAGATTTGAACCACACTTAATTGGATGGCCGAAAATTTGTCACAACTATGACCTAAAAGTAAAAGTTGTTAATATAGTGGCAGACACATTGTATTGTATATCAAATTAAAGGGGTTTATATATATATATATATATATATATATATATATATATATATATATATATATATATATATATATATATATATATATATATATATCTTATATATAAAAAAGGATCTCCGTCTGTCTGTCTGTCTGTCTGTCTGTCTGTCTGTCTGTCCGTATGTCCTTTATGTGCTCGCGAACGGCCCATCCGATTGAGATGAAATTTTCTACACGTCTTCTTTTCATTCCAGTGCAGCCCACTGTCATATTTTTTTAGTGTGAAATCGGCTGCTTACCCAATATTATTTCATTTTTCATTTTTCATCATAATTTCATATATCTCAGGGGACTTAACTCTGTAAAAGTTATTTCAAGGGGCATAACTTTTCTGTATAACTTATAGTCATATTGTGGCATCGTTTTCAAAGATTTATAAACTCTTTGTCCATAGTTATGTACCGGCATATGCGTTATAATAAATAATGATACAATCTGTAAGGCATTTTCAAAGTTTTCATAAAAATAATGCACAATGCATAACATTGTAACTCATCTTTTTTTGCTTAAGAAGTTACTGTAGTCATGCAGGTGATTAGAAAGCGTTTTCATTAAAAATAATGGATGGTGTGTGGAAGGGCATTTTTTTAAGTTACTTTTTTTGTTGTATGAATTTAATGAGACGCTACCCGCCAGGAGCTGGGCGAAGCCACGCCGGGTCAGATAGATAGACAGACCCACCTTTTCGCTGCAGTTGTCTACTCCTCCTTTTCCTTCTTCTGCTGATGCTGCTGCCGTCGCTCCATTTACCCAAGTTAATTGTTGGGGGAAGATGTAAAGATCTTTCAAGTGCTCTTTCTAATGCTTTTTGTAAGTTGGTCTTCGTTTATCTAAGGTTGTTCTAACTGCAACCAATAAATGATTAGACAGACAGGCAGACAGACAGACAGACAGAGAGGGAGGGACGGACAGACAGACAGACAGACAGACAGACAGACAGACAGACAGACAGATAGTCGGTAACGGGAACGGGAACTTATATGACTACTTATATGAATTAAATGAGATGCTCCCCACCAAGGACTGGGCGATGCCGGGTCAGACAGACAGACAGACAGTCGGTAACAGGAACGTGAGCTTATATGACTACTTATATGAATTAAATGAGATGCTCCCCACCAAGGACTGGGCGAAGCCGGGCCGGGTCAGCTAGTTATCTTATATATAAAAGGCAATCTCCGTCTGTATGTATGTATGTATGTCCTTTATGCGTTCGCGAACGGTCCATCCGATTGAGATGAAATTTTCAACAAGTCTTCCTCTCATTCCAGCGCTGCCAACTGTCATATTTTTTTTGTCTTCTTCCTCCTCCTCCCTCCTCCCCCTCCCTAAATACGTACGTAAATATATGATGATGATGATGAAAGAATCCCCGAACCACAACGCTAGGAAAAGCGAAGAAAATGACGTGACTACACAGAATCGTCACACGGCAATCATCATCATCATCAAGTGCCGTGCCGGATGGCGTAGGCATGGCTCTCCATAGATCTCGGTCTTTGGTTTTCTGGATCAACTCTGCTGCTGATATTCCTCCATGCCACGGCAATATCAATAACAATTCATCTTTTTATGTGTAAGGAAGTTATCTACAGTCCTCCTCCTCCTCCCTCTACCTCCTCCTCCTCCCTCTACCTCCTTCCTCAACCATCCTCCTCCTCCCTCCTCTTCCTCCCCTCCTCCTCCTCTCCCACCTCCCTTTCCTTCCTCCCCTCCTCATTCCCCCTCATCCTCCTCTCCCTCCTCCTCTTTCCTCCTCCTCCCTCCGCCTCCTCCTCCCTCCTTCCCCTCCTCCCTCCTCCTCCTTCTCCTCCTCCCTTCTCCTCCTCCCTTCTCCTCCACCCTCCTTCTCCCTCCTCCTCCTCCTCTCCCCTCCTCCAATTCCTACCCTCTTCCGCTTCCCCTCCTCCTCCTCCATCCTCCCTCTTCCTCCTCCTCCCCCTTCCTCCTCCTCCCTCCTCGTCCCTCTTCCTCCTCCTCCTACCTTCTTCCTCCTCCTACTACCTCCTCCATCCTCCTCCTCCCTCCTCCTCTCTCCTCCCTTTTCCTCCCTCCTCCTCCCTCTACCTAATCCCTCCTCCTCCCTCCTCCACATCCCTCCTCCTCCTACCCTCTTCCTCTTCCCCTCCCCCTCCTCCCTCTCCCTCCTCTTCCTCCTCCATCCTCCTCCTCCCTCTTCCTCCTCCCCCCTCCTCCTTCATTTTCCTCCTCCTCCTACCTCTCCCTCCTCCTCCTCTCTCCTCCCTCTACCTCCCTCCACCTCCTTCCTCCACATCCCTCCTACTCCCTCTTCCTCCTCCTCCCTCCTCATCATTCCTCCTCCTCCTCCCTCCTACACTCTTCCGCTTCCCCTCCCCCTCCTCCCTCTCCCTCCTCCATCCTCCTCCTCCCTCTTCCTCCTCCTCCTCCCCATTCCTCCTCCTCTCCTCCTCCTCCTACCTCTCCTCCCTCCTCTCCCTCCTCCTCCTCCTCCCTCCACATCCCTCCTCCTCCTACCCTCTCCCTCTTCCCCTCCCCTCCTCCCTCTCCCTTCTCTTCCTCCTCCATCCTCCTCCTCCCTCTTCCTCCTCCTCCCTCTCCCTCCTCTTCCTCCTCCATCCCCCTCCTCCCTCTTCCTCCTCTTTCCTCTTCCTCCTCCTCCCTCTTTCGTCCTCCTCCTACCTCCCTCCCTCCTCCTCCTCCCTCTACCTTCCTCCACATCCCTCCTCCTCCCTCTTCCTCCTCCTCCATCCTCATCATTCCTCCTCCTCCCTCCTACCCTCTTCCGCTTCCCCTCCCCCTCCTCCTCTCCCCTCCTCCATCCTTCTCCTCCCTCTTCTTCCTCCTCCTTCCTCCTCCTCCCTCCTCCTCCTACCTCCTCCCTCCTCCTCCTTCCTTCACATCCCTCCTCCTCCTACCCTCTTCCTCTTCCCCTCCCCCTCCTCCCTCTCCCTCCTCTTCCTCCTCCATCCTCCTCCTCCCTCTTCCTCCTCCCTCTCCCTCCTCTTCCTTCTCCATCCTCCTCCTCCCTCTTCCTCCTCCTCCCTCTTCCTCCTCCTCCCTCCTCCTTCCTTTCCTCCTCCTCCTACCTCCTCCTCTCTCCTCCCTCCACCTCCTTCCTCCACATCCCTCCTCCTCCCTCCCTCCTCATCATTCCTCCTCCTCCTCCCCCTCATTCTCCTCCCTACTCCTTCTCCTCCCTCCTCCTTCTCCCTCCTCCTTCTACCTCTTCCTCCCTCCTCCTTCTCCCTCCACCTCCTCCCTCCTCCTCCTCTCCTCCTTCTCCCTCCTCCCTCTCCCTCCTCCTCCCTCCTCCTCCCTCCTTCTCCCTCCTCCTAATACCTCCTCTCTCCTCCTCCTTCCTCCTCCTCCCTCTTCCTCCCTCCTCCTCCTTCTCCTCTTTCCCCCTCCTCCTAATCCCTCCTCCTCCCTCCTATTCATCTCTACTCTCCTCCCTCCTCCTCCTCTCTCTGCCTATCTCTTCCTCCTCCCTTCTCCTCCCTCTTCC
>OY992890.1:12403870-12752221 GCA_963921405.1 Cepaea hortensis
CACCCCCCCCAACCCCCCCCGACCACCTCCTCGGTTCCCTTGCCGCCGCCCTCCTACCGTCCACCCTCTTCCACCTCCATCCTCCTCCTCCCTCCTCGTCCTCCTCCCTCCTCTCTAATCACTCCTCTACCGTACTCCTCCTCCCCCTCCTCCCTCCTCTCCTCTCTCCTCCTCCTCCCTCCTCCTCCCTCCTCCTCCCTCCTCCTCCTTCTTCCTCCCTCCTCCTCCCCCTCCTCCCTCCCCCTCCTTCTCCTCCCTCCCTCCTTCTCCCTCTTCCTCCTTCTCCCTCTTCCTCCTCCTCCCTCCTCCTCCTACATCCACATCCCTCCTCCTCCTCCCTCCTCCTCCCCCTCCTTCTCCTCCCTCCTCCTTCTCCCTCTTCCTCCTTCTCCCTCCTCCTCCTCCCTCCCTCTCCTCCTCCCTCTTCCTCCCCCCTCCTCCTCGCTCCCTTTCCCTCCTTTTCCCTCTTCCTCCTCCTCCCCCCTCCTCCTAGCTCCTCCTCCCTCTTCCTCCTCCTCCTCCCTCCTCCCTCCCTCCTCCTCCTCTCCTCCTCCTCCCTCATCCTCCTCCTCCTCTCTTCCTCCTCCTCCCTCATCCTCCTCCTCCTCCCTCCTCCTCCCTCCCTCCTCCCTCTTCTTCCTCCTCCTACCTCCTTCTCCCTCCTCCTCCCTCCTCCTCCTAATCCCTCCTCCTCCCTCCTATTCCTCCCTACTCCTCCTGTCTCCTCCTCTTCCCTCCTCCTCCTCTCTCCGCCTATCTCTTCCTCCTTCCTCCTCCTCCCTCTTCCTCCCTCCTCCACCTCCCTCTTCCTCCTCCCTCCTCCTACTCCTCCTTTTTCTTCTTCTGCTGCTGCCGCCGCTCCATTTACCCAAGTTAATTGTTGGGGGAAGATGTAAAGATCTTTCAAGTGCTCTTTCTAATGCTTTTTGTAAGTTGGTCTTCGTTTATCTAAGGTTGTTCTAACTGCAACCAATAAATGATTAGACAGACAGGCAGACAGACAGACAGACAGACAGAGAGGGGGGGGGGACGGACGGACGGACAGACAGACAGACAGACAGACAGACAGGCAGGCAGGCAGGCAGGCAGACAGACAGACAGACAGACAGACAGTACAGGTGACATTCTTTAGACATGTCATGAGAAGGAGAAGCCGTCACAACTGGAATGCTGGAGGAGAAAAAAGACAAAGGAGACCAAAAGAGCTGATTCTGGACAGTTTGACATCATGGAATGGAGGAACGTCGATATGAGAAATGATTCGCAGCAAAGCGACAGAAGGCTGGGGCAATCATAACCACCAACGCCACACGGCATGGCTATAGGAAGAAGAAGGGGCGAAATGGGTGAATATGATAGAAAATCTGCCCCCGACTCGAGCAGGCCTGGTTCGTTTCATTGTCTAAACTGTGTACGTTTATTTATTAGAAAATGATTGAAAACTTCATCATGTTCCCGGAGCAGTGGATTGAATCTCTAGTCTCCTCGGACTTGGGCGAAAAACTCGGAGTGGGCCGTGTGCACGTTACTTTCAAAATATATCGGCAGTTTGAAAGCAGGCAGTATAATCATAAGTACAACCAGCATAAGTTGTAAAATTAACAACAAACAAACATAATATTTATAGCGTGTGCCATTCTAGTAGATACACAATTTGATTATTGATGGTGCTCCGGTTTCATGCATAGTGTCGAGATTATCGTTG
The DNA here is from genome assembly GCA_963921405.1 of Cepaea hortensis. Lineage (NCBI taxonomy): Eukaryota > Metazoa > Mollusca > Gastropoda > Stylommatophora > Helicidae > Cepaea > Cepaea hortensis. The sequence continues at coordinate 12,405,576 of OY992890.1, forward strand.
TGTAGCCTACATGAAGAAACTGAAGCACCTAGGGACATATCCGTAAGCAATGAGAGTGCTCCAAAACCAGAGATTAAGCAATCAACATCTGATCAGCGCTTACTAACGAAATGTGGCCACCCTAATGTTTCCAGGGGAGAAGTCTGGATTAAGATTATTTCAAGATGGCGTTAATACAAGAACCGATTACTTGATATTGTTTTTCCCTCCATACTTTACAGTTCTATACTTCTTGCCCTTCTAAAATTCGTTTTATAACGTAGGTAGACCCGCAAATCACGATTTATGTAGACGTATAGACTTGTTTTAGTATGAGTTATTAAATTTAGCTTCCATTTTTACGTAAACTGCGTAAGGGGGGGGGGGGGATTTATACGGATGAAATACGAAAGAGGGGGGGGGAGGGGTGACGTTCTGAAAATATGGTGAAGGGATGCACTGGCCACAAAAAAAAACAAGGTTGATAACCACTGAGTTAAAGTAACAAACACCTGTGACTGAAAGGAAATTTAAAAAAAAAATAAGGCGTTTAAAAGCACGATGGTCGACTACATTTCACGGGGTTTCATCCGATATCTCGTAGCTTGGTCTCTTTCCGCAGGGCCGCCTGCCGCCTGCGCTTGCTCTTTTGCCATCCAGTTTGCCGGTTGTCCCGAAGATTTCAAGTTTACTTCCCCATTAACAGTTCTACTTGTCTCATGACATTTATAAACATACATAAATTGGTTTATACAATAACAATAACACAAACACTCTCACGTCACATGAAGTGGCATGTGGTATTTTCTACACGCCTCTCCAGGTGAAGTGAATATATAGTGAACATTCACTTTATGTCAGTTGTCAACATGTCAAGAACAATACATCTTAACAACATTCATATTTACATTGTAATATTTGAATTAAAAAACAAACCCGGACCAGACCGCAAGAACAGTCAAACGGGATGAAACCCGACCAAAGCGCTGTGTAGGAGGCCAAAGAAGACTAGTTAACAACACAGAACAGGTGACATCAGCGATACACGCTGAATGAGATACTGTTCTATTTCTCCATGACGTATGTGTCTCTCACCCAAGTCTTGTCAAACTCTCCATTGTCTTTGTTTTTATTGAGTATTTTATGTATTAGTCAATATTAGTATGCTCATCATCAAGTGCCATGCCAGCAGGCGTTGATGTCTCTCCACAGATCTCGGTCTTTGGTGTTCTGGATCAATGCTGCTGATGATATTCCTCCTTGGCATCGTCTCAATTCATCCAGTATCATTTCTTTTGGTCTGCCTCTGCCTCTCTTCCCTTCGATCTTTCCAGTCGTCACGATGTTCTCCAATGCCTCTGTTCTCATCATATGACCAACGAAAGCTGTTTGTCTCTTTCTTATTGTTGTATATATTGTTCTAGTTTCATAAGCCTCTTTCAGGCAATCGTCGTTAGTTACTCTGGCTATCGAATGTAACAAACTGTGTGTGTATATATATATACATAAACATGATAAATGAGAGCAAATGCATTGTAATAATTGTAACAACACTCAGGATCTGTTTACACTAGGCAATTTACTTTATTTGTCCCAGGGCAGATCACCAGGGGGGAAATGGTGGGATCCCGGCTTGGTCCTTCAACAATGCTTTCATCCGGCGCTGACTTCTGAGCCCATGACCTGCAACAGCGAGGCGACTATATCCCAGGCTTCCGTCCACCACAGCACTTCCCCTAGTGGCTGCTATTGCTTGATGGTTGGTGATCAAGTCAGGAGCTGACTCGTTTCGGCTCTTTCCCCTCCAAGTCCGACTCACTAGCCTGCAGGACTGTGCGAGACGTTAATGTGCCGTCCTGGCTCTTTAGATCTCTCTGTTTGTCCGATGATGCCTGCAGGCTCGTCCGAGACAAGGAGTTTGAGTGTGCCGTACCCTAAGTCCCTGCTCCAGACAGTCCCAGACCATAAACCAATACCGTGAACGAAAGCCTGGGCTATAGCATCCTATAAACATTTCTGCAGGTCAAGACAGTGAACAGGGCATCCCATGTCTACTGTATATGCCCAGGAGTGAGACAACCGATATCCATCAGCGGCCAAAGTGACCAAGTCACGGGGGCGGGGACTGTGAGATCATACTTTCATTAATTTGGAAAGTGATGCACTGACAGTTCTTCCGCTAGAAATTATCCCTGTCTGCCAGACATTTCATCTGTCTGTCAGCCTCGTGCATGTGCTTTCACTAATGATTGTTGGTAACGGGTATTCATTATCAAAGGAAATGAAGAGACCACCTGCCCTTCGCTGGCCTGCTGGATTCCCATGGGTGGAGTACCCGTTTAGCCATTAAAATAGATAAACAGGAAACTAAGGTAGCAAGACTGAATCTTGAGAGCAACCGACAGATAGTTGTTGGTTATGGTTTCAAGTAGGCGACTGCCGTGAGATTGGTTCCTGGAGAATTAGGATGCTCTCTTTAATGCCATATTTGTCTTTGCCTTCCAGTGACATTTTACAATGATAACGGTCTGATTAGGTATAAAGGACACAACCCTTTATAGATATAAACTGGGTATATGGTGCTAGCCTGGCACGTTTATAGACCAATATGCACACATTAATCACGTGATAAATATCACGAAGGTTACTAATTATAGCTACGGCTAAATATTGAAATCTGTCAACTATTGGTAATAACATCATTATTATAATATCAGATGGAAGATGTGCAACAGAGATTAAGAGCAGAATAGGGCAAACAAAAGCCGAACTTCAGAAAATGAAGAGTATCTTATGCAATAAGTCACCATTATTGAATGCAACAAAGAGAGTGCTGAAGTTTTATGTAGTACCTGTTTTGCTGTATAGCAGTGAATCTTGGAATGTAAATGAACAAATTAAGAAGAAATTAGAAGCAGAGAGATGTGGTTCCTGAGACGAATGTTGCGAATTCCTTGGACTGCCAGGGGAACTAACAACAATTTCCTGAAAGAGGCTAATGAAACTAGAACAATATATACAACAATAAGAAAGAGACAAACAGCTTTCTTCAGTCATATGATGAGAAGAGAGGCATTGGAGAACATCGTGACAACTGGAAAGATCGAGGGGAAGAGAGGCAGAGGGAGACCAAGAGAAATTATGCTGGATCAGTGACGTGCAAAGGGGGGTGCAGGGGGTGCGACGGCCCCGGGCATCCTGCCGGAAATGGGGGGAATCCAATCACAGTGCAGTGGAGCGGAGGGGAATAAATTAGGGAAAGAACAAGTTAGGGGCATCCAATCAAGGGGTTGGCACCGGGCATCAAAGAACTTCTGCACGCCACTGTGCTGGATCGATTGAGACATTGCCATGGAGGAATATCATCAGGAGAATTGAACCATTACACCAAAGACCGAGATCTGTGGAGAGCCATGAACGCCTACGCCAGCTGGCAGGGCACTTAATGGTGATGATGATGATTGGTAATAAATTGTACATTGTTTTAAGTAAAATATAATATTGGGTTGTGTATATAAATCACCACACATCAGGTCAAACCGTGAGAATATTATTTATGTGTATACAAATCACCACACATCTGGTCAAATAGTGAGAATATTGGTGATGTATATAAATACATTCATTGGCACCTTGCCGTCTTGACAGACGATAGTTTGTGCTTTAAAAAGGCATAATAACTTTTACCCATGGCGGTTGAAATGTGACTGATAAGGCCAATTCACACATTAAGACCAGGGGTGGAGTTATTGCCTCTCCATAGCACAAAGCCTGGGCTACAATATAGAAATCATGTGTTGCCCATGCAGCATGATCCCTCTCTCGGCCTGCCTAGTTCACTCCAGAGGAAAGGTAACACCTATACATATGGAAACATACAAGCTACAGAAGCTGCCGGATCAGCAAAGCAATGCTCTAACTATCCGCCTGTCGGAGCTTCAATCCTAGACCAGCTGCCAACCAAGGCTTAGGGCCTGGTATGCCCTGCCATGATATTTTGTCTTTAGGTTGCATTTACTCGTACCAGGATAAGGCTTGTACCCTCCCCACTGCGCTCTTCCGCCCGAAGCCGTTGGCACAATATGGGGTGTCGGGTTTGGTAAGCGCCGCCCAACATTCGGCGCTAACAGTAAGCAGGTCGTACCGTCTACTGTCATACGGTAGCTCAGTCATATCTGACTAAGACCTGACACATGTCTCTGTAGTATACAGTACAAAAGATATCTATGGTGGTGAACTAAAACTGTCCCTGTAGCATACAGTACAAAATATATCTATGGTGGTGAACTAAAACTGTCTCTGTAGTATACAGTACAAAATATATCTATGGCGGTGAACTAAAACTGTCTATGTAGTATACAGTACACAATATATCTTTGGTGGTGAACTAAAACTGTCTCTGTAGTATACAGTACAAAATATATCTATGGTGGTGAACTAAAACTGTCTCTGTAGTATACAGTACAAAATATATCTATGGCGGTGAACTAAAACTGTCTATGTAGTATACAGTACACAATATATCTTTGGTGGTGAACTAAAACTGTCTCTTTAGTATACAGTACAAAATATATCTATGGCGGTGAACTAAAACTGTCTCTGTAGTATACAGTACAAAATATATCTTTGGTGGTGAACTAAAACTGTCTCTGTAGTATACAGTACAAAATATATCTATGGTGGTGAACTAAAACTGTCTCTGTAGTATACAGTACAAAATATATCTATGGCGGTGAACTAAAACTGTCTATGTAGTATACAGTACACAGTATATCTTTGGTGGTGAACTAAAACTGTCTATTTAGTATACAGTACAAAATATATCTATGGCGGTGAACTAAAACTGTCTCTTTAGTATACAGTACAAAATATATCTACGGTGGTGAACTAACGTTTTTCCCTGTAGCATACAGCACAAGCAAAAGTATACAGCTTCGAAATGGCTAGTGGTAAAGTAAATGTTGCTGTCACCAAATACAAATCACATACTTTATGTCAAACAGTGAGAATATTGGTGATGTGTATATAAATCACCATACACCAGGTCACACAGTGAACATATTTGTTATGTGTATATAAATCCCCACACATCAGGCCACACAGTGAGAACTATATATGTTCATATTCAATAAACACGACGTGGTACTGTTAATTAGAAACATGATGTGTCTTTTAACTGAACATAGCTGCTAGGAAACATCAATACAGGTAGACGCGCTGCAAGAAGAAAGATAAATCATCTCGGAGAAGGCATTTTCTTGATTTATTGATACTTCTTTACAGTTCTCCATTTGAACATACGCTTTATTATGTGGGTGGTAAAGGTTGTACTGAACTCTCATTGCGATCCCCATTGCAGCTATTGCACAGATGGGGCTTGATGTACTCTCCTCTTCATCCTCATTGCTAAATGGTACAAGCAGTACAAGGTTGTCAGCAAGCTCATCACAAAAGTCGTTGCACAAGTGGGGTCGGCTGTACTGGGTTGGTATAAAGCTCTCCATCTTAGACGTCAGTGTGCAGGTGGGGCAGGCTGTACTGGCTTGCAAAGAGCTCTCAACCGTGGGCATCATTATGTAGGTGGGATCGGCTGTGCTGGGTTTTGATAACTCCCCCATCGCAGTCACTGTACCATTGGAACTGGCTGTGTGGAGTTGCTACAAAGCTCTTCATCGGAGACACCGCTGTGTAGGCACAAGACGAGCCGCAGACGATGGCTTTCGGTGCTGTAGTTATTGGCCTTCGGTGTGCATATCTGTGGACAAGTGGTGTCAATTAATTGTTGTTATTTGGTTGCCAATATGTGATATTTTATTGTATTCATGGGCACAGTTACTATTAAATACACATAATCAACTCTCGCATCAAACCAATCTGATTTTACATTTATTATTCACACTCAAGCTTCCTTAAGTATGTTTTTTCATCTTTTAGTGTGTTTTCAAATATCAGTCCATTTCAAAATATCTCCCTTGAGTTTGAGCATCGTGAGTGGTCCAACTACTGGTGCTATTGAAACCACAGGATGCGTTCGCTCGTGGTCTGACACTCCAGCGCCATTCAGAGTATATCCTATGTGCCACCATCTGTGGCGAAGGGGTAGCGTGTCCGATTCGTAGTCCCGCATACGGCATTCACAAAAAGCTGCAGACGATTTGGAAGCAATCCGTCGTGTGTTGGTTATTAACAGTGGCATGTGCGTCGCTCGTTCAGAAAGCAGTGGCAAACTACTCAACGTAAACTTGCCTAATAAATCACATACAGGTAACGCTGGGTTTGAATGCGACGTCCTGTAAAGCACATGTAACTCAATTTTTAACGATATCCCATGTAAGGAGAGCCATTATGGAGCAATGGATAGCACGCTTTATGTCTGTAGTAGAGATGATTGGCACACATACATGAGATGGGTGATTAGCACAAACACACGAAATGGATGATCACCCCCATGAGTGCCCCTGTCTACTTCCATCTCACCACATGAGTGTCACTACCTACTCGAATGATCACCGCATAATTGCCCCAGCCTACTCCTACGATCACCCCATGTTTGCCCCATTCTACTCCCTTGATCACCCCATAAGTGCACTTTTCTACTCCCATGGACGACTCAAGGAGAATCTCAACACAGAGAACGAAATTCGTAATAACGGCCCAGCTCCAAATGTGTGTAAATCAGAAAAAACATATGCCATAAATGATTATGTTATGGATCAATTCTCTAATCTTACAATCAGGCCTGACCAACGGTCTACTCTACCTACACTTTTGAATTTCCAATGCCAAAAGCTTTCCGACCTGTATATTTATGGTCCGATGGTTTTCAAGGTTTTTACTCTTACAACCAGGCGTGATCAACAGTTTATTCTACTAATACTTTTGCATTCCCAATGCCGAACGTTTTCCGACCTGTACATTTATGATCTTATGATCCTGGGGGGGGGGGGGGGGGCCTGAGTGGTCTCGAGGTATAGTGTCCGCCACGAGTGCTGGAGGCCCCGGTGAGGACCGGGATTTATTTAAAAAATCCACCTGGACTTCCAGTAATACAATTTCCCCTGGTCTCTGGGTAGTGAGATCGGACGCCCGTGTGTATTGTTGTCTCTGGGTAGTGAGATCGGACGCCCGTGTGTATTGTTGTCTCTGGGTAGTGAGATCGGACGCACGTGTGTATTGTTGTCTCTGGGTAGTGAGATCGGACGCCCGTGTGTATTGTTGTCTCTGGGTAGTGAGATCGGACGCCCGTGTGTATTGTTGTCTCTGGGTAGTGAGATCGGACGCCCGTGTGTATTGTTGTCTCTGGGTAGTGAGATCGGACGCCCGTGTGTATTGTTGTCTCTGGGTAGTGAGATCGGACGCCCGTGTGTATTGTTGTCTCTGGGTAGTGAGATCGGACGCCCGTGTGTATTGTTGTCTCTGGGTAGTGAGATCGGACGCCCGTGTGTATTGTTGTCTCTGGGTAGTGAGATCGGACGCCCGTGTGTATTGTTGTCTCTGGGTAGTGAGATCGGACGCCCGTGTGTATTGTTGTCTCTGGGTAGTGAGATCGGACGCCCGTGTGTATTGTTGTCTCTGGGTAGTGAGATCGGACGCACGTGTGTATTGTTGTCTCTGGGTAGTGAGATCGGACGCCCGTGTGTATTGTTGTCTCTGGGTAGTGAGATCGGACGTCCGTGTGTATTGTTGTCTCTGGGTAGTGAGATCGGACGCCCGTGTGTATTGTTGTCTCTGGGTAGTGAGATCGGGCGCCCGTGTGTATTGTTGTCTCTGGGTAGTGAGATCGGACGCCCGTGTGTATTGTTGTCTCTGGGTAGTGAGATCGGACGCCCGTGTGTATTGTTGTCTCTGGGTAGTGAGATCGGACGCCCGTGTGTATTGTTGTCTCTGGGTAGTGAGATCGGGCGCCCGTGTGTATTGTTGTCTCTGGGTAGTGAGATCGGACGCCCGTGTGTATTGTTGTCTCTGGGTAGTGAGATCGGACGCCCGTGTGTATTGTTGTCTCTGGGTAGTGAGATCGGACGCCCGTGTGTATTGTTGTCTCTGGGTAGTGAGATCGGACGCCCGTGTGTATTGTTGTCTCTGGGTAGTGAGATCGGACGCCCGTGTGTATTGTTGTCTCTGGGTAGTGAGATCGGACGTCCGTGTGTATTGTTGTCTCTGGGTAGTGAGATCGGACGCCCGTGTGTATTGTTGTCTCTGGGTAGTGAGATCGGACGCCCGTGTGTATTGTTGTCTCTGGGTAGTGAGATCGGACCCCCGTGTGTATTGTTGTCTCTGGGTAGTGAGATCGGACGTCCGTGTGTATTGTTGTCTCTGGGTAGTGAGATCGGACGCCCGTGTGTATTGTTGTCTCTGGGTAGTGAGATCGGACGCCCGTGTGTATTGTTGTCTCTGGGTAGTGAGATCGGACGCCCGTGTGTATTGTTGTCTCTGGGTAGTGAGATCGGACGCCCGTGTGTATTGTTGTCTCTGGGTAGTGAGATCGGACGCCCGTGTGTATTGTTGTCTCTGGGTAGTGAGATCGGACGCCCGTGTGTATTGTTGTCTCTGGGTAGTGAGATCGGACGCCCGTGTGTATTGTTGTCTCTGGGTAGTGAGATCGGACGCCCGTGTGTATTGTTGTCTCTGGGTAGTGAGATCGGACGCCCGTGTGTATTGTTGTCTCTGGGTAGTGAGATCGGACGCCCGTGTGTATTGTTGTCTCTGGGTAGTGAGATCGGACGCCCGTGTGTATTGTTGTCTCTGGGTAGTGAGATCGGACGCCCGTGTGTATTGTTGTCTCTGGGTAGTGAGATCGGACGCCCGTGTGTATTGTTGTCTCTGGGTAGTGAGATCGGACGCCCGCGTGTATTGTTGTCTCTGGGTAGTGAGATCGGACGCCCGTGTGTATTGTTGTCTCTGGGTAGTGAGATCGGACGCCCGTGTGTATTGTTGTCTCTGGGTAGTGAGATCGGACGCCCGTGTGTATTGTTGTCTCTGGGTAGTGAGATCGGACGCCCGTGTGTATTGTTGTCTCTGGGTAGTGAGATCGGACGCCCGTGTGTATTGTTGTCTCTGGGTAGTGAGATCGGACGCCCGTGTGTATTGTTGTCTCTGGGTAGTGAGATCGGACGCCCGTGTGTATTGTTGTCTCTGGGTAGTGAGATCGGACCCCCGTGTGTATTGTTGTCTCTGGGTAGTGAGATCGGACGCCCGCGTGTATTGTTGTCTCTGGGTAGTGAGATCGGACGCCCGCGTGTATTGTTGTCTCTGGGTAGTGAGATCGGACGCCCGTGTGTATTGTTGTCTCTGGGTAGTGAGATCGGACGCCCGTGTGTATTGTTGTCTCTGGGTAGTGAGATCGGACGCCCGTGTGTATTGTTGTCTCTGGGTAGTGAGATCGGACGTCCGTGTGTATTGTTGTCTCTGGGTAGTGAGATCGGACGCCCGTGTGTATTGTTGTCTCTGGGTAGTGAGATCGGACGCCCGTGTGTATTGTTGTCTCTGGGTAGTGAGATCGGACGCCCGTGTGTATTGTTGTCTCTGGGTAGTGAGATCGGACGCCCGTGTGTATTGTTGTCTCTGGGTAGTGAGATCGGACGTCCGTGTGTATTGTTGTCTCTGGGTAGTGAGATCGGACGCCCGTGTGTATTGTTGTCTCTGGGTAGTGAGATCGGACGCCCGTGTGTATTGTTGTCTCTGGGTAGTGAGATCGGACGCCCGTGTGTATTGTTGTCTCTGGGTAGTGAGATCGGACGCCCGTGTGTATTGTTGTCTCTGGGTAGTGAGATCGGACGCCCGTGTGTATTGTTGTCTCTGGGTAGTGAGATCGGACGCCCGTGTGTATTGTTGTCTCTGGGTAGTGAGATCGGACGCACGTGTGTATTGTTGTCTCTGGGTAGTGAGATCGGACGCCCGTGTGTATTGTTGTCTCTGGGTAGTGAGATCGGACGTCCGTGTGTATTGTTGTCTCTGGGTAGTGAGATCGGACGCCCGTGTGTATTGTTGTCTCTGGGTAGTGAGATCGGACGCCCGTGTGTATTGTTGTCTCTGGGTAGTGAGATCGGACGCCCGTGTGTATTGTTGTCTCTGGGTAGTGAGATCGGACGCCCGTGTGTATTGTTGTCTCTGGGTAGTGAGATCGGACGTCCGTGTGTATTGTTGTCTCTGGGTAGTGAGATCGGACGTCCGTGTGTATTGTTGTCTCTGGGTAGTGAGATCGGACGCCCGTGTGTATTGTTGTCTCTGGGTAGTGAGATCGGACGCCCGTGTGTATTGTTGTCTCTGGGTAGTGAGATCGGACGCCCGTGTGTATTGTTGTCTCTGGGTAGTGAGATCGGACGCCCGTATGTATTGTTGTCTCTGGGTAGTGAGATCGGACGCCCGTGTGTATTGTTGTCTCTGGGTAGTGAGATCGGACGCCCGTGTGTATTGTTGTCTCTGGGTAGTGAGATCGGACGCCCGTGTGTATTGTTGTCTCTGGGTAGTGAGATCGGACGCCCGTGTGTATTGTTGTCTCTGGGTAGTGAGATCGGACGCCCGTGTGTATTGTTGTCTCTGGGTAGTGAGATCGGACGCCCGTGTGTATTGTTGTCTCTGGGTAGTGAGATCGGACGCCCGTGTGTATTGTTGTCTCTGGGTAGTGAGATCGGACGCCCGTGTGTATTGTTGCGCACGTAAAAAATCCCTTGGCAGTTGGAAATCGAAAAAGAGTAGCCTAACGGCGCTGCCCGGGCAAAATTTCGAGTTAAAATTCTACCAAAAGTATTTCAGGATCCGCGCCGATGCAACGGAGTTCGTGCACTGAGCAGAGTTTCTCCAGACTCAGGTTTGAGTTAGGAGGAAAACGGAGCAATTATGGCTTAAACCGTGTGCCGTGATGTTGATCCAACGACTAAAACTAAACTAAACTAAAACATTTATGATTTGATGTTTGTAAGCATGCGCCATGCCAATAATCACGGGCGATCATGTTTCGCCATCTCACACAATCACCAGAGTCGTGGATCAGCTCTGTGTTTTTGTCTCGACCATCTCACGTGGCCACGCCATGTAAATATTTAACTCGACGTCTTCCGCTGGTTCCTTTCCCTTCAATTTTGCCAATTGTCACCAAGTTCTTTAATTTATTTCTTCTCATTACGTGCGCAAATCATTTTGACTGTCTTCGTCTAATTTCTCTATCCGGTTTATGATTTTCAAATGTCCTTTTGTACCTTTTCCACAAAAGAGTTGTACCTCAGGTCAGAGTTTAGCGGGAATTCAGTGACCAGCATCTTTGCTTGCCGGCCCGTGGTTATGTATTGGAATACGCCTCAAGATGGGGATATTTATCATTGACCTAGGTTGTAAGGTCGATCCAGTGTGAGGGTCACCGTGGCCATGTGATCAAGCCGCCATCATAGTGTACGAAATTCGGTTCGTTTTTCGGACTCTGTCATTCGGCTGGTGAGTGCAATTTTTGCAGAGACACATGGGGGGTCGACACGAGTGCAGATATTTCAGAGATCCCTGCGGGTCGACATGAGTGCAGATATTTCAGAGATCCCTGCGGGTCACGAGTGCAGTTTTTTTCACGTCTGAAAGTCGTCTCCGTAGCTACGGAGTTGGCACTCTGTGCGACACTTTCGGCAGGACGTTCCGCGGAAAGCAGCGGATCGATATGGGATAAACCCCGGTGCAATGAAGATGCGCCTCTTGTTTTTACCCCCCCCCCCCCCCATCGCAAAGTGGTTACGGAAACAGTTCGTAATCCCGCATTCCGCGTTCGAAACGCAGGTGCGATTTGGCAGCAGACCGCCTGGCGCTGGTTATTTTATAAAATGGTATGAGTCCCGCTCGTTCAGAAAACAATGGTAAACTACTGGGCGTAAATTTGCCAAGAAATAACACAGCTAAAATTGCTAGGGCTGACTGTAACGTCCTGTACAGGAGATGCAACTAACTTGCTTTATAAAATTCAGTCTAAAATATGTAATCAAAATAATGTGTCTCGAAGCAGCTTTTCCCCTCCATTTTGTAAGTCGGTCTGACTCATCATCATCAAGTGCCATACCGAAAGTCGTGGGTGGTAATGGTTAACACATCTCACACGGTATCCAGCATCTCGAGTCAAGTCTATGTTCTTGTCTCGACCATGCCATACTGCCAAATCATCAAGGTATTTATCCCTCTGTCTTCCTCTTGCTCTTCTCCCATCAAGCTTACCAGTCGTCACCAAATTTGCGAGTCCATTTCTCTTAACGTCCAAAACAAAATCTTTACTGTCTACGCCTAATATCTCCAATCAGTCTCCGTTTTTCATTTGTCACTTGAAGGACTTTCTCATTTGATTTTCTGTCAGTCCATGATATATTTGTGCATTGTTCTCAAAAATGCACATTTCCACCTCCATTAGATGTTTCTCAGCTTGTCTGTTAATTGTCCATTTTTCACGCACACACAACAATATGGGTTCTATATAGCACTTCAACACTACTTCTCACTGCAATTGACAACTTTCTGTTGGTAAGTATGGTTTCCATTTTGCAGAAGGCCACCTTTGCCATGGCAATTCTTGATCCAATCTCTGCAAGGCATCTTCCAACAGATGTTACGACTGTTCCGAGAAAGTTACACCGATTTATCTGTTTTAGAATATGTCCATTCACTTGGATGTTACAATGTGGTATTTCTTTCTTCTTGGGGACAACCATGATGTGTTTCCTTGCAATTTAATTCCAAACCTAGTTTTTCACTGTGAATGCAAGGAGGAATATGTGACCAATCTTTCTCCCACTTTCACTGACGACGAGCTCAGGAATCGAACCTGCGACCGGCCGTGCTAACGACATTACCAGAGAGTTTTACCATTAACTCCGCTAGAGAACCAACTCTAACAAAGAGGGGCGGAAACTAAGTGCAGCCGGCCTGATGACGACTACATCGGCCTTGAGTGTCTAATGTTGTATACACACTAGAGACTACCAGCATACCCAATACTATATAACCAGGCGTTGGAACAGATTCCTCGATATCACTTTAGTTACATTTTACAACATGCAGGTAATACTTTACAGACATTCTACAATATAAACGTAATACTTTACTGACATTCTACAACATACGAGTATTACTTTACTGACATACTAAAACATAAATGTAATCGTCAGGGTGTATCGTCAGGGTAAGGATAGAGATCAAATTGCTGTGGAACTACAAACCGAACTCAATCGCATAAGTACTTGGTGTGATGAAGCTGGGGCAATGGTAAACCCAACAAAGGCAACAGTGACATGGTTTTCGTTGAATAATCATATTATCAATACTCCAAAACCAACTGTAAAGCTGTGTTCAGAGACGGTGGAAAGAGCGCAGGCAATGAATTACCTGGGGATACGGTTTGATCGAAGCCTTGCTTATAATGTGCACATAGACCAGGTGATAACAAAGGACAAGCGGAGTTTGGCAGCGATGCGGGTGATGGCGGCAGCAAACTGTGAGCAGCGCCATCTATGTCTTCTGTACGAGGGGTTGGTCATGTCTGTTTTGGAGTACGCGATGGCAATCCTGACTCTCAGCCGTAAGCAGATAGAAAGGATGGAAAGAATACAGAATGAAGCTATGCGCATTATTCTTGGATGTACAAGAGATACAGCATGCAGGGCGATGCGCTACCTTCTTGATTTTCCAACCATTGAAGACAGAATGCAAGTTTGCAGAGCACGCGCCTACCTCAGAGTTAACGCAAACAGACAACATCCACTGCATAGTGAAATTACGAAGGTGAAGACCGTCATCCAGCTACTGATGGCAAAATCTTAACTAAAATAAATAAATTTAGAGTAGGAACATGGAATGTTAGGACATTAAATGAGCTAGGAAAGTTGACCAATGTTCTAAGAAAGATGGATAGCATGAAAATGAATATACTAGGCGTTAGTGAGATGAGATGGAAGGGATCGGGCAAAATTATAGCTGACAATCACACAATAATTTATTCTGGAGGGGAGACACATGAGAAAGGGGTAGGAATAATATTAGATGAAAAAACAGCCAAGTCAATTAATGGATACTGGTGTATTTCAGATAGAGTTATTATGGTAAAAATCAAAGGCAAACCAATAGACATAAATATTATACAAGTATATGCACCAACAGCAAGCAGTAGTGATGAAGAAATACAACACTTTTACGACGAAATAGAAATGGCGATGGCTCAAATTGGATCACAAGAAATAAAAATAATACTTGGTGATTTTAATGCAAAAGTAGGAAAGGGAAAAATGGAGGATGTAGTGGGGAATTATGGTTTAGGTACAAGAAATGAAAGAGGGGAAAAGCTAATAGAATGGGCAAATATCAATGATATGATAATTGGAAACACATGGTTTAAACACCATAAAAGACGACTGTACACATGGATAAGCCCTGATAAGAAAATACGCAACCAAATTGACTACATACTAATTAATAAAAGATTTAGAAACGCTTTAATTAATGTAAAGACAATTCCTGTTGCTGACTGTAATAGTGATCATGTACCACTATGTGGACAAATAAAAGTAAGATTAAAAAGAGGGAAAAAAATGGTTAAGAACGTGAGACTTAATAAAGAGGTTCTAAAAATAGATAATGAAATGCAAGAACAATACAGAGTGACTGTGAAAAATAGGTACAATGCAATAACTAAAATACAGAGTATAGATGAACAATGGGAAATGTTAAGGGACTCCATTCATCAAACTAGCAAAGAAGTATTACCAGAGAGAGGCAAAATAGCTAAGAAAAAATGGATGAATGAAGATATCTTAAACCTGATGGACAAAAGAAAACAGTATAAAAATGACAAACAAGAATACGCTAAGATAAATAAAGAAATAAAAGATAAATGTGGGAAGGCTAACGAAAGTTGGTTAAACGAGCAATGCAAAAAAATTGAATTAAATTCCATTAAAGATACAAAAAATATGCACAGACAAATCAGTGAGCTTACAGGAAAAAAAATAAGAATAAATACAGGGTGTTTGAAATCAAAAACAGGAAAGATAATATTAGAGGAAGATGCTATAATGAAGAGGTGGAATGAGTATATAAGAGAATTATATGAAGGAGAAAGGGCAGAATTAACAGAAGATAGTAACTTAGAAGGTCCACCTATTCTGAAAGAAGAAGTCGCTGACGCTATGAAACGTATGAAGAAAGGAAAAACAGCTGGGCCAGATGAAATCACAATAGAAGAATTAGAAGTATTGGGAGAATTTGGAGTAGATATATTAACCAAAATGTTGAATGATATTTACAGCAGTGGATATTTACCCAGTGATATGCTGAAATCTGTATTTATAGCTATACCAAAAAGACCAGGAGCAATTGATTGTGAAGATTTTCGTACAATTAACCTTATAAACTGTCAACAACTCATGTTTCAGGCATCATCGGATTACTTCTCCCACACCATACAAGAAACTTGCAAGTCGTGTGCGAGGAATGAAATGGTATATTTTATTGCCGTTGGCTCTTTACAATTGCAAAACAGTCGCTATCTAATCACACATAAAGTCACAATATTCTCTATCATTAGTTTTCCTAAACCCTATAGCTAATCTCTATCTACTAGGCTATACGAAAAACACATATCTATTCTATACGATGTGCACACTACAAAGTCAGTCCCCAGTCTGACTTCCTTCACTGGCGTCGCTACACGCCACGCGGAAGGACCTTCATGCGTCCTTCGGCTCTTTGCGTGCTAGGTCAGTTAGCACGCTTCTATTAGCTGTCTTTGGTTTGAGTGGCAATCGTAGCGATCACGCAGGCATGCTTCTGTCGTGACCAGTAGTGCTAACTATCTGGTCAACGCCTCCGTGTGAGGACTAGTTAATAGTCCCCCTTTTCTATCATCTATCCTGCCCTGATCCCGGGCACTATGTTCCCTCTAATCTATCTGAGGTTGACCCCACATCCCGGTGGTGCTCTATCATGAGGCAGGCTTCCTGCCTCCTGCTTCAGTCTTTGACACACACCCTCCCCTCCTGTGTTGCGTCATCAACTTTGACTCATTGGTTGTGACGCAAGAGGTTTCTAAAAAATTAGTGTGTCTAATTTTTGTCAAAGACTGTAGATAACCTGGCTTTGGGCTACTCAATAGACCTACTGACTAATGTCACAATGTAGCATCACTTTACTTGGCTACTGGCAATCGCCACAAACTTGTCTGGTTGGCGTGAGCCCTCTTCTCAATCGCAATATTATATTAATTAGAGGTATGTCTGAACCGGACCGTTGTCTTATAAGACCTGCCCTCAAATAGTAAATTAACTCACTACCCATACAAAGTTGACTTTCTTAAGGTCAACACATGAATTGCTTCATGTCCCCCATATAATATTAAACAACCATTACACAAGCTCTGAGCGACAGGCTTTACCTATCTCGCTTCCGCGTGTAAAGTCATATTTCACTGTTAAGTTAGTGTTTCGTTGTCTATTATGTCCCCTGACCCGGAGTTATCTCTCTTTGATCTAATAAAAGTGTATGCAATTTATATGTTTGTTTTTCTGGTTGTTTGTGTGTTTGGATGTAATTAAACGTATATTCTACCCTCTAACATGTGTTTCTAACTATCATGTGTATGTAAGTTAGTTTTTCAAGTGCCATAATTCATTTAACTGTGGTCACAAACATGTGTATAATACAAATCTGTGACTACGTTTCTGTCTTATGAGACTCAAAATACTTTCACTAAGATCCTAAACTAAACTACACAAAATACATTCATTACAACACATTTCCAACATTGAAACCAACCTTTGACGGCAACAAAAATAAAAAGTCTTGTTGAGCGGCAGAAAAATCCGCTGACTGTTCTCACTCTCTCTTGTATATTTTACATTCGCTCTCACTTTCACACTTCTGTCACACATCTTTAAACTTCCTTTATGTCACACTTCTTTTACACTCACTATTGGCACACATCTTTTACCCTCATTTCTGTCACACATCTTTCATCCTCATTTCTGTCACACTTCTTTTACCCTCAATATTGGCACACATCTGTTACCCTCATTTCTGTCACACCTCTTTTACCCTCACTTTTGTCACACATCTTTCACCCTCACCTTTGTCACACATCTTTTACCTTCCTAGTTATTTAAAAACCTTGGAGTGACACTGTACAAGTTTGGCTCAGTTTGACAGAGTTGAGCCTAATGACTGTGCATCAACCGTTGCACACGTCAAGTATTTACAACATATTTACATGTAAGAAAAAAAGGGTTAATGGTTTGTACCCTGGTATTCTTAACCACTGTATTCTACAGAAATATTACTCTAAATACTGACATACTAATACTAGTTCTATAAATATACATTTAATGTGTTGCCTATTTTAATCTATATGTCATATTAATCCTAAAATAAGCTTACATTGCTCCTAATATTTATCTAATTTAAGGGATGTAATTTACCTATGTGAAATGAAATTGATGTGAGATGAGTTATGTCCCTTTGTGAAATGGGTAATGTGAAATGTAATAAGTTACGTCCCTTTTCTAAAATGGGTGATGTGAAATATAACATATTCTAACTAATGTTTTTAAATGAAACAAACTATATGATTGATATTCTTATTCTATATGGTATAAATGATGTATCTTTAAGTGTATAATATTTCTATTCTATTATGGTGTAACCTAATCATACTACTAAATGATAAAGTTTGTTAACTGGATTGGTTAAGATGGAATGAAATCAAATGGAATGAAACAAAGTGAACTATAATAAACTGAATGATACTATTCATATCTAAACTTCTTATAATTAGTTGTCATGTTTAAATTACTATCCTAATCTACTTTTAAAGCTAAATAAATGGGCAAATTAATAATCTATCTACCAAAAAAAAAATGAAAAATATTATATTGTCTAACTCTAAATATAAATTAAAATGACATAATCTATCTATATTGTATCACTATATTAAAACATTATGATACATATCACATTAAGTTTATATATACATGGTCTTTAAATACCTCAGGTTAGTCGTTGCCATTAATGTTCAGAAACATGCTTTTATTGGCATAATATCTATACAATTGTTCTGGGTATTTGAAATCCATTACACAGTCATATTTGTTCTATGGGTATTGCACCTGTAGAGTTCGTTTGTAAAGTAGACCACTGGTTTCGTGTCTGTATGTATATAATCATCTGACACTGTTTTTCTCTGTTTAACACAACTAATTCACTGGAACATATATGGAGCTTAGCAAGTAATAAGCTGTCCTAGTTCACAAGGTGATATATTTCTTCCCAGAGTAAAGTTCTTACTGTTGATGTCTACGGACACATAGCAGGTCAATGTTTTTGGTACTTAGTTCAGCACATAATATTCATGTATTTCTAACATATTTCACATAGAATATTTGACTGCACTAAATTAACATCTATTACTCTACACCCTTATGTGAAAATTTCTGGTATTGCTACATCAGATGGTCGACTAAGGGTATCAGCCAAGATGTTATCTTTCCCCTTAATATGCTCTATACTAAAGGTGTAATTTTGTAGTATTAGCGACCACCTGTATATTCGGTCATTTCGATGTACACCACTCTGTATGACCGTTATTGGGGAGCTGTCAGTCTGGACAATGAAGTGAACACCCGACAGAAATCGATGCAGCTTTCTCACCGCATAGATGACGCTTAAGGCTTCCAACTCGGATATGAAATATCTGGACTCGGTGGGTGTGATCTTACGGCTTACGTAGCAAATCGGATGGAAGATGCCCTCATAAAATTGGCCTAGTACTGCAGCGATGGAGATCCTGCTGGCATCTGTCCTAAGATAATAAACGAGCCTCGGATTAGGCAAGCGGAGGATTGGAACATTACTAAACAAAATTTTCAATTTTGACAATGCAGAAATTAATAATGCATCTTTGACATCCAATTTTACAGAAGCTTTTAAAACATTGGAAAATACACTTGTAATCTCCACTAAATTTGGAATAAATTTACTATAGTAATTCACTAACCCCAAAAGGCTTCTGACCTGTTTCTTGGTGGTAGGCATGGTCAGATTCATAATTTTGGTAATAATTTTCTGGTCAGTCTTTAGTTGACCTTGAGAAATGACATGACCCAAAAAATCCATTTCTTTTAGGCCCAATTCGACTTTGCTCGGTTTGACAGTGAGCCCGAAGAGTCGCAACCTATTAAAGACATGTCTCAGTTTCAGTAGGTGTGTTGTCCAGTCATCAGTATGGACACATATATCATCTATATAGGTCACTGTATTCGTCACTCCATGAAGTAGATCTCTAGTTAAGCGTACGAAAGTGGCAGGAGCGTTTCGAAGTCCGAAAGGAAGAAAACGCCACTCGTAAAGTCCTAAAGGTGTTGAAAAAGCAGTAAGATGGATGGGTTGAGACTTCATAGGGACTTGCCAATATCCCTTAGTGAGATCTAATTTAGAAAAGATTTTGGAGGTGGACATGTCAAGAATAAGATCTTCGCAGGAAGGAATTGGCTCTGCGTCGATCTTGGTGACGTTGTTGAGCTTTCGATAGTCCACGCACAGACGAATTGTAGAATCTTTCTTCTTAACTAGAACAATTGGAAAAGAGTACTCAGAGGTGGATTTCTGGATGATCCCACTAGCCTCTAAATTCAGAATTTCCTTATTTAGATTTTCCCTATAGCTTAGTGGGATTGAGTACGGCCTGCATTTAATAGGCTTAGAGTCCGAAAGAAGAATGGAGTGTTCGATTCTGTCCGTCCTACCTGGAATGTCAGAGAATATGTCTTTGTATTCCGTCACTAATTCTACTAATTGTCGTCGTTGACTGTCTGTTAGTCCCTGTTCTATATGTATGCTATCTAATGTAGCAGTCTTGTCTACAATAGGAACTGGTAGTTCCATTCCGTCGTCGTCTACCTGATTCAGTACGGTGGTGGTGCTAAGTGTGTATTCTGTATTCTCGCTAAGTGTATGCTCGTCGGATATGCCAGTCTCGCTAACTAGTGTAGTTACGTTGTGTATGTCTGTCGTCTGATCACTTGGTGTGGGTGCACTGTGTTCGTCTGTCTCTACTTCTGTCTCTTGTCGTGAATAGTAAGGTTTCAACATGTTGACATGGAATATCTTTAAGTTTCCGTTTATTGATATTTCATAGTCAACATCTGAAATTTTACGTACCACCTTGAATGGCCCTTGCCATGAAGTCAATAATAAATTTCGTTTGTCAGGAAGCAAGAGAAGTATGTCTTGATCTGGTTCAAGTTCAATTGTTCTCGCCCCTTTGTTGGCATATTGGCGGTAGATTTGACCCTTCCTCTCCAAAGTTGCCTTAGCTATAATACACGATTTCATGATTTTATCTCGTGTTTCAGTCACCATTTCATAAGGTGTTTTTGGTTCGGGAATTTGAATAGAATTCGTTATTGCCTGATGATAAATGGTTAGGGGTCCACGTGGGTTAGCCCCGTACACTAATTCAAACGGTGAGAAACCCGTGCTCGAATGGGGAATCTCCCGATAGGCGAACAGCACTGTTGGTAACAGTGTATCCCAATCAGCTGGGTTTTCTGCTGTTACCTTAGCCAGCATATGCTTAAGATCTCCATTAATTTTGTCTACTATCCCATTGCTGGCTGGATGGTACGCTGTCGTGAAATGTTGTTTAATCCCTAACATTTTTGTAAGGGCTTGCGTTGCAGCCGATATGAATTGAGTTCCACAATCGGATAAAATGGTCCGTGGAAATACGAATCGTGAGAACAGGTGTAGAAATACATTGGCAACATCTTTGGAGGTGATGTACTTCAAAGCTACTGCCTCAACCCACCTTGTACATAGGTCGACCATCGTTAATATGAAGCGATTTCCTTTGCTGGACACCTGATTCAGGGGTCCAACAATATCTACCGCCACACTCTCAAATGGCCTAGAAGCCAGTGTAGAAGGTTGTACTTCAGCTGTAGCATGTTTACCCTTTCGTACTAACTGTTGACAGACATTACACGAACGACAAAATAATTTAATATCATTGCAAAAACCTGGCCAATAAAAATGAGCCTGAATTCTGGCCCTGGTTTTGTCATATGCAAGATGGCCAGCAAACGGTGACTCATGTGCAATCTTTAGCACAGTTATGCGATGTTGTACAGGTAACACCGTTTGCTGAATCTCATGGTTACCAGTAGTATAATATCTAGTAAGAATGCCATTATTTAATCTGAAGAACCATGATGCGTTCTTTGTCACTTTTGCTCGTTCTTTCAATACTTTTAAATAAGGAGACAAACTAGGATCAGCTTTCTGCTGTTCTATGAATTTTTGTCTGTTGGTATCATCAGTGCTAGATGGAGAAAGCACCAGTAGTCTCTCATCTTGAAGCGTGTCTTGATGTTTTATAGTGTCTGCTCTGGTTGTTGCATTAACTGCATTCAGTTGGTTCCATGCAGTTATTTCATCGCAAGTACATTGTTTTAGCTGGGGTAAGCAACCCAGAATTAAATCAGTACAAGGGTTGTCAAGTACAGCACAAGTAAATGTACCCGAAAGGAAAGGAGTGTTAATACGGGCTTTGGCCAAAGGGTAAATTTCAATGTTACCCGAAAAGGTTCGGCATTTGACAGAGTCACCGGTATAATCCTCCTGACTCACTAGTTCCTTTCTGAGACCAATAAGGGTACTACCGCTGTCCAGCAAACATTGGCATGGTCTATCATTGACCATTGCATTGTGGAACTCTAAATTGCCTCTGGAGGCTAAGGCTGCATTCACACTCTCAGATGAAAATGGAACTGTATGTCCACATTCTAATTTTCCGTCAGCATGAAATTGGTGACATCGCTCACAACTGTCAAAACTTAACATATCGTTTACACAACACACCTCTTCTGTTTGGTTAACAGGTAATTCATTTTCAACATCACACTCAGTCTCACTACCACTATCAGAAGATGTATCAAGTAAAATAGCATTGTTGGCTTTCATACGTTGGCGGCCTAGGCACTTATTTGAATAATGGCCGTAGCTGGAACAAAAAAAACATTTGATGGCACGCCGGTATGCAGATCTTTTGTTCTGTTGCTTCTTAATAACATTTTCAAGATGTGCCGGATAACTCGGCGATTTGTCACACATTGAATAAGTGTCATGTAAAAGTTGACAGTGGATACATTTTGAAATTTTTCTATCTTTCTTGTCAAATTTATTAAATGGTTTTCTATTGCTCTGATAGTTTTTAGATTGATCTTTTACAAAGGAAACTATTTCAGAGTCATTTGAAGTCTTAAAAATATTTCTGTTTGAAGAAAAATATGCCGACCCTTTCTTTTCAAACTGTTCTATGGTTTCAATGTCTGACTGCTGCAAAAATTTAGCAAAAGAGGATGGTATCGTGGATATTACTTTATCCATAGTTATTAAGTTTTTCAATCTATCAAAGTCTTTTCCTATGTTAGCTGCTTTAAGCCACCTATTTAGTACACTTTGAACATTTGAGACGTAGTCAATGAAAGTCTCAGTAGGTTTAGGTTTTAAATTTGAGAACTGAACCTGATACCCAGGGGCATCAAGTAAAAAGTGTTGCATAATCCTATCACGGATGTATTGGTAGTCAGATCTAAGATCGGTTGGTATAGATTCTATCACTTTAAGGGGCTCACCACTCAGGTTCTTCATATAAATCATAGCCCACATCTCTAAAGGCACTTGGTGATATTTAAACTGATACTCGACATTTTCTGTCCAAGCAGATATTGAATCGTCTTTACAATATGGTTTGATAATATTCTTGTATTTGTTGAATTTATTTTCTTCTTGTTGACTTTTAAGTTTAGTGGCAGAGATCTCTGCGTGTGAGTCTACGTCCCTCTCTTTCATCTTTAACTGTGTCTCTGATTCTACTTGTATTTGTTTTTCCTTAACTCTTGCCATTTCATCTATCTCCTTTTGCTTTAGATCTAATTCTCTTTGTTTTAATTCTTTATCTTGTTCTAATTGTTGTTGCTTAACATTCTTATCATGTTCTAATTGTTGTTGCTTAACATTCTTATCATGTTCTAATTGTTGTTGCTTAATTAGCACTTCTTTTTGTTTTGTTATCTCAGCTAGTTGTATCTGGTGTTGTCTTTCCTGTGCGCGTTCATCTCTCTCTGCATCCTTTGCTTCTTTAAATTTTTGATCTGCATATTGTTCTAGCTCTTTACCTGTGTATTGCAATTCTTTACCTGCTTTAATGAAGTCAGCTAGAGTAGCCATGTTGCTGGGTAATTGGCACGCGTTGACCTGAACTGACTGCTTCACTCAGTTATTTTTCTTTAATATGCTATGTTATTTAATATCTGAGCACTACAAATTGTACTCTTTGTTTACAATCTGGAAAATTGTATTCTCCACAAAATTAGAGCACAAAGTCTGTTCATACAATACACGCTGAAAAAGAGATGCACTATTAATCACAACGCATGCCAAAAACGTAGGTTTTACTCATCTTAATGTTCCCGAGAACAAGGAACAACACGTCAGCAACACCGTTCCCGTTGTTTGGCACCCCGGAATACACACGAGTTTTCTACTCAGGTCACCTTGTTTGGCACATCGGCACACACTCACGTTATCTATCAGCTGTAGTGCACCCTGGTTACAGAGCAGCAACAATTAACAACTCGTAAACGAAAAATAGATTTTTGACAAATTGGTACAATGACACTGACATGCCCACGAACAAACAGAATATCGATTAATTACTATTTAATGTCAATGTCCTGTCTTCGTTCTACAGTAATATGTCTTTCGTTACTAACCTAGTTTAATCTATGGAAGTATGGTGCAGACAAAATCTAATTTGCATAGCCGAAAGTAGTGCCCTCGTGACGGTAAACAAATAGAAAAGTACGAAAAAAAAATCAATAACTGCTTTTAAATAAATATAAATATAATAATAATGTGTAGATAAATAAATATATTCATTCTCTAACTTAAATAAACAAATAATAGTTAATATATCGTAAAGATTCAGGCAGGCAGTAGCTTGGCAGTTTGTCAACACTGAATTGCTGATTCCAAATGGCGAGGCCCAACTGTTTGTCAATCGTGCCACGTCACAGGCGCAGCGCTATTTTTAGCTTGCAAAAATCAATACTGTCGCTGACCTCTGTATTGCTCCGCCATGAATCATTTTTGACAATTATTCAAAAACAAATAAATAATTACATAAATAAATGAAAGAAGAACATAATATGAATACTTACAACTTTGAAAAACACATTATTTAAATATATAACATTCTAATAAGCACAAATAAACATTATTTCATCACGATAGGCACAATTCTTCTGGCAACTCGATCTAGTCTGCATACGTCATCGTCACTGACACAAATTAAACATTTAATCTTTGTAATATCCTATCTGTAACCCTAGTCTAGAGCCGTGGGTAAGTGTTATAGCTTGAACTCAGGTACAAGCCGCACTTCTTACACCACATTTAATCCTATTGCCTGTCAACAACTCATGTTTCAGGCATCATCGGATTACTTCTCCCACACCATACAAGAAACTTGCATGTCGTGTGCGAGGAATGAAATGGTATATTTTATTGCCGTTGGCTCTTTACAATTGCAAAACAGTCGCTATCTAATCACACATAAAGTCACAATATTCTCTATCATTAGTTTTCCTAAACCCTATAGCTAATCTCTATCTACTAGGCTATACGAAAAACACATATCTATTCTATACGATGTGCACACTACAAAGTCAGTCCCCAGTCTGACTTCCTTCACTGGCGTCGCTACACGCCACGCGGAAGGACCTTCATGCGTCCTTCGGCCCTTTGCGTGCTAGGTCAGTTAGCACGCTTCTATTAGCTGTCTTTGGTTTGAGTGGCAATCGTAGCGATCACGCAGGCGTGCTTCTGTCGTGACCAGTAGTGCTAACTATCTGGTCAACGCCTCCGTGTGAGGACTAGTTAATAGTCCCCCTTTTCTATCATCTATCCTGCCCTGATCCCGGGCACTATGTTCCCTCTAATCTATCTGAGGTTGACCCCACGTCCCGGTGGTGCTCTATCATGAGGCAGGCTTCCTGCCTCCTGCTTCAGTCTTTGACATAAACCATATCACTAAGCTTCTACTCAGAATCATAATGAGAAGAACCAAAAAGAAAATAAAAATGGAAATTCGTGAAGAACAGTATGGATTTGTGGAAGGAAAGGGCACAAACAATGCAATATATACATTACGGACACTAATAGAAAGGTCAATAGAGAAACAGAGGGACATATATTTGTGCTTCATAGATTATACTAAGGCATTTGATAAAGTAAAACATGATGAACTGATTAAAATGTTGGAAGATATCAACACTGATGGAAAAGATTTAAGAATAATAAAGAATATTTACTGGAACCAAGTAGCAGCAATTAAAATGGGAAATAAAGAGGGTAGTTACGAACAGATAAAGCTAGGAGTACGACAAGGGTGTGTCTTGTCACCAGATCTTTTCCCCCTGTATAGCGAAGTAATAATGAGAGAGATCAAAGAGATGCCAGGAATACTAGTTGGAGGTTATAATATAAATAATATACGCTATGCAGATGACACAGTATTGGTGGCGGATAATTCAACAGACCTACAACAATTATTAGACGTTGTAGTAACAGAGAGTGCAAGGAAAGGACTCAACTTGAATATCAAGAAAACAGTAACAATGGTAATATCAAAGAAAATGGTGACACCAAAATGTGACATAGAAATAGAAGGGAAAATCCTTAACCAAGTTGATAATTTTAGATACCTAGGGGCATTTATAACATCAGATGGAAGATGTACAACAGAGATTAGGAGCAGAATAGGGCAGGCAAAAGCCGCATTTCATAAAATGAAGAGTATCTTATGCAA
Source organism: Cepaea hortensis (assembly GCA_963921405.1). Lineage (NCBI taxonomy): Eukaryota > Metazoa > Mollusca > Gastropoda > Stylommatophora > Helicidae > Cepaea > Cepaea hortensis. The sequence goes on from OY992890.1 coordinate 12,431,431, forward strand.
TAAGTCACTGTCACTGAATGTAAGAAAGAGAGTGCTGAAATGCTATGTAGAACCAGTTTTGCTGTATGGCAGTGAATCTTGGAATGTAAATGAACAAATTAAGAAGAAATTAGAAGCAACAGAGATGTGGTTCCTGAGACGAATGTTGCGAATTCCTTGGACTGCCAGAGTAACTAACGACGACTGCCTGAAACAGGCTAATGAAACTAGAACATTATATACAACAATAAGACAGAGACAAACAGCTTTCCTCGGTCATGTGATGAGAAGAGAGGCATTGGAGAACATCGTAACAACTGGAAAGATCGAAGGGAAGAGAGGCAGAGGTAGACCAAGAGAAGTGATGCTGGATGGATTGAGACGGTGGCATGGAGGAATATCAGCAGCAGAGTTGATCCAGAGAACCAAAGACCGAGATCTATGGAGAGCCATGAACGCCTACGCCAGCCGGCACGGCACTTGATGATGATGATGATGATGATGAAGGGCAGCAGGTTAAAAAGAGGACGGTCGTGGATGGGTCAAGCCGAAGACATTCTTCAACAGGTGTGTTCACTTGAGGACTTAGAGCTTGGCGAGAAGTGGGTACAAGTGCCAACAGATTTCTGCACATCCTTTTCAGTTTGCATCCAACTAGATAGAAAATGCAGACAAGAAAATCCGGCCGTATTGGAGGCGGAAGTACAAGCGTTGATTTTCGAGAATTCGCTAGACGGTGATGCTGTCATCTACACAGATGGGTCGGTCGTCCGACATGTGAGAAGCTCATGGGCCTTTACATCTCGAGCCGGAGGGAGAATTGTGAAGGAGGACTCTGGTGCTTTTGTTGAGACCACAAGTAGCCTGACTATGGAAGTCATGGCAGTAAGTAAAGCAATAACATGGCTCCAGACACAGACATTCACTAGGGCATGTTTTCTTAGCGACTCAGTGAGCATGCTCAAGAGGATTGAGGTGGGATGGATCCGAAGAGAATGGTTGCTGTCTCTGGAGCGGTCTCGGCTGGCAAAGATTAGTTTCATCTTCATGCCAGGGCATGCGGGAGTACAAGGAAATGAGCGGGTTGGTAAGCTCGCAGGTAAGGCTACTGTGGAGGGCGGACGAGCCATGGACTAGGCTGACATTCTGAATGCTCTACGAGAAGTAAGACTTTTGCGAGAACCAAGTGATTCTTCTTCTTCTTCTTTCGTTCGCTTGAAATATGTCTATATCTGCAATGTCGTCTCTTGCATGAATTGAACTGTTTTTTTTTTCAGTTCACACAGTGGTCCATAGAGTTTATCTTCCACTGTCGTCTCTCTAGGCCAAAAGGTTTGCCTAGATATGTTATATTTTGGGCAGTCTTGGAGTATGTGCTCTGCTGTCTGCGACGCCAATCCACATGTGCACATGGCTGTTTCACCAATCTTGAATTTTGTATACATGTGGTTGCGTAATCTATTGTGTCCTGTTCTGAGGCGCAGAATAATGACTTGTTCTGGTCTGTCCATAATGTGGTAGTCATCTTGAGCAGGTTTTGGTGGCTTTCTGACTGATTTGATCATTCTTTTCTTTTGGTGGTATGTAACGGGCACATCAGGCTGTTCCTCTTTGGCTCCTTCCTTAGCCAATTGATCAGCTCTGTCGTTTCCGGGTACTCCACAGTGGGATGGTATCCACTGTATGGTGACTTTATGCTGACTGCTAAGTTCAGAAAGTAGTGTCCTTAGTACTGGCAATTTCCCAGAGAGGAGCGCCTCGAGTACTGATTTTGCATCTGTTAGTAGCACCACAAGTTGTGTACCATTGCTGTTATTTAGTAATTTCTCTGTTGCTATCTTGATTGCCTCAATTTCGGCATCATAGTTATGGCAGTACTTTCCTGCCGGTACTCTGGCTGTGTCCCTAGTATTATTTGGGTATTCTAACCAAGTGATGACTGTGAATCTACAACCATGGCCAGACTGCGAGAACAGCAAATTAAAAGAGGGGTGGCCAAACAAGAACACTACGCAGGAAGCCAAAGAAGGTTGATAAACCAACACAGAACCGGTGTCGTTAGCCGCTTCACGCTGCGGGATTTGCTGAGGAGGAGATCCGAGCACTTAATAATACTTAGTAATACTTTACTGACATTCCACAACATATATGTAATACTTTACTGACATACTACAACATATATGTAATACTTTACTGACATTCCACAACATACTTGACTGAAATATTAAAATATACATGCAATACTTCCCTTAAATTCTACACTATACAGTTAATACTTTACTTGCATTCCACAACACACAGGTAATGTGTTACTTACATTCTACAAAATGCAGCTAATATTTTACTGACATACAGGTAATACTTTACTTACATTACACAGAATACAGGTAACATTTTATACACGTTCTACAACATACAGCTAAATATTCAAACATACATTCTACAACATACAGTCAATATTTTACTGACATTCTAAAACATACAGTCAATATTTTACTGACATTCTAAAAAATACAGCTAATAGTTTACTGATATTCTACAACATACAAGTAACACTTTACTTACATTCTACAAAATACAGGTAATACTTTACTGACAATGTACAACATGCAGGTAATACTTTACTGACAATCTATAACATACAGGCAATACTTTACTGACAATCTACAACATACAGGTAATACTTCACTGCCATTCCACAACATACAGGTAATACTTTACTGACAATCTACAACATACAGATAATACATTACTGACATTCTATAACATACAGGTAATACTTTACTGACAATCTACAACATACAGGTAATACATTACTGACATTCTATAACACACAGGTAATACTTTACTGACAATCTATAACATACAGGTAATACTTTACTGACAATCTACAACATACAGGTAATACTTTACTGACAATCTATAACATACAGGTAATACTTTACTGACTTTCTACAACATACAGATAATACTTTACTGACATTCCACAACATACAGGTAATACTTTACTGACAATCTACAACATACAGGTAATACTTTACTGACTTTCTACAAAATACAGGTAATACTTTACTGACAATCTACAACATACAGGTAATACATTACTGACATTCTATAACACACAGGTAATAACTTTACTGACAATCTATAACATACAGGTAATACTTTACTGACAATCTACAACATACAGGTAATACTTTACTGACAATCTATAACATACAGGTAATACTTTACTGACTTTCTACAACATGCAGGTAATACTTTACTGACATTTTATAACATACAGGTAATACTTTACTGACATTCCACAACATACAGGTAATACTTTACTGACAATCTATAACACACAGGTAATACGTTACTGACAATCTACAACATACAGGTAATACTTTACTGACAATCTACAACATACAGGTAATACTTTACTGACAATCTACAACATACAGGTAATACTTTACTGACAATCTATAACATACAGGTAATACTTTACTGACATTCTATAACATACAGGTAATACTTTATTGACAATCTATAACATACAGGTAATACTTTACTGACAATCTACAACATAAGGTAATACTTTACTGACAATCTATAACATACAGGTAATACTTTACTGACAATCTATAACATACAGGTAATACTTTACTGACAATCTATACCATGCAGGTAATACTTTACTGACAATCTATAACATACAGGTAATACTTTACTGACAATCTACAACATAAGGTAATACTTTACTGACAATCTATAACATGCAGGTAATACTTTACTAACATTCTTTAACACGCAGGTAACACTTTACTGACAATCTATAACATACAGGTAATACTTTACTGACATTCTTTAACACGCAGGTAACACTTTACTGACAATCTATAACATACAGGTAATACATTACTGACATTCTATAACACACAGGTAATACTTTACTGACAATCTATAACATACAGGTAATACTTTACTGACAATCTACAACATACAGGTAATACTTTACTGACAATCTATAACATACAGGTAATACTTTACTGACTTTCTACAACATGCAGGTAATACTTTACTGACATTTTATAACATACAGGTAATACTTTACTGACATTCCACAACATACAGGTAATACTTTACTGACAATCTATAACACACAGGTAATACGTTACTGACAATCTACAACATACAGGTATTACTTTACTGACAATCTACAACATACAGGTAATACTTTACTGACAATCTACAACATACAGGTAATACTTTACTGACAATCTATAACATACAGGTAATACTTTACTGACATTCTATAACACACAGGTAATACTTTACTGACAATCTATAACATACAGGTAATACTTTACTGACAATCTACAACACAAGGTAATACTTTACTGACAATCTATAACATACAGGTAATACTTTACTGACAATCTATAACATACAGGTAATACTTTACTGACAATCTATGCCATGCAGGTAATACTTTACTGACAATCTATAACATACAGGTAATACTTTACTGACAATCTACAACATAAGGTAATACTTTACTGACAATCTATAACATGCAGGTAATACTTTACTAACATTCTTTAACACGCAGGTAACACTTTACTGACAATCTATAACATACAGGTAATACTTTACTGACATTCTTTAACACGCAGGTAACACTTTACTGACAATCTATAACATACAGGTAATACTTTACTGACAATCTACAACATACAGGTAATACTTTACTGACAATCTACAATATACAGGTAATACTTTACTGACTTTCTACAACATAAGGTAATACTTTACTGCACAATCTATAACATAAAGGTAATTCTTTACTGACAATCTACAACATACAGGTAATACTTTACTGACAATCTATAACATACAGGTAATACTTTACTGACAATCTATAACATACAGGTAATACTTTACTGACAATCTACAACATACAGGTAATACTTTACTGACAATCTACAACATACAGGTAATACTTTACTGACTTTCTACAACATAAGGTAATACTTTACTGACAATCTATAACATACAGGTAATACTTTACTGACCTTCTACAACATAAGGTAATACTTTACTGACAATCTATAACATACAGGTAATACTTTACTGACAATCTATACAATGCAGGTAATACTTTACTGACATTCTATAACATACAGGTAATACTTTACTGACATTCTATAACATACAGGTAATACTTCACTGACTTTCTACAACATACAGGTAATACTTTACTGACTTTCTACAACATAAGGTAATACTTTACTGACAATCTATAACATACAGGTAATACTTTACTGACTTTCTACAACATAAGGTAATACTTTACTGACAATCTATAACATACATGTAATACTTTACTGACTTTCTACAACATAAGGTAATACTTTACTGACAATCCATAACATACAGGTAATACTTTACTGACAATCTATAACATACAGATAATACTTTACTGACAATCTATAACATACAGGTAATACTTTACTGACAATCTATAACATACAGATAATACTTTACTGACAATCTATAACATACAGATAATACTTTACTGACAATATATAACATACAGGTAATACTTTACTGACAATCTACAACATACAGGTAATACTTTACTGACATTCTATAACACACAGGTAATACTTTACTGACAATCTATAACATACAGGTAATACTTTACTGACAATCTACAACATACAGGTAATACTTTACTGACAATCTATAACATACAGGTAATACTTTACTGACTTTCTACAACATGCAGGTAATACTTTACTGACATTTTATAACATACAGGTAATACTTTACTGACATTCCACAACATACAGGTAATACTTTACTGACAATCTATAACACACAGGTAATACGTTACTGACAATCTACAACATACAGGTAATACTTTACTGACAATCTACAACATACAGGTAATACTTTACTGACAATCTACAACATACAGGTAATACTTTACTGACAATCTATAACATACAGGTAATACTTTACTGACATTCTATAACACACAGGTAATACTTTACTGACAATCTATAACATACAGGTAATACTTTACTGACAATCTACAACACAAGGTAATAATTTACTGACAATCTATAACATACAGGTAATACTTTACTGACAATCTATAACATACAGGTAATACTTTACTGACAATCTATGCCATGCAGGTAATACTTTACTGACAATCTATAACATACAGGTAATACTTTACTGACAATCTACAACATAAGGTAATACTTTACTGACAATCTATAACATGCAGGTAATACTTTACTAACATTCTTTAACACGCAGGTAACACTTTACTGACAATCTATAACATACAGGTAATACTTTACTGACATTCTTTAACACGCAGGTAACACTTTACTGACAATCTATAACATACAGGTAATACTTTACTGACAATCTACAACATACAGGTAATACTTTACTGACAATCTACAATATACAGGTAATACTTTACTGACTTTCTACAACATAAGGTAATTATTTACTGCACAATCTATAACATAAAGGTAATTCTTTACTGACAATCTACAACATACAGGTAATACTTTACTGACAATCTATAACATACAGGTAATACTTTACTGACAATCTATAACATACAGGTAATACTTTACTGACAATCTACAACATACAGGTAATACTTTACTGACAATCTACAACATACAGGTAATACTTTACTGACTTTCTACAACATAAGGTAATACTTTACTGACAATCTATAACATACAGGTAATACTTTACTGACTTTCTACAACATAAGGTAATACTTTACTGACAATCTATAACATACAGGTAATACTTTACTGACAATCTATACAATGCAGGTAATACTTTACTGACATTCTATAACATACAGGTAATACTTTACTGACATTCTATAACATACAGGTAATACTTCACTGACTTTCTACAACATACAGGTAATACTTTACTGACTTTCTACAACATAAGGTAATACTTTACTGACAATCTATAACATACAGGTAATACTTTACTGACTTTCTACAACATAAGGTAATACTTTACTGACAATCTATAACATACATGTAATACTTTACTGACTTTCTACAACATAAGGTAATACTTTACTGACAATCCATAACATACAGGTAATACTTTACTGACAATCTATAACATACAGATAATACTTTACTGACAATCTATAACATACAGGTAATACTTTACTGACAATCTATAACATACAGATAATACTTTACTGACAATCTATAACATACAGATAATACTTTACTGACAATCTATAACATACAGGTAATACTTTACTGACAATCTACAACATACAGGTAATACTTTACTGACAATCTACAACATACAGGTAATACTTTACTGACTTTCTACAACATAAGGTAATACTTTACTGACAATCTATAACATACAGGTAATACTTTACTGACTTTCTACAACATAAGGTAATACTTTACTGACAATCTATAACATACAGGTAATACTTTACTGACAATCTATACAATGCAGGTAATACTTTACTGACATTCTATAACATACAGGTAATACTTTACTGACATTCTATAACATACAGGTAATACTTCACTGACTTTCTACAACATACAGGTAATACTTTACTGACTTTCTACAACATAAGGTAATACTTTACTGACAATCTATAACATACAGGTAATACTTTACTGACTTTCTACAACATAAGGTAATACTTTACTGACAATCTATAACATACATGTAATACTTTACTGACTTTCTACAACATAAGGTAATACTTTACTGACAATCCATAACATACAGGTAATACTTTACTGACAATCTATAACATACAGATAATACTTTACTGACAATCTATATTATACAGGTAATACTTTACTGATAATCTTCTTCTTCTGCGTTCATCCGGATTGTTTTTCTTCGGATGTGACTGCGTTGTGCCTGTTTACAGCAGAGCTGCGTTCTTGCGCCGTTAGGCCGACACATCCGACTTCTGCGGGCATTTGTTGACCGGGTTAACCTTCCCGAGGTTACTGATAATCTATAACATACAGGTAAAACTTTACTGACTTTCTACAACATACAGGTAATACTTTACTGACATTCCACAACATACAGGTAATACTTTACTGACTTTCTACAACATACAGGTAATACTTTACTGACATTCTATAACATACGGGTAATACTTTACTGACATTCTACAATGTACATGTAACACGTTACTTACATCCTACAACATACAGGAAATACTGGGCACTTACCTGAAGCTGGAATGTTTAATTGGCAATTCTCTACAACCGATCACTGCTGGCTTGCACACAATGACCATGTGTTTATTCCTACGTGGGTCACACATATGATGATGGTTCACTTGGGGGTCTTCACCGCGCCAGCAAAGTTCTTCTCGAGAAGTCGTTGATGTTGGCCTTAACCAGGACCGCGCCGTGCTATGATACAGAGAGGCGGCCGCATCAAGCGGCACCGTAAGGTGCCTTCATAAGTAGGCGGCATTATTAAAGGAAAAATAAAACATGATAGGGGCGGCATTTCGAAGCCTTGCATCAAATCTACCGCACGGTACTGGCCTTAACTATGATGTTTCGGAACACTAAATAATCCAGCAACAGTTTGTATCCAGCGAACAAACACAAGAAGGCACGGGTGGATGGAGTGAACAATTGGATGGTCCAACGATGTTACGGTGCGAGTGACTTGCCTCAAGTGAATGATTTCTGTTTGACATTTTACCGCTAGAATTGTTTACATGTTTATTCAGACGTGACGTCCAGCTGCGTTTTGATTTGTTGGCTCTTTCCCATCATAATTGTGATCTAAACATTACTCAGAGTTAATGAAACGTGTGTCATTGTCTACACATTTAGGTCTACACATTCATGTCTAGAGAAAACCAAATAGAGGCGACTTGAGGGCACGAAGTGAAGATAGTTCACAGAGAAATGAACGATCCGGGGACGACATGGTAGAAGTGGCAGGAGACTGCAACAGATAAGACTTAGTGTAAGAATCAGTATAGGATACACCAGGCTTACTACATAGAGTTGAGTTCACAGAGTCAAGAATCGATATCACAGCTCTTGGGACATTACCATAGGTGCTCCGTCGTCAACTTCAACAACACCCCAATAGGGGGGGGGGGGGATTTTGGGGTTTTGGGGGGCTTGAAATTAAGATTATTTCAAGATCGCGTCGATACAAGAACAGATTGCTTGATATTGTTTTTCCCTCCCTCCTTCTCGCCTTTCTCAAATTCTTTTTATAACGTAAGTAGACCCGCAAATCACGATTTATGTAGACGTCTAGACTTGTTCTAGTATGTGTTCATAAATTTAGCTCCCATTTTTACGTATACTGTGCAGGGAGGGGGGATTTATAGGGATGAACTACGAAAGGGGGCAACGTAGTAGTAGTAGTAGTAGTAGTAGTAGTAGTAGTAGTAGTAGTAGTAGTAGTAGTAGTAGTAGTAGTACTAGTAGTAGTAGTAGTAGTAGTAGTAGTAGTAGTAGTAGTAGTAGTAGTAGTAGTAGTAGTAGTAGATGATGATGATGATGATGATGATGATGAAGAAGAAGAAGTAGTAGTAGTAGTATTAGTAGAAGTAGCAGCAGTATTAGTATTTGTAGTAGTGGAAGTGATAGTAGAAGTAGTAGTAGTAGTAGTAGTAGTAGTAGTAGTAGTAGTAGTAGTAGTAGTAGTAGTAGTAGTAGTAGTAGTAGTAGTAGTAGTAGTAGTAGTAGTAGTAGTAGTAGTAGTAGTATTTGTTGTTGTTGTTGTTGTTGTTGTTGTTGTTGTAGAAGAGAAGAAGAAGAAGAAGAAGAAGAAGAAGAAGAAGAAGAAGAAGAAGAAGAAGAAGAAGAAGAAGAAGAAGAAGAAGAAGAAGAAGAAGAAGAAGAAGAAGAAGAAGAAGAAGAAGAAGAAGAAGAAGAAAAAGAAGACGAAGACGAAGAAGAAGAAAGAAGAAGAAGCAGAAGAAGAAGAAGAAGAAGAAGACGAAGAAATGCACCAGACAAACGATTCCATTTAAATGACTCATGAGTGCCAGAGTCCAACCAGGTATCTGTAAGCTGTTGCAGGTTTAAAGCACTTCTGTCCGTCTATCAACATTCACGAGAAGGATAATTTAGCAATTGTTTCTCTGTCAGTAGACAGATCTGCAACGTATCAGTGAACCTGTAAGACAGACATAGCCATTTAATGGCTGTAGTATCCCTTATACACGGATGTAAATTCAATAAAGGTAGAATCAGTAACGGCACACCGGGTGCCAAACGTGAACACATCAAGGGCACACAGAGATCGTCTGTTTGTGGGTGTAACGCATGCAATTGTTCTCACCTGTTCCTTGTGTTTAACTCGATCTCATTGGAGATTTCGCATCATCATCATCATGTGCCATGCCGACAAGCAGGAGTGATCATGTTTCGCCATCTAACACTATCGCCAGAGACGTGGACCAGCTCCGTGTTCTTGTCTCGACCATGTCATGTGGTCAAGCCATCTATGTATTCACTTCTCTGCCTTCACCATGTTCTTTTCCTCTCAATCTTGCCAGTTGTAACCAAGTTCCCTAGTTTATTTCACGTCATAACGTGCTCAAACAATTTTGACTGTTTACGTCTAATTTACCTAAACAGTTTACGGTTTTCATTTGTATCTTGTGGGACTGCTCGTAGGTTTTTCTGTCTGTCCATGGAGGATATCTTTGCATTTTCTACGAGGGAGAGTTAATAAGTAAGTCACAAATGGCTGTAGAAAAATAACTAAATATGATAACAACTTGAAACTAATTTATTTTTATACATAGATTGTCCCTGTATTTCTCAACATAATTTCCACTAACATTGAAGCACTTATCCCATCGTTTTATAAGTCCTCACAAATCGGCTGCATAGAGCTGCGTGCTTTGTTTTCATTTACCGGCCATCCCACAGAACTGTGTGACTTACTTATTGACTCTCCCTCGTATTTTTCTTTCTACCCAGCTATGCACCGACCGCTTTACTGGACAAACATTTGTCAGCATAAACACTGAAAACCCACCTTGGCGGGAGACATTTCGCGAATGACGCCGAAGTTGAATGTGACGTGAAAACTGATTAGAGACATTAGACGTAGACAGTCAAAATTTTTTGGACATGTTATGAGAAGAAATGAATTGGAGAACTTGGTGACGACTGGCAAGATCGAAGGGAAGAGACCAAGAAGTAAATACCTGGATGGCTTGGCCATGTGGCATTGTCGAGACAGGAACACGGAGCTGATCCATGACTTTGGTGATCGAGTGAGATGGCAAAACATGACCGCCCACGCTTATTGGCATGGCGCATGATGGATGGATGGTACGAGCTGGAACTCCATCAGATCCAACATCCCAGTGAACTAAGCAGTGAGGAAAGGATGCTGGCGCTGATTAGAACACACACTGAGTAAACAGGAAGGCAATACAAATAGACACACTTGCATAAAACCCATAAAAAAATGTTTGCATATCCTTTACAGGACATCGCTGTCAACATCAACATCTTTCAGCTGATTGTTGAATTCTTGACAAGATTACGCTCAGTAGTTTGCCATTGCTTTCTGAGCGGCCGGCTCACATACCCCGTAAGTAACTGACGCGATTCGAAACACTGCTGATTCTCACCGTCGTCACGTTACCTACGAGAGTATACGAGATTACGGAGAAAAGTTGCTAACCTCTAAGCCAGGAAGCCGGCATAAAACCCATAAGGCAATCGAAATATCTGCAGAACTAAAACCACAAGGATAGAACAATTACAGACAGAGATGTATAATATTGGGAGGGCATGGGACGGAGTGGTCGGAGACAGCAACACACAGGGTGACTGATCGTGGTTTGGGTGAGTGTCTATGCCCTGGGGTGGGGGAGGTGAAGGAATAAAGGGCAGAAGAAAGAAGAGAAGAGTGCAGGTCCACATGGCCGAATGGGTAAGAACGCGTGTTCTTAAACATACGGTGTGCTGATGCCGAGGTAAGTGGTTCAACCATTACACGGGACAGCTGGACTAAAATGTTGACCTCTCGTCCTTGACTTGGGTACGTAAATTACAAGTACCTCTGAAGTCAGAGAGGGTTCACCTCATGGCCACGGACACCGTTAATAAAAAATGTTAATCCACACGCAAAATTCAGTCCATCACTACCATAAATAGTGTGTATGGACTACGCTTGAGTTCAAAACGAGCGAGCGCAAAAAAAGAGTTAAAATCGCTTTAGCGGGGATCACATGTGAAATAAATTAACATATTTTGTATTTAATAACAGCTTAAAACAGGATTTAGGAGACAAGAGGAACTACTTCATTGGGTTTTATCTCCGCCCTGGGCATTGAACAAGCAACCAGAAAGTCGAATAGAGACCCTGGAGATGTCGATATAGAGATGAAGATGTCGTATTTCATGGAAACAGAAACAATCAAATACAGAGGTTCTAGAAAAAAATTAATGAAAATTAAAAGAGAGTTGATGAAAGAATTAAAAAGAGGCAAGTGACATATTTCGACCACTTAAAAGAAACAATACTCTCAGAAAAACCATACTGGAGGGACAGCTTGAGGGCAAGCGAGCAAGAGGTAGAGAGCGATACAAGTGGGAAGATAACATCAAGAGATTGACGAACACCAGTCTGACGTAATGTACAGTCAGGGCGCGACATACAGTATTGGCGATCCATTGCAGCCAACCTTCATTGTGGAGACAGCACAGATTGATTGATTCACTTGAGTTTTGTGCAAGCACCAGGTGCTGGATGCTTGTAGTTCATTAGCAATTGTGTTAACCAATCCGCATTGTCAACAACTCGTGTTTCAGGCATCATCGGATTACTTCTCCCACACCCTACAAGAAACTTGCAAGTCGTGTGCGAGGAATGAAATGGTACATTTTATTGCCGTTGGCTCTTTACAATTGCAAAAACAGTCACTATCTAATCACACATAAAGTCACAATATTCTCTATCACTAATTTTCCTACCCTATAGCTAATCTCTATCTACTAGGCTATATGAAAACACATATCTATTCTATACGATGTGAACACTACAGAGTCAGTCCCCAGTCTGACTTGCTTCACTCGCGTCGCTACACGCCCCGCGGAAGGACCTTCATATGCCCTTCGGCTCTTTGCGTGCTAGGTCAGTTAGCACGCTTCTATTAGCTGGCTTTGGTTTGAGTGCTAATCGTTGCTATCACGCAGGCGTGATTCTGTCGTGACCAGTAGTGCTAACTATCTGGTCAACGCCTTCGTGTGAGGACTAGTTAATAGTCCCCCTTTTCTATCATCTATCCTGCCCTGATCCCGGGCACTCTGTTCCCCCTACTCAATCTGAGGTTGACCCCACGTCCCGGTGGTGTTCTATCATGAGGCAGGCTTCCTGCCTCTTCCTTCAGTCTTTGACACACACCCTCCCCTCCTGTGTTGCGTCATCAACTTTGACTCATTGGTTGTGACGCAAGAGGTTTCTAAAAAATTAGTGTGTCTAATTTTTGTCAAAGACTGTAGATAACCTGGCTTTGGGCTACTCAATAGACCTACTGACTAATGTCACAATGTAGCATCACTTTACTTGGCTACTGGCAATCGCCACAAACTTGTCTGGTTGGCGTGAGCCCTCTTCTCAATCGCAATATTATATTAATTAGAGGTATGTCTGAACCGGACCGTTGTCTTATAAGACCTGCCCTCAAATAGTAAATTAACTCACTACCCATACAAAGTTGACTTTCTGAAGGTCAACACATGAATTGCTTCATGTCCCCCATATAATATTAAACAACCATTACACAAGCTGTGAGCGACAGGCTTTACCTATCTCGCTTCCGCGTGTAAAGTCATATTTCACTGTTAAGTTAGTGTTTCGTTGTCTATTATGTCCCCTGACCCGGAGTTATCTCCCTTTGATCTAATAAAAGTGTATGCAATTTACATGTTTGTTTTTCTGGTTGTTTGTGTGTTTGGATGTAATTAAAAGTATAATCTAACGTCTAACATGTGTATCTAACTATCATGTGTATGTAAGTTAGTTTTTCAAGTGCCATAACTCATTTAACTGTGGTCACAAACATGTGTATAATACAAATCTGTGACTACGTTTCTGTCTTATGAGACTCAAAATACTTTCACTACGATTCTAAACTAAACTACACAAAATACATTCATTACAACACATTTTCAACATTGAAACCAACACTTGACGGCAATAAAAATAAAAAGTTTTGTTGAGCGGCAAAAAAAAATCCGCTGACGGTTCTCACTCTTTCCTGTATATTTTACATTTGTTCTCACTTTCACACTTCTGTCACACATCTTTAACATTCGTTTATGTCACACTTCTTTTACACTCACTATTGGCACACATCTTTTACCCTCATTTCTGTCACACATCTTTCATCCTCATTTCTGTCACACTTATTTCATCCTCATTTCTGTCACACTTCTTTCATCCTCATAGTTATTTAAAAACCTTGGATTGACACTGTACAAGTTTGGCTCAGTTTGACAGAGTTGAGCCTAATGACTGTGCATCAACCGTTGCACACGTCAAGTATTTACAACATATTTACATTTAAAAAAAAGGGTTGATGGTTTGTACCCTGGTATTCTTAACCACTGTATTCTACAGAAATATTACTCTAAATATTGACATACTAATACTAGTTCTATAAATATACATTTAATGTGTTGCCTATTTTAATCTATCTGTCAATTTAATCCTAAAATAAGCTTACATTACTCCTAATATTTATCTAATTTAAGGGATGGAATTTACCTATGTGAAATGAAATTGATGTGAGATGAGTGATGTCTCTTTGTGAAATGGGTAATGTAAAATGTAATAAGTTACGTCCCTTTCTAAAATGGGTGATGTGAAATATAACATATTCTAACTAATGTTTTTACATGAGACAAACTCTATGATTGATACTCTTATTCTATATGGTGAAAATGATGTATCTTTAAGTGTATAATATTTCTATTCTATTATGGTGTAACCTAACCATGCTACTAAATGATAACGTTTGTTAAATGGATTGGTTTAAGATGGAATGAAATCAAATGAAATGAAACAAAGTGAAATATAATAACCGGAATGATACTATTCATATCTAAACTTCTTATAATTAGTTGTCATGTTTAAATTACTATCCTAATCTACTTTTAAAGCTAAATGAATATGTAAATTAATATTCTATCTACTAAACTAAAATGAAAAAGTATTATATTATCTAAATGTAACTATAAATTAAAATGACATAATTTATCTATATTTTATCACTATATTAAAACGTTATGATACATATCACATTAAGTTTATATATACATGTTCTATAAATACCTCAGGTTAGTCGTTGCCATTAATGTTCAGAAACATACTTTCATTTGCATAATATCTATACAATTGTTCTGGGTATTTGAAATCCATTACACAGTCATATTTATTCTATGGGTATTGCACCTGTAAATTTCGTTTGTAGACCACTGTTCTCGTGTCTGTCTGTATATAATTATCTGACACTGTTTTTCTCTGTTTAACACAACTACTTCACTGGAACATATTTGGAGCTTAGCAAGTAATAAGCTGTCCTCGTTCACAAAGTGATATATTTGTTACCAGAGTAAAGTTGTTACTTTTGATGTCTACAGACACATAGCAGGTCGATGTTTTTGGTACTTAGTTCAGCACACAATATTCATGTATTTCTAACATATTTCACATAGAATACTTGACTGTACTAACTTAACATATATTACAATATACTCTTATGTGGAAATTTCTGGTATTGCTACATCAGATGGTCGACTCAGGGTATCAGCCAAGATGTTATCTTTCCCCTTAATATGTTCTATACTAAAGGTGTAATTTTGCAGTATTAGCGACCACCTGTATATTCGGTCATTTCGATGTACACCACTCTGTATGACCGTTATTGGGGAGTTGTCAGTCTGGACAATGAAGTGCACACCCGCCAGGAATCGATGCAGCTTTCTCACCGCATAGATGACGCTTAAGGCTTCCAACTCGGATATGGAATATCTGGACTCGGTGGGTGTGATCTTACGGCTCACGTAGCAAATCGGATGGAAGATGCCCTCATAAAATTGGCCTAGTACTGCAGCGATGGAGATCCTGCTGGCATCTGTCCTAAGATAATAAACGAGCCTCGGATTAGGCAAGCGGAGGATTGGAACATTACTAAACAAAATTTTTAATTTTGACAATGCAGAAATTAATAATGCATCTTTAACATCCAATTTTACAGAAGCTTTTAAAACATTGGAAAATACACTTGTAATCTCCGCTAAATTTGGAATAAATTTACTATAGTAATTCACTAACCCCAAAAGGCTTCTGACCTGTTTCTTGGTGGTAGGCATGGTCAGATTCATAATTTTGGTAATAATTTTCTGGTCAGTCTTTAGTTGACCTTGAGAAATGACATGACCCAAAAACTCAATTTCTTTTAGGCCCAATTCGACTTTGCTCGGTTTGATGGTGAGCCCGAAGAGTCGCAACCTATTAAAGACATGTCTCAGTTTCAGTAGGTGTGTTGTCCAGTCATCAGTATGGACACATATATCATCTATATAGGTCACTGTATTCGTCACTCCATGAAGTAGATCTCTAGTTAAGCGTACGAAAGTGGCAGGAGCGTTTCGAAGTCCGAAAGGAAGAAAACGCCACTCGTATAGTCCTAAAGGTGTTGAGAAAGCAGTAAGATGGATGGATTGAGACTACATAGGGACTTGCCAATATCCCTTAGTGAGATCTAATTTAGAAAAGATTTTGGAGGTGGACATGTCAAGAATAAGATCTTCGCAGGAAGGAATTGGCTCTGCGTCGATCTTGGTGACGTTGTTGAGCTTTCGATAGTCCACGCACAGACGAATTGTAGAATCTTTCTTCTTAACTAGAACAATTGGAAAAGAGTACTCCGAGGTGGATTTCTGGATGATCCCACTAGCCTCTAAATTCAGAATTTCCTTATTTAGATTTTCCCTATAGCTTAGTGGGATTGAGTACGGCCTGCATTTAATAGGCTTAGAGTCCGTAAGAAGAATGGAGTGTTCGATTCTGTCCGTCCTACCTGGAATGTCAGAGAATATGTCTTTGTATTCCGTCACTAATTCTACTAATTGTCGTCGTTGACTGTCTGTTAGTCCCTGTTCTATATGTATGCTATCTAATGTAGCAGTCTTGTCTACACTAGGAACTGGTAGTTCCATTCCGTCGTCGTCTACTTGATTCAGTACGGTGGTGGTGCTAAGTGTGTATTCTGTATTCTCGCTAAGTGTATGCTCGTCGGATATGCCAGTCTCGCTAACTAGTGTAGTTGCGTTGTGTATGTCTGTCGTCTGATCACTTGGTGTGGGTGCACTGTGTTCGTCTGTCTCTACTTCTGTCTCTTGTCGTGAATAGTAAGGTTTCAACATGTTGACATGGAATATCTTTAAGTTTCCGTTTATTGATATTTCATAGTCAACATCTGAAATTTTACGTACCACCTTGAATGGCCCTTGCCATGAAGTCAATAATAAATTTCGTTTGACAGGAAGCAAGAGAAGTATGTCTTGATCTGGTTCAATTTCAATTGTTCTCGCCCCTTTGTTGGCCTTGTACATTGGTCGACCATCGTTGATATGAAGCGATTTCCTTTGCTGGACACCTGATTCAGGGGTCCAACAATATCTACCGCCACACTCTCAAATGGCCTAGAAGCCAGTGTAGAAGGTTGTACTTCAGCTGTAGCATGTTTACCCTTTCGTACTAACTGTTGACAGACATTACACGAACGACAAAATAATTTAATATCATTGCAAAAACCTGGCCAATAAAAATGAGCCTGAATTCTGGCCCTGGTTTTGTCATATGCAAGATGGCCAGCAAACGGTGACTCATGTGCAATCTTTAGCACAGTTATGCGATGTTGTACAGGTAACACCGTTTGCTGAATGTTATGGTTACCAGTAGTATAATGTTTAGTAAGAATGCCACTATTTAATCTGAAGAACCCTGATGCGTTCTTTGTAACCTTAGCTCGTTCTTTCAATAAATTTAAATAAGGAGACAAACTAGGATCAGCTTTCTGCTGTTCTATGACTTTTTGTCTGTTGGTATCATCAGTGCTAGATGGAGAAAGCACCAGTAGTCTCTCATCTTGAAGCGTGTCTTGATGTTTTATAGTGTCTGCTCTGGTTGTTGCATTAACTGCATTCAGTTGGTTCCATGCAGTTATTTCATCGCTAGTACATTGTTTTAGCTGGGGTAAGCAACCCAGAATTAGATCAGTACAAGGGTTGTCAAGTATAGCACAAGTAAATGTACCCGAAAGGAAAGGAGTGTTAATACGGACATTGGCCAAAGGGTAAATTTCAATGTTACCCGAAAAGGTTCGGCATTTGACAGAGTCACCTGTATAATCCTCTTGACTCACCAGTTCCTTTCTGAGACCAATAAGGGTACTACCGCTGTCTAGCAAACATTGGCATGGTCTACCATTGACCATTGCATTGTGGAACTCTAAATTGCCTCTGGAGGCTAAGGCTGCATTCACGCTCTCAGTTGAGCATGGAACTGTATGTCCACTTCTAATTTTCCCTCAGCATGAAACTGGTGACATCGCTCACAACTGTCAAAACTCAACATATCGTTTACACAACACACCTCTTCTGTTTGGTTAACAGGTAATTCATTTTCAACATCACACTCAGTCTCACTACCACTATCAGAAGATGTATCAAGTAAAATAGCATTGTTGGCTTTCATACGTTGGCGGCCTAGGCACTTATTTGAATAATGGCCGTAGCTGGAACAAAAAAAAACATTTAATGGCCCGCCGGTATGCAGATCTTTTGTTCTGTTGCTTCTTAATAACATTTTCAAGATGTGCCGGATAACTCGGCGATTTGTCACACATTGAATCAGTGTCATGTAAAAGGTGACAGTGGATACATTTTGAAACTTTTCTATCTTTCTTTTCAAATTTATTAAATGGTTTTCTATTGCTCTGATAGTTTTTAGATTGATCTTTTGCAAAGGAAACTATTTCAGAGTCATTTGAAGTTTTAAAAATATTTCTGTTTGAAGAAAAATATGCTGACCCTTTCTTTTCAAACTGTTCTATGGTTTCAATGTCTGACTGCTGCAAAAATTTAGCAAAAGAGGATGGTATCGTGGATATTACTTTATCCATAGTTATTAAGTTTTCCAATTTATCAAAGTCTTTTCCTATGTTAGCTGCTTTAAGCCACCTATTTAGTACACTTTGAACATTTGAGACGTAGTCAATGAAAGTCTCAGTAGGTTTAGGTTTTAAAGTTGAGAACTAAACCTGATACCCAGGGGCATCAAGTAAAAAGTGTTGCATAATCCTATCACGGATGTATTGGTAGTCAGATCTAAGATCGGTTGGTATAGATTCTATTACTTTAAGGGGCTCACCACTCAGGTTCTTCATATAAATCATAGCCCACATCTCTAAAGGAACTTGGTGATATTTAAACTGATACTCGACATTTTCTGTCCAGGCAGATATTGAATCCTCTTTACAATATGCTTTGATAATATTTTTGTATTTGTTGAACTTATTTTCTTCTTGTTGACTTTTAAGTTTAGTGGCAGAGATCTCTGCGTGTGAGTCTACATCCATCTCTTTCATCTTTAATTGTGTCTCTGATTCTACTTGCATTTGTTTTTCTTTAACTCTTGCTATTTCATCTATCTCTTTTTGCTTTAGTTCTCTTTCTTGATCTAATGTCTTTTGTTTTAATTCTAGTTCTTTCTGTTTAATTTCCTTATCATGTTCTAGTTGTTTTTGTTTTAATTCTAATTGATGTTGTCTTTCTAGTGCGCGTTCTTCTCTATCTGCATCTTTTGCTTCTTTAAATTTCTTATCAGCATATTGTTCTAGCTCTTTACCTGTGTATTGCAATTCTTTACCTGCTTTAATGAAGTCAGCTAGAGTAGCCATGTTGTTGGAGAATTGGCTCGCGTTGACTTTAACTGACTACTTCAATTAGTTATTATTCTTTGATATGCTATGTTATTTAATATCTGAGCACTACAAATTGTACTCTTTGTTTACAATCTGGAAAATCGTATTCTCCAAAAAATTAGAGCACAAAGTCTGTTCGTACAATACACGCTGAAAAAGAGATGCACTATTAATCACAATGCATGCCAAAAACGTAGGTTTTACTCAACTTAATGTTCCCTAGAACAAGGAACAACACGTCAGCAACACCGGTCCCGTTGTTTGGCACCCCGGAATACACACGAGTTTTCTACTCAGGTCACCCTGTTTGGCACATCGGCACACTCTCACGTTATCACTCAGCTGTTGTTTGCCCTGTTTTACAGAGCAGCAACAATTAACAACTCGTAAACGAAAAATTGATTTTTGACAAATTGTTACAATGACACAGACATGCCCACGAACAAACAGAACATCGATTAATTAATATTTAATGTCACTGTCCTGTCTTCGTTCTACCGTAATATGTCTTTCGTTACTAACCTAGTTTAATCTATGGAAGAATGGTGCAGGCCAAATCTAATTTGCATAGCCGAAAGTAGTGCCTTCGTGACGGTAAACAAATAGAAAAGTACGAAAAAAAAATCAATAACTGCTTTTAAATAAATATAAATATAATAATAATGTGTAAATAAATAAATATATTCATTCTCTAACTTAAATAAATAAATACTAGTTAATATATCGTAAAGATTCAGGCAGGCAGCAGCTTGCCAGTATGTAAACCCTGAAATGCTGATTGCAAATGGCGAGGCCCAACTGTTTGTCAATCGTGCCACGTCACAGGCGCAGCGCTATTTTTAGCTTGCAAAAATCAATACTGTCGCTGACCTTTGTATTGCTCCGCCATGAATCATTTTTTGACAATTATTCAAAAATAAATAAATAATTAAATAAATAAATGCAAGAAGAACATAATATGAATACTTACAACTTTGAAAAGCACATTATTTAAATATATAACATTCTAATAAGCACAAATAAACATTATTTCATCACGATAGGCACAATTCTGCTGGCAACTCGATCTAGTCTGCACACGTCATAGTCACTGACATAAATTAAACATTTAATATTTGTAATATCCTATCTGTAACCCTAGTCTAGAGCCGTGGGTAAGTGTTATAGCTTGAACTCAGGTTCAAGCGGCACTTCTGACACCACATTTAATCCTATTGCCTGTCAACAACTCGTGTTTCAGGCATCATCGGATTACTTCTCCCACACCCTACAAGAAACTTGCAAGTCGTGTGCGAGGAATGAAATGGTACATTTTATTGCCGTTGGCTCTTTACAATTGCAAAAACAGTCACTATCTAATCACACATAAAGTCACAATATTCTCTATCACTAGTTTTCCTACCCTATAGCTAATCTCTATCTACTAGGCTATATGAAAACACATATCTATTCTATACGATGTGAACACTACAGAGTCAGTCCCCAGTCTGACTTGCTTCACTCGCGTCGCTACACGCCCCGCGGAAGGACCTTCATACGCCCTTCGGCTCTTTGCGTGCTAGGTCAGTTAGCACGCTTCTATTAGCTGGCTTTGGTTTGAGTGCTAATCGTTGCTATCACGCAGGCGTGATTCTGTCGTGACCAGTAGTGCTAACTATCTGGTCAACGCCTTCGTGTGAGGACTAGTTAATAGTCCCCCTTTTCTATCATCTATCCTGCCCTGATCCCGGGCACTCTGTTCCCCCTACTCAATCTGAGGTTGACCCCACGTCCCGGTGGTGTTCTATCATGAGGCAGGCTTCCTGCCTCTTCCTTCAGTCTTTGACACGCATGCTTCTAGCCCAGTGGTTCTCAACCTTTTTTGGCCCGTGCAACCCCCCCCCCCCTTTCACCACATTTTTAGGACGTCATCCCCCCCCCCCCTCACCATATTTTTAGAACGCCATTCCCCCCGTTCGTATTTCCTCCCTAAAAATTTCCCCCTGCCCCTACACAGTATACGTAATAATTGAAGCTAAATGTAATAGCACATACTAAAACAAGTCTAGACATCTACATAAAACGTGATTTGCGGATCTACTTACGTTATAAAATAAATTTCAGAAGGGTGATACGTACAGAACTGTAAAGTATGAAGGAAAAAACAATATCAAGTAATCGGTTCTTGTATTCACGCAGTCTAGAAATAATCTTAATCCCCCCCCCCCCCAGAACCCTAAAATTCCCCCCTGGGGGGGGGGGGATTCCCCACCGGTTGAGACCCATACGGTTCTAGCCCATACAGCAGTTCTGATGTACCATCAGAGTTAAATATTGTAAGTTTACAACTAGCCAGCTAAAGAGTTAAACTCCTGGCTTTGTTCCCCTCCCTGAGATGCTTGTCTGCTGTGTTCTATTTTAACACATGCTTCCTGCAGTTTTATTCATTCCCCCCTCCCTGCGTCACGTTATAT
The DNA here is from genome assembly GCA_963921405.1 of Cepaea hortensis. Taxonomy (NCBI): domain Eukaryota; kingdom Metazoa; phylum Mollusca; class Gastropoda; order Stylommatophora; family Helicidae; genus Cepaea; species Cepaea hortensis. The sequence goes on from OY992890.1 coordinate 12,453,901, forward strand.
TTATGTCTTCTATTTTCTCTCTAATCTCTAACAGAAGTACTGACGTCAGCTGCGAACAAATTCGACATCTATTAAAAGTCGATTCTGGCTTGAGCCAAACTGTGAAGTTGTATTTCATTTATTCTGCAATCGCTAAAAGTACAAGCTGGCCCATGAAAGTAATCAGTGTGAGAATTGTTCCGCACTTATTATGTAGAACTGACGTCACTGCATTCATCACCATCATCATCAGGTGCAGCCATTACCCTGTTTGGACAACAATCACCTTCAAATTAATATCCTATTTGTGACGGACCCGGTAACAGGATTAATTAATTAATCTGAGCCAGGGACGGTCCCTAATATAACTTCTCTTTGAGGTTGAACGGGGTAGGGGTAGTGGTAGAATGGAATCGAATCAGGTGCTATTCAGGCTGTCGTGGGCGATGGTGCTTGTCCATGTCTCGAAGTGCCCAACATGTTTCCCGTGCTCACATTTGTCCAAGGCACCGTGGTCATGTGATCAGCTGTAATCTTGTGGCTAGACGCTCGACTGCCGGCCCCGTGGTCATGTGATCAGCTGTAATCTTGTGGCTAGACGCTCGACTGCCGGCCCCGTGGTCATGTGATCAGCTGTAATCTTGTGGCTAGACGCTCGACTGCCGGCCCCGTGGTCATGTGATCAGCTGTAATCTTGTGGCTAGACGCTCGACTGCCGGCCCCGTGGTCATGTGATCAGCTGTAATCTTGTGGCTAGACGCTCGACTGCCGGCCCCGTGGTCATGTGATCAGCTGTAATCTTGTGGCTAGACGCTCGACTGCCGGCCCCGTGGTCATGTGATCAGCGATAATCTTGTGGCTAGACGCTCGACTGCCGGCCCCGTGGTCATGTGATCAGCGATAATTTTGTGGCTAGACGCTCGACTGCCGGCCCCGTGGTCATGTGATCAGCGGTAATCTTGTGGCTAGACGCTCGACTGCCGGCCCCGTGGTCATGTGATCAGCTGTAATCTTGTGTCTAGACGCTCGACTGCTGGCCCCGTGGTCATGTGATCAGCTGTAATCTTGTGTCTAGACGCTCGACTGCTGGCCCCGTGGTCATGTGATCAGCGTTAGTGAAGTGGTCAGGCGCTAGTCTGCCGGCCCGTGGTCATGTGATCAGCGATAATGTAGTGGCTAGACGCTAGTCTGCCGGCCCCGTGGTCATGGGTTCGATTCGTATCCGGGAGGATTCGTATTAAAACATATTAGCTTCCAGGTCTAAAATGGGTATCAATAAATGTCTTGAGAAGTAAAGGCGGACCACCCGATACAGACCACATCAGCCACAGAGTGCCGGTTGGGCAACACAAATATGGGTTTAGCACCATATACCCGGCTCAGTGGCCAAGGTTTTACGGAGGCAATTCGTAATCCCGCATACCGCGTTCGAAATACAGCTGCGGATGATTTGACAGCAGACCGCCTTGCGTTGCATGTAATGTAATCTTATGAGTGCCGGTCGTTCAGAAGGCAACGGGAAACTATTGAACATAAACCTGCAAAGAAATCACAAACAACCAAACAAATCTGGGGTTGGCTGCAACGTCCTGTAAAGGATATGCAACTTGTAACTAACCATACACCCAGTGTGCCTTACGGCATGTAAATGTGTCCTTTACTTTACTTTACTTTACTTTACTTTACAATACCCTCTGACTCAAAAACAAGTGCACGCCTCACTGTAACATAAACACCATCTTCGCCCATTCTCACGTCTACCTGAACTAATGAAACACGCCTCGTCTCCAATCTTTCAGGAGAGAATGTCTCCAGCAACACACGGAGAGGAGGATTGGAGGCAGAGATGAGTAATGTGAAGAGGAGGATTGGAGGCAGAGATGAGTAATGTGGAGAGAACACGAAGGGAGCTACGGGAGGATGGGAGGGCTTGGTGTGAGTTGGTTGAAGGTGGTCTTCCTCTTACACGCTTTCCTGCTGTTTTTGCCTCTAGTGTCTTAATGTTACTTAAACATAATTCTGGCTCGCAATTCAAGTCAGAGGTGAAACAATTGCATGAGTTCAAGAACTGCACCCACACGAACGGCAATGATAGTTTCGAACCGTTTATTCAATAGGGCTATTTACATGTGAAAACTCACATGAGTTGCGCTCTTGGCAACACGCAACTCGTACCAAAACATCATAACAATATTATAATCGTTCATTAGAGATTACGCAATATAATGGCATAACATAGATCTAACACTGTCTCTCAACTCACACGTCCCAACTCAAGCATAGCTCGCTTCATAACTCAGTCGCGCCATCAATTCTACTATCATATCTCGACGTTCACTACACACAACCACTGCCCTATGTCTGTCCGTCTCGCTGTCTTGAACCCATCTGACCAAAACAGGTACGTTTGGCCAGTTCACGGCTGCTCACAGTCCGTGAGTCCCGTGCGGTTCGGTGTGGTGCGGTGACCACGGGCCTTAGCCTATTTACAGGTCTGCTCGCACTCTGTGACCATGACCCTGCGTATGCAGGACGCCAGGCTATCTGCCCTGTTATCCTGCCGTGACCTGTCTCCTGTCTATCACCTGCTATTCAGGGTATTGAGACCCTGACATCTAGCATTTCATTTAAGAAGGAGCTGTGTCTCTTTAAATGGATCAAGTACCTTCTGTGTCTGGCCTTGATCGCAGACAGCACTGTTTTCTTTCAAGGGGACGACAGCGTTATATGTGGGTGGATAATGTTTTCTGTGGCGGATAACATCAAGAGAAGGATTGGAAGACAGCGTAATATGTGGGTGGATAACTTCAAGAGATGGTCTGGAAGACAATGTTACATGTGGGTGGACAACATCAAGATATGGACTGGAACACAATGTTATGCGTGGTTGGACAACATCAAGAGATGGACTGGAAGACATCATTACGTGTGGGTGGATAACATCAAGAGATGGTCTGGAAGACAACGTTACGTGTGGGTGGACAACATCAACAGATGGACTGAAAACAACATTGTCTGTGAACAGACAACATCAAGAGATGGACTGGAAGAAACCAACATTATTTCATCGTGAAGATGCAGCAAACAGGGCGTTGGAGAACCATTACAGCCTATCTTTAATGTGGAAATGACACACTACCATGATGATGATGACTTCTTGAATCCCATATTTTGTAAAATTTTTTGTTTTCTTCTCCCGTCAAGACACGCTTCCTATTCATGCATACAACCACATTTCTAAAGCTTCCACTGTACCCCCACGCGGTTGATACCTGTAGAAACCTTTTACATATATGGACATAGAAGCTCAGAGCCGATAGCTCTCGCGGCAGCCCCAAAGAATGTTCCATAAGAAACAAAAGACATCATAAACTGCAGCTCCCGCAGAAGAAATATCGCTGGATCTTGATTTGATTACCGCCAGTGGATCACATTGTTGTACTTACCCGCAGACGTTCCGGCTCCCGTAAACACGATCAGTTAGATAGATACAGGTAACGCTAAGAAAGATTGTGTCAATAAACACCGCAGATTGCACACATGTTTTCATGCGGCACGTGCTGGGGCCTGCCTCAGGTTAGGACAGTCGATGGCTGGAAGTTCACAGCTCTGACCGGAAAATTAGATCGTTATGTGATAAATATTTATAGCTAATCTGTACCGGCCACTCTACATTCATGAACCTAGTTGTTATTGATAATTTCCTCTTCTGTGTTTTCCCTCCATCTCATCTTAACTCTGTTGTTGTTACTGCTGCTTCTGTTGCTGTTGTTGCTTCTGCTGCTGTTGCTGCTTCTGTTGCTGTTGTTGCTTCTGCTGCCGTTGTTGCTTCTGTTGCTGTTGCTGCTGTTGCTGCTTCTGTTGCTGTTGTTGCTTCTGTTGCTGCCTGTTGCTGCTTCTGTTGCTGTTGCTGCTGTTGCTGCTTCTGTAGCTGTTGCTGCTTCCGATTTTATTTGCTGCGTCTGCTAGTATTGCTGCTATTGTTGTTGCTTCTACTGCTGTTGCTGCTAATGCTGCTGTTGCTGCATCTGTTACTGTTGTTGCTTCTACCGCTGTTGCTTCTAATGCTGTTGTTATTTCTACTGCTGTTGCTTCTATTGCTGCTGTTGCTGCTTCTGTGTCAACGGCTTCGGGCGGGAGAGAGCAGTTGGGAGAGTACAAACCTTATCCTGGTGCGAAGAATTGCAACCTAAAGACTAAATGTCATGGCAGGGCAAACCAGGCCCTAAGCATAGGTAGACAACTGATCTAGGATCGAATATCAGAGAAGCGGACAATTAGAACATTGCTTTACTGATCCGGCAGCTTCTGCAGCTTGTCTTGTTCCAGATGTATTAGTGTTACCTTTCCTCTGAAGTGAACTAAGCAGGCCAAGAGAGGTGGGGGGGGGGGGTCATGTTGCATGGGCAACACATGGTCTCTACAATTCAGCCCAAGCTTTGTGCTATGTCGAGGTATAACTCCATCCCTGGTCCCCGCAATGGGTGGTAGTTATTGTGCCTTTTTATTTTTTATTTTTGAAACAGAATGTAACAAACTATCGTCTGTTAAGACGGCAAGGTGCCAGTATAAAAAGACAGAGGAATGAAAACCCAAGGCGACTGAGTGAAAACATCCAAGATTAATATTCCTGGATCTCACCCTGAAGAAATAGATACCTCAAATTCCAGATTTCACATGACTTCTTTTTCTGAAAGGAATTATCTTCTTTTTCATCTTTAACGGAATGTCGAACAAAAAGTTTAATGCACCCGATAAAATATATGGCAGCACAAGATGGTATTAAATGATAAATAAAAGTAGTCTTGTTTGTGTAGAAAAGGAGGAGGCTAAAACAAGACGCAACTAGCTTTCCGTATCAAAACCTTATCTTCTTTACTTTTAACCTTTACGGAAAATGAAATGTCTTGAGTAAAGCACAAGGGGTGACATTCTACCTCGGTGCACTCGGACAAAAAAGTCAGAATCATGATCTTCTTGATCTGCAGGTGAAAAAAATTGCTAGGTATTTTGGCAACCAGCGTTATTTTTTTACTAGTTGCTGCAAATTACCTTTCGCTAAGATCATGAAAGGCAGTTTGCTGTTTTTGCTTTGTTCTTCTGAGCTTCCTAAATTCTGACGTGTTCTTTGATTTTAGTTTATTTGTTAAAAATCCATTCCGGCTACTTTGGTATACAAATTTGATCGAATGTGAAAGCTCGTTTGTTGTTTTACAGTTAGACACCTCACTTCAGAAATAAAATATGTGGTTAAAATGTAAATAACACTTTACCGAGCAATGCAGCGTGTAGGCTGTAATGTGTAAATGACACTTTACCGAGCCGTTGGGCATACAGGGCTTTAAACTCAAACGTAGTCCACCCAAGTGCTCCTACTTTTAATACACTGAACTGATCTTTGAGTGTGGATTTAAAAGTTAGTTGAACATCTTTTACATGACTCCGCATTCAACCCCAGCATTGTTTGGCTTTTTGTGATTTCTTGACAAGTTTACATTCAATAGTAGCCTTTGCTTTCGGAACCACCGGCACTCATATCTTTGTATGGAAATCAACACAAGGCAGTCTGCTTCCAAATCCCCCGCAGCTGCGTTTTGAACGTGGTATACGGGGTTACGAATTGCGTTGGCAGCCTCTTCACCACACCGCTTGTGGATTAATTTGCTCATTTACCAGTGTCCCTCGCCATCAGGCAAACTCACTCCGACTTCTGAGGTACTTGTAATTTACGTCTCCAAGTCAAGGACAAGAAGTCAACATCTTAGGCCGGCTGACCAGTGTAGGGGTTGAACCCGCTACCTCGGCATCAGCACACCGGATGTTTAAGATAATGCTCGCCACACACTTTCATAGACCAATAAACACCTGATGGGTGATGTGGACAACGTCACGACTTGATGGGTAATGTGGTCCACGTCACGACTTGATGGGTAATGTGGTCCACGTCACGACATCCGTCTTCACTTTCCTGAAGATGTCCCGATACCTATTGTGAACTAGGGCGGCCTGGGAGGCGGGAGTCACTTAAACAAGAGTCCCAGTCCTGACAGGGACTCGAACTCCTGACCCTTGACCGGCACGCAAGGTCGCGAACCACAGAGCCACCGCTGCTTCCGTAACATGTATACTTTTCCCTCTCCTCGTCCTCCTTCCCATCCCCTAGTCCTCTTACTACTCCCCATCCTCCAACTCCTCTCCTCCTACTACTCCTTTTCCAACACCCCCTCTTCCTACTCCAACTCCCACTTCTCCTCCTACTACTTCTGCTACTACTACTACTCTTACTTCTAACTTCCTCCTACTACTCTTCGCCTCCTCCTACTACTCTTCCCCTCCTCCTACTACTCTTTCCCTCCTCCTACTCCACCTCCCACTTCTCCTCCTTTTCATCATACTCCTCCTACCCCCTCCTCCTCCTATTCCTCCCCCTCCTACTCCTCTTTCTACTCCTCCTTTCCTCCTTCTTCTTCATGGCATCTCTCAATTGAACACGGGTCCTCAACAATTCCCAACCAAGCCCCCTATAAACCTGCTCACGAAGGGCTGGCTCTTGCAGTTAAAATCTTCTGCAGAACGTGACAGCCAGTCTCACGCCTACAATCCTGTGTCGCCTGTTACGACATGTATGGTAAGTTACAGAGACTGTTCTTGGCTGCCCCGAATGCCCCGAGCACACACGGGTAGAACAGGGTTTAGACACAAACTATAACACGTCCCGTTTCTTGCTATCGGCTGTGATGTGATAGGGCCATCACAGTGCGTAGGCCGGAGAGCAGGGAGAGATAGTTGGCCATCCTTCCCTCGCGTTGGCCAGCCAAATGTTTTCATCACCATCGTCATGTGCCGTGTCGATAAGCTTGGGCGGTCATGTTTCGCCACCTCACTCGATCATCAGAGTCGTGGATCAGCTCTGTGTTCTTGTCCCGACCATACCACGTGGCCAAGCCATCTAGGTATTTACTTCTCTGCCTTCCCTTTGTTCTTTTTGCTCTCAATCTTGCCAGTTGTCACCAAGTTTTCTAATTTATCTCTTCTTATAAATTGTCCATAAAATCTTGACTGTCAACGCCTTGTTTCTCTAATCAGTTTACGGTTCTCATTTGCTTCTTGTGGGACATGGTCATTGGATTTTCTGTCTGTCCATGGTATTCTTTGTATTTTCCACAGAAACCACATGTTTACTGCCATTAAATGTGTTTCGGCTTCTCGGCTCATACACGACGCTTCACATCCATACTGAAGTACAGGTTCTATGTAGCACTTCAACACTCGGTTTTCTCCTGTTTTAGTTAGTTAGTTGCATATCCTTTACAGGACGTAGCAGTCAACATCAGCATTGTTTCCTGCTGTGTTCTCTTGGCGAGTTTACGTTCAGTAGTTTGCTATTGCTTTCTGAACGACCGGAACCCATACCATTTCGTAAAAAACCAACGCAAAGCGGTCTGCTGCCAAATCGTCCGCAGCTGTGTTTCGAACGCGGGTACGCGGGATTACGAACTGCGCCCGTAACAGCCTTCGCCACGGAGCCGGCTTCTCCAGCTTTATCATGATAAGATAGCGCTCATGAAAAGGGGACATCAATGTGACAAGAACTGTCGGAGGAAGTTCTACCCGGATTGTCTGACTTCACTGTCCCATCCTAGACACGCGGACGTTGACCTGGCCACGTCACACAATTCACGTGTCTTCGGCGTGGCGCATTGGCCATTCAGGTAATCGGTTCCACATTAGTGTCCCTATAACTTTCAATGTTTCTGTTGCATGTCTGTCTTATCTACCAGTCTGCATGCCAGTCTATGTCTCTGTCATCTACCTGGCGACATGTTTGTCTGTCTGGCTGCTTGTTTTTCTGCCTGTTTGTATATGCGTATGAATGTCCCGTCTGCCTGCTTACTTGCATGTCTGTTTGTCAATTTTTCTTAAAGTCTGTTTAATTGTCTGTCGACTTATCTACATGTCTGTCTACCTGTCTGTCGGCTTGTCTCTATGTCTGTCTACCTGTCTGTAAACTTGTTTACATGTCTATCTCTTTAACAAGTTAATTGGTACAACATTTCTCTACCTGTCTGTCGGCTTTCCTCCATATCTGTCTATCTGTCAGTGGACTTATCTCAGTGTCCGTCTACCGGTCTATTGGCTTGTCTCGATATCTGTCTACCTGTCTGTCAACTTGTCCCCATATCTGTCTACCTATCCTCCTGTCTTACGGGGGAACAGATTGAAACCCGCATGTGGAAAGAATGAGATTGCGGGGGATAGGCAGGGGTTCTGGAAAAATCTCAAAACTGAGAGGGAAGACCAGGAGAACTTTAAATCAGATAGCGGTAGGAACGATTAGTGGCATGACTCTTCGCTGGCTGTTGAACGAGGGGGCGGAGCAAGTATGGGAATGTCCTGAGTGCAGTGATGTCGGTTCTTGACTCAACTTAAAACCTATCTGCGTGTGTCTGTCTGCACGTCTACAATAGCTTCGGTACATTCGCTAAGCTGTCGTATAGAGTATGCCGCATATTTCAATGACGTCATATTTATGACATGCTCAACATTAAGCTTGCGTACAAAAACATTTTCTGGTAATTTTCCAATTTACTCCCAAACAAACAAAAAATGCGTGCTCGTGTCGCTGAAACTAACAACTACAGTTCTGTAAAAACAACAATCTGTCTACTCGCTCACGAATGAACGTTTTCCATTGAATCGATTCTTATGAAGTGAAGGATTCGCTGTTTCTATTCCCGTGCCGGATGCGACAATACGGATCTAGTTTTCGTTTATCTGCAGACGATCTTTCATGGGCTGGTTCTGAAATTGCACAAAGTGAACGCCTGTCTCTGTGTTTTCTATATTTGTTGGTTTGAAATCATCATGACATTTCAGAGTCTAATTTGTGAAACGATGGTGCCATTTGTCAAAGTCTGTGTTATATTCTCAACAAGGACTTCAGAAATATGCTAACTTTCATCTAATTACTGGCGCACTAAGGAATCAAAGGCAACAAGCCAGTCGATCGTTTGGTGGACACAGCGGTGATCGCGGAGTGATGGGAAGTGGATGGGTCAGACATCATCAATGCCATAACAGATGCAGGACGAACGGATAATTTTAAAAACACTTGGAAATCACCTTCCTTGTCCAGAGTGAGAGAGGTGTGATTGAAGCTGGGAGCCTCCAGACATGGACATTTTGTCAAGAGCACAAGACATTTGATTAACCAACACAGAAGTAGTAAGATTAGTCGATATAGGCTGGCGGAGATGTTCAGGAGGAGACAGGAGCACCTATTGACCTGTCCGGAGTACGACGATGACTATCCTCGCTAATGACTTAATGACTCCCATTTGATGGGGCCTTGTATTAGTAATAACTGATTCAGTGCCAAATAAGAAGCAGGTTTGGACCCAATATGATGCATAATCAAATCAGCAAGTGTTATAATGTAAATTTCCGTTCACTGAGCATTGACATTGAGGAAGATACCATGAAACAAAACAAAAAATACGATGTGTGACATATTCACCTATCCATCATTTTACAGCGCGTCAACGTTACACAGCAACCCAGAGATTATCAAAACAATTACAGCAACGTAGAAAATCGAACTCACTAAGCGATACTAATGACAGACAGATGCCAGGATAAGAATAGAAAAGTTAGCGTCAACTGAATAGAATGTGACTGGTAGAGACACATCACGTGGATATAGCGTCCCCCAGCTCGGGCGCCGCTTTAATAAAACCGCGCACTTCTATGACTTCAGAGCGAGCGAGCAGTCGCCAAAGCTATGTGTTGTCCAACTTTCAAACTTTTACAACAGGCAGTTTGATCTAGTCTGAGGTAAGCTTGTGATTCTCAGATCTAAGTGGTACCAAGATGTATAAAGTAAAGGTATCCAGTGTTGTGCGTCCAATGAATTGTATTTTTGATAAAATAAATCTCTGAAAATGTGAAAAACTGCCGATCGCAACTTCAATACTGGCGCCACTTCCCCGGCGAAACCGACATCGTATAATTTCTCAAAACTGCAAAACTCTGACTTTCTACGCTACATCTAACAACTTCACTATGTGCATATGACTATAATCTATCACAGAATAATGTACGAGATGAAATTTCCACTGCACTCAAATGCTTTTCATCAAAAACTTCTAGAAAAACGTTTCTGCAGAGATAGTCAGCTGGTGCAAACGAAACACTACCTCGCTTTAAAAATGTACTTAATTCTGTCTATTTTGCAATCTAAAGAACTGAAACAGGAATTATACTCTTCCTTTTCTCTTTTCGAATTGAAAACAAATAGTATTTAATAGAAATTAGTTTATTCATGTGTCAGATTTTATTTAGACAACGCATTACATCAACTGCATTGCTTAAAATAGGTTTACGTTCACAAACGACATTTGTGATAGCCGACCTACTTAATCTGCTCAGACTAAAGGGTGAAAATTACCTTGGTCTATAGCCAACCGTGATCGCCAACGGAATAGACATGATATGCACTGGTAAAAGATGTAGGAGAAGTATAAGTAGACAGAGAGGAGGAGAGTATTAGGGAAAAATACTTTAAGTAATAATTTTTTTCTAATATATTGTCTCATGACCTTGTATAGATTACATTTTGTAACAAATACACATCAGAAATTCTGTATGTTGGACATGAACCACAATAAAAGCACACTAGATGAGTTAAACTCATATTAACTGATGTAGATGTAAGGACAATTAGTACAAGCTATAGAACCCCACACAACAGAAGTTAACTCAACACAATACACTTCACACCACACAACTCCACACCACAACAGCAGGAACAAGGAAATGATTTAGAATAGGAAGTAGTTGCCTTGGAAAGTACAGATAAACAATTATATACACAATGTAGAACAAATAGAGTAATGTGGATGTTTAAATGTATGCCATTTATACAAATGCATCTCATACTTGTGTTGATCTTGCCTGTCAGCTTAATTACCATGATTCAGGGAACATCACATTATCACTCTTATCTGTGTCTGACTGTACACTACTCACTGAACTACAGGTCCACTGAGGAAATGCATACAGCAGGTACCAGACAACAGAAGCTGCATCCAGTGTAATAATCTCTGACCCACCCCAAAGTAACACAACAATACTTCTTCTGTTCTTATCATTTTTGTTTTGTTATGTTGTGTTCACACTATGAACATGCTGTAAAGGATTATACATACCTGTATGAATTTTAAACAGTGATGTCTTGGTGCCACACCTAACCAACAAGGAGGGAAGAGGAGTGAATGAGATGATCAACACCTGTGATGGCAGATGACTCCAGCCTTAAGCAGAGAATGAGAAGCCTTCAGTGAAGCTAAACTGGCCCAACCTGAAGTGGATCCATCAGACCATGGACCCAGGCTTATCCACATCTCATCGCACCAGGTTTTCTTATCACTCACACAAACTTCACCCTCTCAGGAAATGATTTCTTGATTTATGGTTATATGTAGAACTTCTTAACTATAACTCATTTGGTAGTTAAAATATCTCACTATACAATGAATGTTATTATTTATTGACTGACTATATTTGGTCCTATGAAAGATTTTTCTATTTCATTCTGTACATGTCAACAGCTGATGAAAAAAGAAGAAAATGTCAAATAGGCCAAAAGACACTGGCACAGTCAATAAATTTGTTTAAATGTGATCTCTTCCATTTAATTTGTCAGTCCAAACTATCTGTGGGAAAAATCTCTATCTTGTGTGTAGAACATGTCTCAATGCTCACTTGTGTTTGTTTAATGTTTAATTAACAAATACACATTCACATAAGATACATTCTTAATTAAAGAAAGAGAACAGGAGACTCTTCATCTTTAACTGTTCCAAATCCATGTTGTATTGCACCTGATTCTTATTGAGAAAGTCTTTTCAGACAATTTCTTAAGATGGAAGAAGGGGGTTCGTGAGCTATACCATTAAATACCAGGTGGAAAGACAGGGGACAAACCTAGTGATTACTTTTTCTATTAAAAGAGGACCACACACCCTTAGACAAATAACCAAATCCGAGTCTGTAAATCTTTCAAGGGTCGTATTCTTGATCTATTTACATATAAGAAGAGGATGGGGCCCAGCTACCTTTAACAGAGATGGGTCATGCACTTTAGTGATTGCCAGTCCCTTCAAAATATACGACACGATGACTCTAGTATATATCGTCCTTCTGTCCAAATGGGAGGTCACATGTGCCGATATATTATCCCTCGACACGGAATCAGTTAATATGTAACATTAAGTTAAACGGGCAAACTGTCAGACAGGTGAATTGTCAGCAACTCACTTGCGACAGGCATACAAGGAATCCCTTCTTTTGCACCACACGGAAGTGACAACTCGTATTGTTTGCAAAAGGATACATTTTATTAGGAGCTGATCGTACATGCGCTCCACGAGCGAAATACCACATCGGTATTAAACATCGTAGTATGTTATCAAGATGTAATGAGGAGATGAATGTTAATGATACTAACTACTGAAGCTAAACTTAATCCTAACTATTGATACTGTCCTTAACACCAAAGTATCCACAGCGGATATACAGTCTGTTCCCTACGCCGTCGAGTCTCTGTCTGACCCAAGCTCCCGGTGGCGTGTTCAGCCACGAGTAATTTGTTCTCCGTGCATCCGCTAGTTTGCGTGCTTAGAGTTCCAGCACGCTGGTCACTTGGTTATTGTAACCACTGTTACATGGTTACATCTCGTGAGGCGGGTTTCCCAGTCTCTTGGGTAACCCCAGCTCACGCACACTCATTGCCCTCTTTGTTGACACGAGTGTGTCCCGTTGTAGAACTATTTATAGTGTTTGTGTCTCTTCTGTCTGGTTTCCTATTTCGCTATCTTCCTTAGCTCATTTATACTGTACTGAGCTCTTTAACTCTTACGTAGATCTTTGACAGGAATCATTACCACCATCTTGTGACAGTGATAATATTCATAGGGAGATGATTTGTAGAGATTAGAACAAGAACCACCTGGCGAAGGTAGCTTTTTGCCAAATGGAAAAAAAAAATATTCGCCAATAAACAGCAGTCAGCTACATTGAGAACATGAGAGGTAAATTGCTGTGTAGAACCTATACTGCTGTATACGTGTGAAACATGGACAATAAGCAGACAAGCTGAGACATATCTAATGGCAGTGGAAATGTTTCTGGAGGGGGCATGCAAACAATACCATGGACAGACAGAGCAACCAATGAGAACATCCCCCAAGAATCACGTGACAACTATACATTTAAAGCCTAGTTGGGAGGTCAGCACGACGGAATGGACAAGAACGCTCGTTCTTAAACATCCCGTGCGCTGATGGTGAGGTAGCGGGTTCCACTCCTACACCAGTTAGTTGGATTAAAATGTTGACTTCTCGCCCAGACCTGGGAGCATAAATTACAAGTACCCCTTGAAATCGGAGTGGGTTCGCCTGATGGCGAGGGACACTGGTAATAGGGAAAGCTAATCCACAAGCTAAAATCATCCATTCATCCATCCATCATGTGCCATGTCGGTAAGCGTGGGCGGTCATGTTCTGCCATCTCACTCGATCACCAGATTCGTGGATCATCTCCGTGTTCCTGTCTCGATCATGCCATGTGGCCAATCCATCCATGTATTTACTTCTCGGTCTTCCCCTTGGTCTCTTCCCTTCGATCTTGCCAGTCGTCACCAAGTTCTCCAATCCATTTCTTCTCATAACATGTCCAAAAAATTTTGACTGTCTACGTCTAATGTTTCTAATCAGTTTACGATTTTCATTTGTCTCCTGTAGTACTTGGTCATTGGTTTTTCTGTCTGTCCATGATATTCTTTGCATTTTCCTCAGAAGCCACATTTCCACAGCCATCAGATGTTTTTCAGCTTGACTCCTTATTGTCCACGCTTCACATCCATACAAAAGCACAGGTTCTATGTAGCACCTCAACACTCCTTTTCTCTTCTCGTTTCAAGTGATATCTTTTTATTGGTCAGTATGTTTTTCATCTTGCAAAAGGCTACCTTCGCAATGTCAATTCTTGTTCTAATCTCTTCAAGGCATCTCCCATCAGATATTATGACTGTGCCGAGATAACAGTATCGATTCACTTGTTTAAGAATATGCCCATCTACTCGTATATCACATTGTGGTATTTCCTTCTTCCCAGTGACGACCATAATCTGTGTCTTCTTAATATTCAGTTCTAACCCTAGTTGTTCACTGTGTTCAACAACCGCATCTACTAATTTTGCAGGTCCTGTTCATTGTCTGCAATCAAGACTGTATCATCTGCATATCTAATGTTATTGATGTATCTTCCCCCAATCAGCAACGTGCACTAAAAGTATTAGGGCATCAATGGACTACGTCTGAGTCCAAAGCGAGCGAAAAAAAAGCCAAATTAGAATTAGACATTTCAGACTTTGTAAATGCGGGCCGAACCTAAGACCACGTCAAGGTTCTTGCCTTGTAAGAACACTATGAAGCAAAATAAACTGGACAACTTAGTGAGAGCTGACAAGATTGATTGGAACAAAGCAAAGAGAAGACAGCGGGATAAATATCTGGAAGACTTGACCATCTGGCATGATCGAGACGAGAACACAGACCTGATTCACGACTGGTGATCGTAGAAGATAGCGAACCACGACCGCCTGTACTTATCGGTATGGCACATGATGTTAATGTGCATAGGACGGACATCCGGCGAAAGGTAGACTCATCAGAAAACAGGGAATTCCGTGCCGAGGGAGACATCAGGTGCAACAAGCAGGCAAAAAATGCAAGGAGCCACGGGAATTAAAGCAAGATAATAGATTGAAGATCAATTGCCGCTATTGACCTTAGCTTCGGTGGTCGTATCTGGAAAGTGAATCCCAGGAGTGGATCTTACAGGGGCCCACACTTCTATATTTACCCGCAGAGCTGGTATTCTAATGGCACTTACGCTTCGGTACTGGCATTGCATATGCCAGGCTGACGCACATGTAAAGAACTCACCGTTGTGTGCGGACCTTTCTCTAACAAAATATCAATCAGAGTGCCAAAGTCTGGCGCGCCATTCTGTTTCTTATCTCACGTCGGGCTGCTGCGTCAGGAGTGACTTTCAGAATGGCCTTTTAACCTTGGGGTGAGGTCATGGGGTCTGGGGGTACTGCAGGTTTTGGGGGAAGATGGGAAATCAAAGGTAATGTGATACAGCACGTAGGTTTTGTTCTATCAAGGGTTACCAAACTGTGAGTGTTCAGTTGGTCGTGCGTCGAAGTGCACTTGTTCTTTGAAAGAAGTACCGTGTTATTTGAAGGCGGCAGGATCGAATCTTTGGGCTGATTACTTTGAGGAACTTCTGAATAGTCTAGTCCCCCAGGATCCTCCAGATCTACACAGGAGCTGGATATCAATTGTTAGAAACCATCCAAAGAAGAAATTAGAGAAATGTATCAAACTTCTGAAGGATGGTAAAGCTGCTGGTCCAGATGATACCCCAGGGGATACATATTATCTTTTTGATTTCTGTTTCACTTCTACCATCATCTGTAACCACATGTCCAACATAGAAGAAACTTGCTAATTTTTCTAGTACGTAAAATAAAGGTCCCATGTACTTGTGCTGGGCGAATAAGGCATCGTGCTAGACCAATATTTTCATAGTCCAATCAGCACTGCAAAGAAAATGTGGTCAAATTTATCTCTCTGCCTTTCCCTTGCTCATTTGCCATCAATCTTGTCAGCTGTCACCAGGTTTTCCAGTTTTATGTCTTTTCATAAACGTGCCAAAAAATCTGGACTTTCTACGTCAAATTTACGGTCGTCATTTGGTTATTGTAGGACTTACTCATTGGTTTTTCTGTCTGTCCATGGTATTCTTTGCATGTTCCTCGGGAACCACATTTCCATCGCCGTTAGATGTTTCTCGGAAATGTCTAGGTATGACCCGTTGCTAGGCCATTTTTTTAACGAAGTATGTGTACTGGTCCAGCAACGGGGCATACCTAGCCTTTCCTTTTGTGCTTTAATGTTAATAAATTGTCTAATTTCATGTTTTTCCTGGGATTGGTTTGTGTTGTTACCGAGGAAGGTTAGTATAATCGAAACGTCGATTCGTTGTGTCGTTGTATACTTATTCTTATTGTATTATTTAGGAAACTGTCTTATTCCCCCACCCTGTGATTTACGTTTGCCATAGTGGAGTTCGTTGTAAGCTATGTAGACAATGTCTGTGTTTAGTATCTCTCACTTTGTCGCAGGAGTTACACCTACCTGATTTTATTTCTTATCTGGTATTGACTACCAACTCTATTTTACCAATGCCAAACCCGGACAATGACAGATAAAGATAAAAGAAAGATCGCAACAACAGAAATAAGATTCCTGAGAAGAATACTCAATGTGCCAAGAAGAGATAAGATCAGAAATGAAGAAATCAGGACCAAAGTGGAGGTTATAGCAGCGGTAGATTTTATTAGAAGGCAGCAAGTAAAATGGTTTGGCCATGCAAGTAGGTTACCAACTAACAGTATACCACAACAAGCAATGCTGTACAGACCAGATGGAAACAGAGGAAGAGGCCGACCACGTAAACGTTGGACGGAGGGAATAGAAGAGTCTGTGGGAATATATCGATACATGAAGCCCATAAGCGGGCACTCTCACGCTTTTTATTCTTCACCTCCACACCGCAAGGAACAAGAGGAACACAATGAGATGAGATGAGATGAGACTGACTACGTCACGCATTGAATGCCCTTCGGTTTATAACAACTTGGGGCACGGTAGGATAGTCGATAGACGCCCGCATTCCGTGCCCGTGGTCTTAGGTAGGATAGTCGCTAGACACCCGCCTTCCGTGCCCGTGGTCTTAGGTAGGATAGTCGCTAGACACCCGCCTTCCGTGTCCGTGGTCTTAGGTAGGATAGTCGCTAGACACCCGCCTTCCGTGTCCGTGGTCTTAGGTAGGATAGTCGCTAGACACCCGCCTTCCGTGTCCGTGGTCTTAGGTAGGATAGTCGCTAGACACCCGCCTTCCGTGTCCGTGGTCTTAGGTAGGATAGTCGCTAGACACCCGCCTTCCGTGCCCGTGGTCTTAGGTAGGATAGTCGCTAGACACCCGCCTTCCGTGTCCGTGGTCTTAGGTAGGATAGTCGCTAGACACCCGCCTTCCGTGCCCGTGGTCTTAGGTAGGATAGTCGCTAGACACCCGCCTTCCGTGCCCGTGGTCTTAGGTAGGATAGTCGCTAGACACCCGCCTTCCGTGCTCGTAGTCTTAGGTAGGATAGTCGCTAGACACCCGCCTTCCGTGTCCGTGGTCTTAGGTAGGATAGTCGCTAGACACCCGCCTTCCGTGTCCGTGGTCTTAGGTTCGGCCCGAATCTGGTCGACTTCGAATTATAAAAAAAAAATAAAAAACCTAAAAGTTAGTTGCATATCCTTTACAGGACGTAGCAGTCAACCCCGACATGTTTTGGCTGTTTGTGATCCCTGGGCAAGTTTACTTTCAGTAGTCTGACATTGTTTTCTGAACGACCGGCACTCATACCATTGTATGGAAACCAACGAAAGGCGGTGTGCTGCCAAATCACCCGCAGCTGTGTTTTGACCGTGGTGTACAGGATAACGAATTGCGTCTGCAAATCCTTCTCCACGGAGCCGATACTAGCAGCATATTTTCAATAGTATTAAGACGGAGAAAAGCGAGGCAGCTCGAGTGAAACCATACACAAATGAGCGGGGAGGGGGGTGCCTCTGTATTTATCCCACGTACAATTTGCTTCTGAACAAGCTGGATATAGTTATATGTTAGCGAGATTAATGGCATTCCAATGGAATCACCGCGTCTGGCGGAGCGCATCATGTGCTACAGGTGATTTCCGAGCGTCGGCATGATAGTGTATGCACATTAATTGTTAAAATAGCTTGCACATTGGTACATAGCTTGCCGGAACACGTAGGCAGAATGGACAGCTGGAGAACATTAATAATGAAATAGACAGAATGAATGCCAGTATATTAGCTGCTAGCGACAGGGGGTGTGAGGTGAGGGATAAACATGTATAGATAAACACTGCGTTTGAATAATGAAGACATAAGCAATAGCTGCACAATTTATTGCCTGAAATATTTCGCTGCGTATCATCAGGTGCATACTGCAGACGACACTCGCGGTAAAATAAGATAACGAATCATTCAAGGGGAAATATACAATAAACATAATAGTGGGTAATTAATAAAACAAATGGGCGTGTGTGTTGTATATTCCAGCTAGAATGACTCATTCTTTAGCTTTGTTTTATGTTGAGTGACTTGTGCACAGTACACCTGATGAGATGCAACAGAAATGACTGATTGACCGACTGGCACCTTGCCGTCTTGACAGACAATAGTTTGTAAAATGGAGTTATACCTCTCTACAGCACAAAGCCTTTGCTGAATTTAGAGATCACTACACGAACACTACATCACATGGAGAAAGTTGTAGATGCACTACAATACAGGGAGAACGTTGAGTGTCACTACACCACATGAAGAAAGTTGAGTATCACTACAACACATGAAGAAAGTTTAGTGTCACTAAACCACATGAAGAAAGTTGAGTATCACTACAACACAGGAAGAATGTTGAGTATCACTACAACATATGAAGAAAGTTGAGTATCACTACAACACATGAAGAAAGTTAAGCATCACTACAACAAATGAAGAAAGGTGAGTATCACTACAACACATGAAGAAAGTTGAGTATCACTACAACACATGAAGAAAGATGAGTATCACTACAACACACGAAGAAAGTTGAGTATCACTACACCACATGAAGAAAGTTGAGTATCACTACAACACACGAAGAAAGCTTAGTATCACTACAACACATGAAGAAAGTTGAGTATCACTACACCACATGAAGAAAGTTGAGTATCACTACAACACATGAAGAAAGTTGAGTATCACTACAACACATGAAGAAAGTTGAGTATCACTACAACACACGAAGAAAGCTTAGTATCACCACAACACATGAGATACGACGACATAAATAGGTGTACCGACAATGAGCTAGAGAAACTAGCAGACATGTACAACAACAGTATAGGGAGTGCTAGCATCAAGGAGGAATGGTTACACAGCTATCTGATTCCCTTGCCGAAGCCTGACTAAGACCACAAAAAAATTCAGGGATATCGAATTATAACCATGCAGAATACAATAGGCAAGCTGCTGGAGAAGGTAATTGCCAGGAAAATATCAAGCCAACTAGAGAGGCAAGGTGTTTTCCCACCCACCCTGGGTGGGTACCGTCCAAAGAGAGAAACCTGGACCAATGCAGCAGTCTTTGCCCAGGATGTCTATGAAGGTTTCCACTCAGGCACTGAAACCGTTGCTGCAGCGATTGATCTTGAGGACGCATTCAACAGAGTACCACTGGATTTTTTAATGTTTCAGCTTCTCGAGCTAAACGTAAGTCCACTCCTCCTTAGTTGGATCGCTGCAGCCCTCTTCCAACGGAAAGTAGTTTTTAGATGTGGCAGTTGGACTTCGGAACCAACAACAATATATCCTGGCCTACCACAGGGATCACCATTATCTCCGGTACTGTTCAACGCCTCATTGGCACCTTGCCGTCTTGACAGACGATAGTTTGTGCTTTAAAAAGGCATAATAACTTTTAACTATGGCGGTAGCGAGTGTGACTGATAAGGCCAATTTGCGCTGTAAATGTCCGTTCACAGTGGGTGCATGTGAACACGTGGTCATTTCCACCATCATGCACCATCTTACGTCTCAAACGCTTGGTGTGTGACTTTTCTGCAATAATTTTCTCCTTTGACTTTATTCCATTTCTGATATTTGCCCTCCATGCAACACGTTCAGCGGCGACTTGCTCCCAATGTGCATTATCAATGCCTGTATCAATCATGTCCCGCTTACACACATCTTTGTATCGTAGTAGAGGCCGACCCTGAGATCTCTTACCCATCTGTAATTCACCAAAAAAGATATCCTTTGGTATTCTACCATCATCCATCCTCCTAAGATGTCCTATCCATCTAAGTCTACGAAGACTGAGCATGGAATAAACTGTCACACAACCTGATCTTTCCAATACTTCAGTATTTGTGATTTTGTCTTGCCACTTAATACCAAGAATTCTTCGCAGACAACGCATATGAAAGCTGTTTAAATTGTTCTCTTGGTGTGAGTAAGTTGTCCAGGTTTCACTGCCATAGAGAAGAGTACTAAGGACACAGGCTTGATAGACAAGGACTTTTGTTTTGGCAGTAAGCTTCCTGTTCTCCCAGACTCTTTTTCTTAACCTGTTCATTGTTGTTGCTGCCTTACCAATCCGGATGTTGATTTCCTGATCTAGGGATAATTTGCTATTTACCACTGATCCTAGATATGTAAAATGGTCTACTATCTCTAGTTCGGCGTCGTCAATAAAGATTGATGGTACCCCATGTGCACCTTGTGACATAATCTGTGTCTTCTTTTTGCTAATTGTTAAACCAAATTCAGAACAAGCATTGGAGAATGCAGATAGTAGACATTGCAATTCTTCCTCAGAGTGGGTCGTAACTGCAGCATCATCTGCAAAAAGCAACTCTCTGATCAGTACCCTCCTAATTTTGGTCTTAGCCTTCAATCTCTGAGCATTGTAGAGGCCGCCATCTGAGCGTGAGTGAATGTATATACCACCATCCTGATCACGAAATGCATATTTCAGTAGAAGTGAAAAGTATATTCCAAAGAGGGTGGGAGCTAGTACACAACCTTGCTTAACTCCACTCTTGATTTCAAATTCTTCAGAAGTTGCACCATCAAACTTGATTATACTCTTCATATCTGTGTGGAACGATTCCACAATGGACAGAAGAGTTGGTGGGCAGCCAATCTTCTTTAGTGCCTTGAACAGACCCTCACGACTGACCAAATCAAATGCCTTTGTGAGGTCGATGAAGGCAATAAACAGTGGTTGATTCTGTTCACGGCATTTTTCTTGCATTTGTCGCAATGAGAATATCATATCAGTGGTAGACCGGTTCTGTCGAAAGCCACACTGTGATTTGGGGTAGACTTGATCTCCTAGGACTTGAAGTCTGCGCAGAACAATTCTGGCAAATACTTTTCCAACAATACACAGAAGTGAGATACCCCTATAGTTGTTGCAGTCGCTCCGATCGCCCTTGTTCTTGTACAGTGTTATGATGCTTGAATCTTTGAAATCCTGTGGGACTTGTCCTTCACGCCAGCATAGCTCTATTAGCTGGTGGATCTGTATAGTGAGTGTGTCTTGCCCACTCCTGATAACCTCTATTGGAATCCCATCCTTACCTGGAGCCTTGCCAGATGCAAGTTCATTTATAGCACACTTAACTTCTGTTATGGTGGGAAGTGTGTCCAGGTGGTCAAGAGTTGGTAGAGCCTCTATGGCGTTGAGGGCATTATCCGCTAGTTTGGTCTCACTTGAGTAAAGCTCCAAATAGTGCTCTACCCATCTGTCCATCTGCTGTTTCTTATCAGTGATGACTTCTCCAGTCAAGGTTTTCAATGGTGCACTTCTTTTGATCACTGGACCACAGGCTTTCTTTATTCCTTCATACATGCTTCTTATGTCTCCCTTATCACTTGCGATTTGAATGGACTCACATAACTTGATCCAATAATCATTTGCACACTGCCTGGCAGCCTTTTGCACATCCTTCCTAGCTTGCCTTAGCTCACTCAGAGTGTTACGCGTTGGTCTTTCCTTGTTTCTTAAGAGAGCTTTCTTCTTCTTATCAATCAAGGGCTGCAGAGTCTCGCTGTTGGCCGCAAACCAGTCCTGCCTCTTATGATCCACAGTGCCGTAAACCCCTACGGCAGTTTTATAAAGAGTTTCCTTAATTTGACCCCACTTTTCATTTACTGTACAATTTTCTGGTGTATCAGTGAAAGCGTCTTCAAGTTGCTGTTGAAACTGAAAGCACTTTTCAGGATCATGAGTGTTAATAATATTAATCCTGGGGCTAGATTTGTGTTTAGCTGTGTACATTCTCTTTGGTCTCAGTCTAACCCTTGCAACAACCAAAGAATGATCCGTATCACAGTCAGCACTGTGGTAACTACGAGTCAATGATATATGGTTCAGATGTTGTCTCCGTGTGATGATGAAGTCCAGCTGGTGCCAATGGCCGGATCTTGGATGTTTCCATGTGACCTTATGCATCTCTTTTGTTTTAAAAAAAGAGTTTGTAATACATAGGTCATTACTGGTGCAATGCTCCAGCAGCCTTTGCCCATTTTCATTCATGCGACCGATGTTGTATTTTCCAAGGCACACTGGCCATGAACTCGAGTCCTTGCCCACACGAGCATTGAAATCACCGAGCATATAAATGTAGTCGGATTTTGGAACTGCCTTAATCACAGAGTCTAACTCCTCATAGAACAAATCCTTCACATCATCAGAGGAATCGAGTGTCGGTGCATATGCAGTAATAATGGTGGCAAACCCACAAGAGGTTGCCAAGCGCAGGGATAATAGTCTTTCATTTCCTCCTGCTGGAATTTCAATCATTCCCAGTAGCGAATTCTTCACTGCAAAGCCCACACCGTGTTGCCTTTTTTCTGCCTGCCCTTTACCCTTCCAGAAAAAGGTGTAGTTGTTTTCCCTGAGTGACCCTTCCTCAGCGAGGCGAGTCTCCTGCAGGCCAGCAATATCAATGTTAAGACGATTGAGTTCGGCATCAATCACAGCCGTTTTTCTCACATCGTCAATATTGGTCAAGTCAGTGGAAAATCCTGGACACATGGTTCTCACGTTCCAGGTTGCAAGCCGTAGCTTGAGGTTTCTATTTATATTTTTGTTTGTACCTGGTGCATTGGTTTTACAGCCTGCGATTCAGATTTTGTCCTAGCCCCAAGCACCCATTGAAGCAGGCAGGCTGTGGCGGATCAGCACCCAATTGGCTGGGGGCTGCCCAGCTTGAGGCGGGCGGTAGCTGATCAGTGACACCTATAGGTGTCTCCCACCGTCAGAGGCAACGCGTGGCGCCCCATGTCTACGCCAACTGACAAGGACTTATAACCCGTAACAGTTGCCTCTCGCTTTGATTCCGAGACCAGTTAAGACCAGGGATGGAGTTATTGCATCTCCATAGCACAAAGCCTGGGCTAAAATATAGAGATCATGTGTTGCCCATGCAGCATGATCCCTCTCTCGGCCTGCCTAGTTCACTCCAGAGGAAAGGTAACACCCCTACATCTGGAACAAGACAAGCTGCAGAAGCTGCCGGATCAGCAAAGCAATGCTCTAACTGTCCGCCTGTCGGAGCTTCGATCCTAGACCAGTCGCCAACCAAGGCTTAGGGCCTGGTCTGCCCTGCCATGACAATTTTGTCTTTAGTTTGCATTTCCTCGCACCAGGGTAAGGCGTGTACCCTCCCAATTGCGCTCTTCCGCCCGAAGCCGTTGGCACAATGTGGGGTGTCGGGTTTGGTAAGCGCCGCCCAACGCTCGGCGCTAACAGAAACCAGGTAGTACCGTCTACTGTTATACGGTAGCTCAGTCATATCTGACTAAGACATACCTGACTGACAGTTCAACGCCTACACAGTGAGAATCACAAGTGAGCAGATCACTGGACCTGGCAGGACATTGTCATATGCCGATGATGTTTTAGTGTATCGTCAGGGGAAGGATAGAGAGGAGGTTGCTGTGGAACTACAAACCGAACTCAATCGCATAAGTACTTGGTGTGATGAAGCTGGGGCAATGGTCAACCCAACAAAGGCAACAGTGACTTGGTTCTCGTTGAATAATCATATTATCAACACTCCAACACCAACTGTAATGCTGTGTTCAGAGACGGTGGAAAGAACGCAGGCAATGAATTACCTGGGGATACGGTTTGATCGAAGCCTTGCTTATAATGTGCACATAGACCAGGTGATAACAAAGGCCAAGCGGGGTTTGGCAGCGATGCGGGTGATGGCGGCAGCAAACTGTGAGCAGCGCCATCTATGTCTTCTGTACGAGGGGTTGGTCATGTCGGTTTTGGAGTATGCAATGGCAATCCTGACTCTCAGCCATAAGCAGATAGAAAGGATGGAAAGGATACAGAATGAAGCTATGCGCATTATTCTTGGATGTACAAGAGATACAGCATGCAGGGCGATGCGCTACCTTCTTGGTTTTCCAACCATTGAAGAGAGAATACAAGGTTGCAGGGCACGCGCCTACCTCAGAATTAACGCAAACACACAACATCCACTGCATAGTGAAATTAGGAAGGTGACGGGCAGCAGGTTAAAAAGAGGACGGTCGTGGATGGGTCAAGCCGAAGACATTCTTCAACAGGTGTGTTCACTTGAGGACTTAGAACCTGGCGAGGAGTGGGTGCGAGTGCCAACAGACTTCTGCACATCCTTTTCAGTTTGCATCCAACTAGATAGAAAATGCAGACAAGAAAATCCGGCTGCTGTTGAGGCTGAAGTACAAGCGTTGATTTTCGAGAATTCGCTAGACGGTGACGCGGTCATCTACACAGATGGGTCGGTCGTCCGACATGTGAGAAGCTCATGGGCCTTTACAGCTCGGGCCGGAGGGAGAATTGTGAAGGAGGACTCTGGTGCTTTCACTGAAACCACAAGTAGCCTGACCATGGAAGTCATGGCAGTAAGTAAAGCAATAACATGGCTCGAGACACAGACATTCACTAGGGCTTGTTTCCTTAGCGACTCAATGAACATGATCAAGAGGATAGAGGAGGGGTCGATCCGAAGAGAATGGTTGCTGCCTCTGGAGCGGTCTCGACTGGCAAAGATTAGTTTCATCTTCGTGCCAGGGCATGCGGGAGTACAAGGAAATGAGCGGGCTGACAAGCTCGCAGGTGAGGCTACTGTGGAGGGCGGAAGCGCCATGGACCAGGCCGACATTCTGAATGCTCTACGAGAAGTAAGACTTTTGCGAGAACCAAGTGATGACTGTGAATCTACAACAATGGCCAGACTGCGAGAGCAGCAAATTAAAAGAGGGGTGGCCAAACAAGAACACTACACAGGAAGCCAAAGAAGATTTATAAACCAACACAGAACTGGCGTCGTTAGCCGCTACACGTTGCGGGATTTGCTGAGGAGGGGATCTGAGCACTTATGGACTGAATGGTTCGATGTGCAATGAGGATGATCTGTCGACTAACTAACTAACTAACAACACATGAAGAAAGTTGAGTATCACTACAACACATGAAGAAAGTTGAGTATCACTACACCACACGAAGAAAGTTGAGTATCACTACACCACACGAAGAAAGTTGAGTATCACTACAAGACATGAAGGAAAGGTTAGTATTACTACTCCACACGAAGAAAGGAAAGGCGTCATGTCCAGACAACGTGGAAGGAAACTCAGTTGCACATTAAAAAAAAAAAAGTTTTGCGTGTCCTTTACAGGACATCGCTGTCAACATCAGCATCTTTCAGCTGATTGTTGATTTCTTGGCAAGATTACGCTCAGTAGTGTGCCATTGCTTTCTAAGCGGCCGGTTCACATACCCCGTAAGTTACCGATGCGATTCAAACCACTGCTGATTCTCACCGTCGTCACGTTACTTACTTATATGAGATTACCGAGAAAAGTCGCTAAATTCTAGGCCAGGAAGCCGGCCAGTTGTACATTCACGTTTTAAAAATAACATTTCCAAGTGTACAAGTCAAGTACACCTGTACATGCATTAGGTATCTGGTGCTGACCCATATTTGTCTCGCCCAACCATCACTCGATGGCTGATGTAAACATTATCTCGCAGGTCGTCTTTAATTAATTCCCATGACTTCCCCGCTACCCATCTTAAGCCTGGTAGATCTGAGAGCAAAGGTCAAGTTTAAACATTCAAATCCGCCTCGATGTGGGGCAAACCCAAGACCAGCGGGCCGATAGCCCAGCATCTAGCCACTACATTAACGCGGCGCCCATTTCTTCATGAAATCGTTAATAATTCGTTAATTCCTAAGGACCTACTAAAATCATAAGTGTAAAACTGTCAAATAAACCAGGTTGTTTTAGAACGTGAAGATCATCGCGCAATAAGTCTTAGAGTCATATAACAGAGGATAACAATTTCTGAGGATAATCATGAGAAGAGTCTGAAACAAGATTAAACAGGCAATGAAGTTTTACGTACAATGTTGATTTGTAGAAAGAAACGGCACAAACCTTCTCATGACACTATTAGCAAGAGCTATCGAAGTGAAATAAAATTCGTACTTGGGTTTTGTAGACTATACAAACGCAGCAATGCAAGCATTTAGGAACGCGGAATACATGGCATGACAGATTTGCCCCGGAGATAAAGACCAGAATAGGATAAGTAAAAGTGAAAAGTTACAAAATGAAGGACAACTCCCGAAATATTCCTGTCCCTGGAGGGTAGAAACAATTCTTGCATGCTGCAAATACTCAGTTTTACCCTGTCTGTGAATCCCGGGAAATCAATAAGCAAGTTAACTTAATCCCTTGAGGCCTCAGAGATGTGGTTTTACAGAAAACTCCTTCCACAGCCAAAATGAGTCATCTAAATGCTTTGAAAGAAGTGACAACACAGAGACAACTTATCACAAACATCAAAAATAATTAATTGTCATTTTTGGTATCATTACCAGAGGAGTTTAAACAGGTTTAAAAATACAGAGGATCGCGTTCATTGCACCCGGTTTTATCCCAGATGGTCCGGTCTCTTTCCGCCGGGTGACCTGTCGAAAGCGTCACACAATCACGAACACCGTAGCTCCAGCGACGACCCCCAGAAATATCTAAGACAATTGCACCCGTTAACCGAATGTTGTAATCGCCATCACCATCATCATCATCACCACCAACACCACCATCGCTACCGTCATCTTAGTCGTCCTTATCAACATCATCGCCGCTGTCGTCGTCATCATCATAATCATCATCATCGTCGTCGTAGACATTATCATCGACATCATCATCACCACTAACATCATTATCATTACCAACAGCCTTATTTTCATCATCATCATCATCATCATCATCATCATCATCATCATCATCATCATCATCATCATCATCATAAACATTGTCGTCAGCATCATTTTCATTATTATCATCACCATCATCGCCACCAATATCATCACCATCGTAATCACCGCCAACAACACATCATAATTATTATCATCATTATTATCATCATTGTTATCACCATCATCATCATGACCATAGTCGCGATCATCATCATCATTGTCATAATATAATTATTTTTATTATAATCATAATTATCATCATCGTCATCATTAACATCGTACTGTCATAATAATCATCATCGTTATTATAATAATAAGAATTATCATAATCATCATCACCATCATAAACATCATCATCGCCATCGTCTATTTTCTAGTCTTCTTCCCTATCGTTGTATTAATGTCTTACCCGCCATTATCACCACTCCTATTGGCTGTCTCTGTACAAGTGGTTCAACGCTGGACAAACTCCCACGGGAGTTCTATTTGTGAGAAAATACACAAAGGGATACACATTTCTCAACCAGTCTCCCACCGAGGTCTGGGCCAAGAGTTGAGTCAGGCCGACAGATGTTTAGTCTGTCCGTTCTCTTCTTTCTGTACAACCGTTCATCGCATCTTTCTCCTGGTTGATGCCTTGTTGAGGTGTAGGTTAGTCTCCGCATCGTAGGTTACATCTCTGCCTTGCATACTACATACCTGCTAGACTACAATTCTACATTCTATTCTACATCCTTGCCTTCCATTACCTGCAAGACTACAATTCTACCTTCTATTCTACATCCTTGCCTCCCATTACCTGCTAGACTACAATTCTACCTTCTATTCTACATCCTTGCCTCCCATTACCTGCTAGACTACAATTCTACCTTCTATTCTACATCCATGCCTCCCATTACCTGCTAGATTACAATTCTACCTTCTATTCTACATCCTTGCCTTCCATCACCTTCTAGGCTACAATTCTACCTTCTATTCTACATCCTTGCCTTCCATTACCTCCCAGACTACATTTCTATCACCTATACTACATTTCTACCGCCCATTACCTCCAATTCTACATTTATACCTTCTATACAACAACCCTACCATTCATTACCCCCCAGACTACATTTCTACCATCTATACTACATTTCTACTGCTCATTACCTCCCATACTACACTTCTACGCTCATTACCTCCCAGACTACATTATTACCTCCAAGTCAACATTTCTACCTTCAATACTCCATTCCGACCATCCATTACCTTCAAGACCACATTTCTACCTTCGATATCACATACCTTTCGCCAATTATCCCCCCTCCTGTTACATTCCTGTTTGTATACCAATCACATAAATAAACACACACAGTATTATTTGGTGCTCACTGAAGGAGAAGAAAGAAGTAGAGATTAGAAGACGCACTAGACAACATAACATTTGAAAGCTATAATAGTTAACGACCGGGATTGAACCTGTCGCCTCCATTAGGTTCATGTGTATGATAGACATGACCAATGAAGATACTTTATTTTTTGGAGTGTCTAGTGTCTAGTTGGTCGTGCGTTGAAGTACACTTGTTCCTGCAGCGAGGCGCCGTCGTCATTTGGAGGCGACAGGTTCGATCCCGGTCGGTAACTATTATAGCTTTCAAATTGTATGTTGTCTAGTGCGTCTTCTAGTCTCTACTTCTTTCTTCTCCTTCAGTGAGCACCAAATAATACTATGTGTGTTTATTTATGTAATTGTCTTAGTGGCCTCAAAGGTCCCCCCCCCCCCCCCCCCATTTATTTCTTGTGTTTGTATACCACACACATATCCTGCAGGCAGACGTAGAAACGATTGCATTAGCGGTCACACTGTTTCATAGGGCCCGACATGGCCCGCCACCGATCTCACATGGTCATATCATGATCATGGGATACGGTACGCCGCAAAATAAATGTATGTGTGGGTTCTTTTCTTTGGACCATGGGGCAACCTAATGTATGTGTGGGTTCTTTTCTTTGGACCATGGGGCAACCTAATGTATGTGTGGGTTCTTTTCTTTGGACCATGGGGCAACCTAATGTATGTGTGGGTTCTTTTCTTTGGACCATGGGGCAACCTAATGTATGTGTGGGTTCTTTTCTTTGGACCATGGGGCAACCTAATGTATGTGTGGGTTCTTTTCTTTGGACCATGGGGCAACCTAATGTATGTGTGGGTTCTTTTCTTTGGACCATGGGGCAACCTAATGTATGTGTGGGTTCTTTTCTTTGGACCATGGGGCAACCTAATGTATGTGTGGGTTCTTTTCTCTGGACCACGGGGTAACCTAATGTATGTGTGGGTTCTTTTCTCTGGACCACGGGGCAACCTAATGTATGTGTGGGTTCTTTTCTCTGGACCATGGGGTAACCTAATGTATGTGTGGGTTCTTTTCTCTGGACCACGGGGCAACCTAATGTATGTGTGGGTTCTTTTCTCTGGACCACGGGGCAACCTAATGTATGTGTGGGTTCTTTTCTCTGGACTACGGGGAAACCTAATTAATGTGTAGGTTCCTTCTCTGGACCACGGGGCAACTTAATGTATGTGTAGGTTCTTTTCTCTGGACCACAATTCTACCTTCTAATCTACATCCTTGCCTTCCATTACCTGCTAGACTACAATTCTACATTCTATTCTACATCCTTGCCTTCCATTACCTGCAAGACTACAATTCTACCTTCTATTCTACATCCTTGCCTCCCATTACCTGCTAGACTACAATTCTACCTTCTATTCTACATCCTTGCCTCCCATTACCTGCTAGACTACAATTCTACCTTCTATTCTACCTAATGTATGTGTGGGTTCTTTTCTCTGAACCACGGGGCAACCTAATTAATGTGTAGGTTCCTTCTCTGGACCACGGGGCAACCTAATGTATGTGTAGGTTCTTTTCTCTGGACCACGGGGCAACCTAATGTATGCGTAGTTTCTTTTCTCTGGACAACAGGGCAACCTAATGTATGAGTAGGTTCTTTTCTCTGGACCACGGGGCAACCTTATGTATGTGTGGGTTCTTTTCTCTGGACTTCGGGGCAACCTAATGTATGTCTAGATTCCTTCTCTGGACCACGGGGAACGTAATGTATGTGTAGGTTCTTTTCTCTGGACCACGGGGGAACCGAATTAATGTCTAGGTTCCTTCTCTGGACCACGGTGCAACCTAATGTATGTCTAGGTTCTTTTCTCTGGACCACGGGGCAACCTAATGTATGTCTAGGTTCCTTCTCTGGACCACGGTGCAAACCAATTGCTGGCCTCGTCACTGTTGAATCTCCAGACCAAACAGATACAGCGAGCTTTCTGGCCGTGCAACGGGGCGCGTTTCGTAACAGTGGCCTGGTCAATGCGATAGCGCAGAGGCTAGACACTGGCCTGGAGTTCTGGTGGTCACGCGTTCGAATCCGCACAGAGGGCGTTTGTTAACTGGTTCAGTACCAAATAAAAATTGGTTTGGACTAAACAAAAGTGGATGGTAGAAAATGGGAAGTAGGGGTGTGTCAGTTATAACTTAATAGTTGTCAATATGGAAGATGACATGTTGTATTATACATCAAATGAAAAGGGGTTGCATAGGGAAAGCTACAGTATATAACGCCGTGGCAGATAAGGGAAGTCGCTTAAGACGAATATTCATCCCATGGCATTTAGTTATTGAAACTGACCAGAGCTCCCAGGTCGATCCAGCCTGAGACGGGTACCATTACATGTCTTGGAGAGTAAAGGCGACCGGCGTGATACTGACCACATCACCTCAGGAGAGTTGACCAGCCTACACAAATACTGACCACATCACTCCAGGAGAGTTGACCAGCCTACACAAATACTGACCACATCACCTTAGGAGAGCTGACCAGCCTACACAAATACTGATCATATCATTCCAGGAGAGGTGACCAGCCTACACAAATACTGATCACATCACCCCAGGAGAGTTGACTAGCCTACACAAATACTGACGACATCACTCCAGGAGAGTTGAACAGCCTACAAAAATACTGACCACATGACCCCAGGAGAGTTGACCAGCCTACAAAAATACTGACCACATCACTCCAGGAGAGTTGACCAGCCCACACAAATACTGACCACACCACTCCAAGAGAGTTGACCAGCCTACACAAATATTGACCACATCACTCCAGGAGAGTTGACCAGCCTACACAAATACTGACCACATCACTCCAGGAGAGTTGACCAGCCTACACACATACTGACCACATCACCTTAGGAGAGCTGACCAGCCTACACAAATACTGATCATATCATTCCAGGAGAGTTGACCACCCTACACAAATACTGATCACATCACCCCAGGAGAGTTGACGAGCCTACAAAAATACTGACCACATCACTCCAGGAGAGTTGACCAGCCTACAAAAATACTGACCACATCACGCCAGGAGAGTTGACCAGTCTACACAAAAACTGACCACATCACTCCAGGATAGTTGACCAGCCTACAAAAATACTGACCACATCACTCCAGGAGAGTTGACCAACCTACACAAATACTGACAATAACACCCTAGGAGAGTTGACCAGCCTAAAGAAATACTGACAATATCACCCTAGGAGAGTTGACCAGCCTACAGAAATACTGACAATATCACCCTAGGAGAGTTGATCAGCCTACACAAATACTGACAATATCACCGTAGGAGAGTTGACCAGCCTACATAAATTCTGCCAATATCACCCTAGGAGAGTTGACCAGCCTACACAAATACTGACAATACCACCCTGGGAGAGTTGACCAGCCTACACAAATACTGAGTAAATCACCCCAGAAGAGTTGATCAGCCTACACAAATACTGACCATATCACCCCAGATGTGTTGACGAGCCTACACAACTACTGATCACACCACCCCAGGAGAGTTGACTAGCCTACACAAATACTGACCACATCACCCCAGGAGAGTTGACCAGCCTACACAAATACTGACCACATCACCTCAGGAGAGTTGACCAGCCTACACAAATACTGAGCACATCACAACAGGAGAGTTGACCAGCCTACACAAATACTGAGCACATCACAACAGGAGAGTTGACCAGCCTACACAAATACTGACCACATCACTCCAGGAGAGTTGACCAGCCTACAAAAATACTGACCACATCACCCCAGGAGAGTTTACCAGCCTACAAAAATACTGACCACATCACACCAGGAGAGTTGACCAGCCTACACAAATGCTGACCACATCATCATAGATGTGTTGACCAATCTACACAAATACTGACATCATCACCTCAGGAGAGTTGACTACCCTACACAAATATGGGTGTTGTTTCTTTGGGCACGTGCGCCTTAAGTTTTGTACAAAGGTCCTTTACTTCATTATATTCCTGGTCAGTGCGTTCCTGGTCAGTACAATCCTGGTCAGTGCGTTCAGTTAACATTCTTCAGGTCAGTTTAAACATGGCTCATGTGTCAGAGAAAGTGGTAGGCCCTCACATGTATTGGGTTATAAGGAAGAGTGACCTGCTACGCCCCCTATTGTTGTTGTTGTTGTTGTTGGTATTCTTCGTGTTCTCCTTCTTCGGCACATTTTCTGTGTACAACAGTGTACCGACAGCGGTACGTTTCCTTCATGCCGGCAGCCGTCAGCAGGAAGGGCTAGCGGGTGACCATTACATCCATTTCAACCTTCACCCACTGGGACCCAAGTGTGGGCTCTAAGTCACAACAGAGAGAGAACATTTGGAACACGATGGAAGCTGTGGGATATGTCGGCAAGGACACTGCTCGGTTTTGGGGGCTTCCATTTTGTAGGGGCAGGTTTGTAGTATTTGCCAAGTCTAAAAATTACGGTTTCCTTGCTCTGTTTTGTGTTAGAATGGGATCTTGTGGGTTAACTGTCTGGCGTAAGAATGGGATATTGCGGGTCAACTGTCTTGTGTTTAAATGGGATCTCGTGGGTAATTTCTGGCTGTTCTATGTCTGATGTTAGAATGGTGTCTTGTGGGTAATTTCTGGCAGTTCTATCTCTGGTGTTAGAATGGGTCTTGTGGGTAATTTCTGGCAGTTATATCTCTGATGTTAGAATGGGGTCTTTTGGGTAATTTCTAGTTCGCTGTCTGCTGTTAGCAGTGGATCTTCTGGGTAATTCAATTGCTACACATTTTGTTTGATCTTCGAATGAGATCTAGTGGGACATTGCTTCATGATCTCTTGTACCACGCCATTTTGTACTTTCACTAGCTGTGCATTTCGAAAAGATCAAAAGTAAGTCAAAATGAAGAAAACCTAATCTGCTATTTAAATAACTAAAGATGAAAAAAAAAAAATCCCAATACTCATATAAACTATGTAACTATCAGGCCACGCAAGTCAGCGTGCAAACGTTCCAAGACATGTTCGAATGCAAGCTGGGGTTTCTTCAATTCATGAAATGCCAGAGCTGTCAGTGTGTGATTGGTTGCTTGTTTCACATTGAAGCAAAAATACTCGTCTTCAAGGTCGAACACGTTAACACACTTGCCAAATGTCTGGCTGTAGATTTCTGAACCTGGTCTGTCCTCGTGCAATAAAACCAATGTGCGACTAACGCTGGCAAAAGAGACACGCGAAACTTAAACCTGTTTAGAACAATGAAATAAACACACTGCACACACAACGGTAAAACAATTACCCAGACGGTGTACACAAATAAATAGAGACCAACACAGTGGGGGAGGGGCGGGTAGACCGGAAAGACTGCTGCTGCACGCGGGGAAGGTAAAAGTTCGAGAGGTTGAGGACAAGAGGTTGCTGTAGAAATTCTACCCTCAGTTACAGGGTTACTCATTCTGTGCCATTTAACTTACCTACGTTCGTTGGTTGTTACCTCACTGTTCTTCTTTAACTCAACCTCCTCCTGCTTCTCCTCCTTCTGTTTCTTCCCCTCCTCCACCCTCTTCTATTTTTTTCTTCTTCTGCTTCTCCCCTTCTTCTTTTCCTCATCCATCTTATATTCCATTTCCTCGTTCATTTTCTTCTCTTTCTCCCGCACTTTCTTGTTCTTCTAGGTAATCTTCCATTTTCCCTCCACCTCCTCCATCTCCCCAGGTCCCTAAACTAAACCAGACATTAACATGATTACTATCCTTTCCTCTCTGAAACATTCTATATTTTAATGAAGTAGATGTAACTCACATTATACATTATCATCTGTTGGCAAGCTGTTTCAATTTCCATTGACACCTGTCTCCGTCTGTCATCTTCTGTCTATCACCCTCTGTCAACGTCCATCTGTCATCCTCTGTTGTCATGTCTGCCACCCTCTGTCTGTCATTCTCCGTCTGCTTTGCCAAGTATTCCTCAAAGAAAGCTTATTTCTCTATTCCACCTCTTCTGTTGATATGCCCCATACATTTTATTTCCCTGATGGCTTTGATGAGTGACCCACCGACCCCTTCTTCTGTCAGTATTTTAGGATGGACGGATAACGTACGGGACAATGTGTCTATGGAAGGTACTAATGTTTCCTTGTTTATGCACTTGACACTTGTGTGATTGAATACCGCACGTACGCGAACAAGAGAATTATTCCGACTACAAGAAAGGGACAGAACAAAATGGAAACAAAACAGTAAAATAATTACACAAACGGTATACACAAATAAATAGAGATGAACACAATGTTGGAGGGAGTGTAGGCAGGAAAGGCTGCTACTATTTGCGAGGAAGGTAAACATGAGAGCAGTTAGAGGGCAAGACGCTGCAGTAGAAATGCTATCTTAGCTGCAGGGCAACTCATTCTGTGCCATTTAACTTACCGACGTTCGCTGGGTTGTTACTCCATTCGTCTTCTCTCTTCCTGTTACTACTTCATTATTTTCTAGTACTGCTTTTTCGTCTTCTACTGCTACTTCATTGGCTACTATTACTTCTACTGCCTTGACTTCTACTATGTCATTGACCACTACATCTTCTGCCACTTCTTCGTCGTCTCCTCCTACTTCTTTGTTTTCTTCTACTTCTGCTACTACAACTTCGACTTATCTGAAGCGGGCATGGACATGATTACTATCCACTCCTGTCTGTCATCTGACATGTGATTCAAGTACATGCTACTTATACCGTTATTTGTTTGCCCGCTGTTTAAGCTTTCAACGTACATCCTTCTCAGGCCTGCACTCCTGTGCCTCTCTTGCCCTGTAATTTCCCACAGAAGGTGAACCTGTTACTGAGGTTTATTCAGTCTCGTCCATCCATCCATCATGTGCCATGCCGATAAGCGTGGGCGGTCATGTTCTGCCATCTCACTCGATCACCAGAGTCGTGGATCTGCTCCGTGTTTCTGTCTCGACCATGCCACGAGGCCAAGCCATCCAGGTAATTACTTCTCGGTCTTCCCCTTGGTCTCTTTTCTTCGATCTTGCCAGTTGTCACCAAGTTCTCCAATTCATTTCTTCTCATAACATGCCCAAAATTTTTTGGCTGTCTACGTCTAATGTATTTAATCAGTTTACGATCTTCATTTGTTTCTTGAAGGACTGTGCATTGGTCTTTCTGGCTGTCCATGGTATTCTTTGCATTTTCCTCAGAAACCACATTTCCACAGCCATCAGCTGTTTTTGTGGTTATCGAAAGTGCCACCCTAACTAATGAATGTAATATATTTAGTTACAGTAAAGACTGATTGCAGTATAAATAGCTGATAGCTGATGTAACAACAAACTAGGATTATAAGAATTAATGAAACAACTGTTTGGAATGAACAATAAATTAATACAACTGAGTTAAATAGAAAGAGTTAGTACAACTGCCTGGAAAAGAAATAGTTATTCACGTCCCATTTTGTTATTACCCCTAGCCCGTTCAACCTCAAAAGAGTAGTTGCAATTAGGGCCAATCCCAGCCTCAGATTAATAATCCTGAGACCGAATCAGTCAAGTTTCAGATATTAATCTGAAAGAGGTTGTCTTCCATAGGGGTAATGATCAACAGAAATGGCTAATGTAACACGTGACTGAAATAGAAATAGCTAATGTAACACGTGACTGGAATAGAAATAGCTAATGTAGCAAGTGCTGGCTTCCTGGCCTAGAGGTTAGCAACTTTTCTCCGTAATCTCGTATACTCTCGTAAGTGACGTGACGACGGTGAGAATCAGCAGTGGTTCTAATCGCGTCGGTAACTTACGGGGTATGTGAGCTGGCCGCTCAGAAAGCAATGGCAAACTACTGCGCGTAATCTTGCCAAGAAATCAACAATCAGTTGAAAGATGCTGATGTTGACAGCGATGACAGTAAAGGATATGTAAATATTTAATTTAATGTAGCAAGTGACTGGAATAGAAATAGCTAATGTTATAAGTGACTGGAAAAGAAAGATTTAATGTAACAATGGGCTGGGAAAGAAAGATTTAATGAAACAAGTGGCTGGAAAAGAAAGATTTAATGTAACAAGTCTGGAAAAGAAAGATTTAATGTAACAAGTGGCTGGAAAAGAAAGATTTAATGTAACAAATCACTGAAGTAGACATAGATAGTGCAACAATTGCTAGGAACTGAAGTCGGCAATTTCAAATGGGAGACAACCTCTAAAAACACATAACATATGTTAAGGGATATAACCTTTTAAATTCAAGCAGAATAATTTCAGTGCACGTTTGAATATCAAACAAGGAAATGTAGAACATAGATAGACGTAATGCCAACAAAGAAATACGGCTGTGCGATTGATGACAGAACACTTGTGGAAATAACCTGTTGATTGTCCATCGTTGCTGAAGTTAAACAGATTGTCAGTTCTAGAAACGAATTCTGCAGATGGGGCGGGAATTGTTTGTTACAGTGAGGACAGAGGAATGTTGACTGTCGATGAGGCCACAGATAACTCGATGTTTGATAATCGTATAGCACATCTCCGTGTGACAGTCATGGTAGTGGTTGGACGATTGTTTACTGACCTGGTGATCCTGGGGTCGAATTTGCAACGAAGCAACCTCAGCTCCCAGGTTGACCCAGCCTTGAACTGGTCCCAGTGAAGGTCAAGGTGGTCAGCTTATTTCCCGCATCCCCCTCACGTGACGTCCGGTCTACACAAATATGGTGCTAGGCACCACATACCCGATAGACCTGTAGGTGTGTACAAGCCCCTCCCTGTAGTTCGTCAGTTATAAACTGTTCCGTGTAGTTCCTCAGTTATAAACTGTTGCATGTAGTTCCTCAGTTATAAACTGTTCCGTGTAGTTCCTCAGTTATAAACTGTTCCATGTAGTTCCTGTTATAAACTGTTGCACGTAGTTCCTCAGTTATAAACTGTTGCGTGTAGTTCCTCAGTTATAAACTGTTGCGCGTAGTTCCTCAGTTATAAATTGTTCCATGTAGTTCCTCAGTTATAAACTGTTCCATGTAGTCCCTCAGTTATAAACTGTCCTGTGTAGTTCCTCAGTTATAAACTGTTACATGTAGTTCCTCAGTTATAAACTGTTCTATGTAATTCCTCAGATATAAACTGTTCCGTGTAGTTCCTCAGTTGTTATGTGTAGTTCTTCAGTTATAAACTGTTCCATTTAGTTCCTCATTTATGAACTGTTCCGTGTAGTTCCTCAGTTATAAACTGTGTCATGTAGTTCCTCAGTAATAAACTGTTCCATGTAGTTCCTCACTTATAAACTGTTCCAAACTGGCAGAGCCTGCTGAAATGGGACTACCACAGGCACAGCGATGAGCAGCGACGTTCTCCCAGTCTTTAAGGCACGTCAACATAGACGTCCAACTGACCAGTGCAGGGGTTAAACCCCATACCCTGCCCTCATTGCACCGGAAGTTTTCAGCGCTAGCGCCTTCACAGCTGCGGCCACATGGACCTCTTTGATAGGCCTAGTTCCAGCCACAGACTTTATTATTTACACATACACACCAGCCACAGACTTTATTATTTACACATACACACCAGCCACAGACTTTATTATTTACACATACACTCCATGCATACACTTTTACACACACCAGGCAAATGATTGTTTGTTTGTATGTATGTATGTATGTATGTATGTATGTGTATGTATGTATGTGTGTGTATGTATGTATGTATGTAATGTATGTATGTATGTAATGCATGTATGTATGTATGTATGTATACACACAATTATAAACTATAATAATTATATTATAATATATAACATATAATAATAAATATTATAACCATAGAGGCATGCCATACAGGGAGTAGTTTATAATTGCCTGGTGTGTATTTGCTACCCTTTGAAAATAAAGTTTGTTTGTTCGTTCGTTCGTTCATATATATATATATATATATATATATATATATATATATATATATATATATATATATATATATATATATATCCTATTGATGCAATTAAAGTTTATCTGTCAAACTTGCAAGAGCGATGAAAAGAACCCTTGACTGTCTTTCAACTGGTTTCCAACCAGAGCTGGTTTCTTGATTGTGAATCTGCTTAA
Organism: Cepaea hortensis; assembly: GCA_963921405.1. Taxonomy (NCBI): domain Eukaryota; kingdom Metazoa; phylum Mollusca; class Gastropoda; order Stylommatophora; family Helicidae; genus Cepaea; species Cepaea hortensis. The sequence continues at coordinate 12,492,348 of OY992890.1, forward strand.
AGACTGATTCGTAAGTTCCTTGGACTGACATCCAAGTTCCCTGGACTGACATCCAAGTTCCCTGGACTGACATCCAAGTTCCCTGGACTGACATCCAAGTTCCCTGGACTGATATCCAAGTTCCCTGGACTGACATCCAAGTTCCCTGGACTGACATCCAAGTTCCCTGGACATATATCCAAGTTCCCTGGACTGACATCCAAGTTCCCTGGACTGACATCCAAGTTCCCACTCCAGTCTTTCCCAAACATATGTACTGGACTTTCATCTATTGAAGTCAGACCAGTATAGGGACATTCCTCACGACCGGAACCACAGTATCATTTTTATGGAGACCATCCTACAGAGCCTTCCTTCCCCTGACCAGGTCCAGAAAGAAGCGGGCCGGAGGCGTGGTGATTCCTGGAGCACTGGACACACTGGGGACTCCTCTGGATGAACCGTGCAAGCAAGGAGGGCCTCAAAGACTTGGCCAGTATGAAACTTGGGCCCACAATTTCAGCATCCCATTTCTGATAAATGAGACACTGGTGCTGTATTTCTGATAAACAAGACACTGATACTGTATGTATAAGAAGGGCAGAAATAAAATGCTACAAGAACACGCTTAAGACATCACTTGAGGTCTTCGACATAATCCTTGACACATGGAGGAGGTTGTTACATAGGATCATTAAGTGTGCATCCATCCTGGCACATGCAGTCACTTGAGAGACATCCAGAAATATGGTGACTGAACAGCGGAGACGAACTAGAAAGGTCGGATTAACGGGATCTTCATCTGCAGAGAATATTCCATGTCTTCGCTGTCAAAGCTATTTCTGGACCCCCATCAGACTTACAAGTCCTCTCCGGCCGGACAAACTAGCAAAGCTGACCTCCTGACTGATGACAGAAGGAGTGCCTTTCATCACTTGTGATGGACAAACGATTGAACTCTAAACCCCTCTAGCCATGTGAGTTGAAGGAGTTAAAATAATGGGTAGACAGGGGATTCAACATCCACTGGGCAGCGTGGGGAGCTTTGTATGGGATGGGCCAAGAGTGTATCCCCCTTGATTGCTCTGTCAATTGGGCAATCCTAGTTGAGCAAGTCAGAGATCACTGTGTCCCACAGCATGCATTTGTTTCACGTGTGCCTCCTCTAGACAGACTCCAACCAAGGTAACGGTCTCTATCTACCCATCAGCAGGTTTTCATGCATAATTTTGCCAGGGCTGCAGACTGATGGCCTACTCTACCAAATAACACATAGAAGCCATGTGTAAGTAACATGGTAAGGAGTAAGTTGCTTGCTTGTATTCGCTGGCTATGAACTCCAACGCGAAGTCCTGTATGTCGGATGAAGACATCCTGTTGTCCAACATCAGTGTGATGTCATACAGGACCTGAGGTTTGCGTGAGTATCCGTTGTCCCATGTCTGGCTTATTGGTGTGCAGACTGGTGGTTCCTCGCCATGCAGGCAGACACTCTCCGACTTCGGAGGAATCAACGATCCTACTGACTTTAGCCAGGACCCCAAAAGGACCTGTTGCCCAGGACGCACGGCGAGGACGCGTCAGTAGGTCTTGGCCAGTATAGAACTCAGCCCTGGTGCCTTGAAAACACCTCTGCGTCCCAAGGAGTAAGTCAAATGCAGCATGAAATAAAGAAAAAACATGAAACAACATCTGAAACAAACATAATTTAATTGTAACAGACAAAATTAAAGACTTGAATTATTTTAAACAAGAGACATTACGTGATTGTCAAAGGCAATCACGTGCATGAATGCAACATGTTCTAAACAATAAATGCAACTTAGCAAAGTTATACAACTTTAAGAGGCAGTCAGCATTTTTTGGCCACTCTATGGAAAGAAGAAATCTAGAATGTATAAAGACAACTGGACAATTTATAGACAATGTGATAGAGGACTACAAGGAGATGAGATTCTTGGCAGTCTTCCTCCCTGACGTGGTAAATTGTCAGACCACACACTGATATATTCTGTTGGAGATTGTGAGGTCTGGAGAAGCTTGATCGTCTACGCTTTCTGGCAAGGCACTTGATGATGAAGCAGTCAAACAAAGTTACAGGACAATGGTTGAGTAAAACACAGGCAACAAGAATCTGGGACGGGGTGAGTGAGGGGAAACTCAATTTAACAAACAAAAACAAAGTCATGAGAAAATCATTACATGGTGCAATGCCTTGGTCACACCGTGGAGATTACCCTATTGGATCAAACAGAAGGAAATGAATGATGACCCTTCATGCTTCAGCAAGGATGACTGATGAGTCCAACATTGAACATGGTTGATTCCTTAGGCTGACTGATGGCTCAAGTGTTGAACAAGGCTGATCCGCTAGGCTGACTGATGACTCCAGCATTGAACAAAGTTGAATCACGAGGCTGACTGATGAGTCCAACAGTGAACAAGGATGATCCAAGGGACTCACGGCTGAAAACCTGCAGGATCCTGACTAACGTTGATCTGATATCACATCTGAGCTTGGCGTTGTGTTTGCCAGTCTGCCCTAAGGTCATTGTTGCCCAAGTGATGCGTGAAGGGACATGGTTGACTGGTTATGACCTTATGTTGGATGCTGCCTCTGTGATGTGGACCACTAGCCAAAGATGGGACAGGGCTGGGTGATGAGTGGGTTGACTGGGTCTGTAGCCTTCCTCACACTCATCTCCTGGAAAGACAAACATAGAATGGGTTATTCGTGACCCAGCGAAGAGGGCAACCTAGTGGTGGCATGCCTAGTGGTGCTGGAGACTGTGGCACGTCACAGATGTCATGGGGATAGATGTCACAGATGTCATGGGAGATAGATGTCACAGATTTCATGGGAGATAGATGTCACAGATGTCATGGGGATAGATGTCACAGATGTCGTGGGGATGTGGGGATAGATGTTACAGATGTCATGGGGATAGATGTCACAGATGTCATGGGGATAGATGTCACAGATGTCATGGGGATAGACATCACAGATGTCACACTGATAGATGTCACAGATGTCATGCTGATAGATGTCACAGATGTCATGGGAGATAGATGTCAAAGATGTCATGGGGATAGATGTCATAGATATCATGGGAGATAGATGTCATGGGAGATAGATGTCACAGATGTCATGGGAGATAAATATCATAGATGTCACAGATGTCATGGGAGATAAATATCACAGATGTCATGGGTATAGATGTCACAGATGTCATGGGGGATAGATGTCACATATGTCATGGGAGATATTTGTCACATATGTCATGGGAGATAGATGTCACATATGTCATGGGAGATAGATGTCACAGATGTCATGGGGGATAGATGTAACATATGTCATGGGAGATAGATGTCACAGATGTCACGGGAGATAGATGTCACAGATGTCATGGGAGATAGATGTCACAGATTTCATGGGAGATAAATATCACAGATGTCATGGGGATAGATGTCACAGATGTCATGGGGGACAGATGTCACATATGTCATGGGAGATAGATGTCACATATGTCATGGGGATAGATGTCACAGATATCATGGGAGATAGACGTCACATATGTCATGGGGGATAGATGTCACATATGTCATGGGAGATAGATGTCACAGATGTCACGGGAGATAGATGTCACAGATGTCATGGGGATAGATGTCACAGATGTCATGGGAGATAGATGTCACAGATATCATGGGGATAGATATCACAGATGTCATGGGGATAGATGTCACATATGTCATGGGAGATAGATGTCACAGATGTCATGGGGATAAATATCACATATGTCATGGGGATAGATGTCACAGATGTCATGGGGATAGATATCACAGATGTCATGGGGATAGATGTCACATATGTCATGGGGATAGATGTCACAGATGTCATGGGGATAAATATCACAGATGTCATTGGAGATAGATGTCACAGATGTCATGGGGATAGATGTCACAGATGTCATGGGGATAGATGTCACAGGCACATTCTTAATGTGACAGACATTAAAAAAAGAGTAATGTGATGGATAGATGTAACGGACACATATTGTGCAATGTGTAATGCATATATTATAATTTGATATATGCAGTGGCTTGGATGCATTTATGCGATAGCTGTAATGGATACATTTACAATGTGATAGCTGTAATGGATACATTTATAATGTGACAGATATAATGGATACATTTATAATGTGACAGATATAATGGATACATTTATAATGTAATGGATACATTTATAATGTAATGGATACATTTATAATGTGACAGATATAATGGATACATTTATAATGTGACAGCTGTCACGGAAACACCCCAATCTAACAGATTTATTAAATGCATCATATTATGACACATATAAAGGTTCACCATCTCCACGATGATCAGCACATGCCTTGCCAACAGTCCCTGCCCAGATCTCAACCCAGGGTATTCTGAATCAATTCTACCTATGACATTCCTTCATACCACAGTCTTAGACCACCGAACATCAGTTGCACCAGTCTGTCTCTGCCTCTTCAACCACTGATTTGTACAGTCGTCATACTATGGCCACAGAACGCGGTTTGTCTCTAACTACTGTGTTTAATGTTCCACTTCTAGTGGCCTCTTACAGGCCAACATTGTCAGTTACTGTGGCTGTCCCAGGTATTGGCAACATTCGTCCCAGGAAGCACATCTCCGCAAATATGAAGGATACATGTAAATAAACAGATGTTATGATTATACAGGGGGCAGCGGCCACAAGGCAGCGCCTAGCACGCTTGCTTACAGACAGTGGCCATGGCTATACGGGGAGGGGGGGGCACAAGGCAGTGGTCATGTCTATACGGGGAGGGGGGCACAAGGCAGTGGTCATGTCTATACGGGGGGGGGGGGGGAGAGCCACAAGGCAGCGGTCATGTCTACACGGGGGGGGGGAGCCACAAGGCAGCGGTCATGTCTACACGGGGGGGGGGGGGGGCGCCACAAGGCAGCGGTCATGTCTACACGGTCATGTGATCTCAATTTCCCCCCAGACCGGAATATTTGTCATTGATCTGGGCCCAGAGATTGACCCAGCGTAACAGTTGTACCAACACAATTGCCGGGAAGTAAAGGCGGCCAGGGTTCTACTGATCACATGATCCCTCGAGTGCCGATAGGTCTAAAACTACGTGGCTACCACCATATACCCAACACTCGTTGCGTGAACATATGTTCTGTTCTGTTCTGATCGTACTGATGGATACGTCATACTGTGATATATGTAACGTAGATGCCATAACTGAGTTAGAGATATAGGCAGACATACAGAGAAAGAGAGACAGACAGACAGATAGATATATAGATAGATAGATTAGATAGATAGGAGAGAGAGAGAGAGAGAGAGAGAGAGAGAGAGAGAGAGAGAGAGAGAGAGAGAGAGAGAGAGAGAGAGAGAGAGAGAGAGAGGAGAGAAAGGAAGCAGCTTAGCCGAACGAGGGATTAATTTACAAGCAGCCCCGTCCCTCCCCACAAAAAGTCTAGGCAGTTCCTACCCAAAACCTTTGGGTGATCAAGTACAAACGAAACACAATAAATCCCTCACTTCCGCCTCAAACGTATAAACCGGAAGTTACACAAGACTCAATCGACACTTCTAATATATAAATGCATAAATACATACATACATACATACATAAATGCATAAATCGTCAACATCTCACTAGTCCAGGGCAACTTCGGGTCCAAGTAGGCGTTACCTTAACTCATACTTTCCCAGTTATTACTTAACCCTGTTCGGTTGAATCACTTTCACTATGCCAGCCATTACTTTAAACCGTAACGGATTGCTCCGGCTTGGTCGTGAATACCGCATGTTAGAAGCACGCACCCCGAAGGATATTCTCTATGAGCAGTCGGCAGCCAGCCACAGGAAATCTGGATGTACACACAGCTACAGGTCAAAGATACGTCCAAGACATGGATATATTGGGCATAGGAACCTGGAAGGAAAAGGCTTGTGGCTGTAACATGTGGACATGAACTGTGAGGATTCAACTAGAACTTTGTGAAATGAGACTACTCCAACAAGCTGTCTAGAGAAAAGAACCCGCCGGACTGGAGGTCTCCCGGGGCTGTAGGTCTCCTTGCTCACTGAGCACAACAGCCAGAGTCAGGCAGGACTGAGCAGAGATATTATTACAGTGAACTCAGATGTCCCTGAGGATTACTATGGAAAACCCTTCTGGCTCGGTTCTGAATTAATTCAAAGTAACAATTGACCGGAAGAGAGCGAGTTAAACCAGAGGATTTCGATGTGCTACAAACTAAGGTCATGTTAGCTAAGTCAAGGAGAGAAGGTACGCCTTTAGATCCATATGAACATAACCAAACTGTGAAGAAATTGTATGTCTTTGGTCCGATATGCAAACAAATGAAAGAGTAAAAGTATGTCTTTGGTCCGATGTGAAAACAAACGAAAGAGTAAAAGTATGGCTTTGGTCCGATATGCAAACAAATGAAAGAGAAAAGGTATGTCTTTGGTCCGATATGGAAACAAATGAAAGAGTAAAAGTATGTTTTTGGTGCCACATATAAACAATTAAACCCAGAAGTAACATATTACCCAGTGCTAGTGATAGACTCGCAATCATACAGAGAAAGACACCCCCCCCCCCCCAAACCTTCCTCCCAGACCTAGTATAAACACTCTCGAGTGGGATCATACAAAGACCACCCCCCTCCCCAAAGGCGCTAGTACATAACTCTCAAGTGAAATCACACAAAGAACCCCGCCCTCCACCCCCAGCGCTAGTACACTCCGTCACGTGGAATCATAAACAATATAAATACTAGACCAAGCTGTAAACATTTGGAGACCATGTATCTTTCCGGTAGCAACAGACAGATACTAAAGGACCAGTTTGCAATTACCACAGTCGACATAATCAATAGCGCCTGAGATTAGGATAGTTATCCTGTCTTTAAAGAGACAGTGAAAATGCACTCTTTTTCTGAACTAACAATAAGTTCACGGACAAGACCACACACAAACCAAACACCAGGATCAACAATGAAGACATTGACACGGCACATCTTGAATATCTTGGCTCCACAATCAACAATATTCAATAACACATATTGCATTCATTACGGACTCAAGGAGTGTGCTTAGTAAGGTGGGAAAAGGCATGTTTCGTGTGGAATGGTTTTCCTCGCTTCGGAGGTCGCAGATTGTGAGAATTGTATGGATATTTTGCCCTGGTCATGCGGGAGTGCGGGGAAATGAACAGGCTCATAGGCTGACAGGAAATGCACCTCTTGGTGGTTGATTCCTATGGACAAGGGAGAGGTGGTCATTCGCCTGTGGCACTAGGTGGAGAAGGCGAGGGAACAGATTGAGAACCCTCATGTGGAAAGAACGATATGGCGGGGGGTCGGCAGGGGTTCTGGAAGAATCTCAAAACTACGAGGGAAGACCAGAACTTTCAATCATACAGCGGTGGGAACGATTAATAGTGTGACCCTTCGCTGGCGGTTGAACGAGGGGACGGAGCACGTATGGGGATGTCCTGAGTGCAGTGATGTCGGTTCTAAGCTCAACTCAACTGAACAACAATGGCCACTGTTCACCAGACGTCAGACGTAGAATAACCACAGCACTGCACAGGTTAAACAGTGATAGAAGCCTACTGCACGACACCAGTAAACACGTTGAAGTCACGTTATTTAGAAAATACATGTCTCCTGTGGCAACATTCGGAAGTGAGTCACCACCGTTTTACAATCACTACAGCAGACAATCGGGGATTCTGAACTTGCTAAGTTCGTAAATAAATTTACATGTATTTTGGCGCTCATAGAAATAGGGGGAAGAGTTAGAAACTAGAAAACACACTAGACAATATAACAATTGAAAGCTATAGTTACCGACCGGGATTCGAACCTGTTTTTTTCTTAATTAAAAAGTCAAAATCCAACTTAATGCTGGTATAGGGGTTGAAACCGCCTACCTCGCCATAAACGAACAGGAAGTTTAAGAGCGAGTGCTCTAATCTTTTCGAACAGGTCGAACCTATGGCTTTCTAAAGAGCAACCGTGTCTGGCTGGCTGCAGGAACACATGCACCCGAAGCACAATCGGTTAGACGCCCTAAGAGGAAGCAGATCAGCGCCATGGCACGGCGAAGGTAAGTGCACGCACCAGCAGAGGCTGGGTCACAAATGACTCACTAGCTGTGTATTGGACCACGCCAGCACAAAGAAGTACTCACGCTTAAACCCCCGATCCCCGTAAGAGGCACATTTGCGTAAGTAAGCGCGTGCCGATACATGTGCAGCACAGCTCCACAAACATCCCTATGGTATTTTTAGCCTACAGAACTAAGTCCGCCATATCCCGGAGCGCGAAAACTAGTTCAATCTATGCCAGAAGACCTAAAGAGATACATCATTTTCCATGTCTGGCTGAATAAGGAGGCCTCTGCGAACGCAGGAAAACGGCGGCTTTGTGGGCTTTGATTCAAAGGACAAGTCTGACAGGCAGGTAATCCAGGACAGATAGCAGACCCGGGGATAAAGGTCAATGCAGCACGAGCAGTCGTGCAGGAAGCTGGCATTCTACCGGCGACCCGTCGAAAGGTCAGAGGTCAGGCTGTACGGAGTTATGCAAGGAGCGGAACAGATGGATGGACACCTGTTTGGTTGTCAGCATTTTCTTCTTGATCGTCTATTTCACCATCATCTATTTCATCATCATCACCCATTTCCATCTGTTGTCTCAACATCATCAACACCCATTTCCATCTGTTGTCTCAACATCATCATCTATTTCAAGACCATCTATATCACCATCATCTATTTCATCACCACCTATGCCACCATCATCTATTCCACCATGACTATTACTGACGTCATCTTTTTCTTTACGTTTCTCGCTTCAAAACTAGTGCTACAACAACAGCAGCAGCAGCAGCAACAACAACAACTACAACTACCACCACCACCACCACCACCAAGGCTGCTACTAGTAATACGGTTACTAGAGCAACAGCAACTACTACTGCTACTACTATATCCCACTACTACAACTACTAATAAAACACCACTATCACTACTACTACTAAAACACAATGGGTACATATCAGGATACATGTAAAGGATACACTACACTGCTACAGCATGAAAGGTGTCGTGGATACTCTACACCCTGACCACCCACCCACCCGGTGCCGATGTGTCTGGCACTAGCACCATATACCCTATACACCCACTAGCGTAGATACAACAAGTTAGTTGCATATCCTTTACAGGAAGTCGCAGTCAACCCCGGCATGTTTTGGCTGTTCGTGATTGCTTGGCATGTTTACGTTCAGTTGTTTGTCATTGATTTCCCAATGACTGGCACTGATAAAAAAAAAAAAAAATTAAGTTGCATGTCCTTCACAGGACGTAGCAGTAAACCCCAGCATTTTCGCTCTTTGATTCCTGGGCAAATTTTACGTTCAGTAGTATGCCATTGCGTTCTGAACAACCGGCTCCTATACCTTTTTATAAAAAAAAACAACGCAATGCGGTCTGCTATCAAATCGCCCACAGCCCCCGGGAAGGTTAACCAGGTCAAAAAATGCCCGTATAAGTCGGATGTGTCGGTCTAACGGCGCAAGACCCCAGCTCTGCTGTAAACAGGCACAACGCAATCACGTCAGGAAAAAAAAAAAAACTCCGGACGAACGCAGAAGAAGAAATCGCCCGCAGCGGCGTTTCGAATGCGGAATGCAGGATTACGAACAGCGCCAGTAACCCCTTCGCCACGGAGCGGGCAGCGTAGATATAAGTCCCGTGTTTGTGCGTTACTTACATGCAACAACATCAAGCAGTAGTCAAGTAGAAATGAACAGTTTGTGTGATAAAACAGAAATGGCGACCTCTCAAACTAAATCGCAAGAAGTGAAAATAATACTTAGGAGATTTCGACATAAAAGTGGCAAAGGAGAGAATAGAAGATATGGTTAGTAAATAAGGTTCAGGAATAAAAACGATAGAGGAGGATGAAAAACGGGTATCGTTGGAAAACAATAAATAATATGTTGATTGGAACCACCTGGAGTAAACGCATACGCTTGAGGCGATTGTGCACTTGGAAAAGCCTTGATAAAAAACACAATCAATCCCATTCTTATCTTTAAAAAAATACGCGCGCGCGCACACACACACCCTACCCCCATACATACACACCAACCGATTCACTTCAAGCTACAATGCAACTCTGTCCCAGCCCTCCCAATATCATACATTTCTGTTTCTACTTTTCTCCATGTTCTTTTAAGTCGTCCTCTATTTCTTTTGCTCTGTGGATTCTCTCTCTCTCTCTCTCTCTCTCTCTCTCTCTCTCTCTCTCTCTCTCTCTCTCTCTCTCTCTCTCTCTCTCTCTCTCTCTCTCTCTGTGTTTTCAGTGGCTCAATGTTAGGTGCTTTTGACGCTTACAACTCCCTCCTTCCCTAAGAGAACACTCTTGCGCCGAACGGATCCGGCTCACGTCTTCAAAGAACACTTGATGTTACAGCCACGCCAGCCATTTTCCTGATTCCGACGCCGGTCGGTGTTACTTTCACAAAACGGCGCAGGAAAACAAGCATCGTTTACCACGTCGATTTTTTTACATTCGCAAATCGCGCAAACCACTTTCCCATCTCGCATGAGCCATTCCGGAATTTTGATTACATTTGTAACGCGCCGACTAATTACGCTTTACGGCGTCCAACAATTTGCAGCGCGCCAAAATGGTGCAGAAGTGGGGTTTACTAAAGCCGAGGCTGTAATAAGAGTCTGAATAACAACACTAAATGAGACAGAAGCTCGACGGACGGAGAAACAGGCGGACGTGTCCACATAATCTGAACCAATGGAGCAACAACAGGGAAACAATAACAAAATACATTATAATATAATACAGAGCCCATGGGAATATCGATACACGAAGCCCATAAGCGGGCACTCTCCCGCTGTTTATACTTCACCTCGACACCGACAGGTACAAGAGGAACAAGATGAGATGAGATGATTGTTTGCTAAATACAGCCAAAACTGGAGTAATGCAGTTAGCATGTGTTACGGTCCACTAAGTATACTGATAAATAGCACATTCCTGAAACACATTAAAGAATTCAAATATCTTAGAAGTATGATCACAGAAGATGGCAGAATAGACAGGTAAATCAGACCAGACATAAAAAAAAGCAAGTGTGCTTATACCAGGGTGTTTGTAAAGTCTCACTACACTTTGTATGCAGAATAAATCTGAAAAATGAAGTACATGATGTCATAAAAAAATATGTGCTCTACAGTCCATAGTGAAGCAATATGCAGCGAATGGCTGTCGTCTGCTGGAGTAATTCTTTGCACCCCCAAAAAAGAATAGTGTTATTTTTTTGGTTGAACAAGTGTTTAGAAATGGCGGTTGATACACACGGATGGTTGTTCAAAGATATATAGCAAGATTTCCCGATAAACATCCTCCTCATCGCATGACGGCTAGAAATTTAAATAAGTTTCTTGCTACGGGAAACGTGGAACTCCGCGATCTGGTAGGCCTGCTGTGTCTGAAGAAAAAATGTCTAGACATCCAAAACAGAATCCTGAAAAGTTTAAGCCAGTCCTTTAGGAAAATGACGCAACATATGGACGTATCAGTGAACACAGTGCACAAAATTCTTAAACAGCGATTACATTTTCATTCATACAGGATTTCTATTGTGCCAGAACTAAACGAGTGTGATAATCATACTCCACACGTTTTCAAGCATTTTTAGCTAAAGAAGACGAGTCAATTCTCGATGTAACATTCTTCTAGTTCAGTGGTTCTCAACCTTTTTTGGCCCGTGCCCCCCTTCACCATATTTTCAGAACGTCATTCCCCCCCTTCCTATCAAAAATTTGGCCCGTGCCCCCCTTCACCGTATTTTCAGAACGTCATTCCCCCCTTTCATATTTCCTATCTAAAAATCCCCCACCCCTACACAGTATACGTAAAAATGGAAGGTAAATTTAATAGCACATACTAAACCAAGTCTAGACATCCACATAAAACATGATTTGTGGATCTACTTACTTTATAAAATGAATTTTAGAAGGATGAGACGTACATAACTATAAAGTATGAAAGGAAAAACAATATCAAGTAATCGGTTCTTGTATTAACGCGATCTTGAAATGGTTTTCATTCCCCCCCCCCACCCCCCCCCCACCGGTTGAGAACCACTGTTCTAGATGGTCTTGCGTCGAAGTACACTTGTTCCTGCAGCGAGGCGCCGTGGTCATTTGGAGGCGACAGGTTCGATCCCGGTCGGTAACTATTATAGCTTTCAAATGTTATGTTGTCTAGTCCGTCTTCTAGTCTCTATTTTCCTTTTTCTCCTTCTGTGAGCGCCAAATAATACTATGTGTGTTTATTTATGTAATTGTTTTAGTGGCCTCAACGATTCTCCCCATTGATTTCTCTGATGAGGCATGGTTTCATCTATCTGGATACGTTATTAGCCAGACTAATCGTATTTGGAGCACTTTTAATCACAATACATTTCACGAAGCCCCTCTATATGATAAGAAAATTGGGGTATGGTGTGCCGCCAGTAGGAAACGTTGAATTTGACAATTTTTCTTTAACAACACTATAAATGATGATCGATACCGTAGTGACATTAGAACAACTGAATGAACGTGAAAATAAAGAAGCGTGTTTCCAGCAATATGGTGCAACTGCACACACAGCTAGAGCATCACTGAGTTTTTGCGAAGAGATTTTCGCAAATCGCATAATATCACGTGGAATTTGGCCTGCTCGTTCTCAAGATCTAACTCTATTAGATTATCATCTATGGGGTTTCTTGAAAGGAAATGTTTACCAAAATAATGTACACACAATTCAGGATGTGAAAGAAGCAATCAGAATTACCATTCAAGAAATAACAACAGACACGTTGCAGAAGGTATTTGACAATATGAAGAGACGTGTACAGTCATGTCTTGAAGCTCGTGGTGGACATTTCCAACTCGTGTTATAATGAATATTTCATTGGTATTTCCAAGCTTCCCCAAAACAGCGTTCGAACATTGCAGTAACTACTGTAACTAATTTAATAAATTGTAGCACATACTTTTGATGACATTATGTACTTCATTTTTCAGATTTGTTCTACATACAAAGTGTAGTGAGACTGTACAAACACCTGGTATATATCTCACTACGGTGCATCTGCCGTATGCTGCCCATGTGCCCCTTGGGATTGTATCCATGTACTACATGAGGCATTGGAGAACATTGCGACGACTGGAAAGATCGAGGGGGGAAGGGGCAGAGGCCGACCAAGAGAAATGATGCTGGATGGACTGAGACGGTGGCATGGAGGAATATCATCAGCAGAGTTGACCCAGAACACCAAAGACCGAGATCTGTGGAGAGCCATGGACGCCTACGCCAGCTGGCATGGCACTTGATGATGATGATCACATGTATAACCGGCGATATTGCTGAGGGCATAGTGAGACGCGAAATGTCCTGATTTCCTGTCACACCAAGTCGACGGTTCCGCATCAGCTACGGGAGATTTGGATGCAGACTGCTTTGCATTGATTTCGGTGGAATGATCGTCGACCGTTCGACTACCGATTAATGGTACAATATTGAACTAACATTGTCTAGTAAATCACAAACAGGCAATAAATGGTGGGGCTGATTCACAACGTCCTGTAAAAGACAGCCACCTGACTAATGAATGTATATAACATCTCTCTGTCTGTCTGTAATAGGCATTGTTTATGTCTACAACATTCATTTGACAATGTTTCTTCCCCTATGTGAATGTAACATGCACAATTGATGAACGAAAGATGAGTGAATGAAAGGGTCGAATGTAAGACGGGCCTGCGTGCCCAAGTTGTGATCCTTTTAAAAATAAAGTTCGTTCGTTCGTCCCCCCCCCCCCCCCCCCTCTGTATCTCACAAACTAGTCCGGCACCCTTCTGTAGTCAACAACACACACACAAACACGACCCAGACATGACAGCGGCCTTAGTCAACAACATAGACAAGAACACGACCCAGACATGACAGCGGCCTTCTGTAGTCAACAACATATACAAGAACACTACCCAGACATGACAGCGGCCTTCTGTAGTCAACAACATACACAAAAACACGACCCAGACATGACAGCGGCATTAGTCAACAACATACACAAGAACATGACACAGACATGACAGCGGCCTTACTCAACAACATACACAAGAACATGACACAGACATGACAGCAGCCTTAGTCAACAACATACACAAGAACATGACCCAGACATGACAGCGGCCGTCTGTAGTCAACAACATAGACAAGAACACGACCCAGACATAACAGCGGCCTTAGTCAACAACATACCCAGGAACATGACCCAGACATGACAGCAGCCTTAGTCAACAACATAGACAAGAACATGACACAGACATGACAGCGACATTAGTCAACAACATACACAAGAACACGACCCAGACATGACAGCAGCCTTAGTCAACAACATAGACAAGAACATGACACAGACATGACAGCGGCCTTAGTCAACAACATATACAAGAACACGACCCAGACACGACAGCAGCCTTAGTCAACAACATACACAAGAACACAACCCAGACATGACGGCAGCCTTAGTCAACAACATATACAAGAACACGACCCAGACATGACAGTGGCCTTCTGTAGTCAACAACATACACATGAACACGACCCAGACATGACAGTGGCCTTCTGTAGTCAACAACATACACATGAACACGACCCAGACATGACAGCGGCCTTAATCAACAACATAGACAAGAACATGACCCAGACATGACAGCGGCCTTAGTCAACAACATAGACAAGAACATGACCCAGACATGACAGCGGCCTTAGTCAATAACATACACAAGAACACGACCCAGACATGACAGCGGCCTTAATCAACAACATAGACAAGAACATGACCCAGACATGACAGCGGCCTTCTGTAGTCAACAACATAGACAAGAACATGACCCAGACATGACAGCGGCCTTAGTCAACAACATACACAAGAACATGACCCAGACATGACAGCGGCCTTAGTCAACAACATACACAAGAACATGACAGACATGACAGCTGCCTTAGTCAACAACATACACAAGAACACGACCCAGACATGACAGCGACCTTAGTCAACAACATACACAAGAACATGACTCAGACATGACAGCGGCCTTAGTCAACAACATAGACAAGAACACGACCCAGATATGACAGCGGCCTTAGTCAACAACATACACAAGAACACGACCCAGACATGACAGCGGCCTTAGTCAACAACATACACAAGAACACAACCCAGACATGACAGCAGCCTTAGTCAACAACATAGACAAGAACATGACCCAGATACGACAGCGGCCTTAGTCAACAACATAGACAAGAACACGTCCCAGACATGACAGCGGCCTTAGTCAACAACATAGACAAGAACATGACCCAGACATGACAGCGGCCTTAGTCAACAACATAGGCAAGAACAGGACCCAGACATGACAGTGGCCTTAGTCAACAACAAAGACAAGAACACGGCCCAGACATGACAGCGGCCTTTGTCAACAACATAGACAAGAACATGACCCAGACATGACAGCGGCCTCCTCACCCAAGCCCTGAGCAGCTGTGTCAGGCAGAAACGGTTAGGCAAGTAGCAGAGATGAGTCGACAGGTTCTTCTCCACGTTCTGGAAGAACTCGGTTGAGTCTGCAGAGAGGACAGAAAACATATCAATGATTAAAACAACATCACGAGTTGTATGAATGTACACCTGGCTGTGTCCATCTACAACTAAGTGAATCCACATCCATAATTCACAGTGAACATCATGAGTTGTATGTACACCTGGCTGTGTCCATCTACAACTAAGTGAATCCACATCCATAATTCACAGTGAACATCATGAGTTGTATGTACACCTGGCTGTGTCCATCTACAACTAAGTGAATCCACATCCATAATTCACAGTGAACATCATGAGTTGTATGTACACGTGGCTGTGTCCATCTACAACTAAGTGAATCCACATCCATAATTCACAGTGAACATCATGAGTTGTATGTATGTACATGTGGTTGTGCCCATCTACAACTAAGTGAATCCACATCCATAATTCACAGTGAACATCATGAGTTGTATGTACACGTGGCTGTGTCCATCTACAACTAAGTGAATCCACATCCATAATTCACAGTGAACATCATGAGTTGTATGTACACCTGGCTGTGTCCATCTACAACTAAGTGAATCCACATCCATAATTCACAGTGAACATCATGAGTTGTATGTACACGTGGCTGTGTCCATCTACAACTAAGTGAATCCACATCCACAATTCACAGTGAACATCATGAGTTGTATGTACACCTGGCTGTGTCCATCTACAACTAAGTGAATCCACATCCATAATTCACAGTGAACATCATGAGTTGTATGTACACCTGGCTGTGTCCATCTACAATTAAGTGAATCCACATCCATAATTCACAGTGAACATCATGAGTTGTATGTATGTACATGTGGTTGTGCCCATCTACAACTAAGTGAATCCACATCCATAATTCACAGTGAACATCATGAGTTGTATGTACACCTGGCTGTGTCCATCTACAACTAAGTGAATCCACATCCATAATTCACAGTGAACATCATGAGTTGTATGTACACCTGGCTGTGTCCATCTACAACTAAGTGAATCCACATCCATAATTCACAGTGAACATCATGAGTTGTATGTACACCTGGCTGTGTCCATCTACAACTAAGTGAATCCACATCCATAATTCACAGTGAACATCATGAGTTGTATGTACACCTGGCTGTGTCCATCTACAACTAAGTGAATCCACATCCATAATTCACAGTGAACATCATGAGTTGTATGCACACCTGGCTGTGTCCATCTACAACTAAGTGAATCCACATCCATAATTCACAGTGAACATCATGAGTTGTATGTATGTACATGTGGTTGTGCCCATCTACAACTAAGTGAATCCACATCCATAATTCACAGTGAACATCATGAGTTGTATGTACACCTGGCTGTGTCCATCTACAACTAAGTGAATCCACATCCATAATTCACAGTGAACATCATGAGTTGTATGTACACCTGGCTTTGTCCATCTACAACTAAGTGAATCCACATCCATAATTCACAGTGAACATCATGAGTTGTATGTACACCTGGCTGTGTCCATCTACAACTAAGTGAATCCACATCCATAATTCACAGTGAACATCATGAGTTGTATGTACACCTGGCTGTGCCCATCTACAACTAAGTGAATCCACATCCATAATTCACAGTGAACATCATGAGTTGTATGTACACCTGGCTTTGTCCATCTACAACTAAGTGAATCCACATCCATAATTCACAGTGAACATCATGAGTTGTATGTATGTACATGTGGTTGTGCCCATATACAACTAAGTGAATCCACATCCATAATTCACAGTGAACATCATGAGTTGTATGTATGTACATGTGGTTGTGCCCATCTACAACTAAGTGAATCCACATCCATAATTCACAGTGAACATCATGAGTTGTATGTACACCCTGGCTGTGTCCATCTACAACTAAGTGAATCCACATCCATAATTCACAGTGAACATCATGAGTTGTATGTACACCCTGGCTTTGTCCATCTACAACTAAGTGAATCCACATCCATAATTCACAGTGAACATCATGAGTTGTATGTACACCTGGCTGTGTCCATCTACAACTAAGTGAATCCACATCCATAATTCACAGTGAACATCATGAGTTGTATGTACACCTGGCTGTGCCCATCTACAACTAAGTGAATCCACATCCATAATTCACAGTGAACATCATGAGTTGTATGTACACCTGGCTTTGTCCATCTACAACTAAGTGAATCCACATCCATAATTCACAGTGAACATCATGAGTTGTATGTACACCTGGCTGTGTCCATCTACAACTAAGTGAATCCACATCCATAATTCACAGTGAACATCATGAGTTGTATGTATGTACATGTGGTTGTGCCCATATACAACTAAGTGAATCCACATCCATAATTCACAGTGAACATCATGAGATGTATGTATGTACACATGGTTGTGCCCATATACAACTAAGTGAATCAGCATAGTTTACAGTGAACATCGGGGCGGTCAGAAAAGAACAGCCAACCAAGTTCACCATAAAGCTACCAGGTCAACCCCAAATGTCACAGATTGTCAATAAAATCGCCTCGTCTTTTCCCCACCTTCTTCTTGCTGTTCTCTGCTTCCTATCTATCTTGTGAGTGACCTGTCGCAGACACTGGCGATCATGCCCCTCCACAAATTACAATCCCCGACGTCATGGATCAATTTGTGTTAACTCCCTTCCGTGCCATGACACAAGACTGTCAAGAATCTTCTCCAGCTGACGTCATCTATCTCTCTTTTCGCAAATCTTTCCGACATGTTCCAGTTTTTGTCTTCTCATAACGTGGGAAAAAACAACACGACTGCCTCTTTCTGATGTTTGTGATAAATTGTCTTTGCGACTCAGCTTCCCTTAAAACGTCATGTTGCTCATCTTTGCTGTCCAATTAATTTTCAGCATTCTTCTATAAAACCACATCTCCAAGGCTTCCAGGGAATTTTTTTCCTCTCTGCCATCTGAAAATGTGATGGTGTTGCTCATATTATGATCTGTTTCCCAGATGTTTAAACTGTCCTCGTTCATTTTGCTCTGTCTTCCTCTTGTTCTCTTGCCTAGCCTTTCCCCACATAATGCTTTTTCTTGATTCCACCTCTTCTGTTAATATGTCGCATAAATTCATGTTTTTCTGTATGTTCGTGAAGTGTGATCTAGTTCAGACCACCAGCCGTGAACACCTCAGCCTTTGTTGTCCTCTCTGCCCACGATACACACAGCTTTCTTCTCTACAGCCGTATCCTCACTGTCTCTAGTCTCCAAACCACAGATTTATTCAGGAATTGTCTGTCTGCAAACTTATCTATCGTATTATACTAGGCTTTACGGAAGCTTTGCATGTCTGCATATATTCAACTCACTATCACACTAAGGTTGCACGCTATATGTATCTTGCTATTATATTCATGTACCACATGAGGAATTAGAGAACATCGCCACGGCTGCAAAGATAGAGGGGAAGAGAGGCAGAGGCCGACCAAGACAAAGGATGCTGGATGGATTGAGACGGTGGCATGAAGGAATATCAGCAACAGAGTTGATTCAGATCTATAGAGAGACATGGACGCATACGCCAGCTGGCATGACATTTGATGATTATCACATGTATAACCGAGGATATGGCCGAGGGCATATTGAGACGCGCAATGTCCTGATTCCCTGTCACACCAAGTCGACGATTGGACATCAGCTGTGGGTGCTCCTATATGGTATACTATGATAACACGCATTGAACGGCTAATGTCAACAGGAAGACGTTGCGGCTTGTGAAATTAAGATGCCTTGTCTGCCGTATCCTTCTGCAGATATCACTGGACAACTCTACTGACTCCCCTTTATGTAGCCACATCTCACAGCTGGCACACCTTCGGCTCCACATGTTCTTATTCGGCACCCGTCACAACTGAGCTTCCGCGCCGCCTTCTTAGAAACGGTGCATGTGCAATGGCCTAACACCAGTTGACAGCATTACTTTTCTCTGTTTACCTTTTAATTAAATTTTCTAATGTCATGATCTTCTTTAGATATGTCTGTATTGTTACTGATGAAGATCACTTTGCCCGAAACGTCGACTCATTGTGCTGTGATACAACTTATTTCTACGTTGTTACCATCATTGTTATTTTCCACACTGTGATTTCCATTTTCCGAATTTGTGTTTCACAAACACTGACCAAGTGAAAGCCGTAAACCCTACAAATAAAGGACCCAACAAATAGTGTTTCTCTCAGCCATGGATACAAAAGCTTTACGTCATCATCATCACCCCTTTTCCTGTTCTGAGCTCAGCATCTCCCCTCCCCCTCCCCCACACAGCCTTTCTCTTAATGTGATGTGTAAATTATCTATCACCTTGAAACCATCCAGGTTGCTGTCTTCCCTTTCTCCTCTTTCCCGCTACATCCCCTACATTATTATCCTCCCCAGACAGCAATGTCAATTTATATACCAAAAATAGCTTACCTTCCGCAATTTTTTTTGTCACAATCAATTTCCCTCAATCTTGCGGGCAAGATTTTTCCCTTTTTAGATAAATGAATTGTTAACTCTTCTAAATCACGTATTTTCAAAGGTGCAAATGCGCAGTTCAGCTAATTTGTTAAATGCCCAAGTTTGACAGCCGTATCATTCACATTGGTGGAGTATTAATTCAACAACATTCACATTGAGACCACACAAATTGATATGGAGCGGTGTTCCTCACGGACACGGGTTCTACATGTGGTGTTTAATTGAACTTCTACGATTTCTTCATTAACACGCTCGTGGTCCTTCATGCTGTTGACAATTATAATGTGGAATGAGAGGGTAATATGTTTGATCTATACGGACTTAATGACCGTACTGTGCAGGGATACAGATTAATGCCGAAGAGACATAGAGGAAGACAACGAAAGAAGATTCATGGCAACCTTTCATCGTACCTTGGAGAGGATAACATGCGGATTTGGAACATTCAGTTAAATATGTCAAGATATGGGGAAGCGTGATCGCCCAAGCTGCGTGATGATGACTTTGGTGATGATAATGGTGATGCTGCTGCTGATAATGGAGATGACAATTATAATGACAGCTGTCCAGGACAAGCAAAGAGACTTACATAAAAATAAACGTTTTAAATCATAACATAATAATATCGTTATCTTCTTCCTTCCCTCCTTTTTGAACTTTTTCCTATTTTTCTTCTTTCATCATTATTTCACTCCACGACCCCCCCCCCCTCACCCCCGTATTTCCCCTTAATTCAAACAATCATCCGGCAAAAAAAAAAAGCAACCATCCACCCACCCAACCTGTCCTTATCCGTCTTCTCGATAAACCATACCCCTCCCCTCGATAAACCGTAACCCTCCCCTCCATAAACCATAATCTTCATCTCGATAAACCTTATCCCTCATCTCGATAAAACGTATCCCTGCCCTCGATAAATCTTATCCATCACCTCGATAAACCATATCCCTCCCTTCCATAAATCTTATCCACCCCCTCGATAAACACTATCCCTCCCCTCGATGAACTAAAACCCTCTCCTCGATAAACCATATTCCCTCCTCTCGATAACCCATCCCTCCATAGATCTTATCCACCCCCTTGATAAACCCTATTCCCTCCCCCCCCCCTTTCGATAAACCGCATCCCTCTCCTCGATAAACCACATCCCTCCCCTCGATAAACTATAACCCACCCCTCCATAAATCTTATCCATTCCCTCGATAAACCATTACCCCCCCTCCCCCAATAAACCATATCTCCTCTTCTCGATAAACCGTATCCCTCCTCTGGATAACCCCCCCCCCCCCTCCCTTCGGTAAACCATACCCTTCCTCTCGATAAACCGCATTCCTCGTCTCGATAAACTGTAACCATAACTATCCTTTTGATAAACAGGTAACTCCTCTCAATCATACCCATTTCAGAAACAGTGACCAAGTGAAAGCGGTAAACACTAAAATAAAGGACCCAGCAAATATTGTTTCTCTCAACCCTGGAGACGGCCAGCTTTACGTCATCAGCCCTTGGCTGGACTGTGCGCATCAACCCCCCCTCCCACATAGTCTTTCAGATGATGTCTTCCCTGTCTTTCTCCACTTTCCCGCTACATTCCCTATATAATTATCTCCCCCAGACAGTAGTGTCACTTTATGTGCCCAGAATAGCTTACCTTCCCGAATTTTATTTGTTACAATCAATTTTCTCCAATCTTGTCGACAACACATTTCCCGTTGTCGTTAAATGAATTGTTAACACTCTTCTGAATCACGTATTTTTAAAGGTGCAAATGTGATGTTCATTTAATTTGTTCAATGTCCAAGGTTGACTCCGGTGTAACATTAATTCAACAACATTCACATTGAGACTGTCACGGATTCAACCACTCTCGAATCTGCTGATTAACATTCATGCAGTAATTTCCCCTGTAGTATCGTATAAGAAACACAGCTGCTACCGATTTGCCAGCAGACCGCGCCGCGCTGGGCTTTTAACTTGTTGGTATGGGAGCCGGTCGTTCAGAAAGCAATGGCAAACTACTGAACGTAAACTTGCTAAGACATCAACAACAGCAGTAAAATGCTGTTGACAGCGATGTCCTGTAAATAGGATATGAAAAAAAAAAATCGCCTACAAGGTATAATACTGATATTCCATGGTGGTTAGTAATAAACCATATTTATATTTATGTATACATTATGCTTGCTTGTGTTCGTTGGCTTGAGCTCCAACGCGAAGTCCTGTATGTCGGATGAAGGCATCCTGTTGTCCAACATCAGTGTGATGTCATACAGGACCTGAGTTTTGCGTGAGTATCCGTTGTCCCATGTCTGGCTTATTGGTGTGCAGACTGGTGGTTCCTCGCCGTACAGGCAGACACTCTCCGACTTCGGAGGAATCGGCGATCCTACTGACTTTAGCCAGGACCCCGAAGGGACCTGTTGCCCAGGACGCTCGACGAGGACGCGTCAATAGGTCTTGGCCAGTATATAACCCGGCCCTGGTGCCTTGGAAACACCTCTGCGTCCCATGTATACATTATAATTATTACATTGATGGATACCTGTCTTATACTAGTATGCCTTTCTTTCTAAAAGTATGGGAATGTCCCGAATGCTGTGATGTCGGTTCCTAAATCAATCAATCAATCAATCAATCTTTCTAAAAGTGTGCATCTTGCTGGAGTACGGAAATCTTCGTTGTGCCTACTTTCATAACGAAACGGCACGATAATGCATGACGTAACATTTGCGCGTCAGGTTACTAATCATCATCAGTTGCTAGTCTTCGAGGGAAGAGAACAGATGGACTGTTATCTATGAAATCCTAGAACATACTTTCTCTGGAGGATAGACCAATTTCATTTGGCAGTTTTGTTCTCTTAGCAAGGTAAAGCATATCATCTATTATCCTGCGAGGTTAGCCAGAGCTAACATCGACTTTCCTTAGGTCAGCCGTCAGTTAGGCCAGGTAGAACAATGGCTAGAGATCTTTCAATATTCTGTTCTATTAGTTTTTTTTTTTTTGGGCGCTCGCTCACTTTCAACTCAAGCGTAGTCCGCACACTACTCCTAGTAGTGCTGGACTGAATTTTGTGTATGGATTAGCTTTCCCTATTAACAATGTCCCTCGCCATCAGGCGAACCCACTCCGACTTCAGAGGTACTTGTAATTTACGTCCCCAAGTCAAGAAAGATAGGTAAACATATTAGTCCAACTTTCCGGTGTAGGGGTTGAACCCCTGACCTCGGCACCAGCACACCGGATGTTTAAGAACACGCGTTCTTATCCATTCGGCAATGTGGACCTTCTATTAGTTTTCTTGGACTTTCGGATTCTGAAGCCTGTAGGAGGTAGACTATCGCAAGAATACACTTGAAATCTAACTCTACGGGTGAATAGCAACGATTGACTCCTTTCTCGCGGAGTTTAGCTAAATTCATCTTATCATCATCCTGTGGCGTGCCGTAACTTGGAACTTTCTATATACTCTGGTTCCTTGGATTACCTGGATATCTATTGCCATTATTCTGGTATACTATACCATGAGGACTAGTTAGAGAAGGGTTAATGTGTATCACTGTTTTGATTCTATGTAGGATTCCTACAGAAGGCCAATGGTTCTTTGTCTTGGATCATTCTGGGAAAACTATCTCTTATTAGGAGGAAATAGGTTTGGTTGTGGCAGATCGTCTGTTGATCTGTTCTTTGCTATCTGAGGAAGTTTTGAGTGAATAATGCGGGTTCCGTGGCGAAGGTTTTACGGACGCAGTTCACAATCCCGCATACCGTGTTCGAAACATGGATGTGGGAGATTTGGCCTTGCAATGTATCTTTTTTAAACTGGTATGTGTGCCGGTCGTTCAGAAAACAATGGCAAACTACTGAATGTAAACTTGTCAAGAGATCACAAACAACCCCTCCCCCTTAAATGCCGGGGTTGACTGCGACGTCCTGTAAAACTATGCAACTAACTAGATATTGAATTATGAGTGGTGATGATGAACGTCTGGGTAAGGCTGGAAATACTCATCTAGTTCTCCTATTGTCTATTGCAGGATCCACCTTTTTTCAATACATACGTTATTCAAAAGTATTCAACGACCCAAAAGTGTTCTTATTAGCAGTGAACGGGAATTGCCCGAATCCTGAGAGTGGAACAATGAACATCAAGTCGTTGTGTTGCTGACTGTGTCGTGTGGAAGTGGAAAGATCGAACCTTCGCCTGTCTACGTGTATACCGTAATTTCAAGCAAGTGGAAACCCACATGGTGAATCTGTTTCTCAGTTACTTCAGAGTTCAAACACCTACAGACATTCACTTACGTTATTCAAATTGATCCACATCCTAGTTATGACATCCACATCCAGACAACAGACATATTCTTCTCACGGACCATTTCAATTGTGCTCTTTGCAGTTCTTTCCACACTCATCTAGTTATTCTTTATTAAAATTGCAATGTTATAATTTTAACATACTCATTTGTTGATTCACTGAACGAGTGTGAACTGGTGACGTACTTGGTCTATCTGAAGTCTGATTCTGATATTGACATACGTGACTGTCTAAACCAGTGTTTCCCAACGTGGGGCCCACGCCCCACAGGGGGGCAATTTGACTGTTAAGGGGGGCAATTCGAAAATGGAAGAAATCGGCTGAATATAACAAAACAGGGAGACTTGAGACTGAAGTTAACTAAATTGGAACCTGACATAAGATCTCTTTGCAGCAAGCATCAAGCGCAAGGATCTCACTAAATTTAAATAATAAATAATTACTAATAATTAAAATAATATAGAAAAATCTTTCATTAAAATTATTTTGTACTTGAATTTCAGTTCTCCATTATTTGTTTTGAAAATTTACTTACTGTGTTTGCTCAATAATTACCTAGTGATTTCTTCCTAAAACCTATCATTCAAGTTTCTTTAGTGAACATTTCAATTTTTGAATATTAAAAATAATGTATATGTTGAGGTGGGGCGTGGGGCGGGGGAGGGGGGCAATATGAATTTTAGAAAGGCTTAAGTGGGGCATGGCACAAAAAAGGTTGGGAAACACTGGTCTAAACTATCTTCCTACTGCACACTTCTCTAATCAATGTGCAACATTCCCCTGGGTGTTGACATTGCGTAATCGTCTGTCTGAGAGTGTGAAGGGTTGGAAGGGAAAATTACCTTCCAATCTATTATCTAAAATAGTCGACTATCCGAGGTTAGAACATAGGATCTGCTGGGATTCTATGTCAGAGGCCCACACTAATGGTTATGGAGCGGTGTTGCTCGCCTACTAGGCTGTTGCTTATGGTCTGTAAGTGTAGATATAAGTCATCTGAAAGGCTTTTTGTGTTGTTGACAATTATTGAGTGCAACCTTTGACCCACATGGGCGTCATGATCGTACTGTAAGGAGAGGGACGGCTGGCCGAGTGGCTAGAACGCTGGGGTCTCCTCCGGGAGACCCGGATTCGAATCCTCGATATGGTCTGGACCTGGTCAGTTAGCGACGACCGAACTAGCCAGGCGGCCTTAATTCCCCAGACTCAAGACCCCACCCACCTCCCTTACACGGCAAGGTATTAAAGGCAATAGATGACAGTGACAGTACGGGATCAACAATTGATAGGGAAATGAGGTAGAGGAAGACAATCAGGGGCGATTCCTGAGAGCCTTTTATCAGAGCATGGAAACAATATTGAAACGCCACGTGTAGATTGAGCCCGTTACCTTGGATGGAGTCGGTCTGCAAATCTTGACACAAATGCATGCCGAAGTCGGACATCAGACACCGAACACACTGACCTTTCATGTGCATTAACTAGGTCAGTGGTTCTCAAGCGGTGGGGAATCCACCCCCCCCCCCCCCGGGGGATTTGGGGATTTCTAAGGGGGTGGGGGGAGGGGGGATTAAGATTATTTCAAGATCGCGTTAACACAAGATCCGATTACTTGATATTGTTTTTCCCTCCATACTTTACGGTTCTGTACACCTCGCCCCTCTGAAATTCATTTTATAACGTAAGTATACACGAAAAACACGTTTTATGTAGACATCTAGACTTCTTCTAGTATGTGTTATTAAATTTAGCTTCCATTTTTACATATACTGTGTAGGGGTTGGGGGGGGGGATTTATAGGGAGGTTATACGGAAGGGGGGGGGGGAGTGACATTCTGAACATATGGTAAAGGGGTGCATGGGCCAAAATAGGTTGAGAACTAGGTAGCTCCGGCGACCACATCTAGTGTCTATGACAACGGGGGGAAAAATGGTTCTTACAAAACGAATGAGGGCGGTGGAAGATGAACCCACGACATTCTGATCACTGTGCAGACAGCTTCACCACCGACATACCCCCTCTCCCCAGAGTCCATTATCATCTTCTGAGGCTAATATCAGTTTTTTAGGAAAGACTGAACAAAATGGAATACGTTTTACAACGTCCCTAGATTGAGACCACAGATTCCTGGTCCAAAATCTACGACCACTGATTCGTGCTCTATAATTTAAGACCACAGATTCGTGCTCTAAGATCTAAAACAACACAATCGTGCTCTGAGATCCACGACCACAGATTCGTGCTCTAAGATCTAAGATACACAATCGTGCTCTAAAGATTAAGACCGCAGACTTCGTGCTCGAAGTTCTAAGATCACCGATTCGTGCTAAAAGATCTAAGACAACACATTCGTGCTCTAATGATTAAGACCATAGAATTCGTGCTCTAAGATTTAAGACCAGATTCGTGCTCTAAGGATCTTAGACGACAGGTTCGTGCTCTAAGGATCTAAGACCACAGATTCGTGCTCTAAGGAATTTAGACGACAGGTTCTATGCATGACATTCTTTGCATTTTCCTCACTCAATGGATGTTCATCAGCCTGTCAGCTCATTGAACACGCGTCACATCCATATAAACGTACAGGTTCTATGTAGCACTTCAACACTTTTTTGTCGTTGCAATTGACATTTTTTTTATTGGTCAGTATGTTTTCCATCTTGCAACAGGCTACCTTTGCCATGGCGATTCTTGTTCTAATCTCTGCAAGACACCTACTATCAGATGTTATTCTAATATTCCAATCTTCATATTACGAGATATCATTTTGTATGCCCCTTGATTGTCCTGTAACATGCCATTCCATATTTTTTTTTTAAAATTCTCATCTGTCATATTATCAATTTGTATGCCACTTGATTTTATCATGTATAATGTAACATTACTGTGATGTGAGTGAGAGCGTTAGTGAGTGGGGGGGGGGGGGGAAGAGAGAGAGAGAGAGAGAGAGAGAGAGAGAGAGAGAGAGAGAGAGAGAGAGAGAGAGAGAGAGAGAGAGAGAGAGAGAAGAGAGAGTTGAATTGCATCACTAATTTTTACGCTACACAATGTATATGTACACTTTTTTCTCCACTTCTTACAATTTTTGCGAGAATACTCACTACAACCGTCAGTGTCTCAACTGTGTGTAAAGTGTGGAAGTTTGTTCTTATTAATTTCAGTGATCATGTGAGGCATAATGTATGTGTCTAGATGTGAGGATGTGTGTGTGGGTGTGCATGTGAGGGATGTGTTTGTGTGTGTGAGTGTGAGGAATGTATTTGTAGAGGGGTTGTGTGTGGGGGTGTGTATGGGTTGATGGGTGATGTGTGGATGGGTGAAGGGATGTGTAGTCGGGGGGGGGGTATGTATGCGTGTGTGAGGGATGTGTGTGTGTGTGGGGGGGGGGTATTTGGGAGGATGGTTGTAAGTGTGTGTGTCTTGGTGGGTTGGGGGGGGGGTGTGTGGGTAGGGTATGTGTATTTGGGTGGGTGAATGTGTGTGTAGGAGATTGTGTGGGTTGGGGGATGGGTGTGTAATGGGTGTGGAGGATGAATGTATGGGGGCGGGGGGGGGGGTGTCTGTGAATGGGATATGTCTGTGTGGGTGGGATCGTGTGAGTGTGGATGGGGTAAATGTGAGTGGGTGGAGGATGTGTGGGTGGGTGGGGAGATGTTTGTGTGGGTGATGTATGTGTGGGCGGGGATGTGTATGAGGAATGCATGTTGGGGGATTGTGTGTGTGTGTGTGTGTGTGTGTTGGGGGGATGTGTTCATGGGTTTAGTTTTGTGTGGCAGGGGGATGTGTGAGAGGTGGGGGAGGTGTGGGATGTGCAGGTGGATGAAGGATGTATGTGAGGATGGGGGATGTGTGTTTGGCTGGGTGGTTGGGGGTGTATGGGTGGGAGGGCAGATGAGAAATGCATGTGTTGATGGGGTGGGTGGGTGATGTGTGGGTGTGAGTGGTTGATGGATGAGTAGTGAGTGGGTGGATGTGTGTGAGAGATGAGTGTATGGGTGGGGGAGTGTGTGTTTGTGGGAAGATGTGTGTGAGCGGCGTATGTGAATGGTGGGGTACTGTGGGTGGTGGTGTGTGTGGGTGGGAGGTGTGTGTTTTTGGGTGTTTATGGGTGGGGGATATGTGTGGGCAGGTGGGGAGATGTGTTTGTGGGTGGGGATGTGTGTATAGGTAGGGGATGTGTAGTTGAGAGGTGGCGGATATTGGGTGGGTGAGTGGGTGTAGGTTGGCTGATGTGTGTGTGGGTGGGTGGGGAAAATTGTGAGGGTGCGGGATGTGTGTGTGGATAGGTGCGGGATGTGTGGGTTGGCGGGGGTACGTGTGTGTGGTTTTGTGATGTGTGTTTTGCTGGGTGGTTGCGGGTGTGTGTTGGAGAATATGTGCGTGGGTGTGTGCGGGTCGGTTATGGGATGGGTGGGGGATGTGTGGGTGGGGGATGTGTGTGTGTGTGTGTGGGTGGAGAAATGTGTGTGGGTGTGTGGGGGATCAGTGGGTGGGTGGCGGCATGTATGTTTGCCTGGGTCTGTGTGAGTGCGTGGAGGTATGTGTAGGTGGGTGGGGGAGGTGTGGTGGGTGGGGGATGTGAGGGTGGCTACGGGATGTGTGGGTGGCTGCGGGATGTGAGGGTGGATGGGGGATGTGTCTCATAACATTGCAATATGCACTGTTTACAACTTTCATTTGACAATGTTTTTTCCCCCATGTGAATGCATCATGCATAATATGCATTGTTTATGCTTACAAAATCTATTTGACAATGTTTTTTTTCCCCCCCTATGTAAATGTAACATGCACATTTGATGAATGAAAGATGAGTGATTGAAAGGGCCGAATGTAAGACGGGCCTGCGTGCCCAATGTGTTACTCTTTTAAAATAAAGTTCGTTCGTTCGTTCGTTTGTTATGACTGTTCCGAGATACCTGTGCAGATTTACTTGTTTAAGAATTTCCCCACTTAACTGTATATTACACTGTGGTATTTCTTTCTTTCTAGTGATGACCATAATCTGTGTCTTCTTACAATTTAATTCTAACCCTAGCTGTTAACTGTGTGCAACAACCGCATCTACTATATGTTGCAGATCCTGCTTATTGTCTGCAATGAACACTGTATCATCCACATTTCTAATGTTATTGATGTTACGTCCCCCCAATAGTGATTCCTCTCATATCGTCTAAATTTCTGAAAATATGTTCACTGTATAGGGAAAAAAGATATGGAGACATTACACCTCCCTGTCGCATACCTCTCTTATAGACTGATATTGACCTACTTCATTATCAATCTTAATGGCAGCTTGCTGTTTCCAATATATGTTTTTTTTACAAGTCTAAGGTCTTTCCCATTGATTTGTAGATCTGTAAGCATTTTAATCATGTTGACAAGTCTTACTTTATCGAAAGCCTTTGTGTAGCAAATAAAGCAAAGATCTTTATTTACTTCTGTAGAACGCTTCATTAATGTTCTCAGCACATACACAGCATTTACTGGACCCTTGCCTTCTACGAACCCACATTTTCCTCAAATTTCGGGGTGTATTTTCTTCCTAACTCTTGGCATGATGATTCTTAGCAAAATCTTCGCGATGTGTCGCATTATACTAATTGTTCGATGTTGATCACATTCCAAAGCTCCCGATTTCTTCGGGATTGCAACAAACAAAGAACTACAAAATTCAGAAGGTATATCTCCTGTATCATATATTGTGTCCACCAGTTTTATGACCTGGTCTATTCTATATTCTTAAAATGCATTTATCATTTCTGTTGTGATGTTGTCTGAACTCGGGGGCCAGTTTTCATATGGTAAAGAGCATTCTGAACTTCCACCTTCAAAATTGATGGTCCTTCATTATTATTCCGAATATCATACTGTTCCTCTCTTGTATCATCATAAAAGTCTTTCACAGAATCTTACCACTCATGTAAAATCTTATCTTTTTCTATTATGATTTTACCAGCTTTGGATTTTAGACAACCTGTTGATCTGTGTGTTCTTTTGTTAGTGATGTCATTAATTCTTTTGTGCATTAATTTGGTATTCCGAGTGTTGTGTTGGTTTTCAATTTCCCTGTAAATTTCCTCAATCCATGCTTCTTTTGCCTCTGCACAATTTCTTAATTTTCCTACGAATCTCTTCATAGTTTTCATGGTTACTTTTTGTTATTTCTTCTTATTTCCATGAGTTTTACGATGTTTTCCGTCATCCATTTCTTACGCCCTATCTCTTAATTTTTGTGATAGTTGTTTCTGCAGCTTGGCTGACTGATTTCTGTAATATTTCCCATTGGTCACTGACATCTTGAAATAATATTTCCAGATCGGAAAATGCATCAAATCTGGTCTTTACCTCTACGCGGAATGTATAATTTATCTCCTCACCCTTAAGTGCACGTAGATCAAATGTATTTCTTGGTGTATATTTGACCTTCTTTAATTGTATATGTATACTAATTATGATTAATCTATGGTGGCTGTAGCAGTTTGCGCTTGGTATAGTTTTTGCGACTTTTAAGGCATTTCGAAATCTTCTGTAGATGAAAATGTAATTAATCTGAGTTCTGATCTTATTACCAGGACTCCTCCATGTCCATAATATCGTTGAATGATGTTGATACCAGGTGTTTTCAAGTAATCGCATCATACTCTTTTGCCCACTATACAAGTCTGAAACCTCTGTCATTCGGTTCCCGTAGTCCATACTTGACTTCTATGCATTCGTCCTGTTGATTTTCAACTTTGGCATTAAAGTTACCCATTATGATATTCAATTCTGAATGCTTGCATTTCTTTAAGGCATTCGGCAAATCATTATAAAATGCATCGTTGCTGTCAAGACTTCTGTCTGTTGTTGGTGCATAAACTTGTATAATGTTGATGTCAAAATGTCTTCCACTTAACTTTACTAGTAGGAGGGTAAGTTAATAAGTAAGTCACAAATGGCTGTAGAAAAATAACTAACTATGAAAACAACTTGAAACCAGTTTATTTTTATACACACATTGTGCCTTTATTTCTCAACATAATTTCCACCAACATTGATGCACTTATCCCATCGTTTTATCAGTCCTCCCAAACCGGCTGCATAAATCTGCGTGCCCTGTTTTCATTTACCTGCTATCCCACAGAACTGTGTGACTTACTTATTGACTAACCGTCGTAACTTTTTCTACCCACCTATGCACCGCTTTACCGGAAATCGCTAGGGGCTAAAGTACACAGAAAACATCTTGGCGACAGACATTTCGCGAATGAAGCCGAAGTTGAATGTGAAGTGCAAACGTGGTTTAAAAAACACGGCACGCAGTTCTATGTAGCCGGTTTGGGAAGCCTGATAAAACGATGAGATAAGTGCATCAATGTTGGTGGAAATTATGTTGAGAAATAAAGGGACAATTTAGGTATAAAAATAAACTGGTTTAAAGGTTAGTTATTTTTCTACAGCCATTTGTGACTTACTAATTAACTTACTGGCGTAATATTCTGTCTGACACAGCTCAATATCTTTTGACAGATTTTGACCTCTCCATATCCATTACAACTGCTACGCCTCGCTGTTTTTTCTCTCCACCAGAATGGTTTATGTTATACTCCTCAGATGTTGTCGTGCCCTTTCCTTTCCACCTGGTCTCACATATACCTAAAAATGTTAATATTCAACCTTCTTATTTCTTTCTTAATATTATAAACTTTGCCATCCCCACTCATAGTTCTAACGTTCCATGTTCCAACTTTAATAGTTGGTAATATTTTGCACTCAGTCGTTTGCTGTCGGTCTGGGGTCATCTGGTGTACATGGATACCTTTACCGGGCAAGGCTGCACCTATGGAACACCCATTAACGTCGTTTCTCTGAACTGACGAAACATGATTTTCTAGGCAAATATAGAGAAAGTAGTATGGCATTGCTTTTCTTCTTAGCAGTGATCATACTGGTCGATGACCGCAGCCATTGTCTCTTCATCCCTCCTCCCTCCCCCACCCTCCAAAACGATCCTCTACCTGCCGTCGTGAAATTGGAGACCAAAACCTACAACTACATGTTGGTTGCCCCTCAACTTCATCCACAACCTGACTTCACGTAATGCTGATCGGGGGGGGGGGGGTGTGGATTACGGGTTTTCCACCTTGCCCAAGGGGTGTCCCGTAGGCTAGCGGAGGGAAGGGGGCACCTTACTACTCTTTTGATATGGAATACCCCTATTCCGCAACGGTTTGTGATAATTCATCTCGTATTATCTTTTCTTTGATGTGCTACCTGTGTGTACCACAGTAGCCACAGGCCAACCTTAAACCTGCACTTTGTGACAACCCCTACCATTTTCTGCACGTGTCCCTTTCAAACTACATCCATTTTGTTATCATCAAACAGGCGCCCTCATCTCTACTATCTTCGCCCTCCCTCGGCACCAGCTCGGGCAGAGATGTCTGCGATAGCCCTCCTATCTAGGTAAACGGGCGGAGATGTCTGCGATAGCCCTCCTATCTAGGTAAACGGGCGGAGATGTCTGCGATAGCCCTCCTATCTAGGTAAACGGGCGGAGATGTCTGCGATAGCTGCCCTATCTAGGTAAACAACTCCAATTAAGTGCATCCAACCCAGTACTTCGATAAACCACATCAAGCACAGGACCCGGGAGGATTTGGTGAAGTAGGGCGGCACGTGGGATGCTGTAGCTTCAACAACATATGGCGAGCTGATGCCTGGTGTCCCCCAGAGACTTGGAGCCAGGTGAAAGAAACGTGTCTGCCACTTCAAATAAATAATGTCTCTTGGCGTTTCATGACCCCAATAAACTAGATGTGACCGCAGACACTCTACAGTCGACCGAAAGGGTTAGTTCTTCACATATTCTAGGCAGGGTATATTGAGGTGGGGTGGACAGTTCCATATAATGAGGTGAGGTGGACAGTTCCCTATAATGAGGTGGGTTGGACAGTTCCCTATAATGAGGTGGGGTGGACAGTTCCCTATAATGACGTGAGGTGGACAGTTCCCTATAATGAGGTGAAGTGGTCAGTTCCCTATTACGAGGTGGGGCAGACAGTTCTCTATAATGAGGTGGGGTGGACAGTTCCCTATAATGAGGTGAGGTGGACAGTTCCCTATAATGAGGTGAGGTGGTCAGTTCCCTATTACGAGATTGGGAGCCAGTTCCCTATAATGAGGTGAGGTGGTCAGTTCCCTATAAAGAGGTGGGGCAGACAGTTCCCTATAATGAGGTGAGGTGGTCAGTTCCCTATAACGAGGTGGGGAGCCAGTTCCCTATAATGAGGTTAGGTGGTCAGTTCCCTATAAAGAGGTGGGGCAGACAGTTCCCTATAATGATGTGAGGTGGTCAGTTCCCTATAAAGAGGTGGGGCAGACAGTTCCCTATTATGAGGTGAGGTGATCAGTTCCCTATAACGAGGTGGGGAGCCAGTTCCCTATAATGATGTGAGGTGGTCAGTTCCCTATAACGAGGTGGGGAGCCAGTTCCCTATAATGATGTGAGGTGGTCAGTTCCCTATAACGAGGTGGGGCAGACAGTTCTCTATAATGAGGTGAGGTGGTCAGTTCCCTATAACGAGGTGGGGCAGACAGTTCCCTATAATGAGGTGAGGTGGACAGTTCCCTATAATGAGGTGAGGTGGTCAGTTCCCTATTACGAGGTGGGGCGGCCAGTTCCCTATAATGAGGTGGGGTGGACAGTTCCCTATAATGAGGTGAGGTGGTCAGTTCCCTATTACGAGGTGGGGCAGACAGTTCCCTATAATGAGGTGAGGTGGACAGTTCCCTATAATGAGGTGAGGTGGTCAGTTCCCTTTAACGAGGTGGGGAGCCAGTTCCCTATAATGAGGTGAGGTGGTCAGTTCCCTATAACGAGGTGGGGCAGACAGTTCCCTATAATGAGGTGAGGTGGTCAGTTCCCTATAACGAGGTGGGGCAGACAGTTCCCTATAATGAGGTGAGGTGGTCAGTTCCCTATTACGAGGTGGGGAGACAGTTCCCTATAATGAGGTGAGGTGGTCAGTTCCTTATAACTTGACGTCATCTTGTTCAGATTCATGGCATGAACGTTTAAGCAAGAACGGGATGGTACAATCTATTCTGATTCTGGGGTAGTGGATCGAGCATCTATCTTATTTTTGACAAGGGCGAAAAACTAGAAGGACCGGTGCAATTGTTAACAATCCCGTGGAGGTTCGAGATATAAACGAGCAGGCCGTAAAGGCGGCTGCTCAGGTTAAAGTTAACATACTAACTATTTGTAGCATGTATAAATCCAGTCGGCACATGTGGCTGAGGGATAGTGAACACAAAACCGCAGTCCAGCAAATTGGGTTCAAAATCAGCCGCAAGCGATTTCGAAGCAGGCCGCCTTGCGTTGATTTTCAAAATAATATACAAGCCGGTAGTTCAGGTTGCAATGCCAAATAAGTGAACGTATAAATTACCTGTGAAAATCAGTTTCCCCAATGATGGAGTTGATTGTGGCGTCCTGTAAAAACCATGCCACTAACTTTAGTGTAATTCTGACATAAACACATCTGGGTTCTCGTCGTTGCTACGGAGTTAGAGATAGAAGGTGACTTGCGTACTAACGGAATTATCCGTGTGTAACTAAACTGATCCTTTACAAAGCAAATCAAGGGAGGCCAGCGTGGCCGAATGGAAAGGAGCGTTAGATTGTAAACATCCGTTATACTGAAGGCGAGGTAGCAGGTTCAATCCCTACACCGGTCAGTTGAACTAAAATATTGAACTCTTGTCTTGTTTTTTAATGTTGCATGTCCCTTACAGAACGTTGCAGTCAAGACCAGCATTTTTCAGCTGCTGTTGATGTACTAGGCAAGTTTTACGTTTAGTAGTTTGCCATTGATTTCTAAACGAGCGGCTCACATACCCCCGCAAGTTATCTGCGCAGCGCTAACCTCTGCCGATTCTCGCAGCTGCTGTTTTCCCCACGTGGATATATGGGATTACGTACAATGTCGTTCCTTGGCCAGGGCGACCGGCTGTCTTGACTTAGGGAGGTAAATTACAAATACCTCAGAAGTCGGACTGGGTTCGCTTGATGGCGTGAAGCAGTGGTAATAGGGAAAGCTATAAATCAGTTCAGCACAGACTACACTCGAGTACAAAGAGAGCGGGGGGGGGGGGGAGGAGTAAACTAAGCAACGATGGCACTACTGCTAAAGCCCGAGAGGCAAGTCTTAGCCGTGCCAGATACTGCGAGCAGTGGTTTGATCACTCGCCTAAACTAATCAAGTCGGCGTGGCCTCGGTCTATGCGTGACGCGAGTAACATTATCTACACAGATCATCAAGGACGCTTCCAACTGGCCCATAGCTGAATCAACAAACGCTGAGCGTTATAAGATGAACTTTATATTTAACAGTAGTAACAGCAGTAAAGTCGGCTCCCTGGCCGAGGGGTTAGCAGCTTTCTCCGTAATCCCGAATACTCTCGTGGTTGACTTGAGTGCACGAGAATTGGAAGCGGTTCGAGTCGCACCATTGACTTATGAGAGTATGGAGCCGGTCGCTAAGAAAGTCGTGGCGTGCTGATGAGCGTAATCTAGCCTAGGAATCAACATACAGCTGAAAGATGCTAATGTTGACCGCAATATCCTGAAACAGGATGGAAACGCGGAAAAAATCCAAGCAGAAAAGCTGTAGCAACAGCAGTAGTAACAGCAACAGTAACAGCCCGTAGTAGCAGCCGTAGCAGCAGCAGTAGTAGCAGCTGTAGAGGCAGCAGTAGCAACAACATTAGTGACAGCCGTAGTAACAGCGGTAGTAAGAGCTGTAGTAACAGCCACAGTGACAGCAGTAACAGCCGAAGTAACAGCAGTTTTTTTTTATAAATTCGCATATCCTTTACAGGACATCGCTGTCAACACCAGCATCTTTCAGCAGATTGTTGATTTCTTGGCAAGATTACGCTCAGTAGTTTGCCATTGCTTTCTGAACGGCCGGCTCAGTTATCCCGCAAGTCACCAACGCGGGGAGAACCGCTTCCAATTCTCGCGCGCTGCGTTACCCTGCGTGGATAAACGCGGATTACGGAGAAAGACGTGTAACCCCTCGGCCAGAGAAACCGGCAGTAACAGCACTAGTAACTCAATATATAATAATATAGGGAGAGGAGACTTCTTATAGGGAGATTTCATGTTGTTCAACATGTAACAACCGTAATAACAGTAGCAGTAACAGCTGTAGTAACGGCAGTAGTAATAGCAGTGATAACAGCTGTAGTAACAACTTTGGCCCATGCAACCATTGACCATATGTTCAGAATGTCATTCCCCTCTTTCGTATTTCCTCCCTATAACCACCCCCCCCCCCCTTTTTTTTTTAAAAACACAGTATACGTAAAACTGGAAGCTAAATTTAATAATAATACTAGAACACGTCTACATAAAACGTGATTTGCAGGTCTACTTAGGTTATAAAACGAATTTTAGAAGAGCGAGAAGTACATAATTGTAAAGTTTGGAGGGAAAAACAATATCAAGTAATCGGTTTTTGTATTAATGCGATCTTGAAGTAATCTTAATTTCCCCCCCCCCCCCACCCTTCCCCGGAAACCCGAAAATTGGGGGGGGGGGAATGGGAATTCCCCACGGGTTAAGAACCACTGGTCTAAAGGATGTGAATTTGAAACAGATGCACACCCAAATGTGACAGACTGAACTGTGAGGTTCACAGCTCGGTGTGACAGACTGAACTGTGAGGTTCACAGCTTGGTGCGACTCATTGACCTGTGAGGCTCATAGCTTGGTGTGACACACTGACCTGTGAGGTTCAAAGCTTGTTGTGACACACTGACCTGTGAGGTTCATAGCTTTGTGTGACACTGACCTGTGAGGTTCATAGCTTAGCGTGACACATGCTTCAAGAAAGAGGAACGAAGAAGGAGAGTTTAACAGTAAAAAGTCAAAATCAAAGGGAGGGTAGCATGATCACCCATTGAGTCCCACCTAATCTGAAAAGACCCTAGCATAGTAGTTAGTTAATTAGTTAGTCGCGGTTCCAACTTCACGACAACGGGTCGTCCCCATTGTGCCCCGTTCCTGTGCCAGTGAATATCACACAAAATGCTCCTCACTGCCCAATGTGAAAAGTGGAACAGACAGGAGTCTCGGCAAGCCAACAGCCCGCACAGGTACACTGTGCATAATGCCGCCATCAGAATGCCAACACAAAAGTCCTCCACGAAAAATACAGTTCATCGTCAATGGAATCGACAGTCACCAGAAAGACTTCACTGACCTGGGTCTTATCCCACATGGCTCGGTCTCCCTCCGTAGGGTGACCCACCGAAAGCGCCGCACAAAGCACGAACTTCGTAGCTCCAGCGACGACTCCTGAAAAAATGCACCCCTGAACCGAAAAGGTAAAATGGTTAATTCAGCAACAGCCGGCCGCCATCGTTCCGAACATTACATGTATAGAATAACCAAAGAAAAATCAGTATTTCACAAAATGAGGAATATTGTCGTCTTTATACCTTTGTCAATCTAGGTGATAAAAAGATGTCTGAAATAATAACAAGAATGCGACAGGGATGCCTTTGTCATTTGTATTTCTTAAATGATTGATTGATTGAAAACCAAAGACTGGGTTGTAAAGAAAACAACAAGCTGTAGGGTTTGCTGACGAGACTGCCCTTAAGTCCCACAAAGGAAATCAAGTACAAGATAAATTAAACACACTTGAAGGGAGGTCACAACAATGAGTTATACAACTCACTAGGGAAAGATTCAGATAATGGGAATTTATTAAGATAACAATGTCTCCTTCGATGAAACCGCTCTTCATGACATAGAATCATACACATAGTTACGTGGCAGTCTAGACAAAGGTGGGGGGACAGACAAAGATAACTAAACAAGAAAACAACAGGAAGGTGGGTTTTTGCAGCACT
Organism: Cepaea hortensis; assembly: GCA_963921405.1. Classification (NCBI taxonomy): domain Eukaryota; kingdom Metazoa; phylum Mollusca; class Gastropoda; order Stylommatophora; family Helicidae; genus Cepaea; species Cepaea hortensis. The sequence goes on from OY992890.1 coordinate 12,530,810, forward strand.
TGGGAATCTATGACAGTCAAAACAAATACAGTTTAGGCGTACACGTAGAATATGTAACTCTGGCACCAGATTAGTACTGCTATATGGGTTGGGCACCCAGAGAACGGCAAAAGACCCAACACAGCACAGAGAGTCATCGACCAGTGTCTGCGCCGAATGAAGTTAGTTGCATATTATTTACAGGACGTCGCAGTCAACCCCAGCATTTTTTGTCTGTTTGTGATTTCTTGACAAGTTTATGTTCAGTAGTTCGCCATTGCTTTCTTAACGACCAGCACTCATATAATTTTATTTAAAAAAAGCAACGCAAGGCGGTCTGCTGCCAAATCTTCCGCAGCTGTGTTTCGAACGCGGCATGCGGGATTACGATTTACGCCCGAAACACTTCGCCACAGAGACGATCTGCGCAGAATAGAAGGACTACGATATTATGCCAGAATCACTGACGCGTGGTTTATGGAGAGAACTAAACCAATCCCAGCGAACCCTAGAGCCCAGGAGATGGCGCTGGCACTGGATACCACGCAACGTCAGAAAACCTATACCGGTCAGTAGGACTACTGTGTTGGCTTCTCGTCCGTCTCTCTCTCTCGCTCTCTCTCTCTCTATATATATATATATATATGTCAAAGACTTAGGAGAAAGCTCTAAGCTAAGGAGAGCTAAAATAGAGCTCAGGAAGAGGGCAAGTGACGTAACAGGATAGGAGACCAGACAGAAGAGACACCAACGCTATTAATAGCTATAACGGGACACACTTGTGTCAACAAGGAGGGCAACCAGTGCAGATGAGCTGGGGTTATCCAAAAGACTGGGGAACCCAGTTCACGAGATAGGACCAAGTAACTTTGGTCAACACAGCCCAGTGCCCAGCACGTAAACCAACGAACGCACGCTGAGCTAATTGCCTGTGGCTGAACACACCACGCTCAGCGAGCTCAGACAGAGACCGGGACGGCGTAGGAATCAGACGTGTATCCGCTAGGGATACTTTGTTGTTGTTAAGGACAGTATAATAGTTATATAGTTTAGCTTAGCTTCAGTAGTTATAATATTAATATCATCTCCTCATTCCATCTTATCTTCATCACATCCTATGATGATTAATACCGTTGTGGTATTCCGCTCGTGGAGCTATTGTATGATCAGCTCCGAATAAACATGTATCCTTTTGCAAACAATACGAGTTGTCACTTTCGTGTAGTGCAAAAGAAGGGAATCCTTGTATGCCTGTCGCAAGTGAGTTGCTGACAATATATATATATATATATATATATATATATATATATATATATATATATATATATATATATATATATATATATATATATATATAGAGAGAGAGAGAGAGAGAGAGAGGAGGTAGGGAGGGAGAAAGAGAGAATGTACTTTGTCTGGAACCTACAGGAGGGTCTAAAAACACAGGGAGACGACATGAATACTATGGGGAGGAATTGGAGGAAGCTGTAGAGGGTGGCGAAAGATATGATACTGTTTAATGATAGTTGATTCAGGGCTTATACTTCATTAGGGGATACAACGGAAGAAGAAGAAGAAGAAGAAGAAGAAGAAGAAGAAGAAGAAGAAGAAGAAGAAGAAGAAGAAGAAGAAGAAGAAGAAAGATAAGGTGAAGGAGGAAGAGAAGAAGAAGGAGAAGAAGGAGGAGGAAGAGGAGGAAGAAGAAGATGAAGAGGAAGTAAGAAGGAAGGAGATGGAGGAGAAGAAGAAGACTACGACGACTAGATTAACGAGTGGCTGTTAACACAAAAAATCGCCAGTCTCCTGTCAACTGATGACCCGTGTTATTGTTGTTATGTCGTTACCATGGCGCTGGCGGTTTGTTTACATATCTCAGTCTGGACGTGGAGCAATTAGGTCACATCAATCCATTTTCTGCTGGTATTTTAAGCCGGAGTTCAGAGTCCATGACTCATAAAAAACACCGGGCTCATCTTCAGTAAAAGAAACATGTTTAACAATAACTCCGAGAATGGTTTCGGCCCCTTTAGCTTTCATTATCATCACCACCACCATCACCACCACCATCACCATCATCACCACCACCACCACCACCATCATCATCATCATCACCACCACCACCGTCATCATCATCATCATCATCATCACCACCACCACCGTCATCATCATCATCATCATCACCATCATCATCATCATCATCATCATCATCATCATCATCATCATCATCATCATCATCACCACCATCATCATCATCATCATCATCATCATCATCACCACCGTCATCATCATCATCATCATCATCATCATCATCATCATCATCATCATCATCACCATCATCATCATCATCATCATCATCATCATCACCATCATCATCATCATCATCATCATCACCATCATCATCATCATCATCATCACCATCATCATCATCATCATCATCATCATCATCATCATCATCATCACCACCATCATCATCATCATCATCATCATCATCATCATCATCATCACCATCATCATCATCACCACCATCACCATCATCATCATCATCATCATCATCATCACCACCATCATCATCATCATCATCATCATCATCACCACCGTCATCATCATCATCATCATCATCACCACCACCGTCATCATCATCATCATTATCACCACCACCACCGTCATCATCATCATCATCATCATCACCACCACCACCGTCATCATCATCATCATCATCATCATCATTTGCCTTGCCGATTAGCGTTAGCGATTATGGTTCGCCATCTCACGCGGTAACCATAATTTTGGGTTTGCTGAAACGCTGATTCCTCGTTCAGACAGCAATGGCAGACTACTGGACGTACAATTGCCTAGAAAGTCAATCCGGGGTTGGGGGTTGATCACAATGTCCCGCAAAGAACACGCAGAAATTTGTGCTGTGCTTTTAATCCGGTGTGCTCAACGGTTTAAGGACCATTGATGCAGAGAGAGAGAGAGAGAGAGAGAGAGAGAGAGAGAGAGAGAGAGAGAGAGAGAGAGAGAGAGAGAGAGAACAAGAGAGAAAGGTAACTCTGTTAAACGCTTTCAGGATCGCTGGTGTAGATGTGTGTTTAACAGTTTTAGGATCGCTGGTGTAGAGAGAACAAGAGAAAAGAGTAAGCGAGTTTAACAGTTTTAGGATCGCTGGTGTAGATGTAAGTTTAACAGTTTTAGGATCGCTGGTGTAGATGTAAGTTTAACAGTTTTAGGATCGCTGGTGTAGATGTGTGTTTAACAGTTTTAGGATCGCTGGTGTAGAGAGAACAAGAGAAAAGAGTAAGCGAGTTTAACAGTTTTAGGATCGCTGGTGTAGAGAGAACAAGAGAAAAGAGTAAGCGAGTTTAACAGTTTTAGGATCGCTGGTGTAGATGTGTGTTTAACAGTTTTAGGATCGCTGGTGTAGATGTGTGTTTAACAGTTTTAGGATCGCTGGTGTTGATGTATGTTTAAGTTTTAGGATCGCTGGTGTAGATGTGTGTTTAACAGTTTTAGGATCGCCGGTGTAGATGTGTGTTTAACAGTTTTAGGATCGCCGGTGTAGATGTGTGTTTAACAGTTTTAGGATCGCCGGTGTAGATGTGTGCTTAACAGTTTTAGGATCGCTTGTGTAGATGTGTGTTTAACAGTTTTAGGATCGCTGGTGTAGATGTGTGTTTAACAGTTTTAGGATCGCTGGTGTAGATGTGTGTTTAACAGTTTTAGAATCGCTGGTGTAGATGTGTGTTTAACAGTTTTAGGATCGCTGGTGTTGATGTATGTTTAAGTTTTAGGATCGCTGGTGTAGATGTGTGTTTAACAGTTTTAGGATCGCCGGTGTAGATGTGTGTTTAACAGTTTTAGGATCGCTTGTGTAGAGAGAACAAGAGAAAAGAGTAAGTGTGTTCAACTGTTTTAGGATCGCTGGTGTAGAGAGAACAAGAGAAAAGAGTAAGTGTGTTCAACGGTGTTAGGATCGCTGGTGTAGAGAGAACAAGAGAAAAGAGTAAGTGTGTTCAACGGTGTTAGGATCGCTGGTGTAGAGAGAACAAGAGAAAAGAGTAAGTGTGTTCAACGGTGTTAGGATCGCTGGTGTAGAGAGAACAAGAGAAAAGAGTAAGTGTGTTCAACGGTGTTAGGATCGCTGGTGTAGAGAGAACAAGAGAGTAAGGTAACACTGTTCAGCGGTTTGAGGCTCGCCGATGTAAGTAAAGAAGTAAATGAGCTTTCCCTGACGCTAATTGAGTATATGGAGGTACCCTATATATTTATAGAGCAATCGGCATTCAAGAGATTATGTGGCAACCTTATACCAGCCGCCTTCACTTCCCGATATATTCCTTATACCAATATCAAGCTGGACTGACTTGAAACTCCCATATCACTGTCACAAATTCGCCTTGAGGCAAATTCGAACCCATTACCAGCGGTTGGGCAGGCAAGCGTCTAAATAACAGCGCTACCACGGCTGGCACCGGTAGTGTGAGCAGATAGTTTACTTTAGTCCAGGGATCAACATCACGGCACACGGGTGTAACCCATATGTGCTCCGTTCTCCTCCTAACTCAAACATGAGTTTGGAAAAACTCAGCTCAGTGCACGAACTCCGTAGCACCGGCGAGGATCCTGAAAATACTTTGGGTAGATTGTTAACTCAAAATTTTGCCCTGGCAGCGCCGTTAGGCTACTCTTTTTCGATTTCAAACTGCCAAGGGGTTTTTTACGTGCGCAACAATACACACGAGCGTCCGATCTCACTACCCAGAGACCAGGGGAAATTTTATTACTAGAAGTCCACGTGAAAGAATCCCGGTCTTCACCGGGGCATGAACCCGGGACCTCCAGCACTCGAGGCGGACACCATACCTCGAGACCACGCAGCTCCCAGTGTGAGCAGACTTATACAGAAATGTAACTTCCCTCAATAGTTTGAGAATCACTGATCCAGCCAGAACGACAGAGGAGGCAACTCTGCTCACCGGTTTATCACACCGCGCGGCCATTTTGTTTGACACAATCACATGACATGGCCAAAATAGTTTCACTATAATTTATCCATGTCACGTTAGGCCCGTCCACGACACGGGGGGAGTCCCCATCCATCACGTGGCACAAGTGACCCACTCACACGCGAGTATGGGAACCATGTCCACCAGCACACGACAACATGAATGAGCTGATTTGCGCTCTGTCGCCTGATGTCCATCCAACGGTCGTATAAAGTAGGCGCTCGCGTCTCGTCCAGGCATATTTCATGTCTGTTCATGGAATGGAATCTGATGATAATTAAATTGTGGACATAGTTCTTGGTGCTAATACTTTGTTGACGAAACGTGCCGGAGTCAACAATAGGTACTCAATACAAAGTAGCATGTACGTTTACAGTAAGGCATGTTAAGTGGTACACATGAAATAGAGTGGCACAATAGAGTAGTAATCTACAAGAGGCTATGTTTACACACTATATCTGTATGGCATTGCAATATAACGTAACCCTTGTTTACACACAACATATGCATAAAGTAGCAATCTACAGTATTCCTTGTTTACACACACAATTTCTATAAAGTAGCAATATTGTTTACACACAACATATCTATAAAGTAGCAATCTATTTCCACTAGTATTAAGATTTAACAATTAAAGAATAGCAATCTATCTTGTGGTATATTTACAAAGTTCACACACACACACACACATATATACACACACACACGCGCGAGAGCGTGCAGTACAAATGTACAGAGTAGCAATCTACATTAGGGTATATTTACACAGTAAAAGTTTATAACTTACTATATTCAGTTATATTTACACAGTAAAAGTTTATAACTTAATATATTCAGTTATATTTACACAGTAAAAGTTTATAACTTACTATATTCAGTTATATTTACACAGTAAAAGTTTATAACTTACTATATTCAGTTATATTTACACAGTAAAATTGTATAGATTAGCAATCTATATTCTGTTATATTTACACAGTAAAAGTGTATAGATTAGCAATCTTTTATTTGGTTATATTTACACAGTAAAAGTGTACTGATTAGCAATCTACATTCGGTTATATTTACACAGCAAAAATGTGTTGATTAGCAATCTACATACAGGGTGTTTGTAAAGTCTCACGACACTTTGTATGTAGAACGAATTTGAGAAATGAAGTACACGATGTCATCAAAAAATGTGCTCCACAGTCCTCCATGAAGCAATATGCAGCAAATGGCTGTCGTCTGCTGGGATAATTCTGTGCACTCCTAACAGAATGGTGATATCAACGGAAGAAAGAAAATTCTACATACAAAGTGTAGTGAGACTTTACAATTGCAGTACACTGTGCGGTGCCTATCAATGCCAGAGTCATATGGTCAAGACACGTACAATACAGCCTGGAGATGGACTGGATCCCGTGTCCATAAAACTGGCAGACGAGTGGACAATCTATCGCGAGCTCCAAGTTTAGATAGTACAACCTGGAGATAATTATCTCAACAAAGACCATCTTTTATTCGATAAAGGCGCTGTCGTGTCCGACATAGGACGCTGACAGTTAGGAGATATCTATCACGTTTCAATAAAACAACAATAAAATAACGGCAATATTCAGAAAGCCAGTTACTTAATGTTAAGGAGGTCAGTATGGCCGAATTGATAAAAGTGCACGTTCTTAAACGTCCAGTGTGCTGATGCCGAGGTAGTGGGTTTAACCCTTATAATGTCAGTTGAACTAAAATGTTGACTTCTCGTCCTTGGCTAGGCGACGTAAATTACAAATACCTCAGGAGTAGGAGTGGGATCGCCTGATAGCGAGGGACACTGGTAATAGGGAAAGCTAATCCACACACACAAATTAGTCCAGTGAACTAGAAGTAGTAGCATGTGTATGGACTACGCTTGAGTTCAAAGCGAGCGAATGTAAAATAATAATAACAATAATAATAATAATAAAAAACTTAATGTTAAAAACAAAGAATAGAAATAAGGACATTCTAGAACAGTGGTTCTCAACTGGGAGGGAGTATTTCAAGATCGCGTTAATACAAGAACCGATTACTTGATATTGCTTTTCCCTCCATACTTTACGGTTCTGTACTTCTTGTCCTTCTGAAATTCGTTTTATGTTGTTTGTCCATCAAGAATGATGATGACCATTCATTTCATCCAGCGGGGTTGAAAGTATGGAGTCGTGAATTCTAAGATGGCTGATAAGGCCTATTTTGGCTCGAAATGTTCTTTGACAATGTGGGCAAAAAATGCTCGACGTTCCAGGAGGAGGATCTTCTGCAGTGGTATTTCTGCCCAACCTTTTCTTCACAGCTCTTGCAGTCTTGGTTGCTTCACAAGTGACTCCATTTGGTCTTTGGCAGCAGTCTCCCAGGTGTTAAGATGAATTCCAAAAGGGTTCAGTAAGATTTTCAGAGTGTCTTTAAAGCTTTTCCTATGGCCGCCTTGTTAGCGTTTACCACAACGCAGCTCGCCGTAAAAAATTCGTTTAGGGTGCCTGTGATCAAATTCGATAATTCGTTTTATAACGTAAGTAGAACCGCAAATCACGTTTTGTGTAGACGTCTAGATTTGTTCTAGTATGTGTTATTAAATTTAGCTTTCATATTTACGTATACTGTGTAGAGGCGGGGTGAATTTATATAAAGGAAATACGAAAGGGGGGGGGGGGGGGGTTGGCGTTCTAAACAAATGGTGAAGGGGTGCATGGACCAAAAAGGGTTGAGAACCACTGTTTTGGAAAGATATCAATATAAACACGGTACCGGAGAAAGACACTTGTTGACTCTCTGGTTGGTGGAACCTATTGAAGACTGAGCCTAACCCTTATGTCCCACATACGTACAGGTCATCTAGGCCTAGTACTTGCCTCAATCTGAGTGAGGTTTTTGCAGACTTTGAACCCGGTGCCTAATTAGCATCCCAGCAGGGATTGTGTTGGAGAAGTCTCCTTTTTGTAATGGAGGTGGAAGCAGTAACAGCGGTATTCCGTTGGCTAGAGGAGACCACTGTAACACATACTGCATTCATTACGGACTCAAGGAGTATGCTAAGTAAGGTGTAAGGTGGAGAAAGGAATGCTTCGTGTGGACTGGCTATCAAAGATTGTGAGAACAGTGTCCCTGGCCATGCGGGAATGCGGGGGGAATGAACAGGCTGATACTGATAGGCTGACAGGGAATCCATCTCTTGATGGTAGATTACATATGGACAAGGGAAAGATGGTCGAGCGCCTGTGGAACCAGGTGGAGAGGGCGGGGGAACAGACTGAAAACTCGTATGTGGAAAGAATGACATTGCGGGGGATCGGCAGGGGTTCTGGAAGAATCTCAAAACTGAGAGGGAAGACCTGGAGAACTTTCAATCAGATAGTGGTAGGAAAGATTATGTATGACTCTTCGCTGGCTGTTGAACGAGGAGACGGCGCGCGTATGGGAATGTCCTGAGTGCAGTGATGTCGGTTCTTAGCTCAACTCAACTCAACCCTCCTTCTGCTCTCAAAGTTCAGAAACCAGCGGGCCGTGCAGACCGATGCTGAAACTGTACCTGCAACGAGGCATTCAGACGTAACCTTGTCATTATTCGCCACAGCACACACGGACCAGCTGAGATTAGGCTTGAGTTGGGCATGTCCTTCGGGGGTTTAAGGTATTTCATGACCAACAGACTCCACCCTAATGCCCAGACGGAGCTGATGGAAATCCACATGAGAAAGACCAGGCATTTAGGTCACATCACCAGGACATAGTGGTGTACTGAAATGGAGGGAAACATTGATGGTAGAAAATAGCCTGTGGGGGTTAAAGAGTAAATGGACAGACGCGGTTAAAATATGGCAAGGGCGTTGGCTAACAGAATGTACAAGGAAGGCTCCGAATATGAAGTGCTGGGGACTCAATAAAGCCAACCTGATAGCTTAGAATGATGATGATGATGTCTGATTACATCTGAATGTGCAATAGGTAGTTGAGAGTGAAGTCAAGAAAAAGTAGGTGAAACAACCATGAGCTGAATATGTTTTAGACGAATCATAATCATCTTCCACGTTTGCCGTTAAGCGACATGGGGAGGAATAGTTGACGTTCCAGCCGCTGGATAGTGTCATTCAGTGTGATTGTACAATGTCTTTGACGTCAAAATATTTTCTTCTCGGGCATCCTCTTGCTCTCTTATCAGATCTTCTTTAATGTAGCGCCAGTGCTGGTAGTTGATGGTGTTATATTCTAGCAAGATGGCGAACTATTCGATCTTTTGACTTTCAATACACGTGGATATGTGACACAAGGTGTTGATACCACAGTCTGTGTGATAAAATAATTTCTTACTCCATCTCGTATAGTTAAGTTGCCAGTTCTCCTTAAGCATCTCATCTTTACACGCATGCCCTAGCAAAATGCCATAATTTCTGATAGTGACATTTCAGTACTGATGTCTGTCGTGTTAGTTATAATTTCTGATGGTAGCTTTTTATTACTTTTATGCTAGTTATAATTTCTGATAGCGTCTTTTTTATCATTGATATCTGTCATGTTAATTGTAATTTTTGATAGTGGCGTTTTAGTAATGACATCTTGCACGTTGTACTTTGATACATTGGCTTATTACTTACTGACAGCTCTGAGGTTATAATGTTTGACTGGTTCATGTCTAGCTGATGTCCATAAGTCACAAACACTGACCCACTGACTGACAATAGCACCACTGACCGTGACATAAATCTGTCCCACTTTACGGCTAAGTCACACGTCAAACAAACCTACTTATGATCTAATCAGGAGTGACAAGAGGAACGGAGACAAGCAGGTCAGGAGCCAACAGCGTGTCATTCTAGGTGGAGCCTTTGACTGTTGATCTAATACCGACTGTGGATCTGCTGAGATCTGACGTTAGCTGCCGAACAAGATCCCTGGTGGAAAGTGGCTTGTGATGGCGCTGACCAAGAGAGTCCTCATACATTTACTTATGCTGCATTTCGCCACAGGTTGGTTGGCAACATGTGGCATAGTTAATCTTCTTTTTCTTCGCTCTCTTCTTCTTCTTATAGTCCATGTCGCGTTGTGATGTTGATCATGGTTGTAAACAACCCTCTGTTTCGTGTACTGTCAATCATTTCTGATATTGATGTTTCTCTATGCCATGACGTCAAACTGCCTAACATCCTTTCTTGATATTGATGTTCCTCTATGCCAAGATGTCAAACATCCTCTCTTGATAATGATATTTCTCTATGCCATGAAGTCAAACTGTCTAACATCTTCTCTGTATGTTGATTTTCCTCTATGCCATGACGTCAAATTGTCTAACATCTTCTCTTGATATTGATGTTCCTCTATGCTATGACGTCAAATTGTCTAACATCCTCTCTTGATATTTATGTTCCTCTATGCTATGACGTCAAACTGTCTAACATCTTCTCTTGATATTGATGTTCCTCTATGGTAAGATGTCAAACTGTCTAACATCTTCTCTTGATATTCATGTTCCTCTATGACAAGATGTCAAACTGTCTAACATCTTCTCTTGATATTGATGTTCTTCTATGGCAAGATGCCAAACTGTCTAGCATCGTCTCTTGATATTGATGTTCCTCTATGGTAAGATGTCAAACTGTCTAACATCTTCTCTTGATATTCATGTTCCTCTATGACAAGATGTCAAACTGTCTAGCATCGTCTCTTGATATTGATGTTCCTCTATGGTAAGCTGTCAAACTGTCTAACATCTTCTCTTGATATTCATGTTCCTCTATGGCAAGATGTCAAACTGTCTAACATCTTCTCTTGATATTGATGTTCCTCTATGACAAGATGTCAAACTGTCTAACATCTTCTCTTGATATTGATGTTCCTCTATGGCAAGATGTCAAACTGTCTACCATCTTCTCTTGATATTAATATTCCTCTATGCCATGACGTCAAATTGTCTAACATATTCTCCTGATATTGTTCTTCTATGCAATGACGTCAAAGTGTTTCTTGTACTCCTGTGTGATATAGTGTTTCTTGTACGTCTCTGTGCGATGTAGTTGTTTCGTGTACTCCTGTGTGATATAGTGTTTCTTGTACGTCTCTGTGCGATGTAGTTGTTTCATGTACTCCTGTGTGATATAGTGTTTCTTGTACGTTTCTGTGCGATGCAGTTGTTTCATGTACTCCTGTGTGATATAGTGTTTCTTGTACGTCTCTGTGCGATGTAGTTGTTTCGTGTACTCCTGTGTGATATAGTGTTTCTTGTACGTCTCTGTGCGATGTAGTTGTTTCGTGTACTCCTGTGTGATATAGTGTTTCTTGTACGTCTCTGTGCGATGTAGTTGTTTCATGTACTCCTGTGTGATATAGTGTTTCTTGTACGTTTCTGTGCGATGCAGTTGTTTCATGTACTCCTGTGTGATATAGTGTTTCTTGTACGTCTCTGTGCGATGCAGTTGTTTCATGTACTCCTGTGTGATATAGTGTTTCTTGTACGTCTATGTGCGATGCAGTTGTTTCATGTACTCCTGTGTGATATAGTGTTTCTTGTTCGTCTCTGTGCGATGTAGTTGTTTCTTGTACGTGTGATAAAGCTGTTTCTTGTACGTACACGTACGTACGTACGTGCGTGCGTGCGTGTGTATGTAGTATAGCCTACTAGTGCTGCATGCCAGATTTGAGTGGCCATTATTCTTTTCCGCAGCGCAAGTATTAACGCACTTGATTCGGAAATGCTTGTTTCTCCCAGATCTCTTCTTGCCTACAGCCATCCTAGACAATAATTTCAGCATCACAACGAACATCCTCCGTAATTATCTGACCCAACTAGAAAAACATCTACATTTGTTCAATGGTATTTCCCTCAATTAAAAAAAAAAAAAAAACTGTCTTGAACATATGGATAATGGGCCTGCGCAAAATGGAAGGAATAACATGACAGAATCACCAATGTGGAGCTCATGGAGAGAACTAGACAAATACCAGTGAACCAAGAAGTGAAGCTGGCACTGGAAAGGGCATACATTGAGAACACTCGAGAATAGTATAACTAGCAAAGCCTTAGTTTCGAACTAACGGGGTTAAAAAGAAAGAGGACTAACCAAAAACTCCCGGAGAAGAGAAGTAGAAACAGAAATGTATAATATGGGTAGGATATGGGCAGAGCTGCAAAGGAGGGCTTGGCCTGAGTTGGTTGAGGGCCTATGCACCAATGGCGGATAGAGGGCGAAAGAAGAAGAGGGTGTACAGTGTCTCCTGTCACAGGGACATTAATGTGTTGAACAGGGCAGGACAAATGCCCGCAGAAGTCGGATGTGTCGGCCTAACGGCGCAAGAACGCAGCTCTGCTGTAAACAGGCACAACGCAATCACGCCAGAAAAAAGTATCCGGATGAACGAAGAAGAAGAAGAAGAAGAAGAAGAAGAAGAAGAAGAAGAAGAAGAAGAAGAAGAAGAAGAAGAAGAAGAAGAAGAAGAAGAAGAAGAAGAAGAAGAAGAAGAAGAAGAAGAAGAAGAAGAAGAAGAACAACAACAACAACAACAACAACAACAACAACAACAACAACAACAGAGCAGGGGTTTGAGAGGTCACAAGGCCAGATGTGTCGCTTTGGTTGCATCGATTCTGTCTTTACAAGGCCAGATGTGTCGCTTTGGTTGCATCGATTCTGTCTTTACAAGGCCAGATGTGTCGCTTTGGTTGCATCGATTCTGTCTTTGCAAGGCCAGATGTGTCGCTTTGGTTGCATCGATTCTGTCTTTACAAGGCCAGATGTGTCGCTTTGGTTGCATCGATTCTGTCTTTACAAGGCCAGATGTGTCGCTTTGGTTGCATCGATTCTGTCTAAAGTATCCTTGACTTTTGGTAGCAAGACCGGAGATGAGAAATTTGTCTACATGTTAAGCGCAGAACAAGACTTCCCATTGCAAAAGTAATCATTAGGCAAGAAGGAAAACATATTCACCAATAAAACGCTGTGAGAAAAAGAGTGCTAAAATGTTACACAGGACTTATAGCGGTCCATGTGAAATATTGAAATACGCAGACAAATTAAGAAACATCTAATACAGTATGAGTGAACATGAGGTGTCTGAGGAAAATGCAAAGAATACCACAAACAGTTTTTTAAGAAACAACTGAAAACAGCACACTTATTAGACAAACTATTTTGTGTGGTCGTCATGAGAAGAAATAAAGTGGAAAACTTCTTGACAAATGGGGAATATGTATTCGAAAAGAGCAGCGGGGAAAACAAGGAGATAAATACTTTGATGACTTGGCCACAACTATAATCGGCTTCGAAAGTGAAACAGCGAGGTGTGTGGCACACATGAGGCGTGTTCAGGACACAATACTGAACATGGCTGGCCATCGTGGAAGAGATTTGGACCTCACCACGTAGTATACAACAGACAGCAATTAGATCATAAATCTGACAGAACGTACAATCAAGGCGAGAGACAGACAGCGTTGGAGACCCATTGCAGCCAACCTTCATTATGGAGACGGCACCTAATTAATTGATTGATAAGCGGGACAAGAATGCACAGCCAATCCAAGATTAGTGATCGTATGAGATGGGAAGCCATGACCGCCACCGCCTGTCGGCATGATACATAATGATAATGATTAAACAAACACTGCCTATGACACAAATCTCGGCAAGACATCTGTGTTATTACTTCTTCTCGACAAGCTGTATCAACTGAACACAAACATTACTTCACAACTTCTGAGTTAATTTGTGGCTAAACTTTAACGCCAAACTATTAGGTTCTTCTCAAACAAATAGCTCAACGGGAAGACACAGAGATGCAATCAATGTTTCAACGAGTGAGCGATAGCAATCAGTCTACATTGCTGGAAGTAAAACCACCAGTGCGTCTCAAGGAAATGATGCAGGGATAGGCAGGATTCTCATTTATCCGCGCTGATCACTGGAGTGTGTCACTCGATTGTTGTTGTCTGGGCAACAAAAAACAAAAAAAGTCCATAACGCAGTGACCGACTGAGGGAAAATGATGAGATTTAGTATATAACCTTATCATTATGTACACCCAACAGAGTTTTTTTTTGTAGTTGTTGGTGTTCTGTAGATTGGACAGCAAATGTCAATAATTGTTTATATGTGGTATATAAATTACGGGTCAGAGATCTCATCTCATCATGTTCCTCTTGTACCTTGCGGTGTCGAGGTGAAGTATAAACTTCGTGAGAGTGCCCGATTATGGGCTTCATATATCGATATTCCCATGGACTCTGCTATTCCCTCCGTCCAACGTTTACGTGGTCGGCCTCTTCCTGATTCCATCTGGTCTGTACATCATTGCTTGTGGTATGCTGTTGACTGGTAACCTACTTGCATGGCCAAACCATTTTACTTGCTTCTTTCTGATAAAATCTAGTGCTGCTTTAACCCCTACTTTAGTCCTGATTTCTTCATTTCTGATCTTATCTCTTCTTGATACATTGGATCAGAGATGAAGTGCATATTACGAAAAGCATTACATCTTCACATGGAAACATCAGTGTTCATTAACGATTATTCTCCGTGGAGCACGGGCATTTCCTTATGAGAAGCACGTCATATAATGGAAAGGAGTTCAGAGGTCGTTACCCGAATTGACGTGCGTTTTTGTAAAACAAGTTTGTTAGCGTGTATTCAATACATTTTCGCCAAAACATCAAAGAAAATTCACCGCTTGCACTATTTCACTTGCTTTTGGACTTAACAAAGACACATTCCTTGGGTGGGAGTAAATATAAGATAGCGGGAAAATGTTCATAACGATGCAACAGATAATTAAAAAGAAATTGAAAGTGAATGAGGGCAAACATTTGTGAACGCACCATAACAAGCAACTGCAGCCTGGCTCTGGCTTCCATTATGGACGTCAGTCAACATTTGTTATTACCCACGTTTAGTTGAGTTGAGCCGAGAACAGACATAACAGCACTCGAGACTTTCCCATACGTGCTCCGTTCACATCTTCAACAGCCAGCGAAGAGTCATTATACTAATGACACCTGTAGCAGTTTGATTATGTGTCCGACTGGTCTTTCCTCGGAGTCCCGAGTGTCGGCCAGGTCCTCTGGTCACTACCTCAAGCACTATTATCTCCCAAAGGTCCCCGACCACATCTGCCTTATCATGCACCAGTACCCCACCGAGTGGTGCAGACACAGCCAATCTGTCCGCCTGCTCGTTTCCCACAACACCAGCACGTCCTGGGGAAAAACAAACAATTCAACAGATGTTCTCTATTTTTGATTGTTGAATTGAAGCCTGCCACTCTGTTCCAAGCATTAAGGGCTTTGCACAAGACGGCCACTGCGAACAAAAACTTGAGGGCTCCAAAATGTTGATCTGCCAATAATCGTTTCCCTGATGGATGTGTCCTTATAGCAACCTACCTGTACATATATCTACAACTATGTCTGTCTGAGTGGCTGTCTGTCTACAGCCACTGGCACACAAACAGGCATACAGACAGAAGGGACTTTATTTGAAACAGATTCCGCTGTGTCGATAGACAGGCGTGGAGAGACGTAACTTTATTTTCGCATGTTAACAATTAGTTGTGCGTATGTGTCGCGAGCGAAAAAAAAAAAAAAAACACACACACACACTGCTGGGCGGACGGACCGAGAGAGAGAGAGAGAGAGAGAGAGAGAGAGAGAGAGAGAGAGAGAGAGAGAGAGAAAGAGAAAGAGAGAGACAGAGACAGAGAGAGAGAGAGAGAAAGAGAGAGACAGAGACAGAGAGAGACAGACAGACAGAGACTGATAGACAGACAGGCGAGCTAGCGGGCGGGCTGAAGGAAGGACGGACGAACGGAGGGACGGACAGACAGACAGAACGAACGAACGAACTTTATTTTCAAAGGGTCACAAATTGGACACGCAGGCCCGTCTTACATATGGGCCTTCCAAACATTCATCTTTTCGTTCATCAATTATGTATTGTGCATGTTACTTTCACATAGGAAAGAAAAATATTGTCAAATGAATGTTGTACACATAAACAATGGGTATTACCTTGTTATGAAACAGACAGACAGACAGACAGACAGACAGACAGACAGACAGACAGACAGACAGACAGGCAGACAGTTAGATAGATAGATAGATAGATAGACAGACAGACAGACATTCAGACAGACAGACAGACAGACAGACAGACAGATAATATACATTAGAATACAGCTATGTTTTAATATTCCAGGATTGGTCATTCGAAGGAAAACCGAGGACTTCCCACTGACCGGGTGCCAAAGCAACCCGTTAGACTTGCTGTTCATTGCTGATGTTGGAACACAGAACCCAGAAACTCTAGGCACCGACCACTACCGCAAACAGATGAGGTTCTTCTCCATGCTTCTCGACGTCTTCCTGCCAGCCTCAGAGACCAACCTCTCCAGGGTGAAGGTGGCGTTGCTTGCCTCAAGCGCCACTGGCCGCCCGCCCAGGCACAGGCTCAATCACCGGTTTGATTTCAACACGTTCTCAAGCAAACACAGTCTCAAGGCGGCCGTTGAAAATGACTCTGTGGAAGCTGTATCAATCTCGTTTCCAATCTCTTCAGCGTTGTACGCTATGCAGGACTACTTCAACGACTCAACATACGGAGCCCGACCAGACTCCCAACACATCATTGTCATGGTTGTCAACGGAGACAAACCCTTGCAGGTCAACCGCAGCGACGACTTAAAGGCATTGAACTACACGGACGTCAAACTGCTAGTGGTTCTGGTGGGGTCGGAGTCCAATGTGATTTTCTCCATGTTTCCTAGCAACAACCTGGTCCAGGTGACTTCTTTCAACGATCTCATGCAGAACCAGATGATTCCTATCATGCTGTGTCTGGACTGTCACAGCGAGTGGTTCCGGTTCAAGGCAGATAGCGACGCCAATGCCATCTCCAACATATCCTGTTACCGAGTGTTATACAGTCCGGAGCCTACCAACTGGGTTCAGGCGGGGGAGGAGTGTGTAGGTGCTGAATCCGAGCTCGTTTCAATAGAGACATTGGAGGAGCTGAGTTTTCTCAGAACAGCTGTGCCTTCGAGGATCCAGGAGATTCTGAATCTAACTGGCGATTCCAACACCTCGGTGGATGTATTTATTGGTCTCAAGCGTGATTCCAGCAGCTACTCCGCCAGGTTTCGTTGGGTCAATGACCTGCCCCTGACCTATACCGCCTGGGATGGGGGAGAACCTCTGGGAGGTCATATTCAAGGGTGCGTTGTTTGGAACTTCAACCTAACGGTGTACGCCGACGCCACTTCTGAAGACATTGTATCGCTGACTTTTAACTCCCTGCAGAACCACACCAACTACCAAAGTGAGGGAGATGCTTGGTTCAGTGTTGGGTGCGGCCACAAGACGGCCAGGTTCTACCTATGTGAATCTAAGAAAGCACCAGCATTTCGTAATGGCCGCATGCCAAGAATTCCAAGACCAAGCGAAACGAGGGTAAGGGCAGCCATAGCTCGGAGTGAGTTAGGCCTTAAAACGGAATATACCGAAACTTACGGCTATGTGACATCCCTGGTAGCAGTGTCCAGCCAGATCGTGTCCAGTGACAACCCCTCCAAGTTTACAATATTCGTAGACCACGATTACCAGAACAGGATGTCCTCCAGCAACATCCTCATGTTCTCCTGCCAAGACACAGTACACACCAAGATCCCCTACGCCCTGGTATGCGATCACGTTAATCATTGTCAGAATAAACGAGACGAATCCATCTGCAATTACCGAAAGTGCGACGCCATGGCCGAGTTTACTTGCAACTCGGGGCAGTGTGTGCCCCAAGAAGCCCGCTGTGATCTGTTCCCGGACTGCGTGGATAGAAGTGACGAAGACAAATGTATTAAATGTCGAAACGGTCTGTGTCACGACGGACGTTGTATGCCCAAACACTGGTTCGCAGACGGCGAAGTGGACTGCAACGCGTGTACCTCAAGGGGATATGTCAAAGCTGAAATGCAATCTGTGTCCGATGACAACATAGGTCAGTGTGTGTTTACGTGTAACAGAACCCAGTGTACTTACATATCAATGCTAGGAGACGGGGTAGTGGACTGCACAGGTCCTGAAGGCCCTTTAGACGAAACAATCGGTGGACTGGAGTCCACCACATGCTATGAAAAAGAGGATAACATTTCTAACATCTACAACAACTGGGCACCTAGGTGTGTGTACGTCAAAGACAGGTATGACGGCCTTCTTGGCTGCAGAGATCTGGGGCATCTGCAGCAGTGTGAAGACTTTGCTTGTTCTGAAGGTTATGTCAAATGTCCCAAGTCATACTGCATCCCAATGCATTATGTAACCAATGGAATATACGACTGCGCCAATGGCGAGGATGAAACGTTTCCGCTGGATTGCTCCGGCAGCTTCAAATGTGTCCAATCCCCGATCTGTGTCCATCCGGACAACGTGTGTGATGGACACCCGCACTGCCCGCAGGGAGATGATGAACTCAACTGCCACATCTCCTGTATGCCTGGGTTTTCATGTCTGGGAGCAACTGTAACAGTGTCCGATATTGACCCACCTACTCTGATCACGGACATGGCCTTCATCGATCCAAGAACTCGCTATCTCGATCTATCTGGCGTCAACATATCCGCCGTATTTCCGGAATTTCCGAAAGGGCGCTTCTACAACCTTCTGAAAATGTACCTCTCCGGCTGTGCCATCACACACGTGGACAGTGTCTTGTACTCCCAGAATGACCTCTGGTCAGTTATCGTTATGGACCTGAGTTACAACCAGATAAAGAACATCTCAATGACCAGTATATTCAGGTACATGATCAGCATGAAGTTCCTCAACCTCAGCCACAACGAGGGGCTGGCGTATCTCCATCAGGACACCTTCAACACATACGGCATGTTCTCCGCGCTGACGGACCTGGACCTCTCCTATACCAACATCTCCACACTACACCCAGGCCTGCTGGTTCCCCTCATTAACCTGGAACGGTTAATACTTAGGGGAACGAAGATCGCCGACATGAGATCAAACATGTTCCCGGCGGATTTCTCTCTCCAGGAGTTAGACCTCCGAGAAATTAACGTCCAGCTGTTCTCCTCCAACACGTTCAAATTTATTGTAGTCAAATCCAACATCTTCACCGACACGTTCAAATTATGCTGTCCCCAGTTACACAACGAGAACACGCCCATGTACGTGTGCAGCGCGCCGCCTGACCCATTCTCCTCCTGCTCCGATCTGATGAAGGAGCCCATTCTACGGGTACTCCTATGGCTGTTTGGTTTCTCGGCGGTGGTGTGTAACGTGCTGGTAATAGTCTATCGCCTCGTGTGTGACAGAAACATCCTCAAGATGGCCTATGGTCATTTCGTCATGCATCTAAGCATATCGGACTTATTAATGGGCGTTTACCTGCTAATTGTAGCCGTGGCAGATTCTTACTTCAGAGGCACCTATGTCTGGAATGAAATGGAATGGCGCAACAGCCTCG
This sequence comes from Cepaea hortensis, assembly GCA_963921405.1. Taxonomy (NCBI): domain Eukaryota; kingdom Metazoa; phylum Mollusca; class Gastropoda; order Stylommatophora; family Helicidae; genus Cepaea; species Cepaea hortensis. Next base: position 12,550,257 of record OY992890.1, read on the forward strand.
GCTGCCAAATCGCCGGCTTCCTGTCTACGCTGTCCAGGGAAGTGTCCACGTTCTTCATATTCCTGATCACCGTCGACAGGTTCCTGGTGATAAGATTTCCCTTCGGCCAGCTCAAGATGAGCAAGCCTGTCATAGTTGGGTGCTGTGTGTTGGCCTGGATCTTGGGGCTAGTGTTGGCAGCGATCCCGCTACTCCCGTCCTTCGAGTACTGGACAACATACACATCCAACGGCGTGTGCCTGAGCCTGCCCCTCATCAACAAACGCCAGCCGGGCTGGCAGTTCCCTACAGTTGTATTCGTTTTCGTCAACTTCATCCTCTTCATCATGATCGCCATTGGTCAGATCACTATTTACAGGACAATGGCCAGCATGAGGGTAGGCCAGGGTGCCTTGACCAACATGAGCAGCAGGCGGGCTCAAGACTTCACCGTGGCCAAACATCTATCCCTGATAGCCATCACGGACTTCATGTGCTGGTTCCCCATCGGGGTGATGGGTTTTATGTCCCTCGATGGCTACCAGCTGGGGGTGGATGTCTACGCCTGGTCAACAGTTCTGGTTCTCCCCATCAACGCAGCCCTCAACCCGCTGATCTACACCATTCCAGCCCTGTCGCAGAAGTGGAAAGAGTTCATGATCAAGAAGCAAAAAAAGGACTCATCTAGAAACTGCACAAGATCTAACGACTGACAGGTCAAACTCATTGCCAAGGAGTTTCTCCCACTGTGTCATTTACTAACAGCTATGGCAAAACGAACACATAAAACATCATGGAGGGAAGTAAGATGCAGCAATGACAGAGAATGTATTACAGAAACACAAAGGGCGGTAAACAACATCATAAATGGGACTCTTTCGACTCTCATCAAAATTACTGCCCCTTATACACAATCTAAGTGGCATCCGGTATCTGGTGCTACAGCCATATTTACACAGCCCTATCCGCAATCAGTGGGTGATGGGGTCTGTACCAAGTCGGCCATCTTTACTTGCCAAATCATGTCCTGGTACCCACCGTAGGCAAGGTCAATCAGAGAGCCCAGGTCATCATCATCCAGTGCCTTGCCGGCTGGCGCGGGCGCTCATGTCTCTCCACACATTGCGATTTCCGAACGTCATGGATTAATTCGCATGTTTCACGCCATGACATAAGACTGTCAAGAATCTTCCCATGCTGTCTCCCTGTATCTGTCTTTCCGCAAATCTTTCCGGTTGTCATAACATGTTTCAGTTTTTATCTTCTCGTAATGTGAAAAAAAAAAAAAAAAATCAGCTCTATGGCGGTTTCGAACCTATGACGTCTAGCCACGACTGTACCGCGGCTGCGGACTCTCAAAGGTGAAGCTGGGAATCTGAAGTTTGAGTAACTGAACTTGGTCGTGTGAAGTTGTTCAGCAATCTGCTCGGGTTGATGACACTAAACAACAGCATAGACGGGACTTTGCCAACGCCCAGAGCAGAAGCACATTGATGGCAATCTTCAAGTTAACAACAGCACAGACGGGACTTTGCCAACGCCCAGAGCAGAAGCACATTGATGGCAATCTTCAAGTTAACAACAGCACAGACGGGACTTTGCCAACGCCCAGAGCAGAAGCACATTGATGGCAATCTTCAAGTTAACAACAGCACAGACGGGACTTTGCCAACGCCCAGAGCAGAAGCACATTGATGGCAATCTTCAAGTTAACAACAGCACAGACGGGACTTTGCCAACGCCCAGAGCAGAAGCACATTCATGGCAATCTTCAGGTTAACAACAGCACAGACGGGACTTTGCCAACGCCCAGAGCAGAAGCACATTGATGGCAATCTTCAGGTTAACAACGCATGTCGGAAGGTCTGATTGCGCGGGGGAGTTGATGGCCAGTCTGTTCCTCTCAAAGCGAACGTTGAGAGCTGGCTCGCAGCCTGTCCCAACCCCGCTCACACCATTGACAGCGGATCGCTTTTAAGTTGATATAACTAAAATCTATAATGTACCAGCACCACCTGAAGATGTTCAACTTTCGCCCCATATTGACCAAACTCCATACAATGTTATTTCTCAAGGTGAGATTCTACATTCCAGATTATGTAACACATACGGCGTATTTTTTTAATTCTATTTTGTTCCGGTGTTTCCACAAGTCACTTCTAGTTATCTGTGCGTTAACATGGGATGTACATTTCAATTATAGGTCGACCGAAATAAGTCAGATTCAAATGACTATTTTGGATAAAATCCCCAGTAGCAGATTCCTGCTACAGAGGCATTTATGTCTGGAATGAAATGGAATGGCGGAACAGGCTCGGCTGTCACGTAGCTGGCTTCCTGTCTACGTTGTCCAGAGAAGGGTCCAATTTCTTATCACAGTTGACAACTTCCTGGTTATCACACCACCCCTCTCCACCCCCCAAATAAAAAAAAAAAAACAGCGAGAAAAAAAGCAGTGTTCAAGCGAGTACTGAGACCCTGAGAGTTAGCTAGCAAGCAAAATGTGAAACAGTAAGTACAAAGAAAACATGACAGTAGAGATGAAATGTCTGCGAGAATGGTTAATGTGGCAAGGCGACACAAAAGAAAACATGAGGATACTCAGAAACTAACTAACTCTCTCTCTCTCTCTCTCTCTCTCTCTCTCTCTCTCTCTCTCTCTCTCTCTCTCTCTCTCTCTCTCTCTCTCTATCTCTCTCTCGCTTTGTTCACCCCAGTAAAGGGCATTAATGGTAAAAAGCTAACCGACAATTCTAACCTACATAAACGTCTTCAGCTACTGCCACTCCACAAACGCTTACTTTTTAACAAGGCAAACTAAATTACACAATCCTATTTCAACATGGTCCACGCTACCTTCGGCCATTTGAAAATTATAGACAAGTCATAGCGAACGACTAAACATACTTCATGCAACTAAACCTAGGATAGACTGACTCATACAAAACAAGCTTTGCGTACTCTGTCACTCAGTTGTGGAACAATCATCCACAAGAAATTAAAGACACCACCAATCCCTATACATACAGTCGCAACCTCTTCGAACACATCTAAATACAGACTATATGCTCTCCTAATAATAATCTCAGATAACAACTAATATACGAAATATACTCCTAATAAACATTCCCTTAACTGTGGTACGCAACACCTATCTTGTTATTTGCATATCCTTTACAGGACATGGCAATCAACACCAGCATTTCTTGCTGTTGTTTTCTCTCGGCAAGCTTACGTTCAGTAGTTTGCCATTGCTTTCTGAAAGACCAGCGCGCACACAATTTCGTTAAAAAAATCAACGCAAAGCGGTTTGCTGCCAAATCGCCTGCAGCTATGTTTCGAACGCGGGTATGCGGGATTACGAACTGCGTCAGTAAATCCTTCGCCACGAAGCAGTGGGTAATGATAATTGCCAAGTCAAAAATTAGTTTTAGTGAGTCACGTATCATTGATTATTGCACACTTTTTATGCGTTTTAATGCACACTGTTCTGTTGTCTAAGATTATCTTCATACGTGATGAATGAATGAAATAGTATATGAGAGCAGAGGGATAAGAAGAGCAGTATGTCTGACTGACCTGCGTGCTCAATTCTTAACTTTTTGAACATAAAGCCACACACATTACACTACACACATATACATTTCCCCCACACACATTACACGGCGCCTATATTAAGAGGCTGGTTCGAAACCCGAGCCCGCAGGTTAGCACTGAGGTTGGAACCCAGACTAATGCCGCTGAATAAGGAAACGTAGCTAACTGACTTATGATGTATTCACATTTCATTGCCAGATTATAGGTGAGATTGTGTACAGATCTGGTGGATTAAAGACATATTTTACTTACATGTGTCGATCGTGTAATTTTCGTGTGACTGGATGAGGTGCTCTGTGAGATTGTTGCCATTAATACCCTCCCATTATGATAATGATACGTGCTTTGTTTGTATCAAGTCCAGTAATTTCCTTCTATAGATAGATAGACAGACAGACAGACAGACAGACAGACAGACAGACAGATAGATAGATAGAAATAGAGAGAAAGAGTGAGACAGAGAACTTGAAAGTTAGAGAGGGGGCGATAGAGAGCGATACATGAAAGTATCCATAGAGAAGGATACAGAGAGAGAGAGACATAGAGAGAGAGAGAGACAGAGAGAGAGACAGAGAGAGAGAAAGAGACAAGGAGAGAGAGAAATAACAGACAGATGGAGAGGTATACAAACAAAGACAGTCACGTGGTACACTACCGCTGGAGGAGTGTAATGTTCTCGGAGTGAACTAAAAAAATTCAAGGCACAAGAAGTGATGAAAAAGTGATGGCATAGGACAGAACACACACACTGAGGACATCATAACACGGGAGTGTCTAGAACCCAGAACACACACACTGAGGACAGCATAACACGGGAGTGTCTAGAACCCGCAAGGCGAATAAAATACAGAAAATACTGACAGAAAGCTCGAGCAGACTGACGTCATCACAATATGATGTGGTCAGTGTATAAATCTGTGTGTGTGCGTGTGTGTATAAAACGACAGCAGTTATCTTCCCCTTAGTTAGGAAACACCGGCAGTTTTTATCTCCCTTTAGCGTGTCTATTAACAACAGTGATGTAAGTGTTTAGGTCACACTTTGTCAAACGGCTCAAATAATACTTTCTTCTTTGTTTATATTAAATGATAAATTGACACACAAACATCAATATCTTGGCATAGAATTGACCTACAGACATGAATAAGGTACCGTTGGATTGTTTTTTTTTTTTACCAAGAGGTATCCAACCATTTGTTTGTTGTTGTTGCGTATCTCTTACGGGACGTTGCAGTCAACACCAGCATTTTTCAGCTGCTGTTGATGTACTAGGCAAGTGTTACGTTCAGCAGTTTGCCATTGCTTTCTGAACGACCAGCTCCCATACCAGCTCGTTATAACACAACGCGACACGGTCTGCTGCACAAATCGGTCGCAGCTGAGCTTCGAACGCCTGGTACCCGGCTCACGAACAGCGTTCGCAAGCCTTTGGCCACGGAGACGATCCAACTATGCAGGTTGCATAATTAAACAGCAATTTAGAAAATATTACTAAAATGGCCAGAGACAACATATATGCTGGGGATGTGGTGGGCGCTGAGGGAGGTAACAACGGGTAGGACGGTTTGGTCCACCTGGATGAGGGGTTATGTCCCAATGGGGAATAATGGGCAAGAGAAGAAGAAGAAACAGTGTGAAGCTATCATCATCCAGTGCTTTGCTGGTTGGCATGGGTTATCATACCTCTCCACAAATTGCGATCTCCGACGGCATGGATCAATTCGTGTACTGACTCCTTTCCGTGCCATGACACACGACTGTCAAGAATCTTCTCACGCTGTCTTACTTTATCTCTCTTTCCGCAATTCTTTCCGGTTGTTACAACATGTTCCAGTTTTTGTCTTCTCATAATGTGGCCAAAAAACGTGACTGTCTTTTTCTGATGTTCGTGATAAGTTGTCTTTGCGACTCAGCTTCCCTTTAAATTGGCTGTCCAATTAATTTTCAGCATATTTCTATAAAGTAAAATCTCCTAGGCTTCCGGGGATGTTTTTGCCTGTTTACAAATTGTCCAGGATTCGCGGCTGTATGTTAAAACTGGTTCTATGTAACACGTAAGAACTCTTTTTCTAACTTTCAAGGACAGCGACTTATTGCACAAAATGTTCTTTATTTGACAGAATGCAGATGTTGATTATCCTATTCTGTTTTTTTTTCTTTTTTAAATTTCCGTGATGCATCTTCCATCTGATGTTATCCATGTGCCTAGATATCTGAATTTCTGCACTCACCAACATAACGTTATTTACTTTAATTGCACATTTAGGCACAATCTGTTTCTTTGATATCACCATGACTTCTGTCTTTCTATTATTCAAACTAAAGCCCATTTATTTCACTTTCTACAACCACTGTATCTATGATTTCCTTAGTTCCTTGTGAAGTTTTTTTTTTAAATGTTGCATATCCCTTACAAGATATTGCAGTCAACACCAGCATTTTTCAGCTGCTGTTGATGTACTAGGCAAGTTTTTACGTTTAGGAGTGTGTCATTGCTTTCTGAACGACCGGCTCACATACCCCCGTAAGTTACCAGCGCGGCACGAACCGCTGCCGATTCTCGCAGCTGCTGTTTTCCTCACGTGGATATACGGAATTACAAACAATCTCGTGAACTTCTTAGCCAGGGAGGGCGGTGTGAAGATTTAGGTAGTCTAAAATGCAAGCCGAAGGTATAATTCCCAGACATGTTTTACAACTGCTAGGTAACCAGTTTATAAGTTGTCAGCTGCTGAGAGAAAAAGAAACTTTTAAGTGTTGTATTATATAACCATTACTGTATGCATGTGAAACGTGGACAAGCAAATAAGCTGAGAAACATCTAATGGTGGTGGAAGTGTGGTTTCTGAGGTAAATCCCACGAGCCCCGTGAACAGACCGAGACGGTCCTAAATGCAACGAGCCCTGTGAACGGACCGAGGCGATCCTAAATGAAGACCGTAAACTGATTAGCGACGGTAAGGATTGTTTGAGCTCGTTATGAGGAGAAGACTAGAAAACTTATTGACAAGTGACACATTTATGTTATGTGTGTAGAACTATGCCGGTCTCGGTGGCAAAGGCGCTTTCGGACGCGATTCATAAGCCCGCTTACCCGCGTTAGAAACACAGCGGTGGCCGATTTGGCATCAGACCGCGTTGCGCTGGGTTTTAACGAGGTTGTATGGGAGCCGGTCGTTCAGAAAGCAATGTCAAACTACTGAATGTAACATTTCCTAAGACATCAACAACAACAGTAAAATGCTGATGTTTATTGCGATGTCCTGTAAAAAGGGGAAACAAATATAGAAATAAAAACAAAATATGTAGAACTATGTTACTGCACACTGTGAATATAGACATTTATTTTCCTGCTAAAAGAACAACAACAACAACAACAAAATGGGGGAGGGGCAGAGATAAACATGTGAATGGATTGGCCATCTTTTACTCGTCGTCCTCCATTTACCTTAATGAAGTGTTGGGAGGGGGGGGGGGATGTAAAGAACTTTTATGCGCTCTTTCTAATGATGTTTGTAAGTTCGTATTAATTTCTCTAAAGTTGTTCTTGAGACCACCAACCACCCCATCTTGTACGTGGTTTTCCCCTTGCTCTGTATTCATTATATTTCTTCAATGTGGCTTTTTGTGGCAGAAGGTACCAGGCCAAGCCAATTAATATGTTGTTCTTTAATAAAATGCACGACTGGTTTCAGACCTGGTCGTTTTCTAATTTCCTCACTCCTAATTCTCTCTCTCTCTCTCTCTCTCTCTCTCTCTCTCTCTCTCTCTCTCTCTCTCTCTCGACTACTCCCGCAGCTCTTTTAAGGTTGTAGCTATGATTTTGCGCTCATTTGTTGCAGTGATGACAATGGTAGTATAATGTCGACAAAAAAAAAAAAAAAAACCATTTCTGATGAGATTTGCTTTGGTACTTACAGGTATCGTTCTATGCGACACTAGTGGCGCTAGTTATCCCAGTACAAGATTCGCCTTTCCACAAAGTGTTGATTTCTCTATCCATTCCCCCATCTGAAGTGAAAATTAACCCTAGATAATTTAATTCGTTCCGTTGTTTTATATCGGAGTTCGTAATTTTTATTTACGGGATTTCTTGCTGTCTGCTTATTTTCACGTTATATCTCTCACGTTTGCAACTGACTGGGGTTAGATGGTTCTGAAGACTCTTCGTATTCTGCTATTACCACTTTGTCGCCGGCAAATAATAATTCTGAAATGGTATCTCCTTCTCCACTCTCTACTTCCCGGCGTATGTTATGGCTTGGCCACATGCCCTAGATGAGACAAGAACACAGATGTGATCATAGGTTCTGCTGATTGTGGCAGCATGACCGCCCACGCATAACGGCATGGCACATGTTGTTGAAGATAGTGATTTAATGAGGCGTGGTTGACGCTAGAGACGTGTCGCTTTGTAAAAAAGAATGTTGCATATGCTGGTTATTGAACCCAGCACAGTGTTTCGGTAAGTTAGTGCGCTAACTACAAAGCCGAGAGAACTGGAGAGAGAACAGTAAAGTAAAGAAGCCTTTTCGGCGCCTGGATGCGTATTGGCCATGTGGCGGTAGCTCCATGTTTGATTGTACTAGTCGGCATATGACTGGTGATGTCTGCAATATCATATTGGTGGCCTTGACGTGACCGCCCATGTCAATTCCTCACTGTTAGGCTGGGTCGACCTAAGAGAACGGGTCGTTTGAGGCTGGGTCCACCTGGGAGAACGGGTCGCTTGAGGATGGGTCCACCTGAGAGAACGGGTCGCTTGAGGCTAGGTACACCTGGGAGAACGGGTCGTTTGAGGCTGGGTACACCTGGGAGAACGGGTCGTTTGAGGCTGGGTCCACCTGGGAGAACGGGTCGCTTGAGGCTGGGTACACCTGGGAGAACGGATAGATTTAGGCTGGGTCGACCTGGGGAAAACAGGTAGTTTTCAGCTGTGTCAACGTGGGAGAACGGGCAGTTTTGGGCTGAGTCCACCAGGGAGAACGGGTAGTTTTAGGCTGGGTCGACCTGGCAGTACAGGTCGTTCTAAATAAAAATCCCCGCGGCGATGGGGGGTTGGAAGACATGGCCACTGGTTGAGAAGGTGGACAGGTGGTCAGAATGAGCAGACGAACAGGTGGGTAGAATGAAATGGTAAGCAGGCGGGTAGAATGGTAACAGGTGTGCAGAGTGAGCAGGTGGGTAGAATGATAACAGGTGTGCAGAGTGAGCAAGTGGGTAGAATGATAACAGGTGTGCAGAGTGAGCAGAATGATAACAGGTGTCCAGAGTGAGCAGGTGGGTAGAATGGTAACAGGTGTGCAGAGTGAGCAGAATGATATAAGGTGTGCAGAGTGAGCAGGTGGGTAGAATGATATAAGGTGTGCAGAGTGAGCAGGTGCGTAGAATGATATAAGGTGTGCAGAGTGAGCAGGTGGGTAGAATGATATAAGGTGTGCAGAGTGAGCAGGTGGGTAGAATGATAACAGGTGTGCAGAGTGAGCAGGTGGGTAGAATGATAACAGGTGTGCAGAGTGAGCAGGTGGGTAGAATGATAACAGGTGTGCAGAGTGAGCAGGTGGGTAGAATGATAACAGGTGTGCAGAGTGAGCAGGTGGGTAGAATGATAACAGGTGTGCAGAGTGAGCAGGTGGGTAGAATGATAACAGGTGTGCAGAATGAGCAGGCGAGTGGCATGACAAAATGAACAGGTGAGCAGAATGAAAGGGTGAAATGGTGAGTAGAATGACAAGATGAGCAGGTGGGTAGAGTGGCAAGATGAACAGGTGGGTAGAATAAGAAGATGAGCAGGTGGGTAGAATAAGAAGATGAACAGATGGGTAGAATAAGAAGATGAACAGGTGGGTAGAATAAGAAGATGAACAGGTGGGTAGAATAAGAAGATGAACAGGTGGGTAGAATAAGAAGATGAACAGGTGGGTAGAATAAGAAGATGAACAGGTGGGTAGAATAAGAAGATGAACAATGTGTAAAATAAGAAGATGAACAGGTGGGTAGAATAAGAAGATGAACAGGTGGGTAGAATAAGAAGATAAACAGGTGGGTAGAATAAGAAGATAAAGAGGTGAGTAGAATAAGAAGATGAACAGGTGGGTAGAATAAGAAGATAAACAGGTGGGTAGAATAAGAAGATGAACAGGTGGGTAGAATAAGAAGATGAACAGGTGGATAGAATAAGAAGATGAACAGGTGGGTAGAATAAGAAGATAAAGAGGTGAGTAGAATAAGAAGATGAACAGGTGGATAGAATAAGAAGATGAACAGGTGGATAGAATAAGAAGATGAACAGGTGGGTAGAATAAGAAGATGAACAGGTGGGTAGAATAAGAAGATGAACAATGTGTAAAATAAGAAGATGAACAGGTGGGTAGAATAAGAAGATGAACAGGTGGGTAGAATAAGAAGATAAACAGGTGGGTAGAATAAGAAGATAAAGAGGTGAGTAGAATAAGAAGATGAACAGGTGGGTAGAATAAGAAGATAAACAGGTGGGTAGAATAAGAAGATGAACAGGTGGGTAGAATAAGAAGATGAACAATGTGTAAAATAAGAAGATGAACAGGTGGGTAGAATAAGAAGATGAACAGGTGGGTAGAATAAGAAGATAAACAGGTGGGTAGAATAAGAAGATAAAGAGGTGAGTAGAATAAGAAGATGAACAGGTGGGTAGAATAAGAAGATAAACAGGTGGGTAGAATAAGAAGATGAACAGGTGGGTAGAATAAGAAGATGAACAATGTGTAAAATAAGAAGATGAACAGGTGGGTAGAATAAGAAGATGAACAGGTGGGTAGAATAAGAAGATAAACAGGTGGGTAGAATAAGAAGATAAAGAGGTGAGTAGAATAAGAAGATGAACAGGTGGGTAGAATAAGAAGATAAACAGGTGGGTAGAATAAGAAGATGAACAGGTGGGTAGAATAAGAAGATGAACAATGTGTAAAATAAGAAGATGAACAGGTGGGTAGAATAAGAAGATGAACAGGTGGGTAGAATAAGAAGATAAACAGGTGGGTAGAATAAGAAGATAAAGAGGTGAGTAGAATAAGAAGATGAACAGGTGGGTAGAATAAGAAGATAAACAGGTGGGTAGAATAAGAAGATAAAGAGGTGAGTAGAATAAGAAGATGAACAGGTGGGTAGAATAAGAAGATAAAGAGGTGAGTAGAATAAGAAGATGAACAGGTGGGTAGAATAAGAAGATAAACAGGTGGGTAGAATAAGAAGATAAAGAGGTGAGTAGAATAAGAAGATGAACAGGTGGGTAGAATAAGAAGATAAACAGGTGGGTAGAATAAGAAGATGAACAGGTGGGTAGAATAAGAAGATGAACAATGTGTAAAATAAGAAGATGAACAGGTGGGTAGAATAAGAAGATGAACAGGTGGGTAGAATAAGAAGATAAACAGGTGGGTAGAATAAGAAGATAAAGAGGTGAGTAGAATAAGAAGATGAACAGGTGGGTAGAATAAGAAGATAAACAGGTGGGTAGAATAAGAAGATGAACAGGTGGGTAGAATAAGAAGATGAACAATGTGTAAAATAAGAAGATGAACAGGTGGGTAGAATAAGAAGATGAACAGGTGGGTAGAATAAGAAGATAAACAGGTGGGTAGAATAAGAAGATAAAGAGGTGAGTAGAATAAGAAGATGAACAGGTGGGTAGAATAAGAAGATAAACAGGTGGGTAGAATAAGAAGATGAACAGGTGGGTAGAATAAGAAGATGAACAATGTGTAAAATAAGAAGATGAACAGGTGGGTAGAATAAGAAGATGAACAGGTGGGTAGAATAAGAAGATAAACAGGTGGGTAGAATAAGAAGATAAAGAGGTGAGTAGAATAAGAAGATGAACAGGTGGGTAGAATAAGAAGATAAACAGGTGGGTAGAATAAGAAGATGAACAGGTGGGTAGAATAAGAAGATGAACAGGTGGATAGAATAAGAAGATGAACAGGTGGGTAGAATAAGAAGATAAAGAGGTGAGTAGAATAAGAAGATGAACAGGTGGATAGAATAAGAAGATGAACAGGTGGGTAGAATAAGAAGATAAAGAGGTGAGTAGAATAAGAAGATGAACAGGTGGGTAGAATAAGAAGATGAACAGGTGGATAGAATAAGAAGATAAACAGGTGGGTAGAATAAGAAGATAAAGAGGTGAGTAGAATAAGAAGATAAAGAGGTGGGTAGAATAAGAAGATAAACAGGTGGGTAGAATAAGAAGATGAACAGGTGGGTAGAATAAGAAGATGAACAGGTTGGTAGAATAAGAAGATGAGCAGGTGGGTAGAATAAGAAGATAAACAGGTGGGTAGAATAAGAAGATAAACAGGTGGGTAGAATAAGAAGATAAACAGGTTATCTTCAACATTCAAATCTCGTAGGACGTCAGTGTTTATTGTTCTTGTGGATCCATGGTAATCAGAACATGTTCCTGGATCATGTAAATCCCAATTGTCCTCTGTAATGTTTTTGACATGGCTCTTGTTCACCTGGGACATTTGCACAGTCATGCGTTCAAATCCAAAGCTGTAATCTTACCGTATAATCAGAAGGCAATTCTTTCAGTAAAACAAATCCAAAACTGTAATCTTACCGTATAATCAGCATTCAAAGCTTTCAGTAAAACCATCATACGTGTGGGAATTGTGCAGCGCGGATTAAAACAGAACCGGACAATAAACAACATAATTAGAAGATTCCAGACAAAAACATAAACACTTCAGATTTTTAAAAATAATGACTCAATTCTCGAAGTCCCAGAAGATTTCCCATCTATTTGCTCCATAAATAACGCAAAGGAAAAACGTGTGTGTACGACTTTAACCGACGTTATAAATACTTCGCTGCAAGTTAAAATCTAGCCAGATTTTGTTAGTATGCTCAGAGCACAATAAAACGCTCTTGTAACATACCACGCATTATTTGGCACACACACACATATGGTTTGTCAGGTCGAACTGGCAGCCGAAGTTTCAAAATCAGCCACGATGCGGATTCGAACGTATGACCACCGGGCAAGCGTGTAGTCACCACGCTACATGCGACCACTGAGTCACCATGCTACCCAGCGACCAGTGAAACAGCGTGGGAAATACATTCACTGATCCATGAACTGATTAAAATGTTACAAGATATGGAAAGATCTCAGAATAATAAAGACTATTTACTGGAACCAAGTAGCAGCCATTAAAATTGAAAATAAAGAGGGCAATTATGAACGAATAAAGCTAGGAGTACGACAGAGATGTGTCTTGTCACCAGATCTCTTCTCTCTTTATAGCGAAGTAATAATAAGAGAGATCAAAGAGAAGCCATGAATATTAATCTGAGGTTATAATATAAACAATATACGCTATGCAGGTGACACAGTATTGGCGGCGGATAATGCAAAAGATCTACAACAAATGTTGGGCACTGTAGTAAGAGAGAGTGCCAAGAAAGGACTCGCCTTGAATAGCAAAACAACAGTAACAATAGTGATATCAAAGAAAAAAGGTGACACCAAAATGTGAAATAGAGATAGAAGAGAAAATTCTTAACCAAGTGGAAAATTTTAAATACCTAGGGGCATTTATAAAATCAGATGGAATATGCACAACAGAGACTAAGAGCAGAATAGGGCAAGCAAAAGCTGCATTTCAGAAAATGAAGAGTATCTTATGCAATAAGTCACTATCATTGAATATAAGAAAAAGAGTGCTGAAGTGCTATATAGAACCTGTTTTGCCGTATGGCAGTGAATCATGGAGTGTAAATGAATAAATTAGGAAGAAATTAGAAGCAACAGAGATGTGGTTCATGAGACGAATGTTGCGAATTCCTTGGACTGCCAGAGTAACTAACAACGATTGCCTGAAACAGGCTTATGAAACTAGAACATTATACACAACAATAAGAAAGAGACAAACAGCTTTCTATGGTGACGTGACTAGACGAGAGGCATTGGAGAACATCGCGAGAAATGGAAAGATCGAAGGGAAGAGAGGGAGAGCCAGACGAAGAGAAATGATGCTGGATGGATTGAGACGGTGGCATGGAAGAATATAATCAGCAGAGTTGATCCGGAAAACTAACGACCGAGATCTGTGGAGAGTCATGAACGCCAGCTGGAAGGGCACTTGATGATGATGACTAATCGCCACTCAGGTATTAACAGGGCAAGAAGGAAGTAGAGAAAAGAGAACACGCTAGACAACATAAATACGCCAGCGTAACCTAATTTCAAACCCGCTGCATTCAAATTACATCACCGCCTTTCCGAAGAAACAATTGTACTAACACGAACGAAAAAACGAACGAACGAACGAACTTTATTTTCAAAGGGTCACAAATTGGGCACGCAGGCCCGTCTTACATTCGGCCCTTCCAACTACTCATCTTTAATTCATCAATTACATTCACATAGAAAAAAAAACCCAGATGGAAATCAAATGGATTTTGTAAACATAAACAATGCATATTACCATGTTATGAGACAGGCAGACACACGTACACACAGACATTCATAAACACACACACACACACATACATACCTGCATACATACTTACATCATTCGCACAAATTCTCACAGTTATGCACACACTCAGTAACATACAAACACACACACCCTCGCATACACTGCATGCATGCACACATACACACAAACATATACACATATAATACATACACGAACACACACACACACAAACGACCAACTAGACAAGTCCAGCCACAAAGACTATGATGGAAAGAGTTATTCGTGGCTACCGCCCCGGAATCCCCTCGCCAACCACTTCCCTGTTCCTGGGACATCTGCCGGAAACTACCCTGAGCGGATGTGCAGCTGTTTTTGCGGCAGTATGTTGTGAGCTATTAGCTAATCGGCCGTGACGATGATGTTTTTATGAGATTTATCCGCCCTGGATATGAAGAAATATTGTGTTCCGCGGGATAGACAGATCCAGGTGATGGATTGAGGATGTCCAGGGATTAGTGTGTGTTTCTCTGCACATTTGATCATGGCTGCATGGACATATTTTTGCCTGGTGATTTCTGTGTACATTTACTTGAGTAGAATGCATGTTTTTATGTGTCTTTTAAATTTTCATTGTATTTCTCTTCGGGGATTATTTATTTCTTACGGTTTTCTTTGTAAAGTTTGCTTTTTTCTTTATCTATTGTTCTTCCTTTCATTTCCGTCCGCTGAAAAAGACACCACACATATACACACACAGAAAAGGAAACGACAACGAAGACGAAGAAGAAGAGGAAGAACAATAAGAGCAGCAGCAGCGCAGCAGCATTTCTAGCACGTCCACCACACAAACCATATCGGTCATGGAATTACCGTGCTTTTCTTTTTCAATGTTTTTTTTGTGTGTGCCTTTCTCTCCAAAGTTTATTTATTTCCTTTCTTTACGGTTTAATGTTTCCATTTTTATTTTGACTGCTATCTTCTTTGCCTTACTTATTAATTCTTCGTTATTCATGTAACTTCTATAAGCTGAACCGCGCGAGCGCACATCTACACGAGAGAGACAATCGCCGCCTCCACGAACACATGACCACTATTCCAACACTTGACACCCACATTCGTGAAGCGTTCCATATTTTTTGACTTAGGGTCCAACATGGAGGATAGGCGGTTGAGATGTTAACGCCTCTGAAATGTCTGTGCTTGTGGCCACGGTTTGCTTACGCATTTTCCTCATGTTGGACTGGTAGTGTATGGTTCCGTCGCCCAGCCATTGGGTTAAGTGCGTGGAGCGACCACTATGAGCTGCGGTTTGCTTACGCATTTTCCTCCTGTTGGACTGGTAGTGTATGGTTCCGTCGCCCAGCTATATTGGGTTAAGCGCGTGGAGCGACCACTATGAGCTGCGGATGTCGTGTGGAGTACTTTTCATCTGTCCATGGTTGTTTGTATCGTGAACTGCATGTTCATAAAAATGGCACCGGCAGGTTGCTACACTAACAGGGTGTGCTTTATGCAGTAATGTGTGGCTGTTGGTTTTCTAGTAACTGTCGCTTCCATCTATGATGAATTGTAAGCTTCGTGGTGGACTGTTGTGTTGACAATCTGGCAGCGGCATTATGCATAGTATACCTGTGCGGGCTGTTGGTTTGTCGAGTCTTCTGTCTGTTTCACTTTTCACATGGGGCAGTGAGGAGCATTTTGTGTGATATTCACTGGCACATGAACGGAGCATTATGGGGCAACCCTTTGCGACTAACTAACTGACTAACTAACACGACCACTATTCCAAAACATTACCACTATTCCAACACATAACCCTACTCCATCCCATGACCACTATTCCATCACACGAAGACTTTCCCAACATACGACCACTACTGCAACACATACAGGCAATGGTGCTTGAAACTGCGACTCTCAACAGAGTTAATGAAAGACATAAAGAGGAGGCAAGTGACATATTTTGGCCACCTTAAAAGACATGATACTCTTATAAAAACCTTACTGGAAGGCAAGGTTGAGGGCAAGCAGGTAAGAGGTAGACACCGATACAAGTGGGAAAATAACATCAAGAAATTGACAAATATCAGCCTGACAGTCAAGGCAAGAGACACAGGAGATTCATTGCAGCCAACCTTCATTGCGGAGACGGCATCTGATTGATTGATTGATTGATTGATTGATTGACTGTGAAATGAATCTCGACTCACACCCTTATGTGGCCACATGAAGATGCGTGTTTCCCAACATTTTACTTTAATAGATTGCACAATTTATTGCCTGGCATATTTAGTCTCGTCAGGTACATACTGCAGAAATTCCACTATATAATCTAAAGTGATTAGCAAGCTTGTCCATGGGACATATTTTTCTGTCCCATTCCATTCCACCCAATGGTAATTTATGCCTGTCCCATCCTATCCCATTCAGGTTTCCCTGGCCTAGGCGTTAAATGACTTTCTCCGTAATCCCGTTTATCAACGTGGGTAACGCAACGCGCGAGAATTGGAACCGGTTCTCGCCGCGTTGGTAACTTACGGGATAAGTGAGCCGGCCGCTCTGAAAGTAATGGCAAACTACTGAGCGTAATCTTGCCAAGAAATCAACGACAGCGGTAAAATGCTGGTGTTGACAGCGATGTCCTGTAAAGGATATGCGAAAAAACAAATCCCATCCTATGGGACCATTCCCATGGTCAAGCCTGGTGATAAGATAAATCCTTTATGCTGAAATAGACAAATACTAACACAATAATTTCACAGTATTTTCCTGACGAGATGCGGCGAAATATACCAGGCAATAATCATCCAATCTATTGTTTGTGTCTTCGTTATTAAAATTCATTACCGCAAAAAATTATTTTGAATGTTACTGTAAATTATTTGCTGGCAGTGTGCTGTAACTTGTTAACATTGTTTAATCTCTGCATCGCTATGGCCAGCTTGTGAACAGACCCCACTGTTTGTATTATTGAGCCAAGACATGATGTAGTATTATTGATTATTTAGCAAGTTTCCTTGAATAAACTCGTCTTTAATTCACTTTCCGGGGGCGTCAATCAATACCTTGAATGTTATTAATGACATTACTGTAATGGCCTAGATGATGCTTCTCCTTTAATCGGCATAGCCACTCAACTTCCACGACGTGAGAAAACTTCAGCCTAATATAAACCTCTTTTATCACAACACAATAAGCTTATATAGCCTTTGTGGCAACACAATAAACGTATGTAGCCTTCAGTGGCAACACAAAACACGGATATCTCAAAGTTTTCCCGCTTGTCCAAGCCGATCTAGCTTATCTGTGAATGCCCGTGAGACCGGACTTAATGGATATCAGATATAATCGCCGGAAGAGTATCTATATTGTTTTTATGTTTCTGTGTTCTGTCGCTTTAGCTGGATTTTAAGTTTCTAATTATGGAATTTCTTGAATTGTATCTACATTGTTGTGATCTCTCTGTGTTTTGTCGTGTTAAACGGATTTTAAGTTGCTAAATATATAATCTCTGGAATGTCATCTATATTACTTTCATGTTTCTCAGTGTTCTGTCCTGTTTGTTGAGATTTAAGTTGCTAATTATACAGTCTCTGGTATGTCTTCTATATTGTGTTCACGTTTCCGCGTTCTCTTGTGTTAGTTGAGATTTAAGTTGCTAATTATCCAGTCTCTGGCATGGCATCTATAGTATGTTCATGTCTCCGTATTCTCTCATGTAAGCTGATGCCATATACAGGCAACCTGTATATACTTGAGATTGGAGGCTGGGTCGACTTGAAAGCCAGGTCCAGGTATACAACAATTCGGACCTCGTTAGACATACGTAACCCTAGAAGGCAAGCGTGCTTGCCACTGCACCACAACATGTCTCCATTGAGATGCGTTTTGTTGCAGGACACCGCAGTCAACCCCAACAGTTTTTGGCTGTTTGTGATGTCTTAGCAAGTTTACCATTGCTTTCTGAACGACCGGCATTCATACCATTGTATGGAAAGCAACGCAAGGGGGTCTGATTCTAAATCGCCCGTAGGTGTGTTGCGAACGCGGCGTGCACTTGGCCACAGAGTCGACTTTAGATGTGTAGGCGAATACAATATGTCGGTGGCGAATACAATATGTCGGTGGCAAATACAACATGTCAGTGGCCAATACAATATGTCGGTGGCGAATACAATATGTCGGTGGCAAATACAACATGTCAGTGGCCAATACAATATGTCGGTGGCGAATACAAAATGTCAGTGGCGAATACAATTATGTCAGTGGCGAATACAACATGTCGGTGGCAAATGCAACATGTCAGTGGCGAATACAATATGTCGGTGGCAAATACAACATGTCAGTGGCCAATACAATATGTCGGTGGCGAATACAATATGTCGGTGGCAAATACAACATGTCAGTGGCCAATACAATATGTCGGTGGCGAATACAATTATGTCGGTGGCCAATACAATTATGTCGGTGGCGAATACAACATGTCGGTGGCAAATACAATTATGTCGTTGGCGAATACAACATGTCGGTGGCAAATGCAACATGTCAGTGGCGAATACAACATGTCGGTGGCAAATGCAACATGTCAGTGGCGAATACAACATGTCGGTGGCGATACAATATGTCGGTGGCGATACAATATGTCGGTGGCAAATGCAACATGTCAGTGGCGAATACAACATGTCGGTGGCGATACAATATGTCGGTGACAAATACTACATGTCAGTGGCGAATACAATATGTCGGTGGCGAACACAATATGTCGGTGGCGATTTCCAAGTTGACGACGAACTGCGCTGGTCATGCCATGAGCACGGTCGGCGCGAGTTACTCGCCTGGGCCCGTAGCTTGTCATAATGAGGGAAAGATCGGCCACGCATTCTTCCCCGCTCCCAGGCCTACACCATGTAATGGCGCTATCACATCACACGCCCGTTGGAACCAATACAATATCTACAGGTTGACGCACGCACACAAACAGAACCCATAAAAAGTGTATTAAATCCTACAAACGTCAAGCAAATTTCTTGAAGTTTGGTGAACGTAAACTTCAGTCTGTGTACAATCATTTCCGAAAGTTTCAGTTACTTCGGTCGCTTTGAAAAAAAGTTATGCTTTAAATGGCCTCCAGCGTTGGGTGCACACTTGCATTAAAAAAATTAGTTGCATGTCCTTCACAGAACATAGCAGTCAACCCCAGCATTTTGGCTGCTTGTGATTCCTGGTCAAGCTTTACGTTGAGTAGTTTGCCATTGCTTTCTGAACGACCAGCACGTATATCTTGTTTGAAAAAACAACAACAAAACAGCACCGCTGTGTTTCGAACCCGGGTATACGGGGCTACGAATCACGTCCGCAACCACTTCGCCACACGTTGCGCTAAACTGTCAATTACTCGGCCGCATTCTCCTGAGGGGATTTCCCTGACCTTTCCTGTGATTACTGTCTTCAGTTCACCAATCGTTTGAGGGTTGTTCTGGTACACATTATCCTTGAGATACCCCCACAGATACAAATGTAATGGGTTCACGTCAGGTGAATGTGGTGCCCACTCCGCGTCACACTTCATGCTGATCAATCTCCCCAGAAATCGCTCTCTCAGCCAGGATAGCCAGTCACTTGATGTGTGTGGTGTGACCCCATCCTGCTGGAACCACTGTTTATCTCAATACATCCTCTATATCTTCCCAATGATGCCAAAACTGTCAAAGATTTGCTGGTCCCGTTTTTTTTTTTTTGGGGGGGGGGGGGGGGGGGTGATGTCACCCTGTAGTATTGTTTACTTTGCTTATTATGTCAGCGGGTACACACCGTAACTGTGTGTCACTAACAAAATCCGAGGACAATATAACTACATTGAGAAAACTCGAGGATAATATAACTACATTGAGAAAACCCGGGGACAATATAACTACA
Organism: Cepaea hortensis; assembly: GCA_963921405.1. Classification (NCBI taxonomy): domain Eukaryota; kingdom Metazoa; phylum Mollusca; class Gastropoda; order Stylommatophora; family Helicidae; genus Cepaea; species Cepaea hortensis. Next base: position 12,570,212 of record OY992890.1, read on the forward strand.
TTGAGAAAACCCGGGGACAATATAACTACATTGAGAAAACCCGGGGACAATATAACTACATTGAGAAAACCCGGGGACAATATAACTACATTGAGAAAAACCGAGGACAATATAACTACATTGAGAAAACTCGGGGACAATATAACTACATTGATAAAACCCGAGGACAATATAACTACATTGAGAAAACCCGGGGACAATATAACTACATTGAGAAAACCCAGGGACAATATAACTACATTGAGAAAACTCGGGGACAATATAACTACATTGAGAAAACCCGGGGACAATATAACTACACCGAGAAAACCCGGGGACAATATAACTACATTGAGAAAACCCGGGGACAATATAACTACACCGAGAAAACCCGGGGACAATATAACTACATTGAGAAAACCCGGGGACAATATAACTACATTGAGAAAACCCGGGGACAATATAACTACACCGAGAAAACCCGGGGACAATATAACTACATTGAGAAAACCCGGGGACAATATAACTACATTGAGAAAACCCGGGGACAATATAACTACACCGAGAAAACCCGGGGACAATATAACTACATTGAGAAAACCCGGGGACAATATAACTACACCGAGAAAACCCGGGGACAATATAACTACACCGAGAAAACCCGGGGACAATATAACTACATTGAGAAAACCCGGGGACAATATAACTACATTGAGAAAACCCGGGGACAATATAACTACACCGAGAAAACCCAGGGACAATATAACTACATTGAGAAAACCCGGGGACAATATAACTACATTGAGAAAACCCGGGGACAATATAACTACATTGAGAAAACCCGGGGACAATATAACTACACCGAGAAAACACGGGGACAATATAACTACATTGAGAAAACCCGGGGACAATATAACTACATTGAGAAAACCCGGGGACAATATAACTACATTGAGAAAAACCGAGGACAATATAACTACATTGAGAAAACTCGGGGACAATATAACTACATTGATAAAACCCGAGGACAATATAACTACATTGAGAAAACCCGGGGACAATATAACTACATTGAGAAAAACCGAGGACAATATAACTACATTGAGAAAACTCGGGGACAATATAACTACATTGAGAAAAACCGAGGACAATATAACTACATTGAGAAAACCCGGGGACAATATAACTACACCGAGAAAACCCGGGGACAATATAACTACATTGAGAAAACCCGGGGACAATATAACTACACCGAGAAAACCCGGGGACAATATAACTACATTGAGAAAACCCGGGGACAATATAACTACATTGAGAAAACCCGGGGACAATATAACTACATTGAGAAAAACCGAGGACAATATAACTACATTGAGAAAACTCGGGGACAATATAACTACATTGATAAAACCCGAGGACAATATAACTACATTGAGAAAACCCGGGGACAATATAACTACATTGAGAAAAACCGAGGACAATATAACTACATTAAGAAAACTCGGGGACAATATAACTACATTGATAAAACCCGAGGACAATATAACTACATTGAGAAAACTCGGGGACAATATAACTACATTGAGAAAACCCGAGGACAATATAACTACATTGAGAAAACCCGAGGACAATATAACTACATTGAGAAAACTCGGGGACAATATAACTACATTGATAAAACCCGGGGACAATATAACTAAACTGAAAAAACTCGAGGACAATATAACGACATTGATAAAACCCAGATACAATATAACTAACTACATTGAGAAAAATCGAGGACAATATCCATCCATCCATCCATCATGTGCCATGCCGGTAAGCGTGGGCGGTCATGTTCTGCCATCTCACTCGATCACCAGAGTCGTGGATCAGCTCCGTGTTTCTGTCTCGACCATGCCACAAGGCCAAGCCATCCAAGTACTTGCTTCTATGTCTTCCCCTTGGTCTCTTCCCTTCGATCTTGCCAGTTGTCACCAAGTTCTCCAAATCATTTCTTCTCATAACATGCCCAAAAAATTGTGACTGTCTACGTCTAATGTCTCTAATCAGTTTACGATCTTCATTTGTTTCTTGAAGGACTTGTTCATTTGTCTTTCTGGCTGTCCATGGTATTCTTTGCATTTTCCTCAGAAACCACATTTCTACAGCCATCAGATGTTTTTCAGCCTGACTGCTCATTGTCCAAACTTCACTCCATATAAGAGTACAGGTTCTATGTAGCACCTCAACACTCTTTTTCTCGTTTCAATTGACATCTTTTTATTGGTCAGTATGTTTTTCATCTTGCTAAAGGCTACTTTTGCCATGGCGATTCTTGTTCTAATCTCTTCAAGGCATCTCCCATCAGATGTTATGACTGTTCCGAGATAATTGTACCTATTCACTTGTTGAAGAATATTTCCATTTACTTGTATATTACATTGTGGTATTTCGTTCTTCCTAGTGACGACCATAATCTGTGTCTTTTTACAATTTAATTCTAACCCTAGTTGTTCACTGTGTGTAACAACCGCATCTACTAAATTTTGCAGGTCCTGTTCATTGTCTGCAATCAAGACTGTATCATCTGCATATCTAATGTTATTGATGTATCGTCCCCTAATGTTGATTCCTTCCATATCTTCAATATTTTCACTGTACAGGGAAAACAGATCTGGAGACATTACACATACCTGTCTCACACCTCTCTTAATAGGCTGATATTGGCTTACTTCATTATCAGCTCTTATGGCAGCTTGTTGTTTCCAATATATGTTTTTTACAAGTCTAAGGTTTTTTCCATCAATTTGTAGATCTTCAAGCATCCTTATCATGTTGACATGTCTCACTTTATCGAAAGCCTTTGTGTAGTCAATAAATCAAAGGTGTAGATCTTTGTTTACTTCTATAGAACGTTCGATTACGGTTCTCAGTATATACACAGCATTTACTGTACCCCTGCCTTCTACAAACCCACATTGTTCTTCTCCTATTTCAGGTTGTATTTTCCTCCTAACTCTTTGCATGATAATTCTTAGCAAAATCATCGTGATGTGACTCATTATACTAATTGTTCGATGTTGATCACATTCCACGGCTCCTGATTTCTTTGGGATTGCAATAAATACAGAATTACATAACTCATGAGGTATATTTCCAGTATCATACATTGTATTAAGCAGACTGGTAACTTTATCTATTCCATATTCTTCTAAAGCATTAATCATTTCTGTTGTGACGCTGTCTGGACTGGGGGTCTTGCCAGATTTCATATGGTTAAGAGCATTCTGAACCTCCCATCTTCAAAATTGCTGGTCCTTCATTATTATTTTGAACATCATACTGTTCGTCTCTGTTATCGTCATAAAGGTTTTTCACGTAATCTGACCATACATGTAAGATCTGATCTTTTTCTATTATGACTCTTCCATCTTTTGTCTTTAGGCAGCCTGCTGATGTACGTGTTCTTTGATTAGTAAGCTCCTGAATTCTTTTGTGCATTAGTTTCGCATTTTTACTGTTGTGTTCTTTTTCAATTTCTCTGCAATTTTTCTCAAGCCATGTTTCTTTTGCCCCCTTACATAAGGTTCTGACTTTTCTGTGAATTTCTTCACATTTGGCAGGATTATTTTTGTTCTCTCTTCTTGTTTCCATTAGTTGTAAAATTTCTTCAGTCATCCATGTCTTATGGCCCACTTTCTTTACTTTTGGAATAGTTTTTTTCTGCTGCACAACTGATTGAATTCTTCAGCATTTCCCATTGATCATCTACATCTTGAAATAGGATCTCTAGATCAGACAATAAATCAAATTTGTTCTTTACAAAACCCGGGGACAATATAACTACATTGAGAAAACTCGAGGAAAATATAACTAACTACATTGATAAAACCTAGGGACAATATAACTACATTGATAAAACCCGGGGACAATATAACTACATTGATAAAAACCCGGGGACAATATAACTACATTGAGAAAACCCGAGGAATATAACTAGACGCTCTCTTGTCTGGAACCCACAATGCACATGAAATAGCCCTCGGTCTTTAAAAAAAAAAAAAAAAAACACACACACACACACACAGAAAACAGAGATGAATAATATTGGGAGGACATGGAGAGAGCTGCAAGATATAGCAAAAGACTGGACAGCTTGGCGTTGCCTTGGTTGAGGGCCTATGATGCCCTAATGGTGGAAGAAGAAGAAGAAGAAGAAGAAGAAGAAGAAGAAGAAGAAGAAGAAGAAGAAGAAGAAGAAGAAGAAGAAGAAGAAGAATAAGAAGATCAAGAAGAAGAAGAAGAAGAAGAAGAAGAAGAAGAAGAAGAAGAAGAAGAAGAAGAAGAAGAAGAAGAAGAAGAAGAAGAAGAAGAAGAAGAAGAAGAATTATGTGACTGTCGGTGTCCACTACAGCATGCTGAACTGCTCACAGAAATGTAGGAAACTAGTCATAGCTATCAGCAGTACATAATTTCACATTTCCGAAGTCGACAGACAATATGATTACCTAAAGATCACGACCTTATGTTGTGTGATATCCAATAATTTCCCTCGCCAATGGCGCTATCAGACATCTGATTAGCTGGGCTTTGAATTACACATGTATAAATTTAACGTAACTATGATGCATCTGTACATTTTTATGTCTTATTCATGACCCATCATTCTTCATATGTCCACCACTTTACCCAGAACATGCATTTAGCGCTAACAATGATTTATCTGTTAATTTGTATGTCTTATAGACAGCCCGGGCCATTGTGTTCGGGGCCCAACAAGGAGAGAGAATGAGTAACAATGTAACTTACCAGGATTGTCGCAAGAGTCAATTAAAGAGGGGTTGGGTTTGGGTTCGACCAGCTCAAGCCACAAGTTTACAAAAAGCATGGAGCTAGTTGGTTGATGGACTTTACTCCATTGGGGTCATGGAAGGTATAGGGGAGAGAAGAGGAGGAGGAGGAGGAAGAAGAAGAAGAAGAAGAAGAAGAAGAAGAAGAAGAAGAAGAAGAAGAAGAAGAAGAAGAAGAAGAAGAAGAAGAAGAAGAAGAAGCTGCTCATCATTCCTAATAGATCATCCACTTTACATAAATGATACACGCATGCGTCTATATATACACGACACATACATGCACGCATACATACACATGCCTACTTATAAACACGCACACTTACATACATATGTATTAACACTACATACACACCATGGACACACGCTAGGCTACACACACACACACACACACACACGTACGTATGTACGTGCCAGCCAGCTACCCACACCCAAACGAATGAAAGAACTAAAATAAAAAAATAAAAGAATGTAAGAGGGAATGAAAGAAAGAAAGAAAGAATAAATGAACGGAAGAAAGAACAAGAGCTATATGTTGTTTATGGCATATGAAGATTGCTAAAAATGTTTATAAACTATTAGCGGCTATTTTTCCACGTCTGACTGCACCCCAAGAGCCTCCCAGTTTGGGAACCCGCAAATCCAGGGGACGCAATCAAGGTAATTATACCCAATTTCCAGTGACATCGTGGTCAGAGAGCAAACATGACAGGTCAAACATTCGCATTAGACAAACGAGAATGTTAGACTGACAGCAGCGGCTGGATAGTTTACGTCATGAATGATCTGCCTCCATTCCCAGTCTGTAGAAATAATTGAGCCCGTCTGAGTAAACAGAATGAATGGAACTATGCAATATAATGCGTGAGCACATTTATGTTAAGAAAAGCTATTCACATGCCTTTACCTTTATTACATTTTGAAGTCAAGAATAAAGTGTTTATGTAACATTATACATACTGGAAGTCAGAAATACAGTTGCTAGAGAAATAGTGTTTACATTAAATTACGCATATGGAAGTCAGAAATACAGATTTACATGACGTTACTAAAATAAATGACGTTATTTTAGGGCAAGTGCGGAAATTTGAATATATGGGAATATGGATAACATCAGATGGAAGATGCATCACAAAGATGAAGAACAAATTAAGACAAGAAGAAGCTGCATTTAATCAAATGAAGTACATTGTGTGCAATAAGCGCTTGTCCTTGAAGGTTAGAAAAAGAGTTCTTGCATGTTACATAGAACTAGTTTCAACACACGGCTGAGAATCCTGGACAGTTAGTAAACTGGCCAAAAAATCCCCGGAAGCCTTGGAGATTTTGCTTCACAGAAGAATACTGAAAATTAATTGGACAGCCAAAATGAGCAATCTGGACATTTTGAGGGAAGCTAAGTCGCATGGACAACTTACCACAAGCATCAGCTTTTTATTTTTGGGCCACATTATGAGAAGACAAAAACTGGAACATATTGTGGCACCCGGAAAGAATTGTGGAAAGAGAGATAGAGAAAGACAGCATGAGAAAATTTTTGACATTCTTGTGTCATGCACCGAAGGGAGTCAACACACACACATTGATACATGCCATCGGAGATCGCAATTTGTGGACAAGCATAATCGCCCACGACAGCCAGCAAGGCACTGGATAATGATGATATATTTTGAAAGTCAGAAGTACAGATTCTCCTCAGCACACCCCCCCCCCCCCCCTGCTGGCCATCTCTCGCTGCTGCTGCTGCTGCTGCTACTACTACTACTACTACTACACTACTACGCTACCACTTGTACCACATCTATTCACTGTATCATTATGCCAATGTTCCAACACATCATTCTGCGCCACTATTTTGCAATACAGATTCCAGCCTCAATCCACACATATAGCACATCCTACGTTTGTTCTTACAATTTGTCATGGACATTAAAGAACCAACCACTCACAGCCCAACTATCACCGCCCTGAATAATTTACAGCTATTTATTTTATTTCAAGATTTATTTATAAAAAAAAAAAACAAAGACAAAAAAGAAAAACATGCTTCCTTCCTATTAACAATAATAGCTTATAGGATATAAAAATACATTATAACATAGAGTGATTGCAGATGGGCGGAGAAAGCAGCATGGAAGACTTAAGATCGGTTGTTGGATGTCTGCTGCTTTTATCCGTGGCATAAAAATCAATGGAGCATCTTGTGAAGAGTGTGACCTTGAAACGAACACTACCGGACTTTGAATTTGGGTTAATCCCCACCCGCCCACCCACCCACACACACACACATCCCCACACTAGATACATACACGGAAAAGTGAATAAAGAGGTGGGTGAGTAATACGGGGAAGAGAGAAATGTGGGGAGAGATGAAACAGCTAAAAGGTATTATGAGTGAATGACATGTCATGACTTGGAATTACGATATATGGGGGAGAGAAACTAGGGATAGTTGTAGTAGGAGTAGGAGCAGCAGCAGCAACAGCAGCAGTAGTAGTAGTACCAGCAGCAGCAGTAGCAGCAGTAGTAGAAATAGCAGCAGCAGCAGCAACAATGTTGATAGTGACAGTAGTAGCAGTGGTAGTGGTAGTAACAGTAATAATAGTAGTAGTAGTAGCAGCAGCAGCATTAGCAGTAGTAGTAGCTGCAGCAACAGTAGCAGTATTGATGGTGGTTATGGTAGATATAGTAGTAGCTGGTGCAGATGACTGTCATGACAGTACGAGGGCTAGAAGTGATGACAGTATGAGGGCTGGCAGTGATCACAGTATGAGGGCTGACAGTGGTGACAGTACGAGGGCTGACAGTGGTGACAGTACGAGGGCTGGCAGTGGTGACAGTACGAGGGCTGGCAGTGGTGACAGTACAAGGGCTGGCAGTGATGACAGTACGAGGGCTGGCAGTGATGACAGTACGAGGGCTGGCAATGATGACAGTACGAGGCCTGGCAGTGGTGACAGTATGAGGGCTGGCAGTGGTGACAGTACGAGGGCTGGCAGTGGTGACAGTACGAGGGCTGGCAGTGGTGACAGTATGAGGGCTGGCAGTGGTGACAGTCTGGCAGTGATGACAGTATGAGGGCTGACAGTGATGACAGTATGAGAGCTGGCAGTGGTAACAGTACGAGGGTTGGCTGTGATGACAGTATGAGGGCTGGCAGTGATGACAGTACGAGAGCTGGCAGTTATGACAGTACAAGGGCTGGCAGTTGTGACAGTACGAGGGTTGGCGGTGATGACAGTACAAGGGCTGACAGTGGTGACAGTACGAGGGCTGGCAGTGGTGACAGTACGAGGGCTGGCAGTGATGACAGTATGAGGGCCGGCAGTGATGACAGTACGAGGGCTGGCAGTGATGACAGTACGAGGGCTGGCAGTGGTGACAGTACTAGGGCTGGCAGTGGTGACAGTACGAGGGTTGGCAGTGGTGACAGTATGAGGGCTGGCAGTGGTGACAGTATGAGGGCTGGCAGTGATGACAGCAAGAGATCTGGTAGTAATGACAGTACAAGGGCTGGCAGTGGTGACAGCAGTGGCAGTTATCCAGACTACAAACTTACCGTAACCTGGACATGATGCTGGGTCACACTGGGGGCTGGAGCGAGGGTAGGCCTTGGGCACTGTCACCTGAAGTGGCGGGACACTGGGCAGCAGTGGTTCTTCTGAAATGGTCACAAGTATTTACTGAAATGGTCACAAGTATTTACTGAAATAGTCTCGAGTATGTAATGAAATAGTCTAGGTATTTACTTAAATAGTCAAAGATATTTACTGAAAGTCACAGGTATTTACTGAAATAGTGACAGGTATTTACTGAAATTATCATAAGTATTTACCGAAACAGTCAGTATTTACTGAACCCATATGTATTTACTCAAACAACCACATTTATTTACCAAAACAGCCACATGTATTTACTCAAACAGCCAAATGCATTTATTCTACTACTTCTTTTTTCGTTCGCTGTCCATTTACTCAAACAGCCACATGAATTTACTAACTCAAACAGCCAAATGTATTTACTCAAACAGCCACTCACATTTACTCAAACAGCCACACATATTTACTCAAACAGCCACACACATTTACTCAAACAGCCACACACACTTACTCAAACAGCCACACATATTTACTAAAACAAGCCACACATATTTACTCAAACAGCCACACGTATTTACTAAAACAAGCCACACACATTTACTCAAACAGCCACATGTTTTTACTAAAACAAGCCACATGTATTTACTAAAACAGCCACGTGCATTTACTCAAACAGCCACGTGTATTTACTCAAACAGCCACACACATTTACTCAAACAGCCACACATATTTACTCAAACAGCCACACATATTTACTAAAACAAGCCACATATATTTACTCAAACAGCCACACGTATTAACTAAAACAGCCACATGCATTTACTCAAACAGCCACACATATTAACTAAAACAGCCACATGCATTTACTCAAACAGCCACATGTATTTACTAAAACAGCCACATGCATTTACTCAAACAGCCACATGTATTTACTAAAACAGCCACATGTATTTACTCAAACAGCCACACATATTAACTAAAACAGCCACATGCATTTACTCAAACAGCCACATGTATTTACTAAAACAGCCACATGCATTTACTCAAACAGCCACATGCATTTACTCAAACAGCCACACGTATTTACTCAAACAGCCACATGTATTTACTAAAACAGCCACATGCATTTACTAAAACAGCCACATGCATTTACTCAAACAGCCACACGTATTTACTCAAACAGCCACATGTATTTACACAAACTATGACACGGTCACCAGTATTTACCGGGGTGTTATATTCTATCACTCTGGGCTAATAATGTGACCCACTGTCTCACTCTATTCTTATTATTTATTTTAACTTCTTCTGTCGTACTTTATCCTTGTTACGTAAATCCTTTCTGTCCCACTTTACCATTGTTATATTCCATCTGTCCCACTGCAACATTGGTATACTGAATAAATATGTCCCACTGTAACATTGTTACACTAAATAAATCTGTACACAGTAACATTGTTATACTAAATTGTAAAATTGTTAAAAACCAACGCAACGTGGTCTGTTGCCAAATCGCGCGCAGCTGTCTTTCAAACACGGGTATGCGGGATTACGCACCTCGTCTGTAAACTCTTCGCCGCGGAGCCGTAACATATAATGTCCGCTTATTATTGCTCAAAGAAAACAAACTCCCCTCTATATGTCAAGGCAGCTGAATCGAAAAGAGGCCTCGCTCTTGGTCTTCTAATGCCGAAATAGCGGGTTCAACCCTTACACCGGCCAGCTGGACTAAAATGTTGACCTCTCGTCCTTGACTTTGGGGACGTAAATTACAAGTACCTCAAAAGACGGAGTGTGTTCGCCTGATGGCGAGCGACACTGGTAATAGGGAAAGCCAATCCACACGCAAAATGCTGTCCAGTGTACTAGAGTAATACGCCGCTACGTCCTGTGTTTCGTAATTCTGTTCTGTAAAGCTGCATTACTTTGTGTTAAATTATATTGTTTACATTTCCACAGCTTTACCACAGTTCCACCAAATGTTATTCATATTTTACTAAAAGTTGCTTGCTTGCTTGCTTGAGTTCGTTGACTTGAGCTCCAACGCGAAGTCCTGTATGTCGGATGAAGGCATCCTGTTGTCCAACATCAGTGTGATGTCATACAGGACTTGAGGTTTGCGTGAGTATCCGTTGTCCCATGTCTGGCTTATTGGTGTGCAGACTGGTGGTTCCTCGCCGTGCAGGCAGACACTCTCCGACTTCGGAGGAATCGGCGATCCTACTGACTCTAGCCAGGACCCCGAAGGGACCTGTTGCCCAGGACGCTCGACGAGGACGCGTCAATAGGTTTACTAAAAGTAATAGCACGTGTGTGGACTACGCTTGAATTCAAAGCCAGCGAACGCAAAAAAAAAAAAAAAACAACAACTCCCCTCTGGACCTCCTCCATAAACAGCTAAGACAGTCTCATGAGTACATCAATACTCTTATCTCTTGGGCAGGTACAGTAAACCATCGCCTTCACGGACACCTCTTCCTATCAGTCACTTCAATGAGAGGGTTACAATACTGTGACGTCCCTGCCGAACATCGGGCCGCGATATGACCCAGCCCCTAGCTCCAGAAATAACGGCAAGAAACCTGCTGGCCAGCTGTGTACACAATTCCTAACCTTTAAGCCGACTCCTACCTGAATCTCCTCAGGTAAGGTATCTCCAGCGCGCTCCCTTAACGCAGGGCCGGGCACCGATTCAAACATGATCTTATGCAGTCTATGCCGAATTCGTGTCCTCGACAGGCAAAATACTGCGGCTTTTTTCCGAGGCAAGTGGAAGTATTCACAGTTTCCAGACACCAGAACACGTGTTAAAATAAATATATATTATAATAGATGCAGGGGTCGCGGTATCGTAGAGGCTGTAGGTTTTTTTCAGGCGAGTCAAGGTATTCACAGCTTATAGACGCCAGAACACGTTAAAATAAATAAATGTTATAATAGATGGAGGGGTCGCGGTATCGTAGCGGACGTAGGTTTTCTCAGGAAAGTTGAGGTATTAACAGTTTATACACGCCACAACACGTGTTTATATATATATATATATATATATATATATATATATATATATATATATATATATATATATATATATATATATATATATATAATACCGGATGGAGAACCGGCTTCGTGGCCGAGGGGTTAGCAGCTTTCTCCGCTAACCCCGAATACTCTCGTCACGTGACGCGACGAGAATTAGCAGTGGTTCGAATCGCAAAAGTGACTTATGAGAGTATGGAGCCGGTCGCTCAGAAAGTCGTGGCGTGCTGATGAGCGTAATCTAGCCTAGGAATCAACATACAGCTGAAAGATGCTGGTGTTGACCGCAATATCCTGAAACAGGATGGAAACGCGGGGGAAAAAAAAAAAAAAAATACCGGATGGAGGGAAACATATATATTATAACAAATGGAGAGGTCGCGGTATCGTAGCGGCTAGACAGTCCACTGCCAGTCCGCTGGTCATCTTAAACTTGGACACTTGATCTCTCACGTGGACGCAACCTAAACTGGGTGCCCAGACACGGCCTGTGTCACAGATCTACGATACTACGGGCTGTGTGTATAGAGTGAGGGTGTGATAACGATGTTACGATATTCACTGTGAATGTTACGTGGTAATGAAACACAATCCCTGCGAGATTGCGCACGTGTACATTATCATCGATTAACAGTACCTTAAATTGTAACGACTGTTTGTACAAGTGAATCTTGTAAGCGTGCAATTGTTTACCTCTGTCCCAGACTTCGAGCCAAGCTTTATAAGTATGTAAGAACAGGACATCCTGGGAAGTGCGGTGCGCCACTGACCCCATCACTAACCGGGTGTCCACTACTCTATACAAATATGGGCCGGCATCACATACCGAATGGGCCTTCAGTTGTGTAAAAGGGTCCTTTGCTTGACCTACTAGATAGACAACTCATGCAAATGGAGCTGCCCCTTACACTCAAGGGTCCCCACAGAAGTCCTTATGGTTTCCGCGAACATAGGTGGTGACTAAGTTAACAGTTAGTTGGAGAACCTTTACATGACGTGACAGTCAACCGCAGCATTTTTTGGCTGTTCTTGATTTCTTGGCAAGTTTGCGTTCAGTGGTTTGCTATTGTTTTCTGAATAACCGGTACTCATACCATTTTTATGAAAACCAACGCAGGGCGATCTGATGGTAAATCACCCGCAGCTGTGCTTCGAACGCGGCATGGGGATTATGAACTGCGTCCATTACCACCGAGCTAGCAGGTGGTGACTAAAGATGAACAAAAAAGGTCCAACACAGTTGCGGTGTGAACGGTTAGACCATTACATTCTAGGCCATGACGTATGGGGTGAGGTGACTGATTCCCTTCCTCGTTGTCTTTCATTCCCGCATTCTACCGAGAACATCCTCAAACATGGTCTGCTACCCAGTGCATGAAGCTGGGCCCACCTGCAGAGCCCTTCTGGCCGGAATAAATAACCCGGCCTCTACTCTGAGGATTGAACCTGTTGGCATTGTCCTGCCAACTAACCAATATTCCATCGGGATAAAAACTAAACACGGTTTGGTTTGCCGGGGTCAATAAGATGTGTGCATGAGGATGACATTATTCAAAAGTGGGGAAAAAAATACAGGACGAACAACGAAGACATTGTGGCATAACGCGCCTGTGATAACACACATATAAATAAAGGAAGGAGCGCGCGCGCACACACACAGTGAGAGAGAGAGAGAGAAAGAGAGAGAGAGAGAGAGAGAGAGAGAGAAAGAGTAAAATAGAGAGAAGACTTGTCCTCCATGAGTCATTCTCTCTTTGCGAATTATCTGCCCTTACACAACACAAGCCCCGGGTCTCTGAAGCTAACACGGAAGCTTGACTTTCCAACGACCTCAAACCAGAAGAACTCCGCAACTTCGGGAACGCGTGAGCTAACATCTGGGAAAACAGCGCGAGAGAATGTCAGGAGTGGGGCATGAGAACAATGCAGGTCATAGGAAACACAAACGGAAATTTAAAAAAAAAAAAAAGGGGGGGGGGGGTGGGGGGGGGGTCCTGACGAGCAGATATATGTAGAACTGGAGGTGTAGAGCGCCCGTCGGCTACTGGAGCTTTTAAGTAAAGCAACAAATATGGCAAACTACTGAGCGTAATCTTGCCAAGAAATCAACATACAGCTGAAAGATGCTGGTGTTGACAGCGATGTCCTGTAAAGGATATGCAAAAAAAAATATGAACACTAAAACCTACAATAGTTCTTATGCGTTCGTCGGGAATGTTGTTTCAGACATAACAGCGTTGTATGTTGTGCCTGTTTACAGCAGAACTGCCATATTTGCACCTTTCGGCCGACACATCCGACTTCTTCAGGCATTTGTTAGCCTTCCCATATGTTTCATAGGACGTCCGACTCTCATCCTCATCCCAGCTGGTCTATTTAGAACAGCTGAAGACGTCCCAGTCAACCTTCAAGGAAAGGCAAGGGCAGACAATGGGCATTCCCCGCCATCCAAGGAGGCTTCCATACTTGCAGAGCCGAAACATAACGCTCTGGTGCTGGGAAGGAATTGTCACGTGCTGCATGCACATGGCTGCTTAGCCTCACTTCCGTATATTGGGTTTTCCGTTCACCACAGGCTGTTCCTTCGGAAATCAGAAGAATGCATAACCCACCATACATGTAATAAAAGGCGGGTTACCAGGATTGGCGTTAGACTGGCTACCGAATCTCATATAAGACTTAGGCTGCCAAAAAATTCCAACCAATCATAACCAAGTGTGTACTCAGTTGACTGAGGGATATCCTCTATTGGGAGATGAAAGGCAGCGAAGAAGAAGGTTTAAAAGAGGGTTTAAAGGCCAGAAGATCGACTTCATTGCACCTGGTTTTATCCCATTTTGCTCGTTCTCTTACCACAGGGCGGCCTGCCGAAAGCTTCGCAGCACGAACTCCGTAGCTCCAGCGACGACCCACTAGGAGTCTCCGAGAAAACTGAACTTGTGACGACAACGACGAAGGCCAGAATCGATCCCACAACCTTCGGAGCGTGAGGCAGGCGGGTAACCACCTCGCCACGGGGACTCCCCAAAGAATTGTAAGAAGTAGGTATAGCGCAATTCTTATGTAGTTGTGCCAAACTGAGAATGCGATGTCACGCCCATATTGTCTGGGCTAAACGTCACTTGATTGCTTTAACTCACAGAAATCGACTTTAGTGTCGAGAGATTTTATATCTGTCCGCGGTTGTTTGTGTCGTGAACTGAACTGCATGTACGGGAAAACGGTGGCCACCGGTTGCTGAACTAAAACTGAGTTTGCCTTATGCAGTAATGTGTGGCTGCTGGTTTCATAGTGACTACCGCTTCCATCGACGATGAACTGTATATTTCCTGACGGACTTTTGTGTTGGCATTCTAGCAGCGGCATTATGCAAAGTACGCCTATGCGGGCTGTTGGTTTGTCGAGATTCCTGCCTGTTCCACCTTTTCATATAGGGCAGTGATGAGCCTTTTGTGTGGTAATCATTGGCACAGGAATGGGGGTGACTAAAAACTAACTCACATAGAATGTGTTGGTACTCATATGATCAACCTGGACCCAGCCTCGGGCCGTGTAGTGACACTAAATATCCTACCACATTTGAGCTTTTCGAACCCAGGACTACCAGACGGACAAGCAACTGCACTAACCACCAAGCTACAGCATTTTCTCTGCGAGTGGTAAAACCTCCGGCGCGGAGCAAGCACGACAGGAGGCGATCATCAGAAATAGTCCTCCCATCGCCGAATGTTTCGGCTCCCGTACTAAAAGCGTACAAGATATATAACAGCAATCAACTACCACTTATGGGAATGCCCCGAGTGCTGTGATGTCGGTTCTTAAATCAATCAATCAACTACCACCAGGTAGTCATCTATCATTATCATCGTGGTTCCCCCACCTCACACGATCACCAGAGTCGTGGATCAGTTCTGTATTTCTTGTCTCCATTATCCCGTGTGGCTAAACCATCCAGATATTTCTCTCTCTGCCTTTTCATTGTTCTTTTCCCGTCAATCCTGCCGGCTCTCACTGAGTGTTCTAGTTCATTTCTCCTGGTAACGTGGCCAACTTATCTTGACAATGCCTAATCTCTCGAAACAGTCTATAACTTTCATTTGTTTCTTGTAGGACTTGCTTATTGGTTTTTCTATCATGATATATTCGTGATATTTTCATCGGAAACCACATATCCACTGCTACTGGAATATTCTCAGCTTGTCTGCTCATTTCCCATGTTTCACATCCATATAATAGTATAGGTTCAAATATGAACTTCTTCAATACCGATGCACTATCTGTGCTACAAGCTCTCCGGAGTGGCCAGCGACTGACGTCTTCCGGGTTCCAAATTCGCTTGTGGACATTGTTTCTCCAAAGGCCAGGCCTTGATAAATGAACTGAAATCGTCTCTCCAACGACCAGACCTAGATAAATTAACTAGTGACGTGTTCCGGGCCCAGACAGGGAGGTTGTACATTCAGGGCATCAGGCTGGCGAAGAAGAGATAGGAGAAGTGAATCTACTTTAAAGGTAAATCCATGGATGAGGACTAATGTTCACATCAATTTGCAGTCACGTGCCTTGACTTCTTCATACTAAAGTGCACAACTTTTCGACCGCCCCTTGTGTCTCAAGAAAGTAGCAGTCATCTTGAGGATGTTAATTCACATCTGGATAGAGTTTATCCCAAAATGTAGCAGGTGCTTGCAAATATCCTTTTTACGGGACATCGCAATGAACACCAGATTTCTGCCGCTGTGATCTCTTGGCAAGATTACGTTCAGTAGTTTGAGACTGCTTTCTGAACGACAGGCACCGATACCAACGCAAAACTAACGCAACGCAGTCTGCTGCTAAATCGCGCGCAGTGGTATTTCGAACGCGGGTATACGGGACTACGAACTGCGCCCGTAACCACTTGGCCTCTCCAGGTGTTACTTGGGTAATATTCCTCTACTTAGTTTAGGGTTATTTTTCTTCTTTCCGTGTCACTCCTATTGTTCATTTCTTAATTCCAGACACGGTTTCTACCCTCTCAAGAAGGTGCTGTTGTCTCCAAGCTGGGACGCACGTGCTGTGTTGATATGTTTGGCTAATGAAATGTTACGTCTAGGATCTCTTCTGATCTTTCCTTTTGCAGCGTCTGCATAGATGTTTGACTTTAATCTTCCCTGTTCTAGCCTCTCAGACAAGATGTGTTGTGTCAACCTTCTAAATTTGTCAGTCTATTGTTTATTGTTAGGCAGTGCTGTATCTTCTGTCCCTCCTTCACTCATTGTAAATCCGATGTTTTTCCAGTTCGATCATAGGTGTTAATGCCTATAGTCTTCATACCTCCAGTTACAATTCTCATTCCAGCTTATGGATTCTATTTATATTGTAAAAGATGATGATGAAATAATTATACAGTTAAAATCAACGTAATGAAAAATAATTCTAAGAACATCTGCGGGATTAAGGGTGTGAAAATGTTGAGAGTTAGAATAGTTAAAATTAAATCAATACACGAAAACAAGTAAAGAAGTGGAAAAATATAAGAATACACGAGCAATTATAATAGCGTAAATAAAGTGGAGAGAGAGAGGGAGAGAGCGCGAGAGAGAGAGAGAGAGAGAGAGAGAGAGAGAGAGAGAGAGAGAGAGAGAGAGAGAGAGAGAGAGAGAGAAGATCCGGCGAACTTTATTTTCAAAGAGTCACAAATTTGGCAAGCAGGCCCTCTACATTCGGCCCTCCCAACCACTCATCTGTCGTACATCAATTATCTATTGTGCATGTTACATTCACATACAGGGAAAAACACATTGTCAAATAAATGTTGAGAACATAAACAAGGCATACAGGTAGGCAGACACACATACATGCATAAACACATACATAAATACCTGCAAACATACATCGGCAAGAGCTAGAGAGAGAGGAGGAGGAGGAGGAGGAGATAGAGAGAGAGAGAGAGGGAGAGAGAGAGGGGGGGGGAGAGAGAACGTACGAACGAACAAACTTTATTTTCAAAGGGTTAAGAATTATCTCCCTGGCCTAGGAGTTAACGTCTTACTCCGTAATCCCGTATATTCTCGTGAGTAACGTAACCTGCACGAGAATCGGTAGCGGTTCTCACCGCTCTGGTAACTTACGGGGTATGGGAGCCGGTCGCCCAGAAAGCAATGGCAAACTACTGAGTGTAATCTTGCCCAGTACATCATCAGCAGCTGAAAGATGCTGATGCAGCTGCAATGTTCTGTAAAAGATATGAAAAAAAAAAAAAGAAAAAAAGAATAGGACTCGCGGGCCCGTCCGACATTCGGCCCTTCCAACCACGTTAGAATGAAATCAATACACCAAGTATAGGTCTCCCATGGGGGGGGGGGGGGGGGAGAGAGAGAGAGAGAGAGAGAGAGAGAGAGAGAGAGACAGAGAGACGAAGGTACAAATATACAGAGAATGAGATACAGAAAGAGCAAATGCCAAGACAGACGTCACAGCTGAACGATGACTCAAACTACATAGAGGAAAAGAGCCAACGAACAATACACAACAGCAAGAGGTATTCCGTTTAAACAAATAACAGATCGAAAATAAGCAACGGAGGCGATAAAAAAAATAGGAACAATAAGAATAAAAGACTAGAGAATGAATGGGAAAACAGAAAACCCTCAGGTAAACACCTACTGGCGGATCCGTTCTAACAACAGAAGACATACCTATCTCAGCTGTACATTACATCAACAACACGGAGAGCCAGGACACAACACAACAAGCTATGCTAGCGCGCTCTTCTATATCAAAGACGATAGGGTAAGTCGGGTTTTCTCCGCCGCGAGGATTTTACCTACAGGATACTGACCTCCACAGAGCCACATGAATAGAACTTTTCATAGAACAAACAATGAATAGAACTTTTCATAGAACAAACAATGAATAGAACTTTTCATAGAACCAATGGTGAACAGTTAAGGAAGGGACTAAATGTAGAGGCGGCGAGCTCCAGACCACGATATCATCATCATTATCCAGTGCCTTACCAGCTAGCGTGGGCGATCATGCTTCTCCCCAAACTGCGACCTCCGATGGCATAGATCAATTCGTGTGTTGACTACCTCCCGTGCCATGACACACAACTTCAAAATTTTTCTCACGCTGTCTTTCTCTATGTCTCTATGTTCACAAATCTTTCCGGTTGTCAGAACGTTCCAGTTTTTCTCTTCTCATAATTTGGCCAAAAAATGATGGCTGCTTCTTTCTGATGTTTGTGATAAGTTGCCTTTGCGACTTAGCTTCCATCAAAAATGTCCATTCCACATATACTAGGTTCCAAGTCTGGCGAACTTTCCACGGATCACTTCAACTCTCCGCAGATGTGAAGCCCAGGTACCGATCTAGCACAAACCGCTGCTTCTTTCGCTTGGAGGGGAAATGAGACGTGCAACACAGCATTCGTGAAGACAGTACTTCGATGCCGGGTCAGAAGTAACGTCTCTACACCAGTCCCATTTCGATGCCGGGTCAGAAGAAACGTCTCTATACCAGCCCCATTTCGATACCGGGTCAGAAGGAACGTCTCAATACCATTTCGAAAGACGTCACACCTTTTCAGATCTGCCGAGACCTGACTGTCAATACCCCGGATTCAGAAGTTAAAACGCAGTCGTCTAGATGTGTTTCAACCAAGAAGCCAACCAGCGGCCCAGCAGAAGGCCCAGGCTGTGGATGCTACCTACTGCTAGAGGCTGGCCAGCCACACGTGGGAATAGCTCGTATGAGGCCTGGCCACCAGTGCTAGAAGCGGCGTACTGGGTATACGGTGCCCGCCCGACAATGCGTGGATCAGGGAGCACCCCATGGCTGATGTTGTGAATCACCAGTCGCCTTTATTTACCAAAGCTTTTCTTGGCACCGATTTATTCATTAAGGGATGCCGATATGTGGAACCGATATTTTCAATACGGGAGAGACTATCCGCTGCCACTTACTATAACAAAACGTGTTGCGTCATGTCTTCTTGTGTAGTTTCTTCGTTCCTCTATTTAATAGTGTGTGTTTGTGTGTGGAAAGTGTGTGTGTGTGTGGGGGGGGGGGGGGAGGGGGGGTTGGGTCACACCTATAAAACGCTGGCACCAGAAGAATTAAAACTGTCTTCTGTGAGGGCTAAGCCGAAGGTCTAGAAGGTTCGCGTGCTAAGGAGTCCGTAAGGTAAGCACGGAATAGTACCAGTGCAATCTACCATGCATGACGTAGGAGGCGCCTCAGGTGTGTTGGCGTGCAACTGGCTACCTGAGCCTATAAAGGATTTTAGTTGCACAATCAAACGTATAATGAACATGTGTAGGAGGTGTTTGACATGAGCGTCTGTGTACCTACTCTCTACTGGGGGGAGGAGGTGGAGGAGGGGAAGAGGAGGAGGAGGGAGAGGAAGAGGAGGAGGGGGGAGAAGAAGAAGAAGAAGAAGAAGAAGAAGAAGAAGAAGAAGAAGAAGAAGAAGAAGAAGAAGAAGAAGAAGAAGAAGAGTCTAGCACGTCACACCTCTACGGTATTATTGGTCATGGTCTGCGCGCAGGCACGCACGCGCACTCACATACCCACACACACTTCTGGTCTGCGAAATCCTAGTGGATTTAAAACTAAGTGTTATGCACGCATAATGGCACCCGATATCGCAACATCCGGGAAACAAACAAACAAACATGGCGTACAAAAATGGCGGTAACCCGACACTGAAACTACAGAAAGGTGCTGCATCCATGGCGAAGATAGACATCGGAAACACCGCTCAGAATGTTGACGAACGTTCGGTCCCTGTTCCATCACTTGTGTACTGGTACGTTGCTGGTGTGTGCAGCCAGGAGGAACCGCTTAAGTGCAACGACGTTAGGGCAACACGGGGCTGTGACGAAGTCTGAAGAAAGTGCTAAAGTAGTTTGCGAAATGCTGCTATGAGGCGTCGGTCGTTTAGAAAATAATGACAAACTACTGAACTACCATTGACTTATAAATTACAGACAGTGAGTAAATGCTGGAGTTTAACGCAAAGACCTGTAATCGCAATGGTTTTATGTTGTTGTGGTTTCTTGTTGCCGTCTGCTGACTAAGTCTTGCAACTTTCTGTAACTATTTTGTATAACTGCTCTACATTTGTGCTATTTTTATATTGTTTACATTTCCAGTTTTACCGCGGTTTTAACCCAATTCATTTATACTGTTTACATCTCCACACCGTTAACAGTTTTAACCTAATTCATAGTGTTTACACACACAGGAATATCACAGTTGTTGGGTGAGGTGGGGGAGAAAGGAGAGAGATAGAAAGAGAAAGTGTACGTTTGAGAGAGAAAGAGAAAGAGAGAGAGAGGGGGGGGGAGAGAAAGCGATATAGATTGTGAAAGTCAGAAAGCGCGAGAGCCAGAAAGAGAGAGAGAGAGAGAGGCACGAATAGTGAGATAGTGTGTAAGAGAATGAATGAATAAATGAACATCTTTATTTGCAAAGGGTTAAGAATTGGGCACGCAGGCCCGTCTGACAATCTGCCCTTCAAGAGAGCGAAAATGAGACACCGAGATAGAGAGCAAGATACACACACACACACACAAAAGCAAACAGACACGGGGAGAGGGAGAGAGCACGGGAGTGAGAGAGCGCAAGAGACAGCGTTAGAAAATGAGGAAGAGTGACATAGAGAGCACGAGAGAGAAAAAGAGAGATGAAGAGAAAGAAAAACAGAGTGATAAAAATAACGGGAGAGAGAGCACGAGAGAGAGAGAGAGAGAGAGAGAGAGAGAGAGAGAGAAAGGAGAGAGAGAAAGGAGAGAGAGAGAAAGGAGAGAGAGAAAGAGGGTGGGGGGAGAGAGAAAGGAGAGAGAGAAAGAGAGAGGGGGGGGGGGTGAAGTGAGAACAACCGAGCAAATAAACTGGCTTTATTTTAGTAGTTTAGTTTTAGTTTTAGTGAAGAAATTCAACCAAGCGCGGGTAAACGGCGGGAGTAACTATGACTCTCTTAAGGTAGCCAAATGCCTCGTCATCTAATTAGTGACCGCGCATGAATGGATTAACGAGATTCCCACTGTCCCTATCTACTATCTAGCGAAACCACAGCCAAGGGAACGGGCTTGGTAGAATCAGCGGGGAAAGAAGACCCTGTTGAGCTTGACTCTAGTCCGACTTTGTGAAGATACATGAAGGGTGTAGCATAGGTGGGAGCACAAGCGCAATTGAAATAACACTACTTTTATCGTTTCTTTACTTATTCAGTCAGTCTCGGTAGAGATTTGTTCGCAGCAGACGAGCATAATCTCCGGCGGGCCTATTCTCGCCGGTCGCGAGATCCGTACAGTGGGAGGATGGGGGATTTGCTTGCAAATAGACAGGCAATATCTCCTGCGGTAGCTCTGGCGGGCCTATTCCCGCTGGTCGCGGGGGCCGCCTAAAGTCAGGTGGAGAGTCTGACGATAGTGCACGCTTTACACAGGTCCTGACACTTGTGTTCGACAGATGTGCGCGCCCTCATGGTCCGGGCTCGTACGAGGCCCTCACCTGCGGGACTTGGCTGAACGCCTCTAAGCCGGGTTCCTTGGGTGTCAGGGTCTGGCCATAACTCGCCACCGGCTCGTGGTGGTGAGGTCTCGGTGGATTGACGCTGAGCCGCCAGCGTCTGCAGCCTACCTTGTGCCAGACGTATTGGTTACCCATTCCTCTGGGCAACACAAGGTTAGGCCGAGAGAGGGGTCATGTCGTTTGGGCGCCGCATGTTCCTCTGAAGCTCTGCCCAGACATTGTGATGGAATATTGGCCACATTCCAACTCACATACTTTGGTCTGTCAAGACTGCAAGGTGTCAACGATTTTAGTTTCAAAGCGTTAAGAACCGGACAGGCGTGCTTTATAACATGCAACATACCGCCCCGATCCACCGCCTTCCACACCCTGTTTCATTCATATATTTCTTAGCTGGTTCATTTTTAACAATAACAACAGCACCACGTGGGAGATGTGCAGAACAGAATTACTACATGATCTAATCATTGTTATGATGGTAACTTGAGAACGGCTGGAGGAAAGATGACAGTAATAAGATAGAAGAATGTTGAGTAAACTAGACTTGTAAAGGGGCTGTATTGAGATGGGTTCAAATAGGTTGTGATGGTATGAGTAGGGGCCGGTGGTTTGTTGAGCAAAATGTTTTTTTGTTGTTGTTCTTCTTCTTCTTCGTTCATCCGGAGAGTTTTTTTCGGACGCGATTGCGTTGTGCCTGTTTACAGCATAGCTGCGTTCTTGCGCTGTTAGGCCGACACACCCGATTTCTGCGGGCATTTGTTGACCGGGTTAACCTTCCCGGGAAAATTGTTCTATTGAGCTGTGAAGTATGCTAAGCGCGCGCGCGCGCGTGTGTGTGTGTGTGTGGGGGGGGGGGAGCAGATGTATGGATGGAACGAACGAATATGCGAACTTAAATTCGGCCCTTCCAATCACTCATCTTTCGTACAGCAATTATCTATTGTGCATGTAACACTCACATAAGGGGGAAACATTGTCAAATGAATGTTGTGAACATAAGTCGTGCATGTGACCATGTTATGACACTGGCAAGCACACAGGCAGATGGGCGGAGAGATGGATGAATGGGCAGAGAGATGGATGAATGGGGCATGAATGGATGGCTGGGTTCACCAGATTACTAAGGCGGCATGTAGTAGATGGATGAGGTAGACAGAAGGGGTTGGATGACTGGGTTTACTAGATTACTAAGGATGCGGGTAGTAGATGGATAGGGTAGACAGGGCGGGTTGGGTGGATGGACGTATAAGTGGACAGATGAATGGATGGCTGGGTTCACTAGATTACTAAGGAGGCGTGTAATAGATGGATGAGGTAGACAGAAGGAGTTGGGTGGATGGATGCGTGGATGGGTGGATGGATGCGTGGATAGATGAATGGATGGCTGAGTTCACTAGGTGTTGGGTGGATATATGAGTGGATAGATGGGTGAATGGATTGGGTGGATGCACAGACGGACAGTTATACAGACAGACAGATATATAGATAGAGAGACGGGCGGGCGGACAGACATAGCAATATGTTGGACGGCAAACAGACAGACAGACAAACCTAGTAATATGTTGGACGGCAAACAGACGGAAAGACAGACAAACCCAGCAATATGTTGGATGGCAAACAGAAGCACCGTGAACACGACAATACCGCAGCACCCGCGGACAATAATCAGATGAGCTGACATAAACACTGCAGGTTATCGGGAAACTTGAGAACCACGTGTGTCCTAAAAAATAAGCATTGCATAATCTGTACACGGGGAGCCGCGGTAGCGGAGTGGATAGTGTGACTGCTTGCCAGTCTGAACGGTGCTTATGTGTTCAAATCTCTATCCAGGCGAGGACTTGTTGTTTTAAAACATTCTGTGCCAAACAAAAAGAAAGTGTGGACCAAACAAAAAGTAAGTTTGGACCAACAACCTTGCGATGGAATTCTGGTCTAATTCCAATTCACATACTTTCATCTGTAAAGACGGCAAGGTGCCACTCACACCAAAAACCCAAAAATGAAAGCTGGAAAATGTGAAATAGGAGTGTGTGACACTTATGGTGGGTGTAAAAGTTGTTAATATGGTAGCAGCCATGGTGTATTATAACGCAATGACAACATTTAGGCGATATATAAGTTCATTGCAGATATGGGACATGGCTTAAGACGATTAATTATTCCATGGCAATTAATTAGTTAATCTGCCTGAGCTTCCAGGGTAAAAGTGTCGTTGACTTTATGTCGTGGAACGTGTACGTGTGCGTGTGTGTGTGTGGGGGGGGGGGGAAAGAAGCCAATACACGGGTGGATCAAACGCGTGGCTAATCTGCCTCTAACAGTAGCGTCCACACCCTTGAACTTCTGTTGGGAAGATCGTCGTGTTGATGCTTAGAACATCTAAAGAAGACTGAGCTTTGGAGTTCGGCGCATTGACAGTCGGATCTCAGTAAGCCTGAAAAGGACTGCGTCTATCGAAATAAGGCTGGTAAAGAGATGTTCCTTCTTCTTCTGTTATTAATCTGGGAGTCTCCATGGCAACGTGGTCCAGCCGTCTGCCTCGCGCTCCAGAGGTTGTGGGTTCAATTCCGGGCTTCGTCTTTTGGTTCACGCGTGCATTTTTCGCGGAGACTCCTGGGGGTCTTCGCTGGAGCTACAGAGTTCGTGCTTTGTGCGGCGCTTTTGGCAGACCACCCTGCAGAAAGTGACCGAGCCATGTGGGATAAAACCCGATGCAATAAAGTCTATCCTGTCGACGTTTAAGACTTTTTTTTCTATTACTCATCTTCCCCTCTCCTCTTCTGTTTCTTATTCCTCTTCTACTTAGCAAGTATCTATCCCATACACTGGCATCTCATTATAAAAATATCTGTCTCAAATATTCGCCTAACTTGGGTACCAGCAAATGTTCTAGAAGTCAAGGCGGCCGGTGCGACACTGAACACAGCACGCATCAACAGCCCTTTCGTCTACACATGTATGAGACCAGCACCATATACATCGGAGAAAAACTCACGACCAGAGTTGTTTGAAAAGAAGCAACGGCTTCTTAGAATAGAAATGTGTCCTATAATACTAATTAGCACTCTTCCGAATAACGGTCCCAAATTATTTCTGATAAAAAGCATTTATTGCATCCATCGATCGGTCTAACCGTCTACGTCACATTGAACCGGAAGTGATCGACAACATCAACTAATGAGGCCCTGTAAAGGATACTTTTTAAATTAAATAATTTGGGACCGTTATTTGGAAGAGTGCCTACTTATTTCTTTATTTTATTACTTCATTATTATATATTTGTTGATTGTCTAGTATGTCTCATCTTTTCGCGGGAGACAAGTCATACAAGTGTAGCGACAAGCCATGTAGTAGACGCAAATAGGATGGACAACGCATAAAACTCGATCAACGGTACTGTACTGTGTACTGGACCGTACTCCAACATCAACTCACATACTATTCACATTTGACACTATCTAATACATTCTGTTAATATTATAGCAACTTGGCAAAAACAATCTCTTTCATTGAACAGAGGTCCCAATTAGGTAGTTTTCTTGTTTTAATTGTATGAACCCTCATGCGGAACAAACATTTAAAAAAAAAAGGGGGGGGGGGATATTGATCGTCGGAAGTTAGTTGCATATCCTTTACAGGACGTAGCAGTCAACTCCAGCATTATTTGGCTGTTTGTGGTTCCTGGGCAAGTTTACGTTCGGCAGTTGTGGGAAGGAGCTCCATCTATAACCAGGACATAATTCCTGGGCAAGTTTACGTTCGTTAGTTGTAGGAAGGATCCCCCCCATCTAAACACAGGTCATGATTTCTGGGCAAGTTTACCTTCAGCAGTTATCAGAAGGATCCCCCATCTATAACCAGGTCAGTATTCAGCACAGCACATACAGCCTGCCTAAGAACAGGTCCTGGCTGGTTGTGTTTCCTTCCACAGCTTCCAGGTATTTCATTGTCCACAGACACCACCCCAGAGCCCAGATGTTGGCGCAATACTAAATATTATACGTAAAGTCGGTTGGTGCAATACTAAACATCATACGTAAAGTCAGCTGGTGCAATACTAAACACTGTACATAAACACCTGCCGTTCTGCCACTGCACACATGGTTCTATCACCACATATAAGGTAGTCATCAACTGAGGCCCTAAATATTATCATCTGCAACGACGCATATCAAATCCAAGTCAAGAAATCGGACAGCCATCAGACAAACAGTTATGTTCAAGGCCAAGGCAAGTTTTTGAGACAAATAAGAAATTTCTAGAACAACTAATTATAAAAAGGCACTATTTAAGGAATTACACAGGAGAAATACAAAATACTGCGGTCACATCAAACAACATAACAGTCTAAAGATGACCATAATGGAAGAAAAAACAACAACAAGACATGAAAGATATAAATGGACAAATATGAGCCTACAGTAAGAAAGAAACCTAGCAGAGTATACAGTAAAGATCAGGACAGAAACTGGTGGGAATCAACTACTGCTGATCTTCACAACAAACATGCCAATTGATGATGATGAAAGTTCACATCTGACTGAACTGGAGGAACAGAAGGAGCAGCAGCAGCATAAAAAGAAGAAGAAAACCATTCGCTAAACAGGCTGAAATGCCATAACCGGACACAATACTCAGACCTTCTTCACAAAGTGCCAAGGTGATTTAGTGCGCCGTTTCCTAAGCCTTATTGTTTTTGTGTGGGATGCTTTTACATCTGACCATGGTAGTTTGTATTGTGAATTGCATGGTCAGGAAAATGATGAGAGGCCAGTTGCTGAACTAGCTAATTTTGCCTTATGCAGTTATATGTGTGCAACTGCTGGTTATCTAGTGACTGCCACTTCCATCAATGATTAACCATAATTTTAGTGGCGACCTGTAGTGCTGGCATTCTAACAGCGGCCTTATGCATGTATGTAAGTGTATGCTGTTGGTTTGTCGGGACTGCTGTTTGTTCCACTTCTCACACGGGACAGTGAGAAGAATTTTGTGCGATATTCACTTTCACAGGAATGGAGCATTATGGGGTGACCCTTTATCGCAAAGTTGGAACCATGATTAACTTACGAATAAGTTAATAAATTAATAAATCTGTTAGATTATGCCTTTGGAGACTTAAGTGCCAGGCCCCATATATTCTAGATCATGGCATAATCCAGTCCCTTCCTCACAACTCATCATCTCTCCCATACACTCCAACACATCCCTGACACCCATGTTAAGAAACTGTAGCTAACTTCAAAGTTGTACTAATATATATAAAAATAACAACAACCCAATCTCACCAAAACTAGGAGTGGAACCCAATACCACTGCAATGGTAAGAAAGCAGACTGACCATTAAGCCAAGAAAACTTCTTTCCATGCCTTTATAGCCTCTGACAGCCATGAGGCACAGAGAGGATCTGGGCATGAGTTCATGTCGCAGCCATCTACAGACAGATACCACTGTGACAGGTATCACCCTTATCGCCGGCTGCTCCATAACTGTTTTAAAATGGTAAAGACAAGTGGACTGGCTTCATTGCACCTATTTCTATCCCATACATCTCTTTGTGCAGAACTGCATGGTGAAAGTGTCACACAGAACCTGAATTCCAAAGCTCTAGTTGTGACCACCAAGAGGTCTTTAAAAAAAGCTGCACTCATGAACTGAATGATGTGTCTGAAAATGAATCCATAGTTATATCATCATCACTTGCAGATTCCTAGTACTGTTTGTTATGTCATCACTTGCAGATTCCTAGTACTGTTTGTTATATCATCACTTGCAGATTCCTAGTACTGTTTGTTATATCATCACTTGCAGATTCCTAGTACTGTTTGTTATATCATCACTTGCAGATACTGTTTGTTATATCATCACTTGCAGATTCCTAGTACTGTTTGTTTTATCATCACTTGCAGATTCCTAGTACTGTTTGTTATATCATCACTTGCAGATTCCTGGTGCTGTTTGTTATATCATCACTTGCAGATTCCTGGTACTGTTTGTTGTATCATCACTTGCAGATTCCTGGTACTGTTTGTTGTATCATCACTTGCAGATTCCTGGTACTGTTTGTTATATCATCACTTGCAGATCTCTAGTGCAGTTTTTTTTAAATATAATCTTTTGCAGATCTCTAGTGCAGTTTTTTAAATATGATCTTTTGCAGATCTCTAATGCTGTTTATAATCTCTTGCAGATCCCATGTGCTGTTAGTTGCAGATCTCTAGTGCAGTTTGTTATATAATCTTTTTGCAGATCCACAGTGCTGTTTATAATCTCTTGCAGATCCACAGTGCTGTTTGTTATGTCATTACTTGCAGATCCCTTGTGCTGTTTGTTATGTCATCATTTGCACATCTCTAGTGTTGTTTATTATGTCATCACTTGCAGATTTCTAGTGCTATTTAATATTTTGCAGATCCCCAGTGCTGTTTATAATCTCTTGCAGATCCCTGGTGATGTTTGTTATGTCATCACTTGCAGATTCCTAGTGCTGTTTGTTGTCATCATCACTTGCAGATCCCCAGTTATGTTCATAATATCTTGCAGATACCTAGTGCTGTTTATAATATCTTGCAGATCCCTAGTGCTGTTTATAATATCTTTCAGATCCCTAGTGCTGTTTATAATCTCTTGCAGATCCCTAGTGCTGTGTGTTATGTCACTTGAAGATTCCTAGTGCTGTTTGTTATGTCATGACTTGCAGATCCCTAGTGCTGTGTGTTATGTCACTTGAAGATTCCTAGTGCTGTTTGTTATGTCATGACTTGCAGATCTCTAGTGCTGTTTATAATCTTTGGCATATCCCTGGTGCTGTTTCTGTTTATAATCTCTTGTAGATCTCTAGTGCTGTTAGGTGTATTATCACTTGCAGATTCCTAGTGCTGTTATGTCATCACTTGCCAATCCCTAGTGCTGTTTGTTATGTCATCTCTTGCAGGTCCCTACTGTTGTTTATAATCTCAGGAAACTACACAAATGCTTAGAAAAGACCAGCCTACCACAATGGGAACAGTACAGGGATAACGGTATGCCCATGACAACGAACAGGGAGAAAGGAAAGGGTTTCTTGAAGAGGTTTATAACACAGACAGATCACAGCGATGGAGCCAGGAGGAAGTTGATAGACAGCAATTAGCAGTTTTCATCAAGGATGATGGCTGTGAGGATGTCAAACAGGTAGGGTTGTCCTCTGCCTAGGTTCATGGACCTCGGAGGTGTGCATTATTACGCAGGGATTATCACGAGGATCTATAATATTACCTGTGCTATTCAATGTATACACAAGCAAGATTGCAAGCATTGAAGCACCAGGGATTGGAAGGATACTGACGTTTGCAGATGATGTCCTTGTGTACAGGCAGGGGAGAGACAGGAAGCAAGCTGCGGAAGAGTTGCAGGAGACAATAAGCAAAGTGACCGACTAGTGTACAGAGATGGGTAGTGTCATTAAACCATATAAAGTGTCCGTATTACGGTGGTCTCTGGAAAATGGTGGTCTCTGGACAACAGGATTGTTACGGCTGACTTCCCTAATCTTGTAATAAATGGCAGAAATGTTAACAGAGAAAGTAAACAGAGGTAACCTGGGGATCACCTTTGACAGAAGCCTGCCATTCAGGGATCAAATGCAAGCAGATGTTATCAGATGTTATGAGATCTAAGAAGGGACGTGGTGTGCTGAACGTAATGGCAGCAATGGACAAGAAGCAAAGAATGTTGTTCATACTCTATCAACATACTATTCTCTCAGTAATTAACTATGGATTGGGACTGCTCACAGTGTCAAAGAGTCAACTGGTGAAACTAGAGCAAATACAGAGTAAAGCTACTGAGATGCACAAGTAACATGCCAGTAGTGTGCATGCAATACATCCTAGCCTTACCCATGATTGCAGACAAGCTCAAGGTGCTGCAGGCTAAATCATGTCTTCAAATGGCTGCAGTCATGGAACACACTCTGCATGAAGCCCTAGACACAGATAAGGGACCACAGGCTGATCAGAGGAAAATCATGGATGGCACCGGCAGAGGATACAATCAGAGAAGTGTGCATGCTTGAGAACATTGGGAGAGGGCAGGAGTGGGTCAGAATGCCAGAGGAAAAGTCAGACGTGTGCAGGGTCATAATAAAATTGGATTGGGAATGCAGGGATTGCCCAATAGGCTTCACTGAATGGCAGGTGCAACAATTGGTCCATGACGATTTGTGACCAGACAATATAATCATCTACACGGATGACTCCGTGATAAAAGGTAACAGAAGTTCCTGGCGAGTTTGGGGTAAAGGTTGGTGGATGATGTTCGGTGCAGGAGAGCCTGGCATATGATACAACACCTAGTCTGAGAATGGAGGTGGAGGCAATCACATCAGCATTCCGCTGGCTGGAGGACAAATAGCACACCCATGTCTGACTGTAACTGACTCACAATGCAGGAGAAGAAAGGTAATGAATGAATCACCCAAAATAAACGAGAAGTAGATTGTGAGCTTTACTAAAACACGACTACAAGAGACAAATTGGACGTTGCGGCCAAAGCCTTCGTCAGCACAGGACAAACAAATACAAACCAACACAAAACTACATGAAACACACTATGACAATATTAAACTATTAAACTAATTAAAATTAAATGTACTCATCTGAATTCTGTGTCCTGGCTTGGAAAGACTGACACACGTAGGGCTCCAGTGGATTAATAGACCGGATGTATGGTACACGGGTCAAAGGTCAAGCGGGAGGGGAGTGGGGTGGAGACGGGCCGATGTGTGCGGAAAAGTGAAATTTGAGACCGGCAAAGATGTTACGGATGCAGATGACAATTAGCAATTATCGTTAAGCGCTCGAAACACCGCTGCGGAAACCTATATAGTGTTAGTATACACAGAGGGGCATGGGTGGCGGTCGTTCAGAAAAGGATGGCAAAACACCAAACGTAAATCCGCCAAGAGAGTTGACTAGTGTCATACAAAGGATCTGCATGTACCCAGATGGTGGACTGTAAGCTAGGGGTAGGAGGGGTGGGGTGGGGAGTTAAATGAAGCTGTGTTGGACATTAAGGCCGTGAGGGGAGAGTGTGCCCAACTGGAAGATGAGACAGTGTTCCAATGTCTTCCGATCCCGTTCGTGGGATGCGCATGATTTGATGGCCGTGACCTGTATGTCGGCTACGCCATGGTGGTCAGGACTGTTGAAATGTATGGATACTGGTTTCTGGGCGCCGCTGGTGATGTCAGAAAGATGGTGACGAAATCTGTCCCCAAGACGTAATCCTGTCTCACCGACATATCTCATGTCGCAACGTGTGCAGGTAATCGCATAGATGACGTTGCGACTGATGCATGAGAAACCCTCACGGATGTGGAAGGTCGTCTTAGGGAATGTCAGACTCTGGGTTTGAAGTACGTATGGACAAGTCTTGCAAACCGATCGAAGACACGCCACTGTGCCAGGAAGAGACTGGTGAGGTTGGGGTAGCCTGCTATGGACCAGGAGAAGAAAGGTGAAGACAGGCATGCTTCAGGCAGAGTGGCAGCCTTCAATTCAACAATCAATAAATAGAGAGCATATGTTAGATTTTTCCCCCAGGACATGCTGGTGTGGTGGGAAATGAGCAGGCGGACAGATTGGCTGGGTCTGCACCGCTCAGTGGGGTATTGGTACGTGGTAAGGCAGATGTGGTGGGGTCCTTTGGAATCAAGTGTATAGTGTGGAAGAACAGATGTATCATAATGCCCTGGAGAGGATGTTGCTGCAGAAATGTCTTGAGGATCTGGCAGACACTCAGGACTCTTGAGTATAGGTCAGTCAGACACATAATCAGACTGCTATTGGCACCATTTTAGTATTGGGACTCTTTGCTGGCTGTTGCAGATGAGGATGGAGCACTATGGGAATGTCCTGAACTAATTGGTCTGTTCAGCCACATTCACTATGGCCATGGTTTGTAGTTATGATGCCTTTTTTGAAGCACACTGTAACAGAGTGCCAGTACAGTTTAATAATTCAGACTAAGGGAAAGAAGTCAATAATGTTGAAAGTGAGCAATATGCTCTTTGGTGTTATGTCCCTTGACGTGAAAGTTTAGTAGTTATATTAGGGCATTTCAAACCTTAGGTAGGCCTAGCCTAACCTGGGCGCCAGGACATGTTTTGGGAGGTTAAGGCAGCCGGTGAGATACTGACCACAATATCCACCGAGCACCGACTTGTCTATAAACAATATGGGTCTATCACAACATGCCTTAATGCATGTGAAAGAGACATGTTATCACCTCACAGAAGTACATTGCCTCCACACACACTTTACCACTGTCTATCGCGATACAGGCTCAGGGCCTGGTGCTTAGTGGATAGTGAGACATGGTTTCACAATTCTCTGTTATACCGAGTCTAGGGTCTGAAATCATTGTGGAGGATTTGGAAGCAGACCGTTTTGCGTTAATTTCAATGGTATAAGGTTTTGACCATTCAGAAAGCAATGGCACGAATACTGCCTATGTCACTACATAGTAAATAAAAAAAAAAGGCCTAAATGCTGGGGTTGATTGCAACCTCCTGTAAAGGACATGTTACTAACTTGTGATCATGATACAGAAGCACCGAGCCTCAGCTCTCACACAAACAATGGAACACTAATGTGGTTGGAAACACTCGTCATGGACAAGGCAGAAATACAGAAGCACTTAGTCTCATTCACACAAACAATGGATCACTTCTTCTGTGGTTGGAAACACTCGTCATGGACAAGGCAGACATAAAGAAGCACTTAGTCTCAGATCTCACACAAACAATGGATCACTTCTTCTAATGTGGTTGGAAACACTCGTCAAGGACAAGGCAGAAATACAGAAGCGCTTAGTCTCAGATCTCACACAAACAATGGATCACTTCTTCTAATGTGGTTGGAAACACTCGTCATGGTGTTTTGTATGGTATTCACTGGCACAGGAACGGAGAATAATGGGGACGACCCGTTGCTGTGAAGTTGGAACTGCGACTAACTAACTAACTAACTAACTCGTCATGGACAAGGCAGACATACAGAAGACTACCTATGAACGACTAATAATTAAAGACATAATAGCCGGTCTCCCTGGCGTAGGAGTTAACATCTTTATCCGCAATCCCGTATATTCGCGTGAGTAACACAGCTGCGCAAGAATCGGCAGCAGTTCGCGCCATGCTGGTAACTTACGGGGTTATATGAGCCGGTTGCTCAGAAAGCAATGGCAAACTACTGAGCTTGAAATTCTTGCCTAGTACATCAACAGCAGCTGAAAGATGCTGGTGTTGACTGCAAAGCCCTGTAATGGATATGCAACATTAAAAAGTGCATGTGCAAGGATGCTGGAATTAGAAGTTAAGTGTGGGTCTGGAGAGGATGAGATTACCATGTTTACACCCAACTAGTGGAAGTTAAGTGGATCTAGCAGGGAGGGATGTGAGAGGATGAGATTACCATGTTTACACCCAACCAGTGGAAGTTAAGTGGATCTGGCAGGGAGGGATGTGAGAGGATGAGATTACCATGTTTACACCCAACCAGTGGAAGTTAAGTGGATCTGGCAGGGAGGGATGTGAGAGGATGAGATTACCATATTTACACCCAACCAGTGGAAGTTAAGTGGATCTGGCAGAGAGGGATGTGAGAGGATGAGATTACCATGTTTACACCCAACCAGTGGAAGTTAAGTGGATCTGGCAGAGAGGGATGTGAGAGGATGAGATTACCATGTTTACACCCAACCAGTGGAAGTTAAGTGGATCTGGCAGGGAGGGATGTGAGAGGATGAGATTACCATGTTTACACCCAACTAGTGGAAGTTAAGTGGATCTGGCAGGGAGGGATGTGAGAGGATCAGGTTACCATGTTTACACCCAACCAGTGGAAGTTAAGTGGATCTGGCAGGGAGGGATGTGAGAGGATCAGGTTACCATGTTTACACCCTACCAGTGGAAGTTAAGTGAATCTGGCAGGGAGGGATGTGAGAGGATGAGATTACCATGTTTACACCCAACCAGTGGAAGTTAAGTGGATCTGGCAGGGAGGGATGTGAGAGGATGAGATTACCATGTTTACACCCAACCAGTGGAAGTTAAGTGGATCTGGCAGGGAGGGATGTGAGAGGATGAGATTACCATGTTTACACCCTACCAGTGGAAGTTAAGTGGATCTGGCAGGGAGGGATGTTAGAGGATGAGGTTACCATGTTTACAACCAGTGTGTCCATGGAACAATCAACATCTACATCTTGTCACATTTGCTCCAGGACACAAGACTATGAGTTAGCCCGGAAATTTACAACTTCAATTTTCATTTTTCAATCAACCACATGAGTTAAACATACAAATATTTATTAGTTCCTTCAGTGCAGAAGATTTCAATTCAGATGCTCAGGGGGGACAATAATCACAATGGGCAAAAATCATAAGTGCATGTTTTTCACAAAGGCAACACACATACATCTTCCATAGAACATGCATACATCTTCCATAAAACACACATACATTCCATAAAACACACATACATCTTACATAAAACACATACATCTCCCATAAAATACATACATCTTCCATAAAACACACATACATCTTCCATAAAACACACAGGCAGTCTCTATGGTGAAGTGGTCAAATCTTCTGCCTTGGGCTCTTAAAGCCGTGGGTTCATGTTTGGATTGTGTCACTCACAATATGAGTACAATTTTATAAGACCCTTGGGGGGAGGGGGGAGGGCAGGGGGGGGGCATTGCTGCAGCTAAGGGGTTCATTCGAGCTTGGGGGGGGGGGGGGGGGCTCATCTCTGAAGCTAAGGAGATCATGCTTTAAGTGGTGAGCTTGGGGAATATTGCTGGAGCTAAGGAGTTCATGCTTTAAGTGTCGAGATTGGGGAATATTGCTGGAGCTAAGGAGCTTGTGCTTTAAATGATGAGCTTGGGGAATATTGCTGGAGCTAAGGAGTTCATGCTTTAAGTGTTGAGATTAGGGAATATTGCTGGAGCTAAGGAGTTCATGCTTTAAATGTAGAGATTGGGG
The DNA here is from genome assembly GCA_963921405.1 of Cepaea hortensis. NCBI lineage: Eukaryota > Metazoa > Mollusca > Gastropoda > Stylommatophora > Helicidae > Cepaea > Cepaea hortensis. Next base: position 12,605,219 of record OY992890.1, read on the forward strand.
AATATTGCTGGAGCTAAGGAGTTCATGCTTTAAGTGTTGAGATTGGGGGAATATTGCTGGAGCTAAGAAGTTCATGCTTTAAGTGTCGAGATTGGGGGAATATTGCTGGAGCTAAGGAGTTCATGCTTTAAGTGTCGAGCTTGGGGAATATTGCACTGTAGCGAAGGAGTTCATGCTTTAAGTGTCGAGATTGGGGAATATTGCTGGAGCTAAGGAGTTCATGCTTTAAGTGTCGAGATTGGGGAATATTGCTGGAGCTAAGGAGTTCATGCTTTAAGTGTCGAGATTGGGGAATATTGCTGGAGCTAAGGAGTTCATGCTTTAAGTGTTGAGATTGGGGGAATGTTGCTGGAGCTAAGGAGTTCATGCTTTAAGTGTCGAGATTGGGGAATATTGCTGGAGCTAAGGAGTTCATGCTTTAAGAGTTGAGATTGGGGAATATTGTTGGAGTTGAGGAGTTCATGCTTTAAGTGTCGAGATTGGTGAATATTGCTGGAGCTAAGGAGTTCATGCTTTAAGAGTTGAGATTGGGGAATATTGTTGGAGTTGAGGAGTTCATGCTTTAAGTGTCGAGATTGGTGAATATTGCTGGAGCTAAGGAGTTCATGCTTTAAGTGTTGAGATTGGGGAATATTGTTGGAGTTGAGGAGTTCATGCTTTAAGTGTCGAGATTGGGGAATATTGCTGGAGCTAAGGAGTTCATGCTTTAAGTGTCGAGATTGGGGAATATTGCTGGAGCTAAGGAGTTCATGCTTTAAGTGTTGAGATTGGGGGAATGTTGCTGGAGCTAAGGAGTTCATGCTTTAAGTGTCGAGATTGGGGAATATTGCTGGAGCTAAGGAGTTCATGCTTTAAGAGTTGAGATTGGGGAATATTGTTGGAGTTGAGGAGTTCATGCTTTAAGTGTCGAGATTGGTGAATATTGCTGGAGCTAAGGAGTTCATGCTTTAAGAGTTGAGATTGGGGAATATTGTTGGAGTTGAGGAGTTCATGCTTTAAGTGTCGAGATTGGTGAATATTGCTGGAGCTAAGGAGTTCATGCTTTAAGTGTTGAGATTGGGGAATATTGTTGGAGTTGAGGAGTTCATGCTTTAAGTGTCGAGATTGGTGAATATTGCTGGAGCTAAGGAGTTCATGCTTTAAGAGTTGAGATTGGGGAATATTGTTGGAGTTGAGGAGTTCATGCTTTAAGTGTCGAGATTGGTGAATATTGCTGGAGCTAAGGAGTTCATGCTTTAAGAGTTGAGATTGGGGAATATTGGAGTTGAGGAGTTCATGCTTTAAGTGTCGAGATTGGTGAATATTGCTGGAGCTAAGGAGTTCATGCTTTAAGTGTTGAGATTGGGGAATATTGTTGGAGTTGAGGAGTTCATGCTTTAAGTGTCGAGATTGGTGAATATTGCTGGAGCTAAGGAGTTCATGCTTTAAGTGTCAAGCTTGAGGGGCCATACTGAAGCTAAGGAGCTCATGCTTTAAGTGTCGAGATTGGGGAATATTGCTGGAGCTAAGGAGTTCATGCTTTAAGTGTCGAGATTGGGGAATATTGCTGGAGCTAAGGAGTTCATGCTTTAAGTGTCGAGATTGGGGAATATTGCTGGAGCTAAGGAGTTCATGCTTTAAGTGTTGAGATTGGGGGAATGTTGCTGGAGCTAAGGAGTTCATGCTTTAAGTGTCGAGATTGGGGAATATTGCTGGAGCTAAGGAGTTCATGCTTTAAGAGTTGAGATTGGGGAATATTGTTGGAGTTGAGGAGTTCATGCTTTAAGTGTCGAGATTGGTGAATATTGCTGGAGCTAAGGAGTTCATGCTTTAAGAGTTGAGATTGGGGAATATTGTTGGAGTTGAGGAGTTCATGCTTTAAGTGTCGAGATTGGTGAATATTGCTGGAGCTAAGGAGTTCATGCTTTAAGTGTTGAGATTGGGGAATATTGTTGGAGTTGAGGAGTTCATGCTTTAAGTGTCGAGATTGGTGAATATTGCTGGAGCTAAGGAGTTCATGCTTTAAGAGTTGAGATTGGGGAATATTGTTGGAGTTGAGGAGTTCATGCTTTAAGTGTTGAGATTGGTGAATATTGCTGGAGCTAGGGAGTTCATGCTTTAGATGTCGAGCTCAGCAGGTGGCTTACCGTTCTGCATTGCACAATCCTGGACATGTTATATGGTCAACTATCTCCAGCTCTCTGTCGTCAATAAAGATTAATGGTACCCTATTTGCGCCTTGTGTCATAATCTGTCTTCTTTTTGCTATTTGTTAAACTAAAATTCAAATCAGAGCAAAACCCAGCCAGAGAGGATAAATCCCGGGGACAATGAAGTCAACCTTCTCACCTGTAACCTTTAAATCATACAGCTTGTGGCATGTTATAATATTTTGCCAGATTTCTATAGTATGCTGAGACCAAATATAAAAGGCATAACACACCATGTTGCTGATACACAGGTGTTGATTGAAAATGAATGTGTTAAGATTACGACAGACAACAAGACACTTACCTAATTTACAGACCAGGTGGAAAGCATCAGACCTGGAATGATGTCTGGGGTCCACGGACACAATGAACCTGCTTCCCAGACGAGCAATCTCACCCTGAAGCAGATCTGGGAGCTCATCTGGAGACTCCGTGGCTTCCTCTGCCTTCCTCTTTTTGCTGGGAGGTGGACTCGGAGCTCTGTTAAATGTGTGTGAAGTGTCCATTAGATACACTAAGTTCATGACTACTGTTGTTTGAGTTCAGGTATAAACCACTACTCTGTGTGTTTGTTTAACTCTTTACAGGGCACACATTTTTCCGTTTTGTAAATCTGAACGGGCAAGAAATTTCAGGTGTTTAGTAAGATTTAGGGTTACGTTAGTGAAAACATCAAATCTAAGGTGTTAGCGAACAGATTTTTGTAAAATAAAACACAAAATGAAGGAAAATGAATGCAGATTATTTTACTTACATATGAAATAAATAATCCAATGTTGCCAGTAATCCACACATGAACACAAATATTTACAAAATACAACATATTGTTTGTGATTGTCAGTCATCTATACACTATTTACAAACATTTTCAGAATCAGAATCACTTTCTTCAAAGTCCGAGAGATCCGTAGTATTAACTGCTTACGCTAGATAATGCTGATATCTAGCTCCGATTCATAGTCAACTTCATGCACTTCAATGTCACTTAAACTGAACCCAGTGAAATCTCCAGTATCACATGAAGAACCGTCAAAATCCATTTTGAAAAACAAAACATAAAAACCCTGAAAACTATTAAAAAATCTGATCAAATTTAAAGAAAACAATTGCAAATGGCGCCCACTTTATCAAGTTATCAGCAAAACAGGACGTAAACAATAGGAAGCCTTACAAGTCTCGAGATTGCGTATTTTCAACCCTTTGTTGTCACGGACGTTTTTGGGAGTTTTGCCCATTTGGTAGTAAAGACGCTTTTTGCAGCTGTGCCCTGTAAAGGGTTAAAGTTTGTTGGATATCCTATACAGGACGTAGCAGTCAATCCCATCATTTTTTGGTTGTTTGTGATTTCTTGGCATGTTTACATTCAATAGTGTACCATCACTTTCTGAACAACCAGCACACATACCATTCTATGAAAACCAGCACATAACGGTCTGTTTCCAAACTTCCCACAGCTGTGTTTCAAGCCTAGCATAAGGGACTGTGAGTTATGTTCATAACCCCTTTGCCACATAATCGGCGTATTTAATTAAGTGCTGATAGCTATTGTTGTAAGAAATAAATTTATTTACTGTTACAAGCATAATATTGTTAACTATTGTTACATTAATGTGGTTGAAAGATGATTGATTCTGTCTCTCTCTTCTGCGGCATGTATTCAGTTAACACCACTGCATGTATTAACCCTTTACCGGGCGGAACGTCCATTTCCGTCCGATCGCTTAAACGGGCAGACCGCCCCAACGTGCCAAATACTATTATGCATTGTAAAAATGCGATCTCTCGGCTTTCCGATACTTCCAACGGCTACTTTAACTTTCGCCGATGGCTTGACAACGTGGCCGCCATTTGCAAGCGCCTACTATGAATTTGAATGGATATTTTTGCTAGTTTTCGAGGTTTTTTACGCTTAGTTTTTCAAAATGGATTTCGGCGATTCTTCAAGTGATAGCCGAGATTTCGAGATTTCAATTTAAGTGACATTAAAGGGCACGAAGTTGACTACTAATCGGAGCTAGATATCAGTGAAAAGCGTTACTTTGCATTAGCAGTCTGAGTCGGAATTTAAGTTAACACCATTGCTGTATGTATTAAGTTAACACCACTGCTGTATGTATTAAGTTAACACCACTGTTGCATGTATTAAGTTATTACTACTATTGCATTCATTAAATAAACAACTGCATGTATTAAGTTATCACTACTATTGCATTCATTAAATCAACAACTGCATGTATTAAGTTATCACTACTATTGCATTCATTAAATCAACAACTCCCCTCTGCCGTGCGTCCACCTTGACGAGGTAGAGGGGCTTGAGCGTTCCAATGACCCCAAGAGCTATGCCGACGGTAGCACAGCTACTGGTAGGGTCACCCATGTCGGACAGGTCAAGGGAGAGGGACCAGACGAAGTGACGCACAAACCTGCTGCCTTGTAGGTAGACTGGGGACAGTCAAAGGCTAGGGAAAGCATCCCGAACAAATGCTTGTCGAAATCGGATGTACTGAGCCACAGGCTTGACAAAGAAGTGCAACGTAACTTTATCATTTCATGATGCCACAGATGAAAGTTAATCGATATGGTGCTAATCCCGTGAAGTCCCATCAGGCGGTGATAGTGCCGGGCCCCCTGCCTCGAGGGGGTCCACCCATGACTACTGGTGGTCACCTTCCCCTGTGCTGTGGAGTCAAGGCACAGAGGAGTAGGTTAAGAGCTATTGACCAAACACCCCGGACACTCAACATACTACAATGGAATGCAGAAGGAGTTTATAACAAGAAAGCCTCCCTAACACAGCGTCTTCATAAAGATAGAATAGATGTGGCATGCATTCAAGAGACACACCTCAACGCCAATCGCACATTTTCAGTCGAGGGATATCAGGCCACACGTTTCGACCGCGAAGGACATAAAGGAGGAGTTGTAATACTTACACGAAATACAATACCTTGCAGCGAAGTATCTGTGATCTCTGACAACCAAACGGAAATTATAGGTGTTGATATAATGATAAAGGACGTGAAAATAAGAATTTACAATCTATATAGCCCGGCAGATAAGGATCTTACACTCTCAAACATGGAAATAACTGACACAAATTGCATTGTTGTCGGAGACTTTAATAGCCGTTCAGAAAGATGGGGATACCCAGATACTGACAAAAGAGGAGATGAAGTGGAGGACTGGGAAATAGACTCAAATCTCCATCTACTTAACAAAGCGGATGACACACCGAGCTTCTACTCCAGAAGATGGATTACCACTTCTACTCCAGACTTAGCTTTCTGCACAGGAGACATCCTCCACAAAATCGATCGCCATGTGCTGGTCCAATTAGCAGGTAGTGACCACAGACCAATCAAGCTTGTAATAAATATGGAGTATGTTCCACAGGAGCAAAAGCCTTTGCCCCGTTGGAATTACAAACGAGCAGATTGGGACAGATTTTCCATACTAACAGACAAATATTGTGAAAACGTAAATACACGATATGGCAACATGAAGCAAATGGTGGAAAGTCTAAACAGAGCAATAATACAGGCAGCCACTGAGTCTATTCCAAGAGGAGCAAGGAAAAATTACAAACCATACTGGACTGAAGAACTACAATTTTTGGAGGACAAAGTTGAAGATGCTAGGAAGACCGCAGAGAGAGAACAAACAACTGAAGCGAACATCTCTCTCAAAGCCATCTCAGCAAAATATAAAAGAACAGTAAATCAAACAACAAGAGATTGTTGGAGGAAAAAAACAGAAAACCTGAATTTTGACAGGGATGGAAACAAACTATGGAAACTAGTGAAAGCCATGAACAATGAAGGACCTAGAAACAAACAAATAACAATTAAACAAGGAAATTCCTTGCTTACAGGAAAAAAGGCTGCAAATGCACTAATGGAACACTATGCCAGTGCAAACCACATTGATATTACAGCCGAACAGAAGAAAGCAATCAAAGATAAACAGATGCATCATACATATACAGAGACAGCAGCAGAATATATGATGGCAAATCTAACAATGGAAGAAATGGAACAGGCAATGAATACCCTAAAAAAGAAGACATCACCAGGAAAGGATGGAATCACAAATGAAATGCTAATAGGACTAGGCACTAAGGCAAAAAAGAAACTACTAGCAGTCCTAAATTACAGCTGGAAGAGGGGAATAGTCCCACAGGCATGGAAGGAAGCTATACTAATACCAGTCCCAAAGAAAGGAAAAGACCTGGAAGAACCAAATCGCTATCGACCTATCAGTCTTCTTAGCTGTGTAGGAAAATTAATGGAACGCATTATCAATGGCAGGCTAACATGGCATCTGGAAGAAAACCAACTCTTAACACCTCACCAAGCAGGATTCAGAAAGTACAGATCTACTGAAGATCAAATAACCTTTATAGCTCAGGAAATAGAGGATGCCTTCCAAGAGAAAAACCACACACTAGCAGTCTGGATAGATTTAGAAAAAGCATTTGATAAAGTATGGAAGGAAGGACTGAAAGTAAAACTGCAAAAAATGCATGTTTGCGGGAAAATGTACAAATGGATCAGCCACTACCTTGAGAACAGAACTGCCAGGACAAAAGTACAAGGACAAACCAGCAAAATGATGCTGTTGGAGCAAGGTGTCCCCCAAGGAGGAGTTCTTTCACCAACATTATTCCTAGCATATATAAACGACATCACGGAAAATTTTCCAGCCAGAGTACACACATCATCCTTTGCAGATGACCTAGCCATATGGACATCTGAAGAATATATTAGTACAGCTAACAGCAGAATACAGCAAGCCCTATTAGCGCTAGAGGACTGGTCAAAATCATGGCTAGTGAAGATAAGTGAGGAGAAAACAACATGCACAGTGTTCTCCCTCTCAACTAAAACTCAGCAACCTAAGCTGGTATTGAATGGAAAAATATTGCGCCATGAAGAAAATCCAAACTATCTAGGAGTCACCTTTGATCGTCGCCTGACATGGAAGACACAGGTTGAGAAAAATCGAACAAGAGCAAGGCAAAGAATGGCAATAATGAAAAAGCTTGCTGGTACAACATGGGGAGCAGATGAGAAAGTTCTCAAGAAGTTATATACTGGGCGGGTGAGGCCAGTACTGGAATATGGCATTGCAGCTTGGGCAACAGCAGCTAAGTCAAACTTTAACAAAATAAGTAGAGTCCAAAATCAAGGAATGCGAATCATAACTGGAAGCCTGAAGACAACGCCTATTAATGAATTAGAAAAGATCACTTGTTTACAACCAATGCAGGATAGAAGAGATAGCAGAGCCCAGCAACAAGCAGAAAAATTTAGAAGATTGACAGACCACCCTATGTACAACAGATTTAATGGTTTTGGAAAGGGAAGACTGAAGCGTAGCAACTTTGTAGAAACTGCAAAACGAAGGATTAGGTCAGATCCTATTCTTAACATATCAACAGTCAAGCCCATACACAATGCACACAAGTTCCCAGCTTGGAGACAGCAGCAACTGCCTGAGATGATAGAAAACATTCCTGGTATTGAGAAAAAGAACACTCAGCATGAAACCGAAAGAAGAGAAATAACCCTAAACTATATAAAAGAACATTACCCAAGCAGGAATTGGACCCATGCATATACAGATGGATCAGCCAAAAATTCAATAGAGAATGGAGGAGGAGGAATTCTCCTAAATTTAAAAAATGGAGCGAAAAAAACACATTCAATGACAACTGGAAAATGTTCAAGTAACTTCAAAGCGGAGGTAGAGGCTCTGAAAACTGCAGCAGAAATGCTCCTGATGGAGGAAAATAAAGAGAAGCAAATAGCTATCTTCACAGATGCAAAGTCAGCTGTCTCAATACTGAAGAGCAATAACAGCACAGAACTAACTGACCTAAGAGCAGCACTCCATGGTCTATGCCAGAAATCCAAAAAAGTTGTAATACAGTGGATCCCATCACATTGCAGTATACCTGGAAACGAAGAGGCTGACAGACTGGCAAAAGAGGGCGGACGACTACCACAGCCTGACATAGACATAACCTATAATGAGGCAAAGAGGTTGATAAAAAGCACTTATAGAACCAAATGGGAATCAGAGCATCCAGGCCATCAGAAGGATGATGCATATTACAAACTCGACAGAAGAGAACAAGTAGCAATCTTCAGACTCCGCACAGGACACAACAGGCTGAAATACCACTTGTTCAATAAACTAAAGATAGGAGATACCGATGAATGTAATTGTAGAACTGGAAAAATGACAGCAAAACATTTGCTGCAGGAGTGTCCAATATATGCAGAACAGAGAAAGATATTTTGGCCCACACCTGCTTCATTTGAGGACAAGCTCTATGGAGATATCAACAAGCTCAAGTTGACTGCAGCTTACTTTAACTACATTCAGGTTGACATTTAAAGGTGCATGAAGAAGTATTTAGACTGCCGCACTTCATACCACAGGTATGTCGGTTACAAAAGCGCCCCAGAGGCATGAAATGGAATATTGCTTGGATAGCAAATCCATTACGTGGAAAGTCCGAACCAAAAGCTCACTGTGTGGGCTTCATAAAAGGTGGAAAAAGTGTCCCAGTGGCACGAAATGGAATATTGCTTGGATAGCAAATCCATTATGTGGAAAGTCCGAATCGAAAGCACACTCTGTGGGCTTCATAAAAGGTGGAAAAAGTGTCCTAGTGGCACGAAATGGAATATTGCTTGGATAGCAAATCCATTATGTGGAAAGTCCGAATCGAAAGCTCACTGTGTGGATGTCATCTGCAGACTGCATACTTCTGGTTTCCGGGAGAACAGCCTATGGTGAATGGAAGGCCCAATATACGGAAGTGAGGCTAAGCAGCCATGTGCAGGACGTGACGATTCCTTGGGTGAGCCCAGTACCAGAGCGCTGTGTGTTGGCTCTGCAAGTATGGAAGCCTCCTTGGATGGCGGGGAATGCCCATGGTCTGCTCCTGCCTTCCCTTGAGGGTTGACCAGGATGTCTTTGGCTGTTCTATATGGGCCAGCTGGGATGGGGGATAACACCACAACAGTGAGAGCCAAACGTCCTAAGAAACCCCCGGGAAGGTTAACCCGGTCAACAAATGCCCGCAGAAGTCGGATGTGTCGGCCTAACGGCGCAAGAACGCAGCTCTGCTGTGGACAGGCACAACGCAATCACGTCCGAAAAAAAACTCCGGATGAACGAAGAAGAAGAAGAAGAAATCAACAACTGCATGTATTAAGTTATCACTACTATTGCATTCATTAAATCAACAACTGCATGTATTAAGTTAACACCACTGCTGTATGTATTAAGTTAACACCACTGCCGCATGTATTAAGTTATCACTACTATTGCATTCATTAAATCAACAACTGCATGTATTAAGTTATCACTACTATTGCATTCATTAAATCAACAACTGCATGTATTAAGTTATCACTACTATTGCATTCATTAAATCAACAACTGCATGTATTAAGTTATCATTACTATTGCATTCATTAAATCAACTACTGCATGTATTAGTTAACAAACACTATTTCACTTATTACGTTAACTAACACTGTTGCATGTATTAAGTTAACAATTGTTGCATGTATTGAGTTAACAACTGTTGCATGTATTGAGTTAACAACTGTTGCATGTATTGAGTTAACAACTGTTGCATGTATTGAGTTAACAACTGTTGCATGTATTGAGTTAACAACTGTTGCATGTATTAAGTAAACAACTGTTGCATGTATTGAGTTAACAACTGTTGCATGTATTGAGTTAACAACTGTTGTTGCATGTATTAAGTTAACAACTGTTGCTGCATATATAAGGTTAATGATTGTTGCACGTTTTAAGTTAAAAACTACATGACAGCCTTTCGCCACGACATAGAAAACATGTCAGTAAATGAAAAGCTACATTCTATTGGAGACATTGAGAAGTGGAGAAGAACGACTGCTCATCCTAGCCAGCAAGGCAGCTGATTATTATGCTGCTGATGATGATGATAGTATGGAATAATGCAAAAACAGAATTACATTTCCGTTACATCCTAATTCAGTGGTTCTCAACCGGTGGGGAATTCCCCCCCAGGGGGGAATTTTAGGGTTTCCAGGGGGGGCATTAAGATTATTTCAAGATCGCATTAATACAAGAACCAGTTACTTGATGTTGTTTTTCCCCCTATATTTTACGGTTCTGTACTTCTCACCCTATTGACGTTCATTTTATAACGTAAGTAGACCCGCAAATCACATTTTATGTAGATGTCTAGACTTGTTCTAGTATGTGTTATTAAATTTAGCTTCCATTTTTATGTATACTGTGTAAGGGTGTGTGTGTGTGGGGGGGGGGGGGGGGGTGATTTATAGGGAGGAAATTCGAAAGGGGGGAGAAATGACGTTCTGAACATATGGTGAAGGGGGGGGGGCATGGGCCAAAAAAGGTTGAGAACCACTGTCCTAATTGAATAGTTGACAAGAAAAGAAAACAGATGATTGAATAAAGTATATAACATACCAGTACACAATTTGGAAAACAAAAACAGTTTAAGAGTTGAGTCAAGAACCAACATCACAGCTTTTAGGACATTCCCAAATCTGCTCTGTCATCTGCAACAGGCAGCAAAGAGTCCCAATACTTCTTCCGTGTTCATCTGGAGTGTTTTTTCAGACGTAATTGCGTTGTGCCTGTTTACTTGTGCCTGACACATTCAACTTCTGTGGGCATTTGTTGACCGGGTTAACCTTCCCAGAAGTCCAAATACTAATGGCACCAGTAGCGTCTGATTAAATGTCCATCCAGCCTTTCCTCAGGGTAAAAAAATTGTAAATGAGTGAATGAATGAATGAGAATTAATGAGTGTCTGAATTAATGAGTGTCTGAATGAATGAGTGAATGAATGAGTGAATGATGAATGAGTGAATGAATTAACATATATTGAATGGAAACTTACGTGATTGGAGGCCCCATGTAAGCTTCCAGAGCTGGGCCAAATGTGCGGTACAGGGAATGGTTGAGCAGCGGTGCAGCAGAGAAGTGGGCCACGGCATCCAGCAAGGGCTGACACATGTGGCCATGAGGGCTGGAGTTGTTGGGACTGATTGTCTAGAAGTGAGGAAACAACGGCCTGATTAAAGAACACTGGAACTGTTCTACTACTGGAATACTACTGTTCAGTCCCAGACTTGTCCAAACTCACACCTTCGCCGAGCATAGTAGCACTGTGTATGCCAGTGCACCTCCTGAATTTTTCAAACCACTATCTGCTGGCGTTAAAATCACTTAGTACACTAGCACTCAGGCATTTTCTTAATGAGATCGGAATACAACAGTCTGGCCTTTTCACATATGCAGAATCGCCATCTAACTGTTTTTGATTTATACAATGTTCGACATCTTCAACTGTTTGCGATCTTTGCTTCGCTAGCACATTCATGCCTTTCGCTACATTGGCCTCCTTTATTACTTCCTTTTTTTTTGTCACAATGGAACTTATCTTGGATGGTGACTTCCCGTTACATGCAGCCGAATTCAGCAATCTTACTGCCACTTTCGTATTTTATTATTAGCAAGTGATGCTCACACAGCGAAAAACAATGCCAAACAGCAGAAGAACACGCATGTCCCATTGTTTTCGCAAAATTAGCAGTCAGGTAATGTGGGCACGCCGACAAAATGCGAGGCAACCAACAAAAACTGAGACAAATTTTTCGCGGAAAAAATCAATAAAAATTGAACCTGATGATAACCAAAGGCAACAAAAACTGAGGTTTGACTGTACTATTATCCATGGAGGCATACCAGCTAAACACTTGTCTGCTGACATGGTGGTCATGGGTCTGATCTGAAAATGGACACGGGTTCCCTGACTGACCCAGTCTAAAATTGATGCCAAGAGTGTTTTGGGAGTACAGATGCTGGCATGATAATGACCACAGTACTCACCGAGACAGCTTTCCCTATGACCACTGTCCCTCGCCATCAGGCGAACCCACTCTCACATTTTCTTACTTGGTCAAGATTTTTGCCATTTGGTTAACAAAGTTTCCTACTTTTCATAAGTTTGGGTGAAATTTGGTCAAACTTTTTCTGACTTCTTAGGTACTTGTAATTTACATCCCTGAGTCAAGGACGAGAAGTCAACATTTTAGTAAAACTGACCAGGGTTCAGGTTGAACCTACTACCTAGACATCAGCACACTGGAAGTTTAAGAGCGAGTGCTCGTATCCATTCAGCCATGCTGAACTCCATTATAGGCAGTAATGACAGTTTAATTAAAAAATATAACAATGATATAATGATCACACTCCTCATGGGAACTACTGCTCCAGTCGTGCACTCCTTATGTCCATTAATAGTGTGTGGCCAGCCTCAAATGACCATTAAAGTTCATGATGTATGATTCTAACATTTCGGCCATAAAATAGAAGATATGTCCTTCCTGAGGTAAAATCTAACTGGATTCCTGTGCAACGTAGTGTCTTCAAATTTCCTCGATTTGCCAAGTGAGACGGAACAAAGTCACCACTAGTCCACAATTGTTAAAGTCTTACAAGTGTGAACAAGCTCAATTGATGAGCTTCTAGAATAATGTCAGCAAGAACAACAACAGCAAACTTCTGGAAGAACTCACCAGTTTCAACAGGACCTGCTCACACTTCTCCAGAACCACCATTGGGACCCTGCAAGAAATGCGCACATTAAAGAGTTACAATATAGAGCCCGTACTGTTGTAAGCATGTGCAGCATGTACAATAAGCAGATAAGCTGAGAGACATCTTTGTGCTGTAGGAGGCAGCTGCCATGGGCATGTAAAGTGCTAGGACCCTCACTTGTTGAGGCAGGAGTACCTGGAGGGATGGGTGGCCATTCTTTCTCTCGTATAATGAATAGCCAGTGCTTTCAATGAACCCTCGCCCCACCGCACCCATGCCATTGCCAGTGTAACATCCTAGCCATTACACCAACATGCCCGAGAAACCTCCTCTTTGTCCATGATATTCCAAAGGAAGGCCAGATGGACACATAATCAGTCTGCTACTGGTTCCATTTGTACTGGGACTCTTTGCTGGTTGTTGAAGATGAGGACAGAGCATATATAAACATGTCTGGAGTGCTAAGATGTCAGTTCTTGATTCAACAACTTAACTGTCCATGATATTATCACTGATGTGATCTAGCAAGTGAGTGATAGTGTAGAAACACTGATAAACCTTCATAGCCTGGAGACAATGCTGCAGGAGGGACTGACCACAGGATCTGGCCGACACTCAGTGCTCCAAGGCCAGACAGACACAAGAAGACACAGATTATGGTTGTCACTGGGAAGAAGGACATGCCGCAATGTATTATACGCGTAAATGGGCATATTCTTAAACAAGTGAATCAGTACAATTATCTTGAAACAGTCATAACATCTGATAGGAAATGCCTTGTAGAGATTAGAACAGGAATCACCATGGCGAAAGTAGCCTTTTGCAAGAATAAAACCATACTGACCAATAAACAGATATCAACTGAAACGAGAAAAAGAGTTGAAGTGCTACATAGAACATGTACTTTTGTATTGATGTGAAGCGTGGACAATGAGCAGAGAAGCTGAAAAACATCTGATGGCTGTGGAAATGTGGTTTCTGAGGAAAATGCAAAGAATACCATGGATAGACAGAAAAACCAATGAACATGTCCTTCAAGAAACAAATGAAGATGGTAAACTGATTAGAGACATTATTTGTAGACAGTCAAAATTTTTTGGGCATGTTATGAGTAGAAATGAATTGGAGAACTTGGTGACGGCTGGCAAGATCAAAGGGAAGAGACCAAGGGGAAGACTGAGAAGTAAATACCTGGATGGCTTGGCCACATGGCATGGTCGAGACAGAAACATGGAGCTGATCCCCGACTCTGGTGATGAGAGAGATGGCAAAACTTGACCGCCCACGCTTATCGGCAAACTAAAATGAAGATCGCATGCTGTTAATGTGATATTTCAGTGGTGTGAAATAGCCGCTTCCTTGTCATACTCCAGCGATGACTATTTAATATTGTTATAGAATATTCACAGTGATTGCATGCCAATGAATGCATGTTTGCATTCAACATCGATTGTAGTATTTATGTGTAATTTTTCATCACGCTACACTGTCAGGTGGTTTATGCTCGGGTAAATTTTCATCACGACTTAACTTAGAAGTAGCTTTGCATTCTGCATATCTGATGCTTCGGGAATCCTTGTTATACCGGAGAACCAGGCTACCTATTCTAAATGGTAAGTAAACCCGTAAATACCATTTTATGAGGCGTATTACATTGTTCTACTATGTATTATTAAATTTAGCATTCATTTTTACGTGTATTTTGTAATTTTCGACCATTTGAGTTGGCAGTCAATACTGAAATTATGAAGATCACATGCTGTTTTACGTGTCATACTCCAGCTGTGACCATTTAATATTGTTATGGAGTATTTAGAGCAACTAACATGATAATGAATGCATGTGTACATTCAACATCCAATATTGTTTTTATGTGTAATTTTTCATCACTCTACAAGGACAAGATTATTCATAATTTTGCAACTTTTTAACGCAAATTCCCAAGTCAAAATGAATATATGTTCATGGCCTCGCACTGACAGACAGCGCTGACAGTCAGCATGCACTGACTGACGTCATCACGCACTGACTGACGTCATCACGCACTGACTGACGTCATCACACACTGACTCTGACGTCATCACAGCATGGCGTGCCCATGTATACATCACTGTGTGTATGTGTATATATATAATCTGAAGCAGTTATCTTCCCTTTAGTTAGAAAACATTGGCAGTTGTAATCTCCCTTGGCATCTGTGTTACCAACAGTGGTGTGAGTGTGTAGGTCTCATCTTGCCAAAGGGTAAAATAGTATTTTGCTCTGTGTTCATATTAAATGATAAACTAACATACAAACATTAATATCTTGGCTTAGAATTGACCTACAGACTTGAATAAGGTACCGCTGGATTTGTTTTTCCAAGAGGTATCCAACTGTTATATAATTATATAATTAAAAAGCAATTTAGAAAATATTTCTGTTCATTTTGTCCTGTAAGAACGTTTATAGAAGTTTCAGTTGCTCCATAAGTGGTGCTTAAATGATTTTGATGTAATTAGGAGTAGGGATAACTAAGAAGGAGTAAAAAGGAATAATAAATGTCAATATAACTTAAAAAACAATAAACTAAATAAAGCCATTGTAATGAATGGCATATCCAGTAGCAGTGGAACAAGCATCGGAGATATCAGCAATGGAAGGAATGAAGGACAAAGGTAACAATAAACCCTACCAGGCACACGTTAGTGGAAACCGTCTAAAGCACAAAGGACCAGGAAAATATTAAACCATACAATGAACCATTTCTATTATTTGAGAATGCTAATCGACAATGCCTACCTTTTCTTTGGGTTGGACAGAATGTCCAGGAGGCTCTTCATCTTCTTGTGGTTCTTCTTGCTCTCTGCACGGGGAAAGTAAGCAAAAACACATTCACATGGTATCATAACACAAACTAGACAACAGCATATGATTTACTAGTGTAAATAATATCTGAACATGTTTCACACAAACTGCCCAGTTCAAAATATACCTACAGGCAGTTGTCATCATCCTTGTCCATCCCACTAAAAACAGTAGCGGGCAGGTTAGTGGAGCTGACCGAATTCTTCTTCTTCTTCTGCGTTCATCCGGAGAGTTTTTTCAGACGTGATTGCGCTGTGCCTGTTTACAGCAGAGCTACGTTGTTGCGTCGTTAGGCTGACACATCCTACTTTTGCAGACATTTGTTGACCAGGTTAACCTTCCTGGGTTTGAACGAATTGATAATGTCATGAGCACAGTTGGATAAGGGTTTATCACCAGCTAAAGTGAGAGGGCCACTTATTCTCCCATGCATTCAGACTGACACAATGTGATGCTTCTATTTACATCACAGTCCCATGGCAAGAAAGTGCTCTGGGACAAGTTATTACTGTTGTATTGTTATAGATTGATTGATTGATTTAGGAACCGACATCACAGCATTCGGGGCATTCCCATAAACGCTCGGTCCCCGTCCTCAGCAGCCAGCGAAGAGTTCTAATACCAATAGTACCAGTAGCAATCTGATTATGTCCGTCTCGCCTTTCCTCTGAGTGTCGAGCGTCGGCCACATCCCCTCGTCACTCCTCGCTGTCTCATTCTTGCTAGACAATGGTAATCCATTTGCTCCTCCAAGGTGTACATGTGCTCCCACAATGCAGCAACCACATCTGCCTTGTCATGTATCAGTACTCCACCAAGTTCTGCAGAGCCAGCCAATCTGTTTGCCTGTTCATTTCCCAGCACACCGGCATGCCCTGGAGAAAAGATCCAGGCGATGCTTGTCACCCGTGACCTCTGAAGCGAAGCAAGCCACTCCACACGAAGCCTGCCCATCCTCACCCTCGTCAGCATGCTTTCAGAATCAGTTACAATCACGATGTGTGTGTGTGTCATATTCTCCATCCAGCGGAGAGCCGCAGTGACTGCCTCCGCTTCCATTCTTAAGCTGGATGTTGTGGTATCATATGCCAGGCTCTCCTGCACCAAACGTTGACCATTAGCTTTGGCTATGAACCCCCAGCCACTTCTCTCACCTCTTGACACCGAACCATCTGTGTAGATAATCACATCACCTGGGCGAGCATTATCCTGAATTAGTTGCTGGATTTCCATTTCCGTGGCCGCTGCTGGCCACTCCCTGCACTCCCGACTCAATGTGATTATAACTTGTATTGTTATAGAGAAAACCTTCACTCTCCATTCCTCTCAACAATCATCATCATCATGTGCACTGCCAATAGATGTGGTCAGTCATGGTTCGCCATTTCACACAATCAACAGTCTTGGATCAGGTCAGTTCTCATCCCGATTTTGCTATGTTGCCAGGCCATCAGATGTCTTCCTCTGGCTCTTTTCCTTCAAGTTTGCCAGCTGTCACTAAGTTCTCCAGTTTATTTCTCCCGAAATATTTAGACTGTCTACGTCTACTTTCTCTAATCAATTTATGGTTTTCATATTTCTTGAAAGACAGTCTAATTCAGTGGTTCTCAACCTTTTTTGGCCCGTGCCCCCCCCCCCCTTTCACCATATTTTCAGAATGTCATCCCCCCCCCCCTTCACATTTTCTACCTAAAAATTTGGCACGTGCCCTTCTTCACCATATTTTCAGAACGTCATTGCCCCCTTTCGTATTTCCTACCTAAAAATCCCGCCCCGCCCCTACACAGTATACATAATAATGGAAGGTAAATTTAATAGCACATACTAAATCAAGTCTAGACATCCATATAAAACGTGATTTGTGGGTCTACTTACTTTATAAAATGTATTTTAGAAGGGTGAGACGTACAGAACCGTACAGTATGAAGGGAAAAACAATATCAAGTAATCAGTTCTTATATTAACACGATCTTGAAATAATCTGAATTCCCCACCAGTTGAGAACCACTGGTCTAATTGGTTGCTATGTCTGTGCATGGTATTCTTTGTATATTTCTGATAAAGCACATTTTCACTGCCGTTAAATGTTTCTCACTTTGTCTGCTTCTGTCCGTGTTTCACATGCATATACCAAAATATGAGATTGAAAATAGATGCAATAAGGCAAACCAACTCACTGGACAAATGGCACCAATACTAAAGAACAAACACATATCAATAGTGACTTAGAAAGCACTCTACAGCACAATCTTCCTACCAACTCTTTGCTACCAATGCCAAACTTTGACAATGACAGATAAAGAGAAAAGAAAAATAACAACAGAAATGAGATTCCTGAAAAGAATACTCAATGTATCAAGAAGAGAGAAAATCAGAAATGAAGAAATCAGAACTAAAGTGGGAGGTTATAGCAGCGCTAGATTTTATTAGAAGGCAGCAAGTCAAATGGTTTGTCCATGTGACTAGATTACCAACTAACCAACTAACTAATACCACAACAAGCAATGATGTACAGACCACATGGAAGTAGAAGAAGAGGCCGGTCACATAAATGATGGACAGATGGAATAGCAGAGTCCATGGGAATCTTGATACATGAAGCCCATAAATGGGCACTTTTCCGCTGTTTATACTTCACCTCGACACCGCACGGTACAAGAGGAACAAGGTGAGATGAGATGAGGCACAGGTGTAGGCTCTATACAGCAACTCAACACTTTATCGATAGCAACTTTAGCGACTTTATCGGTTGCTGATAGGTAGTTGCAGGTTATAGTCTCAAGTTCAAAAGTGATCTCTTGACAGAGACGTCTATAGTCACTGACCAGTCAGCAGCTGGTTATGGTCCCAAGTTCACAAGAGCAAGTGCATATTTGTAATAAGTATTCACACTGCAAGTGGCAGTTTATTACAGCTGGGTATGTTTTCCATCTTGGAAAGCTACTTGTTAGCACATATTTTACCTTTCTTTGGGACTGTTTCAGAAAGTATACTACCAAGAGGCAGGCACATTATGCCACTGGATGATACATACCACTGAGCTGTACATACCTTCATCGTTCTTCTTCTCCAGGTCCATGATGAAGTTCCTCAGTGGCTCAATGTACCGGGACAACTTTTCCAGCTTCTTGACATACTCGATCTCCTCCTGGGATGTGCTGGGTGGTCCCGGGCTGGGGTCTACCACGGCTGTACCTGGCAAAGACAATCATCACACCTGTATTACAAACTATTACAAGTATGTAAGTGGCTGCAGTGGGATCATACATAGTCATTAATTACCAGCGAGCAGGTGGTGGACTAAGCTTGAGAGTAGCCGATAGGTAGTTGCTGGTTATGGTCTCAAGTTCACAAGAGCATCTCTTGACAGAGACAATGGCTATGGTCACTCATTGACCAGTCAGTTGCTGGTTATAGTCTCAAGTTTACAAGAGCATCTCTTTAAAGAGACAATGGCTATGGTTACTAACCAGTCAGCCGCTGGTTATAGTCTCAAGTGTACAAGAGCATCTCTTTAAAGAGACAATGGCTATGGTTACTGACCAGTCAATTGCAGGTTATGGTCTCAAGTTCACAAGAACATCTCTTGACAGAGACAATGGCTATGGTCAATGCCAATAAGGAAAGCAACAGCAGACTATCTTCAGATGCCTTGAAACCTACAGCAGTCAAAGAAATTATGCAGACAGACAGTTACGAGGGGAAAATTTTACACAGGTCAAACTACTGGATGGATGGTGACTTACAGAGAGTTAGTTTCTCAAGTGCTCTGTATACTGGTCTCTCATATCAATGACAATTTATGATAAAGAAAGGACATCCCTCACAAGCCCATAAACATTCAGTGTCTCTTAACACATTCACAGGGTGTGGAAGCTGATTTCCCTGTTGCCAGTAGCCTGGAAACATGTTGGAATTGTCCTCACCTGTGGTCATTGCAACTAGTTCCGTCCTGGATTCCTAGCTCCAACAGTCGCAATCAAGAACATTCATCATGAGATGTGTCATTATGAGATGTGTCATCAAGAGATGTGTCATCAAGAGATGTGTCATCAGTGTTATCAAGAGATGTGTCATCAGTGTCATCAAGAGATGTGTCATCAGTATCATCAAGAGATGTGTCATCAGTGTCATCAAGAGATGTGTCATCAGTGTCATCAAGAGATGTGTCATCAAGAGATGTGTCATCAGTGTCATCAAGAGATGTGTCATCAGTGTCATCAAGAGATGTGTCATCAAATACCTAGCTGTTATATATAGCTCACAGTATATCCTGCCTATCCATCTTCAATGTTATTCTTTTTAAAAACGAATAAAACCCCACACATTAGACCTATATCTACTGGTTTTTACAATGATGGTTATATTTAAGGTCATCGTGATGTACTTTTCGTTATGTATTATTTTCAGTCTTTATAGTTGATTTTGTCCATTGAGTCTCTATTTGTGCCATACAGGCTATTTAGTTCGTGATCACATTAATCTCTCATTGGGGCCTGCGTGGTCTCGAGGTATGATGTCCGCCTCAAGTGCTAGAGGTCCCGAGTTCAAGCCCCGGTGAGGACCAGGATTTTTTCACGTGGACCTCTAGTAATAAAAAAAGTCCCCTGGTCTCTGGGTAGTGAGATCGGAAGCCTGGCAGATAAAAATCAAAAAAGAGTAGCCTAACGGCATTGCTCGGGCAAAATTTTGAGTTAAAAATCTACCCAAAGTATTTTGGGATCCTCACCGGTGCTACGGAGTTCGTGCACTGAGCTGAGTTTCTCCAGACTCAGGTTCGAGTTAGGAGGAGAACAGAGCACATATGGGTTACACTTGTGTGCCGTGATGTTGATCCATCAACTAAACTAAACTAAACTATTAATCTCTACGGCTGTGTCTTATGTCCCAAACAGTTGACAGCATCAATGTCTTTAGTCTAAAATAGATGACAGCATTAATGTCTCAAAGAGCTGACAGCATCAATGTCTTTGGTCTTAAATAGCTTACAGCATCAATGTCTTTGGTGTCAAATAGATAACAGCATTAATGTCTTTGTTCTCATATATCTGACAGCATCATCATCTTTGATCTTAAATAGTTGACAAACTTAATGTCTTAAGTCTGAAATTACTGACATTGTTTATGTCTATGGTCTCAAAATACTGACATCGTTAATGTCTTTAGTCTCAAATTACTGACTTTGTTAATGTCTGTGGTCTCAAACAGTAACAGCATTAATGTCTTCAGTCCTGAATAGTTAAATACATTAATGTTTTCAATCAACATAGTTGACAGCATTAAGTTCTCAACAATCAAGACACGATCTTGAACACAGATACAGTTCTTGAAACTACAACCCAAGAGACAACACAGCAGATGAACTCACCAGGTGTATGCAGCATGGTGTTAGGGGAAGGAGCTCCCATCCTCATGGCCGGGGACACCATCATGACATGAGGTGAAGGCACCATGGCTATTGGAGATCTGTTTAAAATCACAAAAAGATTCAAGAATCTGTGAGCTACAGCCTACACAATGTTGTGTTTAATACGAGGGTAAGTTAATAAGTAAGTGACAAATGGCTGTAGAAAAATAACTAAATACGATAACAACTTGAAACCAGTTTATTTTTATACATACATTGTCCCTTTATTTCTCACCATAATTTCCACCAACATTGATGCACTTATCCCATCGTTGTATCAGTCCTCCCAAACCAGCTGCATAGAACTGTGTGCTCTGTTTTCTAAACCACGTTTTCACTTCACATTCAACTTCGGCGCCATTCGCGAAATGTCTCCCGCCAAGGTGGGTCTTCAGTGTTTATGCTGACAAATGTTTATCCCATAAAGCTGTACATAGCTGGGTAGAAAAAGTTACGAGGGTGAGTCAATAAGTAAGTGACACAGCTCTGTGGGACGGCCGGTAAATGAAAACAGAGCATGCGGTTCTATGCAGCCGGTTTGGGATAAAACGATGGGATAAGTGCATCAATGTTTGTGGAAATTATGTTGCGAAAATAAAGGGACAATGTATGTATAAAAATAAACTGGTTTCAAGTTGTTATCATATTTAGTTATATTTCTACAGCCATTTGTGACTTACTTATTAACTTACCCTCGTATATCAACAAAATAAGCACGCAACAATGTTTATTTACTCAAGTGTCACACTAGCTGGCAAAAGGAAATTAAGTATCCCTGCGACCACTAGTCTGTATTACAACCAGGTGTCTAAAAAGTCTCAATCTCTTCTCCTTCAAACACCTACAGATGCCAGCCTGAATATGTTTAAGGAATACAGCAGTCAATTTCAGCATCTTGACATCTCCACAGTTTGTCCTCAAATGCAGCTGGTGAAGGGTAAACTTATTACCTGTTCTGTATTTGTTGGACACTTTTGCATCAAATATTAGCCATCATTTCACCAACTCCAGTTAAACTCATCACTATCTTCTATCTGTAGCATGTTTTAAAAGTGGTATTTCAGCCTGTTATATCCTGTACAAAGTCTATTAATTGTTCACTTCGGGTGGAGTTGGTAACATGCATTATCTTTCTAGTGGCCAGGATGTTCTCATACAGATCTGGTTCTAAAGATGCTTTTTATAAACCTCTTAAGTCTGTAACCAATGGGAAGGTTTTTCTTTATGGGTGATTGATGACATGAAGTTCCACCCAGTTATGCCTTCTCAGTGAATCAATGGGTATGCTCTGGAAGATCCAGATGGGTGGGGTTCGAAGACAAAGGGTGCAGTCTCTAAGGATGTCAAACTGACAAAAGCCAGCTTCACTTTGTGAAATGCTACACAGATGTAAGAGACAATGGGCTCAGACTGAGGATGTCAAACTAACAAAAGCCAGCTTCACTTTTGTGAAATGCTACAAGGGTGTAAGAGGAAATGAATAACAAGCTAATGGGTTTGTACGTGGCACCTCTGTATAAAGTAAATGAGCAATGGACCAGGAATATATGAGGGGGCTTCAAATGAAAACCTTAAAAGTGTGATAGAAATTACATTAACCATGCCATTGTCTCGTAACCTGTCAATATTACTGTTAAGGATGTCAAGATTGTTAACGGTACATCATAGTGCAGAAGAATGTGGTGATGTCATAAGGACAGTTTAAAGATGGCCACCCCACTTTTTACATGCACCAACCATTTTTCTTTATCAGTGAAGGGGTAAAACTTAAAGAATTTCATCGGTGAATGAAGGCCCAGTATGGTGATGCATGCCTGGCAGTCCAGCAAGTGTATGAGTGGAGTTTAGTTTAGTTTAGTCAACGGATCAACATCACGGCATACAGGTATAACCCATAAGTGATCCATTCTACTCCTAACTCAAGCCTGACTCCGGACAATCTCAGCTCAGTACACAAACTTCATAGCACCGGGAGGATCCTGAAATATTTTGGGTAGAATTTTAACTCAAAATTTTGCCCGGGCAGTGCCGTTAGGCTACTTTTTTTTAAATTTCCAACTTCCAAGGGATTGTTTTACATGTGCAACAATACACACGGGCATCTGATCTCACTACCCAGAGAACAGGGGACATTTTTGTTTTACTAGAAGTCCACATGAAAAAATCCCAGCCCTCACCGGGGCTTGAACCCGGGACCTCCAGCACTCGAGGCGGACACCATACCTCGAGACCACTCAGCCCCCCACTGAGTAGAGTAGGAAGTTTCAAAATGACATGACTTCTGTGACTGACTTTTCGGTCCAGTGAAGAGGTACAGCAGGTGATGCATGAGTGGTTACACACGCGGCCAAGAGAATTTATTTTACAGGAATCCAAGCACTTTATTATCGCTGGAGGGCTTGCATTGAATGCAGTGGTAACTATATCGAAACAATGATACATTTGTTCTGTACTTTTTCAGAATATATTCACCAAAAAAAAAAAAAAAAAAAAAAAATTTAAGGCTTTCATTTGAAGCCCCCTCATATAATTGATACCCTCAGAGAGGCAGGGTAATTAACCCTTTACAGGGTGGAACGGCCATTTCCGTTCTATACCGTAAATGGGCGAAACGTCCCAAACCGCCCGATACTATTATGCATTGTAAAAATGCGATCTCTCGGCTTTCCGATACTTCCGACGGCTACTTTCACTTTCGCCGATAGCTTGACAACGTGGCCGCCATTTGTAAGCACCTACTATGAATTTGAACGGACTTTTATGGACTTTGTTTTGAAAGTTTTCGGAGTTTTTACGCTTAGTTTTTCAAAGTGGATTTCGGCGATTCTTCAAGTGATAGCCGAGATTTCGCTAGGTGCAATTTAAGTGACATTAAAGGGCACGAAGTTGACTATTAATCGCAGCTAGATATCAGTGAAAAGCCTTACTTTGCATTAGCAGTCGTGAGTCGGACTTTAAACAAAGTGATTATGATTCTGAAAATGTGTTTGTAAATTGCCGTAAAGATGACAGAAAATCACAAACAATACGCTGTATTTCGTAAATATTTGTGTTCATATATGGATTACCAACAACAATCACGTGAGTAACATATTCTGCATAATTTTTCCTTCATTGTGTTGTTTATTTAACTGTCAAGAAGCTGAGGACAGAAGTAACAGAAGGATATAAGTTAGGGATAAGACTAAGGATAGAGATAACATCCCTGAACAGGGAATAGAGATTCAAGGGACAGAAGTAGAAGATAGAACTCTTAAGCAGTTATCCAACAGGACACGCACGTGTCATAAGTAGGACACTGCAGGACATGACAGGGATTTACTCCCAGGTTAGAGTAGGAGACTATAAACACGGGAAGTACCCGTAAACAGCGTTAACTAGAGTACAGTAACTAGTGACAGGTTACTGAACTACGTGCAAGGTAACCGAGCACGAAATAGTGCTGGCGCACGAAGATTCACAAGTCCGCAGCTGGACAACGCTGCTAAGTTTAGCCAGATGGGACTGGACAGCTCAGCAGACAGGTCGATGTATTTGCCCTGACCATTGTATAGTTTACAGGGCACAGTAGTATAGTGACTTACGCTAGGATAGATAGAGATTGTGCTTAGCAGTATTATAAATGTATTGAATGTGATGCTGTGTTTATGATATATGTATGTTCATGTGAGCTCGTAGAGCCAATTGTAATCAGTGCGCAATAAAGCGAATTTACCTTTTGTACACCAACGAGTTGATATTCGTGTGGTACAAATGAAGAATCCCTGTATGCCTGTCTAAACTAGGTTGTTGACATTAACTAAAATCGGTTGACGAATACCTTATTTGTGATGTGTTTACTAACGCAACTCAAAATTTTACCGAACCTTAAAAAATCTTGCCCGTTCAGGGCTAAAAAACGGACAAGTGTCTGCCCTGTAAAGGGTTAAATGAAACAAGTGAATCTGCAACATTGACCAGAATATCAAGCCAAAAGAGATGAAGCCAGACAATAACACTATGTAAAGGTTAAAAAAAGTATAGTCAAGCAACACGGAACTGGGGATGTCAACTGCCACACGCTGAGTGAGATACTGAGTAGGGTAGTCAAGCTCTTGTAGACTTCATGACTTGATACACAGCAAGGATAATCTGACGACAAAGAACATGGATGAAAGCTGGTGATGGCTTTTGTTAGTGGACTCTGAGTTGTAGCTGTTCCTGAAGGCAAACATGCATGCTCTTACAGTTGCCACCAGAGGGGGCTCATTGTTGGGATAAAGTGATCAGCAACAATTGGCTACAGTGATAACCAGAGGCTACAATGATGACAACAGGCTACAGTGAATCGAACAAAAGGCCACAGTGAATACAACAGGCATTGGTGAATACTGCAGACCACAGTGAATACAACAGGCATTGGTGAATACTGCAGACCACAGTGAATACAAAAATAGGTTAGAGACAACAGCTGCAGTGATGACAACAGGCTACAAAGACAATAATAAGTGTTGACAATGGCTACAGTGATGGCACATGCACCGAGACAACAAGCTGCATTGATAACAGGCTACAGACATGATGACAAGCCATAAAAATAACAAGCTTCAAAATGACATAAGGCTACACAGACAACAACATGCTACAGAGATAACAACAGGCTACAGTGATAACAACAGGCTAAAGAGACAACAACAGGCAACAGTAATAACAACCAGATACAGAGATAACAACAGGCAACAGTAATAACAACTGGCTACAGTGACAACAACAGGCTACAGAGATAACAACCAGATACAGAGATAACAACATGCTACAGTAATAACAACGAGATACAGATAGCAACAAGCTACAATAACAATAAAATGCTACAGTAAGGACATAATATTAAAGCAACTACAAAAGACAACACAGAAAACTACGACAGTGACAGCAGCCTGCAGTGAAAGCTACAGACAACTACGACAGTGACAGTAGTCCGCAGTGAAAGCTACAGACAACTAGCTCCCTGTGTCTCCACCTCTGCCTGTCCAATTCACAAATATGTCATTGAACAGAATTCATGGTTGAACAAACCAGTTAGCTCCCTGTGTCTCCACCTCTGCCTGTCCAATTCACAAATATGTCATTGAACAGAATTCATAGTTGAACAATACCAGTTAGAACTACAGCAATATTAATCTTACCCTGTAGCTGGAGACTGAATTGGCATGGCAGGTCCCTGCGTGTTCACATCCCGCACCTGAAATCAGATTTTTATACACGTTATCAACATTTGTTTGCCCCAAGTAGTGTCTTATGGGTTTCTTTTAACTCTAACATGATAGAAGGCCAGTATATGGGGTGAGAGAGTATATTAAAGAGATTATAATGTGAGGCAGTATCTGGAGATTAATATTTCAAAGAGTTTGTAATGGAGGCCAACATTATGGGGCTAATACTTCGAAGAGTTGGTGATGGAAGTATCTTGCTGTCATCTGATTGAACCTTCCTCATTTTCTGTTTCAAAAGGCGTCTGCAAGCCTATTAAATAATATTTGAAGCTTCACTATGTTCAATTATTGTCCAGTTAGTTATTTAGTCACGGTTCCAACTTCACAGCAAGGAGTCACCCCATAATTGCTCTGATCCTGTGCCAGCGAAAAACCACACAAAATGTTCCTCACCATCCCATGTGAAAAATGAAACAGACAGCAGTCCTGACAAATTGAACAGCATGCACATGTATGCATGCATAAGGCTACTGTCAGAATGCCAACACAAGTCTGCCACTAGAACTACAGTTCATCGTCGATAAAAGCAGCAGTCACTAGAAAAACCAGCAGTTGCACATACATTACTGCATAAGGCAAACCAGCTGACTGAGCAACCGGCCACCTGCCGTTTTTCTGAAAATGCAGTTCACAATACAAACCACTGTGGAAGATGAAAAAGCATTCTCCACTAAATTCACAGTTCACTGTGTCACCCCAAGAACTAAACCCAGTAGCTGGGTGACGGAACTATTTCCACAAGTCCAAATTAGGAAAATGCATAAACAAAATGTGGCCAGAAGCAAACACTCCATGGCCTTAACATATCATTGCCTTTCCGCCATACTGGACCAGAAGTCCCAAAGATTGCTTGCCTGATTGCAATAAAGTATTATTGTATACAGTGAGTATCTCATATTAACCAAAGTTTACTCTGTGCAATAAATGTTTTGCTTGAGCCAAATCTTTTGTATACTTGGAATTCTTGTCTTAACCAAACTGTATAGCGTACAATGATGATAAGTGTCTATGTACTTACTGGCATGTAAGATCCATGCATGTTTATGGGCACCATGGTTCTGGCAGTCCCTGGACCGGGGTATCCCATCTAGAGAAGAAATGTCAAACATACATGTCATCATGACCACAACAATGAGCTGCTCACACTAAATGGTATTTATTCATTTTATAAAATGTACCCCAAAGAACTTTCTGGTATTGAGTCTGTGATGTGCTAACGCATCCCATTTTGTAGACCTGAGAGTAAGGAGGAATAGATGACCAATCTTTCCCTCAAATTGGCAGGCACTGAGCCTAGGTGATGTTAAATCCAAATCATGAAATTTTGCTCGCAAATTCCCAACCAGGCAATCAAGTGACAAACAAGATTTTTGAACACATCAGTACCAAACCAATCACTTTGGGTCTAGCACTTGTTTTCATGAAAAGAGGTATTTTGGGCAAATGGTGCTAGCGCTATGTTTTTATAGACCAATCAGCATGTGAGGGGTGATGTGGTCAATATCACACCAACCAATCAGCATTCAGCAGTAATGTGGTCAATATCACACCAGCCAATCAGCATTCAGGGGTGATGTGGTCAATATCACAAAAGCCAATCAGCATTCAGGTGTGATGTGTCTATATCACACCAGCCAATCAGCATTCAGGAGTGATGTGGTCAATATCACACCAACCAATCAGCATTCAGGTGTGATGTGGTCTATATCACACCAGCCAATCAGCATTCAGGAGTGATGTGGTCAATATCACACCAACCAATCAGCATTCAGGAGTGATGTGGTCAATATCACACCAACCAATCAGCATTCATGAGTGATGTGATCAATATCACACCAACCAATCAGCATTCATGGGTGATGTGATCAATATCACACCAACCAATCAGCATTCATGGATGATGTAGGGGGGAGACCAAGAGAGAAGATGATGGACAGTTTGATACCACAGCATGGAGGAACATCGGTATCAGAAATGATTTGTAGAACAAGACAGAGGCTTGTGAACAGCATGATCGTCAACACCACACGGCATGGACTAGAAGAAGAATCATCCATTTAGTGAATTCATTCAGGATTTAACACTGGACATCAAAGGATTTAGTTTTGTAAGCTGACACAAGAAGAATCATCCATTTAGTGAATTTATTCAGAAGTTAACACTGGACATCAAAGGATTTAGTTTTGTAAGCTGACACAAGAAGAATCATCCATTTAGTGAATTCATTCAGGATTTAACACTGGACATCAAAGGATTTAGTTTTGTAAGCTGACACAAGAAGAATCATCTATTTAGTGAATTTATTCAGGATTTAACACTGGACATCAAAGGATTTAGTTTTGTAAGCTGACACAAGAAGAATCATCTATTTAGTGAATTCATTCAGGATTTAACACTGGATATCAAAGGATTTAGTTTTGTAAGCTGACACAAGAAGAATCATCCATTTAGTGAATTCATTCAGGATTTAACACTGGACATCAAAGGATTTAGTTTTGTAAGCTGACACAAGAAGAATCATCCATTTAGTGAATTCATTCAGGATTTAACACTGGACATCAAAGGATTTAGTTTTGTAAGCTGACACAAGAAGAATCATCCATTTAGTGAATTCATTCAGGATTTAACACTGGACATCAAAGGATTTAGTTTTGTAAGCTGACACAAGAAGAATCATACATTTAGTGAATTCATTCAGGATTTAACAATGGTCATCAAAGGATTTAGTTTTGTAAGCTGACACAAGAAGAATCATCCATTTAGTGAATTCATTCAGGATTTAACACTGGACATCAAAGGATTTAGTTTTGTAAGCTGACACACGAAGAATCATCCATTTAGTGAATTTATTCAGGATTTAACACTGGACATCAAAGGATTTAGTTTTGTAAACTGACACAAGAAGAATCATACATTTAGTGAATTCATTCAGGATTTAACACTGGACATCAAAGGATTTAGTTTTGTAAACTGACACAAGAAGAATCATACATTTAGTGAATTCATTCAGGATTTAACACTGGACATCAAAGGATTTAGTTTTGTAAGCTGACACAAGAAGAATCATCCATTTAGTGAATTCATTCAGGATTTAACACTGGACATCAAAGGATTTAGTTTTGTAAGCTGACACAAGAAGAATCATACATTTAGTGAATTCATTCAGGATTTAACAATGGTCATCAAAGGATTTAGTTTTGTAAGCTGACACAAGAAGAATCATCCATTTAGTGATTTCATTCAGGATTTAACACTGGACATCAAAGGATTTAGTTTTGTAAGCTGACACACGAAGAATCATCCATTTAGTGAATTTATTCAGGATTTAACACTGGACATCAAAGGATTTAGTTTTGTAAACTGACACAAGAAGAATCATACATTTAGTGAATTCATTCAGGATTTAACACTGGACATCAAAGGATTTAGTTTTGTAAACTGACACAAGAAGAATCATACATTTAGTGAATTCATTCAGGATTTAACACTGGACATCAAAGGATTTAGTTTTGTAAACTGACACAAGAAGAATCATACATTTAGTGAATTCATTCAGGATTTAACACTGGACATCAAAGGATTTAGTTTTGTAAACTGACTCAAGAAGAATCATACATTTAGTGAATTCATTCAGGATTTAAGACTGGACATCAAAGGATTTAGTTTTGTAAACTGACACAAGAAGAATCATACATTTAGTGAATTCATTCAGGATTTAACACTGGACATCAAAGGATTTAGTTTTGTAAACTGACACAAGAAGAATCATACATTTAGTGAATTCATTCAGGATTTAACACTGGACATCAAAGGATTTAGTTTTGTAAACTGACACAAGAAGATGCCAAGATTGTACCTACCCCTTGGGATGTGGCGTGCATGGCCTGTCCTGGGGCCCCAGGCATAGACTGAGGTGAGGTCACCATGAAAGCATCCTGTCGCTTGAAGAAATGATCACAATTACTCCATGCCAGGACACTTACAAACTAACAGGTTCTGTTATCAACCTCACAACTTGATAAAACTAGGTTTTTAAGTAACAGGAATATTACTAAAAACTTTTTTACAATAGTTGTGTTGTGGTATTTCTCAACAAGTCTCTGGATGTGGCCTTAAACCAGTTTTACACAAACTCCAAAAATGAATATTTTTCTTCCACTATGCAAGTCGATAGTGAAGAAGCCATGTTGTAATTGCTATTGCGCATGTGCAAACTGCTCAGTCATCATGACTCCTACATGGGGTATGCAGTTTGTGCTCTGAAATAAGATTTTCCATTGTCAACACTCTTCCATGCACTTTATAATAACATCCCTGTGACTTAATGACTTTTCCTCGAACATACTATCCTTTAACTCTTGCAGTCCAAACTGATGCAGCAACAAAATTATGTGTAACAGACTCTTCCTGTGAATCCCAACCACTGTGTAATGTGTTCTCTTGTTGTTTACAATTGGTCAAAGCATACTGATAAAATTTGGCATACCTTAAGTGGCCACTTCCCATAGTAGTTATCTTCCCCTGGTCATGTGCTGAAAACACTTCCCATAGTGGTTATTGTCCCTTGGTCAAGTGTTGAAAACACTCCCGGACTGAAAGAATGAACTTATTCAGTGAGGAAGGATAGTATATTACCAAATGTGACCACCAATTTGGACAGAAGGAAGTTATATCACCATACTAGAATCATGGTGTTATTTGTTTTGTTTTGTGGTATCTTCCACAATTTCAATGCCCAGTGAATGGAAATGTACATTATAATACTTGTTCATTTGAATGCGTACATCCAAACCCACTTTCTGTTTGACACTGAATCAGTTAGTTGTATCACTTCATAAACTAAATTCTCTGATTAAAACAGTTGCCATTTTTGCATTAACGGTTGGCCGCAATGCATCACCAGAAAACATTTCTTTCCCTTGCCAAGTTGTGCAGTGTAAAATTCTCTTTCCAGTTTGCCTATTACTATTATCATTCAATTTAAGTCATGTTCTTCCTTTTGCACATATGCCTTCCTTCTCCCCTCAGAAACATACCTCTGTGAGCAATCTTCTTCTGCTGTTGCTCTTTATATCTCAACACAGCATAGGCCCTGAACCAGCTCCTGCCAAGCCATCCTATCCCCTGCAGCGTCCTCCATGTCCTCCTCACACCACCCATCTCTAATTGTCCTCACCACATATCTCTAAGTCTCCCTTCACAACATTTTCCTTGTGGACTCCAGAGATAGGACCTTCCAGCCACACTGCCTCAAGCCTTCTCAATGTGTGTCACAGAAGCCCCTCCTCCCCTTGTATTCTTATAATGATATCTCCATCTGTTCCCCTATTGACATCACCACCCTAATAGATATGTGTACAGTACACAGGGTATGAAAAAGAAGAAGAAGAAGAAGAAGAAGAAGAAGAAGAAGAAGAAGAAGAAGAAGAAGAAGAAGAAGAAGAAGAAGAAGAAGAAGAAGAAGAAGAAGAAGAAGATTGTGATTTTAGTAAAGTGGAGATCTATGAGCAGGGACTGTGTCTAGACACTGAAGCTTTGAAATATGAAGCATTAGTGGAAGATTCAATGTTGAATTTCTGAACTGCCATGTGTCGCGTACAGATATAGATTATCAGGAAGAGTAAGAACGATGCAAGCACAGAGCGCACATTGAACACACACGCGTTGACTTAGAAACAATGACGCGAAAAATGGACAGACGGAGAAGATCAAGGAAGGACAACAGAAGGAAGATCATCACGGCAGAATTCTGAGAGGATAATTGTTATTAATGGTCAACATCTGAAAGAGATAGCTTAGGATGAAAGAACATAAGAAGATATCCACCGAGAACCAAGAGAAAAGATATAGGGCATGAAACACAACTGAGTAGCGGAGGAATTAGATATGAAGGACAAGTAGGATTGATGGGCCGGTATCTAAATTAGTTTAT
Organism: Cepaea hortensis; assembly: GCA_963921405.1. Lineage (NCBI taxonomy): Eukaryota > Metazoa > Mollusca > Gastropoda > Stylommatophora > Helicidae > Cepaea > Cepaea hortensis. Next base: position 12,637,490 of record OY992890.1, read on the forward strand.
TATGGAGAAGTTACCTAGCGAATAGTTCAACAAGCAGCTGTGGCGTGAGTATAATAGTTATGGACATACAACATAAATGTTAAGTATAGGTGAGTGTGAAATAGTGCAATGACAGGCTTGACGATAATTTTGAATCTGGTTGAAAGGGACAGAATGAAAGGACACAATGGAAATGCAAATAGGGTTAATCAATGGATTACCTGCATGTTGTGTGATTCGTTGGGATACTGCCCCTATAATAAAGATTAGATCAAATTAGGACGCACTTGTCCGGCATTATTTTATAAACACTTTAAGAGTTGATTTGTTAATACATTTACTTATGTTGAGAGCCAGTGACCTGGACAAACGAGTCAATTATGCCAGCGAACAAACAAGAACAGCGATGAAATAAGCTAGTGATGAAACAAGCATTGAACCAAAAGGAAAATGTTAATCCACATCTTGGCATGAACCACGCCTATTTCAAAGACTGTGGAATGCTATTCAAAGACTGTGGAATGACAGACAAGCAAAATAGCATGTGGGTGCATTGATGATAAAAGGTTATGAGAAATGTTAAAAGTATGGATGAATAAGGGTCATCATTATCATCATCATTATCATCATCATCACACTTTGGACAGGTTCACACGTGCTCTGATCTCCTGAATGTCTCCACCAGTGTATATCAACTGACCATACCAGTTTGTTGCAGTTTAATGGAAAGTATGAAATGTTATAATTTAAAACTGAAAAAATATATTGTATTATACATCAAACATTAAATCAACTTTGTGCCAAGGATGAGTATTATAGTAAGGTAAGTTAGTTGCATATCCTTTACAGGACGTCACAGTCAACCCCAGCAATTTTTGACTGTTTGAGATTTCTTGGAAAATTTATGTTCAGTAGTTTGCCATTGCTTTCTAAACAACTAGCACTCATACCACTGTATGAAAACTAATACAAGGCAGCCTGCTTCCAAATTGCCCACAGCTGTGTTGCGAACGCGGGTATGCGGAATTACGAACTGTGTCCGTAACCCCTTCGCCATGAAGCTGCCTGTATTATAATACACAAACTGTGGATGCTAACAGAAACACAAGAGACAAAAAACATGTGGATGCTGACAGAAACACAACAGACAAAAAACATGTGGATGATGACAAAAACACAACAGACAAAAAACATGTTGACGCTGACTGAAACACAACAGACTAAAAACATGTGGATGCTGACAGAAACACAACAGACAAAAAACATGTGGATGCTGACAAACACAACAGACAAAAAAACATGTGGGTGCTGACAGAAACACAACAGACAAAAAAACATGTGGATGCTGACAAAAACACAGCAGACAAAAAACATGTGGATGCTGACAGAAATGCAACAGACAAAAAACATGTGGATGCTGACAGAAACACAAGAGACAAAAAACATGTGGATGCTGACAGAAACACAACAGACAAAAAACATGTGGATGCTGACAGAAACACAACAGACAAAAAACATGTGGATGCTGACAGAAACACAACAGACAAAAAACATGTGGATGCTGACAGAAACACAACAGACAAAAAATATGTGGATGCTGACAGAAACACAGCAGACAAAAAACATGTGGATGCTGACAGAAACACAAGAGACAAAAAACATGTGGATGCTGACAGAAACACAATTGACCAAAAAACATGTGGATGCTGACAGAAACACAATTGACCAAAAAACATGTGGATGCTGACAGAAACACAACAGACCAAAAAACATGTGGATGCTGACAGAAGCACAACAGACCAAAAAACATGTGGATGCTGACAGAAGCACAACAGACCAAAAAACATGTGGATGCTGACAGAAACACAACAGACCAAAAAACATGTGGATGCTGACAGAAACACAACAGACCAAAAAACATGTGGATGCTGACAGAAACACCACAGACAAAAAACACGTGGATGCTGACAGAAGCACAACAGACAAAAAACATGTGGATGCTGACAGATACAAAACAGACCAAAAAACGTGGATGCTGACAGAAACACAACAGACCAAAAAACATGTGGATGCTGACAGAAACACAACAGACAAAAAACACGTGGATGCTGACAGATACAAAACAGACCAAAAAACGTGGATGCTGACAGAAACACAACAGACCAAAAAACATGTGGATGCTGACAGATACAAAACAGACCAAAAAACGTGGATGCTGACAGAAACACAACAGACCAAAAAACATGTGGATGCTGACAGAAACACAACAGACAAAAGAACATACATGAAGCTGGGGCGGTCTCTGTAACATCCCCGGCCTGGCATGCTGTATCATGTTCTGGCGAATCATCTGACCTTGTTGCTGGTTGCCAGGGCCAGCCATCCCATGCATACCTGGCATCATTCCACCTGTACAACAACAGCAAGAAATCAACCAGGAATCATTGCCAGGAAATCCCAACAGTTAAAGTATACACCATTCAGATGTCAAATATAACTGAGAACACTGTTTACAACTGGGCCACCTTCACTGCACATTGATACTTCCTTCCTCTTCTTCTTTATTCACTTGAATTTATTACCTATATCTGCAGTGTTGCCTCTTGTTGAAACTTCACTGTGTTGTTTAATTCACTCTGTGGTCCATTCTTCTTTTTTCTTTCCCTTGAAATTTGTCTATATCTGCAATGTTGCCTCTTGTATAAACTTCAGCCTTTTTTAGTTCACTAAATGTCCATTCTTCTTCTTTCTTTCGCTTGAAATTTGTCTATATCTGCAATGTTGCCTCTTTTTTAAACTTCACTGTCTTTTTTTAGCTCACTCAATGATCCATAAAGTTTATCTTCCACTGTTGTTTTTCTAGGCCAGGATGGATACTTCCTTAAGAACTCCAATCTCCTCCCAAAGGCCACACCAGGAGAATGCCAACACAGTGCACTAGCTCCATAGCACCGGTGGAGATCTTAATGTTTGCACAGCAGAATCACACAATATATAACCATTCTTCCTGGTCGTAGTTGTTATGATTTTTTTATCTTGTTGTAGTTGTTATGATTTTTTTTATCTTGCCTGAGTATTATTTAGTCTGCTTACTTTGATTTCCAATTGCTGCTGGAAATTTATATGTACAACATGCACATGATTCCCCAGTTTTTCACCCTTATCTGAGAGGGTGTGATGTCTGGTCCACTACTCCAGGATACACATACTGCGTAAAGCATTCTTGGACTCATTCCTAGGATAGACTTATACAAAATGAGCTGTGTGTACTGCATAGTACAGCTGTGGAACAATCTTGCACAACAATTCAAAGACATGACCAATCCCTATACATATAATCACAAACTATTCTGACACTATCTCAGTACAGAATACTTATCCCCTTCATAATAATAATAATAATAATAATAATAATAATAATAATAATAATAATAATAATAATAATAATAATAACAAACAACAACAATAATAATAATAATACAACCCTAGTATAACATTCAGTCTCCTACTGGTAGTACATTATGTATCCCATAGCTAATAACTGCCACATCAATAATTAATATTAGTGAGTCATGATGTAACAATTTGTGCACATTTCCCATGCCTTTATGATGCAAATATTGATATTGTCCTCCTTGATTAGCCTTGTAAATGATGAATTGATGAAATAATGCATGAAAGGAAAGAAATAAGAAGGGCTGAATGTTAGATGGGCCTGTGTGCCCAATTATTAACACTTTGAAAATATAGTTTGTTCATTTGTGTGGTTTTATAACAATCCTTAAAAATCTTTATTTGGGAGTTTCCGTGGTGAAGTGGTCAAGCAATGTGCCTGGCACTTCAAAGGTTGTGGGTTCAATTCGGGCTACGTCTTTCGGGCTACGAGTGCATTTTTCTCAGAGACTCCTGGGAGTCATAGCTGGAGCTACGGAGTTTGTGCTTTGTGCAACGCTTCTGGCAGGCCGCTCTGTGGAAAAATACTGAGCCATATGGGATAAAACTGGTGCAATTCTCTCAGGATTTTTTTTCCCCCTCTACTTTTATATAATTATCCACAGCTGCAGAGCAATAATTTGCACCCACTCTACAGCAACAGAGGCAGACACTGTACTTCTAAGCTACTGCGCCCGCTTATAATCATCAACACATTGTGCCATGCCAATAGCCTTGACTGGTCAAGGTTCATTATCTCACACGATCACCAACCTTGGATCAGGTCTAGTCTTGCTCCAATTACACCAAGCTATCCAGATATTGACCTCTTTGTCCTCCCTTGCACTTTCCCCATCAAGTTTGCCAGCTGTCACTATGTTTTCAAATGTATTTCTCCACATAATGTGCCCAAAAAATCTTGACGTCCAATTATACTAATCTATTTAGTTTTCATTTGTTTCTTGTTTGTCTCCATTCCTTCTATTTCGTACAGGGAACCAATTAGTGGATATTTGTACTTTATTTGTAATTATTTTTGTTCTCCATGTTTCCAAGCTTGTCTGCTAATTGTCCATGCTTCACATGCATACAAGAGTTGAGTTGAGTCAAGAACCGACATCACTGCACTCAGGACATTCCTATACATGCTCAGTCCTCTCGTTCAACAGCCAGAGAAGAGTCATACTACTAATCATTCCCACCGATATCTGATTAAATGTTCTCCTGGTCTTCCCTCTCAGTTTTGAGATTCTTCCAGAACCCCTGCCGATCCCCCGCAATCTCATTCTTTCCACATATGGGTTCTCAATCAGTTCCTCCGCCTTCTCCACCTGGTCCCACAAGCGCACGACCACCTCCCCCTTGTCCACAGGCAAGATACCACCAAGAGGTGCATTCCCTGCTAGCCTATCAGCCTGTTCATTCCCCCATACCTCAGCATGGCCATGGCAAAATATCCATACAATTCTCACAATCTGTGACCTCTGAAGCGACGAGAGCCATTCCACACGAAGCATTCCTTTCTCCACATTACTAAGCATACTCTTTGAATCCGTAATGAATACAACGTGTGTTGCAGTAGTCTCCTCTAGCCACCGGAATGCCGCTGTTACTGCCTCCACCTCTATTCTCATGCTGGAGGTAGTAGTCTCATATGCCAGGCTCTCCTTTTTCAAGACTCGCCCATTAGCCTTTGCAATAAAGCCCCAGCCACTACGTCTGTTTCTCACCACTGACCCATCGGTGTAGATGACTATGTCACCTTGATGTGTGTTGCTCTGGATCAGCTGTTGCACTTCAAACTCAGTGCGGCCCGCTGCCCATTCTCTGCACATACATACATCTGCATACAAGAGTGAAGGTTCACCGCCTTCTCCACCTGGTCCCACAAGCGCACGACCACCTCCCCCTTGTCCATAGGCAAGATACCACCAAGAGGTGCATTCCCTGCTAGCCTATCAGCCTGTTCATTCCCCCATACCTCAGCATGGCCATGGCAAAATATCCATACAATTCTCACAATCTGTGACCTCTGAAGCGACGAGAGCCATTCAACACGAAGCATTCCTTTCTCCACCTTACTAAGCATACTCTTTGAATCCGTAATGAATACAACGTGTGTTGCAGTAGTCTTCTCTAGCCACCGGAATGCCGCTGTTACTGCCTCCACCTCTATTCTCATGCTGGAGGTAGTAGTCTCATATGCCAGGCTCTCCTTTTTCAAGACTCGCCCATTAGCCTTTGCAATAAAGCCCCAGCCACTACGTCTGTTTCTCACCACTGACCCATCGGTGTAGATGACTATGTCACCTTGATGTGTGTTGCTCTGGATCAGCTGTTGCACTTCAAACTCAGTGCGGCCCGCTGCCCATTCTCTGCACATACATACATCTGCATACAAGAGTGAAGGTTCACTAACTGACCTGCATAAATCCCCACACTTTCTGGATTAATTTAAAATATCAGTACTTATTATGTTCATGTTTGTATGATACAAACCACATCAGCGACTTAGGGCCGTCTGGTATATAAAATTATGAGTCTTGCCCCATTTACGCAAACATTTGGTATATACAATTATGAGTCTTACCCCATATACCCATGCATCTGGTATATAAAATTATGAGTCTTGCCCCATATACCCATGCATCTGGTATATAAAATTATGAGTCTTGCCCCATATACCCATGCATCTGGTATATAAAATTATGAGTCTTGCCCCATATACCCATGCATCTGGTATATAAAATTATGTGTCTTACCCCATATACCCATGAATCTGGTATATAAAATTATGTGTCTTACCCCCAATAATAAGAATGCATTTTGGTAAATAAAAATGTGAGTCTAGCCTCATATACCTATGCATCTAGTATATAAAAAGCAGTCAGATGTACACTGGTGTAAGCAATGCAGAGCTTAAACAATATTATAATTTTACAATCACTAAGGAAGACATATGATACCGCATGCAAAAGCTTTTTAAACGATACACAATTTAATATGTGGTGCCTGCAAAGAATACTTGGTATTAAGTGGCAAGACAAAATCACAAATACTGAAGTATTGGAAAGATCAGGTTGTGTGATGATTTGTTCCATGCTCAGTCATCGTAGACTTAGATGGATAGGATATGTTAGGAGGACGGATGATGGTAGAATACCAAAGGACATCTTTTTTGGTGAATTACAGATGGGTAACAGATCTCGGGGTAAGCTCTACTAAAGACAAGGTGCACAGCTCAAACGATATAACAATGTACAGAAAACCATGAATTAATAGAGGGAAAAGTTGAGGGCAAAAGAGTTTGTGGGCATTCAAGACATAAAAGGACAGACAACATAATATGTTTAGGATGCAGCCTAGCAGAATGTCAATGAAGGCTTAGGACACACATTTCTGGAGATTTAATACCTTCAGCCTTCACTATGGAAATACTGGATGATGATAATAATGGTGGTGAGATGAAGATGGTGGTGGTGATGATGGTGATGATGATGATGACGATGATGATGATGATGATGATGATGATGATGAAGATAGTGGTGATGGTGATGATTGTGGTGGTGATGATGATGATGATGGTGGTGGTGATGATTGTGGTGATCATGATGATGATAATAATGATGGTGATGATGGTAGTGGTGGTGATGATTGTGATGATGTAGATGGTAATGAAGTTGCTGATGATGATGGTGGTGGTGATGTTGGTGATGATCCCACTCTGGAAATCACAGATGACAATAATGTCCTCTTCGACAACGGACAAACAACAACAACACCAAAAATCATAATGTGTATGACAGCTACTAAACAAACCCTGCTGTGGTCGCCCCATTGCTCCAGTTCCTTGACTTGCCAGATTCTGCAAGGCATTTATTGGATCTTGGTCTTGTCCTTGCATCACTCCCTGGGTTCGCATCCCTCCAGCCATTCCTGCCTGACCCATGTTTGGGGGCACCATACCTGGCTGGCCCAGTTTCTTATCTTTATCTGAACAACAAAAACACATCACAGAACTTCATCAACAAAACACAAAAGGATATGGTGAAGAACAATAATTCATGCTTTTACAAGTTATTATAAGAGATGAATTCAGGGAATAGCAGAGTCCATGGGAATCTTGATACATGAAGCCCATAAGCGGGCACTCTCTTGCTGTTTATACTTTACCTCGACATCACAAGGTACAAGAGGAACAAGATGAGATGAGATGAAATGATGAATTCAGTATTGCCAGTTGTTTCCATATCCTTTACAGGACATAGCTGTCAACATCAGCATCTTTCAGCTGATTGTTGATTTCTTGGCAAGATTATGCTCAGTAGTTTGCCATTGCTTTCTGAGCGACAGGTTCACATACCCTGAAAGTTACCAAAGCGGTTAGAACTAGTTGCTATGACTATATCACTCATTAAAACCATCAGAAAAAAATATCACAAGTTCCGAGATATGCAGGAGTTGAGGGAAATGGTTGAGTTGATAAACTTGCTGGCTCTACCTCACCTGCAGATGGCCAGCCTATGGATCATGCCGATACTGTTAATGCACTTTGAGAGTGGAGGACTTTGATGCCAGTGAATCCACATCGTTGACTAGAATGAAAGACTTGGGAGTAGGAATTAGCACGGCCAGATGAAAGGCAAATCAGGAGAATAAGAGACCTTGTCAACCAACACAGAACTGACACTATTATATGTCTAACGCTGATGCATAAGTTGGGGAAGGAGGGGGAGAAGAAGAGGGGGGGGGGGAGGGGAAATCTGAGCACCTTTGGACATGTCCATAGTGCAAGGATCATACCCCAACAGCTAACTAACTAACCAACCACATGTTCAATAAACTAAAGAGAGAAAATACTGATGAATGTAACTGTGGAGTTGGTAAAATAACAGCTAAACATTTGTTGCTAGAGTGTCCAACATATACAGAACAGAGAAATTTACTTTGGACTTACACCCGCTCCATTTGAGGACTAACTCAAAACTCAACGACTAAACTAACTAAACATTTGAGGACTAACTTTATGGAGATATCAGCAACCTCAGGTTGGCAACTGCTTTCTTTAAATATATTCAGGTTAACGTCTGGAGGTGTACGAAGTTGACAAAATTATCAGAAAGCAACGAATGTATGGGCAAATAAACAGAAGAGGCAGAATAGACCATTAGCAATATTTGGAAATATACTTGACAAGAGAAGCAAAGGAAAACAATGAAACATTAATACTCTTTCACAGAAAGGCAACAAATAAAAGTCTTCTACTTTTGTGTTACATAGTTTCATCGTCCCTGTCTTCAACATCTATTTCTGGTGAAACCAAACACTTCCTGCCATCAACAACACCTACCCTGACTTCAAAATCTATTTCTGGTGAAACCAAACACTTCCTGCCATCAACAACACCTACCCTGACTTCAACATCTATTTCTGGTGAAACCAAACACTTCCTGCCATCAACAACACCTACCCTGACTTCAACATCTATTTCTGGTGAAACCAAACACTTCCTGCCATCAGAGAAACGCCCAGAAGCTCTCAAGTACAGAAACACACATCCACAAATCCCGACTTCTGGTGTTGACATTACAACAAACCAGTGAAGAAGAAGAAGAAAATTCTGGACTTAGGTTGTTCTATAAGCAAATACACCATTCCCAGCTGCAATCTCAGAAATTGTTTAATGCAAGAAATGTTTTGTTTATTTGTTACCTGCCATGTTCTTCTTGTACTAACAGAAATGTTCTTTTACAGTCTAATTCCAATGTTGTCCTCCAGAAAGATCATCAATACTGGCATGTATTAACAGTAGTCCCTACTGCCATTCATGAGCAATTGTCACTACTGCCATTCATAAACAGTTCTCAGGACTGGCATTTATAAACAGTTCTCGGTACTGCCATTCATTAGCAGCAGACACTACTACAATTCGTGAGCAATTGTCACTATTGCCACTCACAATAAAATAGCAATGTCGCCATTCATAAATATATAATAAATAAAATGGCATTCATTGACAAAATACATCAGCGCTGCTACTCATGAAAAAAATATTACACTGCCACTCAAAAGTAACAGCATATGACTTCATGATTTGCAATACAATATTAGTTAGTTAATTGCATTTCCTTTACAGGACGTCGCAGTAAACCCCAACCTTTTGTGGCTGTTTGTGATCTCTTGGCAAGTTTATGTTCAGTAGTTTGCCATTGCTTTCTGAACGATCGGCACCCATACCATTTTATCCAAAATAAAAATAACCCAATGCTCGTAGCTGTGTTTCGAACGCGGTATGTATAATTACGAAACTGCGTCAGTAAGGACTTTGCCACGGAGCTGGCAATACAATATTGTTGAATATATTAAGTTGAAACCTGACTTTAGCGACAGAACCATACAACTATCTAGGGGGCCATTCAGGCGCGGATGGGGAAGAGTACAGATAACAAAATAAGAATACAAAAGGCTACTTTTACAACTGTAGGAAATTTGTGGGAGTTAAAAGACCACTTCGCCACGGATACTAATTAAACCCAGCACGTAGATCAGCATGGCCGAATAGATCAAAACGCGTGTTCTTAAACATCCGGTGTGCTGATGGTAAGGAGATTTAACCCCTACTCCGGACAGTTGGACTAAAATGTTGACCTGCCGTCCTTGACTTAGTTAGTAAGTTAGTTAGTCCTTCCTCTTGAGCCTAAGGCGGCGCATAGGACAGAAGTCATGGCTCTCCATGCTTGGCGGTTCGCTGCTACCTGTTGTAGATCCTGGATATTCACTTGGCCGTTGAATGAGCCTTCTCTGATGATGGTTCTACGCAGGGTCTCTCTTGGTCTTCCCCGTTTTCTTTTTCCTACTAGTGACCATAAGAGGGCTTGGTTGGGATGTCTTGTCCATTCTGAGTACATGGTCGATGTAGTTCGTCCTTGACTTGGCGACGTAAATTACAAGTACCTCTGAAGTCGGAGTGAGTTCGTTTGATGGCGAGGGAAACTGTTAATAAAGAAAGCTAATGCACACGCAAAATTCAGTCCAGCACTATTATAAGTAGTGTGAGTTGACTAAGCTTGAGTTCAAAACGAGTGAGCGCCAAAAAAAAAGAAGCACCAAACCTAGATAGAATATTCAATTATAATGTCCAATCAGAACTGGTATATGAGAAAAGAGGATGGAACGCTAGGAGAAGGAAGGGGGCGGGGAGAATAACCGAGGCAAGCAAGCGATAAAAGCTTGCTGTCCAGAACTATATTAGGAGGAAATGTAGGAAGGGAGGTAAAAATAAAGCAAGAAGGTGAGACTAAATATCACGGGGGAAAAAGACAGAATATAGCGACTAACCATCAAACAAATAAATAACATTTCTGAAGGCTGCATCCGCTTAACCAATGAATCAACACGCCCACGCGGGAAAATAGTCCAGGAATAAAACCACGGTCACATCACACAGGTGGCGCGGCAAACACCAAAGATAGCCCACCTGTAAACACACACCCGGTACAGGTGTCCCAGCCCATCGACGACTCCTCTTGCCACAGCATCATTACACGAAAACCTGCCCGACTGGCCGCTGCAGTCACGGCACAACCACATCGCGAGCTGGCACCACGGCTACTCCGTCACACAACAGTAACAACAACAACAACAAACAGCAATGTTAAATAAATTAACTGCCTGAACTAATCATATATGCCACGGCCTCCCCCTCCGCCTGTGCTGGCCCCCCACACAGGACCGTTGTTGACAAAATCAATAGCCGCAGCCATGTGTCTACGTATCCAGCTGCGGCCGTGATGTCTGTCAGACAGCTGTAGCACGGCCCGTGTAGATCAGACACGGACATACGACCCTGGTCTTTATTTGGACATAGGAAGGAAGGAAGGAAGGAAGGAAGGAAGGAAGGAAGGAAGGAAGGAAGGAAGAAAGGAAGAAAGGAAGGAAAGAAGGCAGGCATGAAGGAAGGAAGGAAGGCAGGCATGAAGGAAGGAAGGTAGGAAGGAAGGAAGGAAGATTGTAATAGTGGATGGATTCATGGAAGGGTGGCAGAGAGGAAGTATAGGAATGTTATAAGAAAGGAAAGAAGGACGTAAGATTGTAACAGTGGATGGATTCAAGGAAGAAAGTAAGGAAGAAAGGAAAGAAAGTTGTAACAGTGGAAGGTAGGAAGATTGTAATAGCGGATGGTAGTATAGGAATGTTATAAGAAAGGATGGAAGGATGGAAGTTTGTAACAGTTTTTGGATCCATGGAAGGAAGGAAGAAAGAAAGGAAGTAAAGAAGACGGATGGATGTAAGATTGTAATAGTGGAAGGAAGGAAGATTGTAATAGCGGATGGATTCATGGAAGGGTGGGAGGGACGACGTTAGGAATGTTATAGGGAAGGCGGGATGTAAGATTGTAACAGTGGATGGATTCAAGGAGGAAAGGAAGCAAGGAAGGTGGAGAAAGAAAGAGTGTAAGATTGTAACAGTGAAAGGAAGGAAGGAAGGAAGGAAGGAAAGAAGGTAGGAAGTTATAACAGGTTGCTGTCCAGAACAAAATTAAGAGAAAAGGAAGGAAGGTAGAAAAAAAAAGGGGGGGGGGTGGAATCATAGATAAACAGAGGGGAAAATAATAATATAACGACTATCCACCAAATAAGGAAAACGATATTTGTGAAGGTTTTATGTGCTTAATCAATATACCAACACATACACACAGAAAAATAGTCCATGAATAAAACGTGAACACAAACACACTGGTACATGTCACAGGTGGCGCGGCAAACATCAAAGATACCCCAGGGGGGCGTACCCAATTCCTTATGTTTTGATAAATTCATACCTAGAATGTGTCATGGTCTAATGTTTCATACGTCAAGGGCAGCACCTGGTGTAGAAGTAGATGCACCTACCTGCCGCTTGCAAACATGTGTGATTCTGGGATGACATGCAGCCACAATAAGGTGTGCTCAGATCGTGTGGGGGAACAACCAGCATACGGTATCACACTGTACCACACGAAGACGTTCCCAGAAACGTGCATATCAATACTGAACAACTGAACAATGTTGGCTGCAAACAGGATACGACAGTGTGCGCAAACAAAGTGTGTGTGTGTGTGTGTGTGTGTGTATATATATATATATATATATATATATATATATATATATATATATATATATCTTATATATAAAAAAGACTTGTGCGTATGTATCTCTGTATGTATTTATGTATCTCTGTCCGTATGGCCTTTATTTGTTCGCGAACGGCCCATCCGATTGAGATGAAATTTTCTACACGCCTTCCTTTCATTCCAGAGCTGACAACTGTGATATTTTGTTAGTGTGAAATCGCCTGCTTACTCAGTATTATTTCATTTTTCATTTTTCATCATAATTTCATATATCTCAGGGGACCTAACTCTGTAAAAGTTATTTCAAGGGGCATAACTTTTCTGTATAACTTATAGTCATATTGTGGCATCGTTTTCAAAGATTTATAAACTCTTTGTCCATAGTTATGTACCGGCATATGAGTTATAATAAATAATGATACAATCTGTAAGGCATTTTCAAAGTTTTCATAAAAATGATGCACAATGCATAACATTGTAACTCATCTTTTTTTGCTTAAGAAGTTACTGTAGTCATGCAGGTGATTAGAAAGAGTTTTCATTAAAAATAATGGATGGTGTGTAGAAGAACGTTCTTTTAAGTTACTTTTTTTGTTGTATGAATTTAATGAAGCCGGACAGGGTCAGACAGACAGATAGACAGACAGATAGACAGTCGGGAACGGGAACTTATATGACTACTTATATGAATTAAATGAGATGCTCCACATCAGGAGCTGGGAAATGCCGGGCCGGGTCAGACAGACAGACAGACAGACAGACAGACAGACAGACAGACAGACAGACAGTCGGTAACGGGAACGAGAACTTATATGACTACTTATATGAATTAAATGAGATGCTCCCCACCAGGGTCTGGGCGAAGCCGGGCAGGGTCAGCTAGTATATATATATATATCTGTGTGTCCGCGTACGAGGGGGGGGGGGGGGGAGGGGGGGCGCTTCAAATGAAAAACTTAGTGTGTGCGTGCGTGCGTGAGCATGGCGTGTTTTTTGTTTCTAAAAGGGTAAAGTGTGCAAGTATCATTTTTCGATGTAGTCACCACAGTGTTCAATGCAAGTCCACCAGTGCCGACTTAGCGCTTGGATTCCTGAAGAAAACAATTCTCTTGGTTGTGTATGTAACCACTCATGCACAACCAGCTGTACCTCATCATCGGACGTCCAACTCCACTCATACACTTGCTGGAATGACAGGCAAGTATCACCATACCGGACCTTCATTCCCCGACGAATTTCTATAGATTTCACGCCTTTAAAGATTAAAAAAAAAACGGATACAAGAACGCCGCTCTTCTTCGGTGTATGTCAAAAGTGGGGCGGCCATCTTTAAATCATCTTCATGTCCTTATGACGTCATTGTGACCGTCTGCACCGTGATATCACGTGTTTAAAACTCTTGACATCCTTAAAAACAATACTGGCAGGTTGCAAGATAATGGCATGGTTGTTGTAATTTCTATCACACTTTTAGGGTTTTCATGAAGCCCCCTAGTAAATATAGGTCCTTCTGCATTTCTATATGTGCATCGATATTGTAAAAGTTAGATTTTCTGTTCCCTTATCTGGAAAACCGAAACTGTGGTTCACAAATTTCCGGTCGTATTTTATTTCTTATCCTTTTCCATTTTATTGCAAAAGTAGTTTGTTAACGTATTTCATTGAACTGCTTGTCCTGTGTGATTCTCATCCCGTTGTTCTTGGTTTTAAATGTACTGTGAAGAGAAATGATCTACACATGTTTGAGGGGATCTCTCCCGTGTCATATATATTATTCCGTATCTTTACAGTTTCCCCAATGCCAAGTTTTCCCATCGCCCCTCAAATGTCAGCAGCAATATTGTCCGTCCCTGTGGCTTTCTCATATTTCATTTTCTTGACATAATTTTCTACCTCATCTTTCAGAATGGGCGGGGCTTCCACATTTATTATTTATATTTGGTTTATCGATTTTGCTATCAACACATAATTCCTCCTTGTATTCTAACGACCTCATCATCATCGCCAAGTGCCCTGCCGGCTGGCGTAGGCGTTAATGTCTCTCCAAAGATCTCGGTCTTTGGTGTTCTGGATCAACTCTGCAGATGATATTGCTCCATACCGCCATCTCAATCCATCCAGCTTCATTTATCTAGGTCGGCCTCTGCCTCTCGTCCCTTTGTTCTGTCCATTTATCATGGTGTTTTCCAATGCCTCTCTTCTCATTACATGACCAGAGAAAGCTATCTGTCTCTTTCTTATTCGTGTATATAATGTTCTAGTTTCATTAGCCCCTTTCAGGCAATAGTTGTTAGTTACTCTGGCAGTCCAAGGAATTAGTAACATTCGACTCAGGAACCACATCTCTGTTGCTTCCAAGTTCCTCCTGTGTTCACTTACATTTCAAGATTCACTGCCATACAACAAAACATGTTCTATATAGATCGCATTTTAGCACTCTCTTTCTTACATTCAATGATCGTTCAATCAATCAATCATGTGCCATGCCGGAAAGCGTGGGCGGTCATGATTCGCCATTTCACTCGATCACCAGAGTCGTGGATCAGCTCAGTGATCGTTACTGATTGCATATTTTTCATTTTCTGAAATGCAGTGTTTGCTTGTCCTATTCTGCTCTTAATCTCTGTTGTGCGCCTCCCATCTGATGTTATAAATGCCCCTAGGTATTTAGAATGATCCATTTGCTTGAGAATGTTCCCTTCTAACGACCTACTTATAATATTCACTTTGTCTATTACAAACATGTTACATTAGAAACATGTCCATTAGAAAAATGTCTTCGTGATTTTACTTGACACGCTCCATTTGAATGCAACTGCACTTTTCCCATATGTACTTTGAATTGTTTGCCCTAGTTATCGTTTTTTTTCTTCTTCCCAGTTTGTATTGCCCTTGCTCTGGATATTAATTACATTTATTCCTGACTTCCCCAATGAAATATTGATATTTTTTGTCATCATACTTAGCTAGTCTTTATGACTCCGTAAAATCTAAAATGGCCTGTGTAATCAATCTTTTATGTTGCGTCTTTTATTGTATGGGAATATGTTTTTTTTTCTATAGGGTCAATCCATTTATTGAATTCTTGGCTTGTTTGATCAACCTTTTATGTTGTTTCTTTTCTTGTACGGGCATATGTTCTATTGATAGGTCGATCCGTTTATTGAATTCTTGGCTTGTGTGATTTTTTATGTTGTTTCTTTTCTTGCATAGGCATATGTTTCTCTATTGATAGTCTTCTTCTTCTTCTTTTGTTCGCCTGAAATGTTTCTATAACTGCAGTGTTGTCTCTTGTATGAATGTAACTGTCTTTTTAAGTTCACTCAGTGGTCCATAGAGTTTATCTTCCTGAATACGTCTTAAACGCTCGTCACAGTTTCTGGGACTTCAGCCACAACAAGGATACAGATAAGTAAACTTTTGTATTTGTAATGTAGTGTTTTTTTCATGTTGTGTCGGTGTGCGTTTGTTTGTTCTGTGCTGGCGAAAGCTTTAGCCGCAGCGTTCATTTTAATTTACTTCTGGTTTTTGTGTGATTCATTCATTGCCTTTTAAAGGTTTACTGCAGTTCCCCGTATTCTAGTGTTAATACTGTGAAAGAGGCGAGGAGATTACACGAATCAAGAGAGACGATCCCGAACCTGCTGTCTAGACCAGACTACGGGAACATCAAGTCAAAAGGGTTGACGACAAGACAAGAGCGCTATGCAGTGTGATATCAGCTACCAACACAGAACCAGTGTCACAGAACAAAGCCAAGGTCAATGCTGAATTGAGAATCCCAGCACTTATGGGCTGAATATTTTTGTTTTTGCATATCCTATTTACAGGACATGGCTGTCAACACCATCATTTTACTGATGTTGATGTCTTGGCAAGTTTTACGTTCAGTAGTTGTAGTTTGCCACTGCTTTCTGAACGACCGGCTCCCATACCAACAAGTTAAAACCCAGCGCGACGCGGTCTGCTGCTCAACTGGTCGCAGCTGTGCTTCAAATTCTGGTAAGTGGGCTCATGAATCGCGTCCGTAAATCCTTAGCTACGGAGACCAGCACAATCAGGATAATCTGATGAATAAACTAATGTACTTTTTGCCTTCTTTCTTCTACTGAAGCGGTCAAAGCGTGTGTTTCACAGATATGGCGAACTGTAGCACATCTGTAAATACACAACTCTGTCAATCTAGATGGCGCGAGTGCCTGACTTGTCTGACTTTATCGTTTTTTTTTTCAGTCTCACCTTTTCCACTCGGGAAATTTCTTGAATGTTTTCTTCAATTGTCCAATGTATTTGTTCGGAACCTGTCTGTTATCTTTTAACATTTTGAGTTAAATGAGAAAGGAGCGAGGTTGAGACTAAAAACACATGGGGAATGTACGAACGAACCAACTTTATTTTCAAAGGGTCACAATAGGGAAAGCGAATTAGAGACATAAATAAATACATACATATAAATAGCATGGAGATGGCATGGACAAGGCCACACGTGCTATTAAAGGATGGGACGGCTCCCGGGGAGCTGATTGACAGCCTAGGCTACAAGAGGATTCAAGGGCAAAAGACGAAGAATTAGTTCCTAGGCTGTTTGAGACTTACTGTGCACGGCTGTTCTTGTTAGGGTCATACAGAATACAGAGAAAACACAGAGTTGCGAGGGCAGATGATCGCCTTCTCTGCCCTGCGAGGCACATAATGATGATGACACTCTGAAAATGTCTACATTTTCAACGTTACTCCAAGCACATTCGGTGTTTCATTGCATATATCAATTAGGGAAGCCTTGAGGTCACTAAGATAGCTCATAAGTAAATTCACATGTACTTGTTGGCGCTGATAGAAGAAGAAGAAGAAGAAGAAGAAGAAGAAGAAGAAGAAGAAGAAGAAGAAGAAGAAGAAGAAGAAGAAGAAGAAGAAGAAGAGGAAGAAGAAGAAAGGAAATAGAAGACACGGGTCTAGCAAACCGTTAGGGAATGTACCTAATCCAACACTGCTCGCGAATCAAGGAGGAAATTGAAGGAAAGGAGCTAATTCCAAGAGCTGGAACGTCAATGACTCCTCCCCCACGACGCCTAACGGCATAGGTGGAAGACAACAACAACAACACAAGACATAGTTGTTGGTTCACGTGGATGATACACCTGGCTAATGAAGACGTAGTAGTGGGTTCACGTGGATGATACACCTGGGTAATGAAGACGTAGTAGTGGGTTCACGTGGATGATACACCTGGCTAATGAAGACCTAGTAGTGGGTTCACGTGGATGATACACCTGGCTAATGAAGACGTAGTAGTGGGTACACGTAGATGATACACCTGGCTAATGAAGAGATAGTTGTGGGTTCACGTGGATGATACACCTGGGTAATGAAGACGTAGTAGTGGGTTCACGTGGATGATACACCTGGGTAATGAAGACGTAGTAGTGGGTTCACGTGGATGATACACCTGGGTAATGAAGACGTAGTAGTGGGTTCACGTGGATGATACACCTGGGTAATGAAGACGTAGTAGTGGGTTCACGTGGATGATACACCTGGCTAATGAAGAGATAGTTGTGGGTTCACGTGGATGATACACCTGGCTAATGAAGACAATAGTTGTGGGTTCACGTGGATGATACACCTGGCTAATGAAGACATAGTAGTGGGTTCACATAGATGATACACCTGGCTAATGATGACGTAATAGTGGGTTCACGTGGATGATACACCTGACTAATGAAGACGTAGTAGGGGTTCACGTAGATGATACACCTGGCTAATGATGACGTAGTTGTGGGTTCACGTGGGTGATACACCCGGCTAATGAAGACGTAGTTGTGGGTTCACGTGGATGATACACCTGGCTAATGAAGACAATAATTGTGGGTTCACGTGGATGATACACCTGGCTAATGAAGACGTAGTAGTGGGTACACGTAGATGACACACCTGGCTAATGAAGAGATAGTTGTGGGTTCACGTGAATAATACACCTGGGTAATGAAGACGTAGTAGTGGGTTCACGTGGATGATACACCTGGGTAATGAAGACGTAGTAGTGGGTTCACGTGGATGATACACCTGGCTAATGAAGAGATAGTTGTGGGTTCACGTGGATGATACACCTGGCTAATGAAGACAATAGTTGTGGGTTCACGTGGATGATACACCTGGCTAATGAAGACATAGTAGTGGGTTCACATAGATGATACACCTGGCTAATGATGACGTAGTAGTGGGTTCACGTGGATGATACACCTGACTAATGAAGACGTAGTAGGGGTTCATGTAGATGATACACCTGGCTAATGATGACGTAGTTGTGGGTTCACGTGGATGATACACCCGGCTAATGAAGACGTAGTTGTGGGTTCACGTGGATGATACACCTGGCTAATGAAGACAATAGTTGTGGGTTCACGTGGATGATACACCTGGCTAATGAAGACGTAGTAGTGGGTACACGTAGATGACACACATGGCTAATGAAGAGATAGTTGTGGGTTCACGTGAATGATACACCTGGGTAATGAAGACGTAGTAGTGGGTTCACGTGGATGATACACCTGGGTAGTGAAGACGTAGTAGTGGGTTCACGTGGATGATACACCTGGCTAATGAAGAGATAGTTGTGGGTTCACGTGGGTGATACACCTGGCTAATGAAGACAATAGTTGTGGGTTCACGTGGATGATACACCTGGGTAATGGAGACGTAGTAGGGGTTCACGTAGATGATACACCTGGCTAATGATGACGTAGTTGTGGGTTCACGTGAATGATACACCAGGCTAATGAAGACGTAGTTGTGGGTTCACGTGGATGATACACCTGGCTAATGAAGACAATAGTTGTGGGTTCACGTGGATGATACACCTGGCTAATGAAGATGTAGTAGTGGGTACACGTAGATGACACACCTGGCTAATGAAGAGATAGTTGTGGGTTCACGTGAATGATACACCTGGGTAATGAAGACGTAGTAGTGGGTTCACGTGGATGATACACCTGGGTAATGAAGACGTAGTAGTGGGTTCACGTGGATGATACACCCAGCTAATAAAGACGTAGTTGTGGGTTCACGTGGATGATACACCTGGCTAATGAAGACGTAGTTGTGGGTTCACGTGGATGATAACCTGGCTAATGAAGACAATAGTGGGTTCACGTGGATGATACACCTGGCTAATAAAGACGTAGTAGTGGGTACACGTAGATGATACACCCGGCTAATGAAGACGTAGTTGTGGGTTCACGTGGATGATAACCTGGCTAATGAAGACAATAGTGGGTTCACGTGGATGATACACCTGGCTAATGAAGACGTAGTAGTGGGTACACGTAGATGATACACCCGGCTAATGAAGACGTAGTTGTGGGGTCACGTGGATGATACACCTGGCTAATGAAGACAATAGTTGTGGGTTCACGTGGATGATACACCTGGGTAATGAAGACGTAGTAGTGGGTTCACGTGGATGATACACCTGGGTAATGAAGACGTAGTAGTGGGTTCAACATGGATGATACACCTGGCTAATGAAGAGATAGTTGTGGGTTCACGTGGATGATACACCTGGCTAATGAAGACAATAGTTGTGGGTTCACGTGGATGATACACCTGGGTAATGGAGACGTAGATGGGGTTTACGTAGATGATACACCTGGCTAATGATGACGTAGTTGTGGGTTCACGTGGATGATACACCCGGCTAATGAAGACGTAGTTGTGGGTTCACGTGGATGATACACCTGGCTAATGAAGACAATAGTTGTGGGTTCACGTGGATGATACACCTGGCTAATGAAGACGTAGTAGTGGGTACACGTAGATGACACACCTGGCTAATGAAGAGATAGTTGTGGGTTCACGTGAATGATACACCTTGGTAATGAAGACGTAGTAGTGGGTTCACGTGGATGATACACCTGGGTAATGAAGACGTAGTAGTGGGTTCACGTGGATGATACACCCGGCTAATGAAGACGTAGTTGTGGGTTCACGTGGATGATACACCTGGCTAATGAAGACAATAGTTGTGGGTTCACGTGGATGATACACCTGGCTAATGAAGACGTAGTAGTGGGTACACGTAGATGACACACCTGGCTAATGAAGAGATAGTTGTGGGTTCACGTGAATGATACACCTGGGTAATGAAGACGTAGTAGTGGGTTCACGCGGATGATACACCTGGGTAATGAAGACGTAGTAGTGGGTTCACGTGGATGATACACCTGGCTAATGAAGAGATAGTTGTGGGTTCACGTGGATGATACACCTGGCTAATGAAGACAATAGTTGTGGGTTCACGTGGATGATACACCTGGCTAATGAAGACATAGTAGTGGGTTCACGTAGATGATACACCCGGCTAATGAAGACGTAGTTGTGGGTTCACGTGGATGATACACCTGGCTAATGAAGACAATAGTTGTGGGTTCACGTGGATGATACACCTGGCTAATGAAGACGTAGTAGTGGGTACACGTAGATGACACACCTGGCTAATGAAGAGATAGTTGTGGGTTCACGTGAATGATACACCTGGGTAATGAAGACGTAGTAGTGGGTTCACGTGGATGATACACCTGGGTAATGAAGACGTAGTAGTGGGTTCACGTGGATGATACACCTGGCTAATGAAGAGATAGTTGTGGGTTCACGTGGATGATACATATGGCTAATGAAGACAATAGTTGTGGGTTCACGTGGATGATACACCTGGGTAATGAAGACGTAGTAGTGGGTTCACGTGGATGATACACCTGGCTAATGATGACATAGTAGTGGGTTCACGTGGGTGATACACCTGACCAATGAAGACGTAGTAGGGGTTCACGTAGATGATACACCTGGCTAATGATGACGTAGTTGTGGGTTCACGTGGATGATACACCTGGCTAATGAAGACATAGTAGTGGGTACACGTAGATGACACACCTGGCTAATGAAGAGATAGTTGTGGGTTCACGTAGATGATACACCTGGGTAATGAAGACGTAGTAGTAGGTTCACGTGGATGATACACCTGTGTAATGAAGACGTAGTAGTGGGTTCACGTGGATGATACACCTGGGTAATGAAGACGTAGTAGTGGGTTCACGTGGATGATACACCTGGGTAATGAAGACGTAGTAGTGGGTTCACGTGGATGATACACCTGGCTAATGAAGAGATAGTTGTGGGTTCACGTGGATGATACACCTGGCTAATGAAGACAATAGTTGTGGGTTCACGTGGATGATACACCTGGCTAATGAAGACATAGTAGTGGGTTCACATAGATGATACACCTGGCTAATGATGACGTAGTAGTGGGTTCACGTGGACGATACACCTGGCTAATGAAGACATCCATTTGGCTAAGGTCTAAGTGCAGATTTATCTGCATATGATCTGGCCAGGATGCAGAGGCGGTCATCCAAACTGACAAACGTGAATCACTGACCACTAACACAGGCAGAAGGGCCTTGGTGGACCACAATGGACTGACCGGCACATAGTGGGACTAAGATGCCTTTAAAAAAAACATAAGGGGTGTTTTTACGACGTGGCCTAATGATTAAGTGCGCTCTAGTTATTAAACTCCCGGTACGCTGATAACGGGAACATTTTTCTACATACACCAGTTTGGATTTAAACACCGATTTCTCGTTCAGAAAGCAATGGCAAACTACTAAAAGTAAACTAGTCTAGAAAGAAAACTTGGGTTTGGAGTGGATCGCAAACGCCTTCCACAGAATGTGCAACATGTTTATTTGGTCATGCGTCCAAGTACACTTATCCCTGAAGCGAGGCGCTGTCGTCATTTGGAGGTGACTGGTACGAATCTCAGCAGGGTAACTCATTCATTCATTTAGTAGCATGTCTTTTGCAGAACCTCGCTCCCATAACAACCTTTCGGAAAACTTCTCGATCATAAGCAAGATGTCCCACGTCCGATACACCCATCTGGAGATCATCCGCCACATCCTGCACCCATCTTCTCTTTGGCCTTCATCTCCCTTTCCTCCCAGGCATATACCCCTCCATTATTGTTCTCTTTAAACTTTCGTGACGTTTCAAGTGACCAACATATTTTAATTTTCTTTGATTTGTCGTTTTACCATTGCTTTCTGAACGACCGGCTCCCATACCAACACGTTAAGACCCTGCGTGACGCAGTCTGCTGCCAAATTGGTAGCAGCTGTTTCGAAGCAGATAAGCGGGCTCATGAATCGCGCCCGCAAACCCTTAGCCACGGCGACCGGCAATGGCAATCTACTGAACGTAAACTTGCCTGCAAATCACAAACAGCCAACCATTGCTGGGGTTGACTGCGACGTCATGTAAATGACGTGCAATCAACTGTGTGCCAGCCGGGTATGTTGTATTTTGCGGCTTCCGCTAAACAATTCCGTGGCTAGTTTTTAACACATGAAAAGATCACACGTGACTCGACGGCCTGGCCTTAGTTCCCGCACTAGGGTCATGACCCGAGAGTGGGGTCGCCGTGAACTTATCTGCAACAGGAATGACTCACGGAATTAGAGCAATGGAAATAAATGTTCTGGCTCCGGTGGGGAGACGTCAGGGTCGTGGGTGGGGCCTGGTGCAAGGTGAATTATCATATTGGTTTGTTCTGAGCATCGATGGGCAACAAAGTGGCAACAAATACATGCATACCAGAGAGGGGAGGGAGGGGAGAGAGAGAGAGAGAGAGAGAGAGAGAGAGAGAGAGAGAGAGAGAGAGAGAGAAAGAGAGAGAGAGAGGTGACAGGGACTGAGTGATAGAGAGAAGGAGAGAGCAGAACTTGGCGCACAAACACAAAACAAAGAAAAACGGTAGCAGCAGGACATGGGGAAGAAAGGATACACATAAAAACATTAATGAAAACAAACACAGGATGAAAGAGGAGCATATAACAAATAACAACAGAGAAACAAGAGAGTGGAGATACAATGTCAGGCGTGGAAAAAATAGACAGGAACGCCCGAAAAGTGAGTGAGTGAGAGAGAAAAAGAATGACACGATGAAAATGTAAAAAAAAAAAATAAATAAAACAGAATGCGTTTAATTTTCAGAAGTACAAGAAAGAGATGCATAGTAAAAATATACGGAAAGACAGAAACAGGAATGAAAGTGAATTTTAAAACCAAAGCACTAAATAAATGAATGAAAGAAATGCAATCAAAACCAAGGATTTTAAACAGATAAACGAAACTAACGCGTAACAATATAGGTCATCCCAGAGAGAAAAACTGGAGATTACGGGCGGGAAACAGCGAGGACGTGGTGGCTAGCACGCATAGACTGGATTTGTAAAACAAACAAACAAACAAATACACAAACAAACGAAATCCACGTGGGCTCCCAGGTCGAAGTAACCTTAAATAGGGTATTATGAAATGGCCGGGAAGTGAAGGCAACTTTTTTTTGCATATCCCTTACAGGACGTTGCAATGCATCAGCATTTTTCAGCTGCTGTTGGTGTACTAGGCAAGATTACGCTCAGTAGTTTGCCACTGCTTTCTAAGCGACCGGCTCACACACCCCGTAAGTTACCAACGCGGCAAGAACCGTTACCGAATTTCGCGAAGGTTACGTTACTCAGGAGAATATACGGGGATTACGGAGAAAGACGTTAACACCTAGGCCAGGGAGACGGTAACTAGATTGACATTAACATCACTTCGCGAGAACCGATTGGTCTATACAGATATGGAATAGCACCACGTACCGACTACGCTCCAGGAGTGTAACACGGGGCCCTTAATTTTCTTCTGACCGTCACCGTTTGTATCCAAACATAGCGTTACGTGGGGTATAACGGGGGGAAACTTATCTCCAACAACAAAGCGTTACGTGGGGTAGAACTGAGGAAACTTACCTCCAACAACATAGCTTTACGTGAGGTAGAACGGGAGGGGGGGGGGGAAACACCTCCAACAACATAGCATTACGTGGGGTAGAACGGGGGGGGGGGGGGAGAAACTTACCTCCAACAACAAAGCGTTACGTGGGGTAGAACTGAGGAAACTTACCTCCAACAACATAGCGTTACGTGAGGTAGAACGGGGGGGGGGGGGGCAACTTACCTCCAACAACATAGCGTTATGTGGAGTAGAACTGGGGAAACTTACCTCCAACAACATAGTGTTACGTGAGGTAGAACGGGGGAAAACGTATTTCCAACAACATAGCGTTACGTGGGGTAGAACGGGGAGGGAAAGGCAACTTACCTCCAACAACATAGCGTTACGTGGGGTAGAACGGGGGGGGGGGGGACTTACCTCCAACAACATAGCGTTACGTGGGGTGAGTGGCACCTTGCCGCCTTGATAGACGAAAGTATGTGGATTGGAATTAGGCCAGAATTCCATCACACAATGCCTGGGCATGGATTCAGAGAACAAGTGTTGCCCATGCAGCGTGTTCCCTCTCTCGGCCTTGCCTTGTTTTCTCCAGAGGAAAGGATAATCAGTACGTCTGGAACAAGGTAGGCTGCAGATGCTGCTGGTTCAGCATCAAACCTCCAAGAGCAGGAGGTGAGTGGCGGCCAGGCTCTCACATCCGAGGGATTTGACTTAGAGACGTTCAGCCATATCCCTCAACTGAGTGCCTTTATGAGCATGTACATCTGTCATCTAAGTGTCTGGACCTATAAAACGTGTACTACCGTCAGACTACCCGCCTGACACTGTGCGGATCCCGCAACCAGCGAGAATCGGCCCGCCGGAGATGATGTTCGTCCGTTGCGACCAATCTCCCTTGACTGAATAAGTAAAGAAACGATAAAAGTAGTGTTATTTCAATTGCGATTGCGCTCCCACCTATGCTACACCCTTCATGTGTCTTCACAAAGTCGGACTAGAGTCAAGCTCAACGGGGTCTTATTTCCCCGCTGATTCTACCAAGCCCGTTCCCTTGGCTGTGGTTTCGCTAGATAGTAGATAGGGGCAGTGGGAATCTCGTTAATCCATGAGCGTCACTAATTAGATGACGAGGTATTTGGCTACTTAAGAGAGTACGTACCTCCAACATTATAGCGTTATGTAGGATAGAACTGGAGAAAACGAACCCCAACAACATAGCCGTAGACGTGGCAGGGTTGGGTCGGACGTACACCAAACAACATAACAGTACACGAGGGTCAACTGATGTCACATTTTCATTGTCTTTAGCAACAGAGGGGGGCAGACAGTATAATAATAATAATAATAATAATAATAATAATAATAATAATAATAATAATAAGAAGAAGAAGAAAAAGAAGAAGAAGAAGAGGAAGGAGAAGAAGAAGAAGCGTCAGTAACAGTAACGATAGCTTCAGAAAGTATAAAGAAACAGATAACTTCTTCTGCGTTCATCCGGAGACTTTTTTCGGTCGTGACTGCCTTGTGCCTGTTTACAGCAGAGCTGCGTTCTAGCGCCGTTAGACCGACACATTCGACTTCTACGGGCATTTGTTGACCGGGTTAGCCTTCCCGGGGGAAACGGAAAACGATAACAACAAAATATGCAAACAAGAAATAACCAAGAACTAGCAGAACAAGAAATGATCACACACAGTGTGGGGTTATAGCTGCGGCAACTATCGACTCCCAGTCGTCAATCATGGAGCACATTTGTTGCTGTCGGCCGCGATCGAGTGTAGGAACATTGTGTTCATGATTCATTTCTTGAGTGTCTCCGGGGGCTGTTGATTCTTGTCCAGCTTGCAACGTGCGTGTGTGTGGGAGGGTGTGTAGCTGTGAGAGTCTGGTGATTGTGTGGGAAGCTCCCCGGTAATTCAAAGACATATCACCGCTTGCTGCATGTGTGTGTTTGGGGTGGGGGAGGGAAATTGTCTTTCACAGTGGTTCAAAGACATGGCGACACCCCCCCCCCCCCCCCAAACCCAGTGTGTGTATGCGTGTCCGCGCGAGTATGTGTGTGGGAAGTTATATCTTTCATGGTGATTCAACGACATGGCCACCCCCCCCCCCCCACCCCCGGCCCTTCTCGCTCTGTGTGTTTGCGTAGCGAGTGGGGAAGGGGGAAGGGGTGGCATGGGAAGTTTTCATGGTAGTTAACAGACACGACCCCCCCCCCCCTCCCCACACTTCCTGTGTGTGTGCGTGCGCGCGCGCGCGTGCGTGTATGGGTATAGGAAGTTAAGTATTTCACGGTAATTCAAAGATACGGCCACACATCTTCTCTCTCTCTCTCTCTCTCTGTGTGTGTGTGTGTGTGTGCGAGCGCGCGCGTATAGGAAATTATGCCTTTCATGGTGGTTAAAGACACGGTAATCCTCTCTCTCTGTATGTGTCTCCCTCGCTACCTCTATTTGTCTCTCTCTCTATCCATGTCTCTCTGCCTCTACCCATCTCTCTCTCTCTCTCTCTCTCTCTCTGAGTGAGTGAAGGAAGATATATTTCAAGATTATTTAAAGGCATGGCCACAGCTGTGTATATGTGTCGGAAGTTGTCTTTCACAGTGGTTGAGAGAGAGAGAGAGAGAGAGAGAGAGAGAGAGAGTGTGTGAGAGAGACAGAGAGAGATAGAGAGAGTGAGAGAGAGAGATAGAGAGAGTGAGAGAGAGATAGAGAGTGTGAGTGAGAGAGAGAGCGAGAGATAGAGAGAGTGAATGAGAGAGAGATAGAGACAGAGATAGTGACAGAGAGAGAGAGAGAGAGATAGAGAGAGAGAGAGAGAGAGAGAGAAAGAGAGAGTCTTTTACATTTTATTTTAAATCACTCATAAACAATGCTGGCAAACTCTTATAAGTAATAGACTATTAACGTCTGCATTGTGGCACCTTCCGGGATCAATGACAAACTACTCAATGTAAAATTGTCTAGAAAATCAACTCCAAGATGGGGTGGATCACAACGTCCTGAAAAATCCAGGCAGCGTAAACTTAATTGTGGAACCAGGACCTCCCCAGCAGCTCAGCTAAACTGTCTCCCCCATCTCTCTCCCCAGTCAATCAGCTAGCTTCTTCTTCTGCGATCATCCAGAATTTATCGGACGTGATTGCGTTGTGCCTGTTTACACCAGAGCTGCGTACTTGTGCCTTTAGGCCGACACATCCGACTTCTGCGGGCATTTGTTGAACCTTCCAGGGGGTTTCATAAGGTGTTTGACTCACTGTTGTGGTGTTATC
This sequence comes from Cepaea hortensis, assembly GCA_963921405.1. Lineage (NCBI taxonomy): Eukaryota > Metazoa > Mollusca > Gastropoda > Stylommatophora > Helicidae > Cepaea > Cepaea hortensis. The sequence goes on from OY992890.1 coordinate 12,665,125, forward strand.
CCCCATCCTAGCTGACCCATTTAGATCAGCCGAAAACATCCCGGTCAGCCGTCAAGGGAAGGCAGGGGCAGACCAAGGGCATTCCCACCCATCCAAAGAGGCGTCCATAATGGCAGAGCCGACACACAACGCTCTGGTACTGGGCTCACCCAAGGAATCGTCACGTCATGCACATCGCTGCTTAGCCTCACTTCCGTTCACCATAGGCTGTGACTTCGGAAACCAGAAGAATGCAGTCTGCAGATGACGCCCACACAATGAGCTTTCGATTCGGTCTTTCCACGTGATGGATTTGCTATCCAAGCAATATTCCATTTCGTGCCACTGAGACGCTTTTTCCACATTTGATGACGCCCACAAAATGAGTTTTTGATTCGGACTGTCCACGTCATGGATTTGCTAGCTAAGCAATATTCCATTTCATGCCCCTGGGACGCCTTTGCTACCGACATACCTGTGGTATGAAATGTCGCACTCTAAGTACTTCTTTATGCACCTTTAAATGTCAACCTGAATGTAGTTAAAGTAAGCTGCGGTCAACTTGAGCTTGTTGATATCTCCACAGAGCTTGTCCTCAAATGAAGCAGGTGTGGGCCAAAATATCTTTCTCTGTTATGCATATATTAGGCACTCCTGCAGCAAATGTCTAGCTGTCATTTTGCCAGTTCCACAATTACATTCCATTGTATCTCCTATCTTTAGTTTATTGAACAAGTTGTCTTTCAGCCTGTTATGTCCTGTGCGGAGTCTGAAGATTGCTACTTGTTCACTTCCGTGGAGTTTGTAATGCTTTCTTGTGGCGTATCATCCTGGATGCTCCGATTCCCATTTGATTCTATAAGTACTTTTTATAAACCTCTTTGCCTCATTATAGGTTATGTCTATGTCAGCCTGAGGTAGTCGTCTGCCCTCTTTTGTTAGTCGGCCAGCCTCTTCATTTCCAGGTATATTGCAATGCATTGGGATGCACTGTATTACAACTTTTTTGAATTTCTGACATAGTCCATGGAGTGCTACTCTTAGGTCAGCTAGTTATGTATTGTTTTTGCTCTTCAGTATTTGGACAGATGACTTTGCATCTGTGAAGATAGCTATTTGCTTCTCTTTATTTTCCTCCATCAAGAGCATTTCAGCTGCAGTTTTCAAAGCCTCTACCTCCGCTTTGAAGTTACTTGAGAATTTTCCAGTTGCCACTGACTGTGTTTTTTTCACTCCAGTTTTTAAATTTAGGAGAATTCCTCCTCCTCCATTTTCTATTGAATTTTTGGCTGATCCATCTGAGTATGTATGGGTCCAATTGCTACTTGGGTAATGTTCTGTTATGTAGTTTAGGACTAGTTTTCTTCTTTCTGTTTCATTCTGAATGTTGTTTTTCTCAATACCAGGAATGTTTTATATCTTCTCAGGCAGTTGCTGCTGTCTCCAAGCTGGGAAGTTGTGTGCATTGTAAATGGGCTTGACTGTTGATATGTTGATCTACCCTAATCTTCCATACTGCAGTTTCTACAAAGTTGCTATGCTTTAGTCTTCCCTTTCCAAAACCATTAAACCTTGTATACATGGGTGGTCTGTCAATCTTCTAAATTTTTCTGCTTGTTGCTGGGCTCTACTATCTTTTCTATCCTGCACTGGATGTAAATAAGTGATCTTTTCTAGTTCGTTAATAGGCGTTGCCTTCAGGCTTCCAGTTATGATCCACATTCCTTGATTTTGGACTCATTTTGTTAAAGTTTGACTTAGCTGCTGTTGCTCAAGCTGCATTCCAACATTCCATCACTGGCCTCACCCGTCCAGCGTATAACTACTTGAGAACTTTCATCTGCTCCCCACATTGTACCAGCAAGCTTTTTCTTGATTGCCATTCTTTGACTTGCTTTTGTTAGATTTTTCTCCCAATCTCTTTCACTCCCCAGTCAACCAGCTAGCTAAACTGTCTCTCCCAATCTCTTCTCCTTCCACAATCAATCAGCTAGCTAAACAGTCTCTCCCAATCTCTTCTCCTTCCACAATCAACCAGCTAGCTAAACTGTCTCTCCAAATCTCTTCTCCTTCCACAGTTAACCAGCTAGCTAAACTGTCTCTGCTTATGTTCAATGCTTATTGTTCTTTTGTTGTTAAAGAATTGCTTCATAAGAGATGTTGAATGAAAGAATGTATGAGAATAATATTTATATAGTTATATAGAGAAGAAGCAGAATGTCAGATGGGTCTGCGTGCCCAATTCTTAACCCTTTGAAAATAAAGATTTTCGTTCGTTCGTCTCTCCCAATCTCTTCTCCCTCCACAGTCAATCAGCTAGCTAAACTGTCTCTCCCAATCTCTTCTCCCTCCCCAGCCAATCAGCTAGCTAAACTGTATCTCCCAATCTCTTCTCCCTCCCCAGTCAATCAGCTAGCTAAACTGTCTCTCCCAATCTCTTCTCCCTCCACAGTCAATCAGCTAGCTAAACTGTCTCTCCCAATCTCTTCTCCCTCCACAGTCAATCAGCTAGCTAAATTGTCTCTCCCAATCTCTTCTCCCTCCCCAGTCAATCAGCTAGCTAAACTGTCTTTTCCAATTTCATCTCCCTCCCAAGTCAATCAGCCAATTAAACTGTCTCTCCCAACCTCTTCTCTCTCTCCCCAGTCAATCAGCTAGCTAAACTGTCTCCTCCAATCTCTTCTCCCTCCCCAGTCAATCAGCTAGCTAAACTGTCTTTTCCAATTTCTTCCCCCTCCCAAATCAATCAGCCAATTAAACTGTCTCTCCCAACCCCTTCTCTCCCTCCACAGTGTGACGAAACGCCTACAGATCGGCAGATCTCTGCATAATATCCCTTTGAAGGGAGTGCGATGCGTTGGTCTCCCTTGAATTTAATATCAATTAATAGGGGATTTCCCATCTGAAGTAGTGCGTGGCGGCGCTATACTAGTTATTTATAGAGAAATCTAGAATGTTCCCCCAAGTACGTACGTGGTTGAGATCTCTAGGTTCACGAGTGCTTCATGCAGCACGGGTTGGTAGAACTTATCGTGACTCTGGTTTTCTCCATGGTTCATGGAATTCACGCGGCCCGTGTAGGCAAGTTGAAGGCGCACTGAGTTAGTCGTGATCAGTTGCCAGCCGGACCTCAGCGTAAGACAGATCACAGCCACAGGGCTGCTGTAATTTTGATGTCAATGTGCGCAGCCAGAGCGGACATCTGCAGTCAAGTTGGTGATTGTTAAATCACAGGTTAGTTGAATACTTATTCTATTGTTTAACTGTTGTCTTTATGCCGTGCCGACCTCCCCAAACGAATTAATTGCCATAGGAAATGAGTAGTCGCGTAGCGTTACAATTTACAGCTGGCTGTCTGCATATTTAATTAGCCTTTATCGATCGGGCGACGTAATGTGTTACCTGACGGAACAAGCCTTATTCCACAGCGAGAAGTGTGTAAATAAAATAGGCCGAACTATGTGCTTTCGAGGACTGGTGAACATCCCATGTGTTTAGATAGATATATTTGGTAACTGATTGTTTACAAATGAGTTGCAGGGACAGGGATATGTATATTATTACTGCGTTGTGCTAGGGAGATCCCGGTTCTTTACAAAGTGTGTAGCAGTTACTTGTTTGGTTTATTAATTACGCATGCAAGGCAGGAAGTTTGTCAGTCATTACATCGACATGCTAGACGCTGTAAATAATGATAAGGTAGATCTGATTATTATAGAGGTGTAATGTGCTTCGTGACATTAGAATTGGAACTTAGTTGTTCTATCAGTGGTGGTGATTTTTCGAGGAATCAAGGTGAGATCGGCCGTGGTGTATTTGCTGTGTGAGGATAGCAGTGTTATTCCGCGTAAGCAGAATAGTGATGCATCGATAGGATAACAGTTGATAGGAAGTATTTATGATACTATTGTTACGGCTTGTTTTCATGTCTGTCCGCTAGAATGACCGTGCGTGTTCCATCTTACGTTTGTCTAGGCAGCCGACTGGGAGGTAGGCCGGTACGCCCAACCCGTAAGGTTATAGGTCCGACCCAAAGCGATCGTGCATATCCGATGGTTGAACATACCCGATCGAGGGTAATGCGGCACTCCGTAATTCGAGGCCGTTGTGTCTAGATAGATCTAGGATTTGAACCTAACCATTTCTGTCTCTAATCTTCTACTCTTCTGGAAACCTGACTCTGTTCATGGAGTACTGGGAGTACTGCCGTGAAGTAGTAGTAGAGGGGAATAAACCCCCCCCCCCCCCTGCTACATTGGATGACGTGACTTAAGTCGTCACGGGACAAGGTACATGGGACCCACAGTAGCTGTGGGAAAGTGTAATGGTGGATGGCCACCAAAGCTGTGCTCGACCGGCACAGGTATGACTGACCTGGAAGATAGTCAGTGAATAAAAGGGCAACTCAGGATCTGGGACAGGGATCCCAGAACTGACACTATGGCTGTGATATGAGTTTGTTATTTAAGTGCAACAATTCATAAGTTCTCCTTAGTTAATACTATAGTAATGAATTATCAGGAGTATAATTTATTATGGTCATATAGTTATTAATGTGTGCAATTGATCAGTCCATGGGTTAAGGGATTGGTGAATTGATGAGTCTGTCAGGAAGGAGATGTCCGGCTGGACACCTTCTCGATAAAGCAATCACTACACTGAAAGGGAAGTAGGTGTATATGTTGACTGATGATGGAAGGTGAAACAGGACTGGACTGGCACCAGGCGAAAGATGCTTGACAGAGTCATACAGTCGACTCTGGTGCTAGGGGTTATTTGTAGCCCAGAAGTGTTACTTGACTGAACCGGTGGGCTATTGCTTTCTCTAACATCATTATGCCTATACATTATGGTTACTAGGAGATCTATGATGTGATGATTTCATACTCATGTTGGTATACATGAGGAATGACTGAGAGGCAGGTGACATGGTGGAGATGCTGTTAGTCTTTGTTGTAGTTGAGTACTCACACCAACCTCTCCGTGTTTCAGGATCTGTTATTGCTATACTGAAGAAGATTCGAGAGCTTCACCATGTGCTCTATGGGCCCACTCATTCCAGTGCCTATCAAGATGTTGATTGAGGCCATACTGGGAGTGGTCTTCTGATTCTGCGAGATCAATGTTGGAAGGAGCTGAGTGCTGAATATGTCGGTAGGTCTAGGTTAGGACCTCCGCCAAGAGTCCGACGAGTGTCATCCGATCCCGAGAGGATCCAACACTGAAACGTCTGGGGATTCTAGCCAGTGAAGCACTGGTGAAATTCAAACTCAGTGTAAACCTTGGTGATTGCAAGGTCGTGAACTTTCAAGTTGAGCCAAGTGATCATTGTTACCGGTCACCCTGGCCTGTGTGCTATGCTTCCGGCCCGGCTGGGTTGTCATGGGACACCGTGTATAATTTTATGCTTGAATAGTGTATCTACATTGGTTTACCTTTATGAAGCCAACACGTGGTCCAGTGACCTAAGACATTGATTACATAAGTGGTGGGAACATCAGAGGGACATGTTTGTTAAGGTAGGGAGCTACCTCATTCCAACGTGGTGAACTGTTGACAGTGTATGCTAGGTTGTGATTGATACCCATCGATCAGGGTAGTTACATGAGACTGTGTGAAGATCTATTGGTCCAAGGACATGGAAATAAGGTGAAGTGTTTAGTCACCTGATAGACTTTGCCAGTGGCGTTTTGTGTTCATGTGGAGCAACCGCTCATTTTGTAGGTGACATATCAGTGTGTGGGTCACTTATGCGATAGAAGAGTGACCAGGCTCTTGTGTATTTTGATACGGTGCTACATGTACTTTTTCTGCAAGTGGGAGACCGCTAATATTCTAGGGTCGGCCCAGACTTCATCAGGAGTGTGACGGGTGAAATAGTACGACAGCAAGGAAGGATCCTTGTTCATCGGTGCAGTGTCAGTCAGGCCGTGGTACTGCGCTTGATCAGCCCGTGATTGGTTCTCTGTGTGAAGAGGGAACTTTGGAGAGGCAGCAGACCTTGGAGTTCCGGTCCACTGGAGGAGCCTGGGTGAGTCGCTACCACGACTGGACAACCGCACGAGCTATCGTCCGCCTCCATGATGAAGAATCCTCATCTGCATATCTTGTACATAGTATCTTCTAGTCTGGCTTTCAGCCATCCTTCTCTGTGTTGTGGTTGACTTAGTTCAGAATTAAATTTTTGTTCTCTTAGCTATGACTTTGTGCAGTGATATGACTGGTGTCTTGTCCGAGCCCCCTTGGGGTAGGGAACCCTAGGTGAGGGAGGGGAGGTCCAGCTGTCCCGGCTTGTGTGGGGCCTGGTAGATGTAGAGTGCTATTGAGGTGGTTGGAGCAAAGGCTGGGGATAGTATCTATCGTGGCAAACCAGTCCAAGCCCCGGCGGTCTTGTCACACAGTCAATCAGCTAGCTAAACTGTCTCTTCTCCTTCACCAGTCAATCAGCTAGCTAAACTGTCTCCTCCAATCTCTTCTCCCTCCATAGTCAATCAGCTAGCTAAACTGTCTTTTCCAATTTCTTCTCCCTCCCAAATCAATCAGCCAATTAAACTGTCTCTCCCAACCTCTTCTCTCCCTCCACAGTCAATCAGCTAGCTAAACTGTCTCTTCCCCTTCACCAGTCAATCAGCTAGCTAAATCCTCCCCCCCCCATCTCTTCTCCCTCACCAGACAATCAGCTAGCCAAACTGCCCCTCCCAATCTCTTCTCCCTCCCGAGTCAATCAGCTTGCTAAACTACCTCTCCCAATCTCTTCTCTCTCCTCCCCATTAATTATCAAGGGGAAATAAATAACAAAGTGCCTGATAAATAAATTGAGTTAATAGTTCATGTTTCAAGGCCTCCAGAGACCATATGTTGCCCCTTCTTGGGTGTAGCCAGCTAGGGAAGGATGTGTGCTCCTGGCATCAACTAACTCAATATTGATCCATTCACAAAATGTCAGCTTATCATCCATCCACTCACTCAACACCCATTTTCACTCAACATCCATTCATCCACTCACCAAACATCCATCTACCCACTCACACAACATAAATCCACTAACCCAACACCCAATCATCCATCCATCCACTCACCCAACATCCATCCATCCACTCGCTCAACATCCATCCATCCACCAAACATCCATCTACTAACCCAACACCCAATCATCCACTCACCCAACATCCATCCATCCATCCACTCACCCAACATCCATCTATCCAGTCACAAAACATCCATCCACTCATTCAACAATCATCCACTTACTCAACATTCATCCATCCATTCACCCAACATCCATTAATCCACTCACTCAACACCCATTCATCCACTCACCCAACACCCATTCATCAACTCACCCAACATCGATTCATCAACTCACCCAACACCCATTCATCAACTCACCCAACATCGATTCATCAACTCACCCAACACACATTCATCCACTCATTCAACATGCATTCATCAACTCACCCAATATCTATTCAATCACTCATCATCATCATGTGCCCTGCCAACTGGTGTAGGCGTTGATGGCAACACTTATTCATCCACATCTATCCAGCCACTCATCCAGCTTCCATCCATAAACTCACTTTCATCCGCCAACCTACCCAATCCACTTATCTATTATTCAGTCAATGATATCCATGAACCCACACAACACCCACCCACTCACTCACTACACATCAACCTACACATCACTGATATATCTGGTGTTTGTCAAGTCTCAATACACTATGTATGTAGAACAAATTTGAAAAATGAAGTACATGATGTCATCAAAAAATGTGCTAGCGAATTAATTAAATTACAATAGTCACTGCTATGGTCTAATGCTATTTTGGGGAAGCTGGAAAGTACTAATGAAGTATTCATTATAACAGGTGTTGGAAATGTCCACCATGGGTTTCAAGACATGACTGTACACGTCTCTTCATATTGTCAAATATCTTCTGCAATGTGTCTGTTGTTATTTCTTGAATAATTATGACTGCTTCCTTGCTGATTGTTTCACGATGGACTGTGGAGCACGTTTTTATGACATCATGTACTTCGTTTTTAAAATTTGTTCTACATACAAAGTGCAGTGAGACTGTACAAACACCTGGTAAGAAAGATGAGTGGTTGGAAGGACAGAATGTTAAGTCTGTCTGCATGCCCAATTTGTGATCATATGAAAATAAAGTTTGTTCATTCATTCACACAACCAACCCTCTACAAACATTCACACAACCAACACTCTACAAACAGTCACACAATCAACACTCTGAAAACATTCACACAACCAATACTCTACAAACATTCACTCAACCAACACTCTACAAACATTCACTCAACCAACACTCTACAAACATTCACACAACCAACACTCTACAAACATTCACACAACCAACACTTTACAAACATTCACACAACCAACACTACAAACATTCACACAACCAACACTTTACAAACATTCACACAACCAACACTACAAACATTCACACAACCAACACTCTACAAACATGCACTCTTCTTCTCCTTGTTCTGTTCGACTACTTTTGCCCTGCCGCATCACAGAGAGAAGGCAGATGTAACTTTCTGTGTGTCACTTGTCTTGTTGCTTGTACTAACGTCAAATCTGATTTCTTCAACATCTCTTTTACTACATCTAGCCAACTCTTCCTGGGTCATCCTCGTGCCTTGTATCCTGATGTTCTTATGTAGAATGCTCTACCTGCTGTTACATTCTAACTAAATGTCCGAACCATTCAATTTTTAGGTTTTCTATAAATTTAGTAATAGATGTGTATCTCTACACTTGTTCTTAGTTTCTCATTTGTCTTCCTATCTCTTCTTCTTTTTCCAGTTGCTTTTCTTATCCATTTCCTCTCACATGATGTGATTTTATGCATGTGTTTTTCTAAGACTGTCCATATTGTTGACATTAGTAACACAGCATTGGAACAAATATAGCGTGTATCAGCTTCTTTTTTGTATGCATGTTGATATTTTATGTTTTAGAATAGGTGCTATTTGATAGTTGATGTTGTCTGCTTTCTGTATCTAGTCTTCCATCCTCTGTGAGCACACTGCCCAGATACTTGTATTCACTAATTTATTTTAATGAGTTAACGATAAATGTAACTGTAAAAAACAAAACACTGCAAAAAACAACACACACATGAAAAGGCAGTGTAAATGCAAAACAATGCACTTACTTTGATCACTGACAGTCAATAGAACTCTGGCAACCAAATCCAAATACTCTTCCTGAAATCAAACATGGCAGAACTTTCCATCAACAAAACGTATAATTCAAAACAGTGCTATTTCCGTAGTGAATTTAAACATAGATGCCAAAAACAATGTTGCATGTAGTTGCATCAGCGTGTGTTTGTTGTTTTTGTGCGCTGAAAAATAGAATAGAATAGTAAAGAGAGAAAAACAAAAAGACTGGGAGGAGTATGGAGAAACCTTAAATAAAAACTACAAAGAGGCAACTAGAAATTTCTACAAAAAGATAAGTGCAATGAGAACCAAAGGATAATCCTTTGGCCCAACTGAAATAATTAACAGTGAAAATGGAGAACCAATAAATGAACAAAAACAAATCCTAATAAGATGGAAACAGTACTTCGAACAACTCCTCAACATCCCATCAGATGCCACAGGAATTCAAGAAACCGACACAGATGCCACTGAAGAACTAGAACCAGACATACTGAAAGAAGATTAGCCCCACTGAACAAATCACCAGGACAAGATGAAATACCAAATGAACTAATTAAAGCAGCTGGAGAAGTAGGAACAGCATGGCTACATAGACTATTCAACCATGTTTGGGTAGAACAACAGACACCATGAGACTGGGGAAAGGCATGTAAATGATGGACACAGGGAACAACAGAATCCATGCAAATATTGATACAAGAAGCCCATAAGCAAGCGGGCACTCTCCCACTGTTTATACTTCACCTCGACACCGCAAGGTACAAGAGGAACATAAGAGATGAGATGAGATGAGACAAAGGCTTTAGCCTCAAAGTCCATTTTGTTACATGTGATCATGATCTAGTCAATCATACCGATTATAATTGTTATCTTTGTTGATCCAATTAATTGCATTCTGAAAGTTTTATTGCAGTTTCAAAACCTCTATTTTTAATCACCGCCTCATCCATCGAACTGCCACTATTTTCCGTTTTGATTTTGTAGATTTTGTAAACTATACAGTCCGTTTCCTGTTACCGCGGTGTGGTTTCTTTGTGGATTTTGTCAATGTTACAATCTGTTTCCTGTTATGACGGTGTGGTTTCTTTGTGGTTTTTGTCAATTTTACAGTCAGTTTCCTGTCATGGCAGTGTGGTTTCTTTGTGGTATTTGTAAATTTTACAGTCTGTTTCCTGTTATGGCGGTGTGGTTTCTTTGCGGTTTTTATCAATTTTATAGTTTGTTTCCTGTTATGGTGGTGTGGTTTCTTTGTGGGTTTTGTCAATGTTACAGTCCATTTCCTGTTATGACAGTGTGGTTACTTTGCGGTTGCATGTAGTTGTATCAGTGTGTGTTTGTTGTTTGTGTGCTGCTAAAGGTCCATCTTGTTACTTGTGATCGTGTTCTAGTACACCTGATCAATTCTACTTCTGATTTTATAGATTCATTCACTGCGAACATTTTGTATATTGTATTAACAATAACTGATTGCTCAAATATATCGAGGCATTAACAACTAGGTGGTTCCAGCCAATTCTGTGCCAACAGAAAGATTTCATTTTAAATTTGCGATCATCGTGAGAATAACAAATGCTCGAACAATATCAGTGACCGCGTGTTTTAACCCTTTACAGGGCAAAACGTCCATCTGCGGCCGATCGCTTAAACGAGCAGATCGGCCGATTGCGTCCGATACTATTACGCATTGTAAAAACGCGATCTCTCTGCTTTCTGACACTTCCGATGGCTACTTTCGCTTTCGCCGATAGCTTGACAACATGGCCGCCATTTGTAAGTGCCTACTACGAATTTGAACGGACTTTTACAGACTTTTTTGATAGTTTTCGGGATTTTTACGCTTAGTTTTTCAAAATGGATTTCGGCGATTCTTCAAGTGATAGCCAAGATTTCGCTAGGTTCAATTTAAGTGACATTAAAGGGCATGAAGTTGACTATTAATCAGAGCTAGATATCAGTGATCAGCGTTACTTTGCATTAGCAGTCTTGAGTCGGACTTTAAAGAAAGTGATTATGATTCTGAAAATGTGTTTGTAAATTGCCGTATAGATGACGGAAAATCCCAAACAACATGCTGTATTTCGTAAATATTTGTGTTCATATATGGATTACCGACCTCAATCACGGGAGTAACATATTCTGCTTGCTTTTCCCTTCATTGTGTTGTTTATTTAACTAAAATCGGTTGACTAACACCTTATTTGTGATGCTTTTACTAATGCAACCCGAAATTTTACCGAACCTAAAAATATCTTGCCCGTTCAGGGCTAAAAAATGGACAAGCGTCTGCCCTGTAAAGGGTTAAGTATATCAGCCACAGTATTATTCATTTATTCACTTCATATGATAAATAACTGACGTTATGCTGATGAAGCTGTCTTGATAGTAACAAGTCAGAAGGATCTACAGGAAATGATAGATAGTGGTTGTAGAAAGAGAAAAACTGGGTCTTAGTTTGAATAATAGAAAGTCAGAAGTGTGCCTAAATGTGCAATTAAAATAAAGGACGTTATTATGGGGCAAGTGCAGAAATTCAGACATTTAGGCACACGGATAACATCAGATGGGAGATGCATCACAGAGATAAAGAACAGAATAGGACAAGCAAAAACTGCATTCTATCAAATGAAAAACATTTTCTGCAATAAGTCATTGCCCTTGAAAGTTAGAAAAAGAGTTCTTGCCAGTTACATAGAACCAGTTTTATCATACGGCTGCGAATTCTAGACAATTAGTAAACAAGCGAAAAAATAACTGAAAGCTTTGTTGATGTGGTTTTTATAGGCAAATGCTGAAAATTAATTAGACAGCCAAAATGAGCAATCAGGATGTTTTAAGGGAAGCGTAGTAGCAAAGACAACTTATCACAAACTTCAGAAAGAGGCAGTAATCGTTTTTTGGGCACATTATGAGAAGATAAAAATTGGAACATGTGACAATCAGAAAGATTTGCGGAAAGAGAGATAGAGAAAGACAGCGTGAGAAGATTCTTGACAGTCTTACGTCTTGGCATGGAAGGAAGTCAACACACAAATTGATCCATGATATCGGAGATCGTAATTTTTGGAGAGGCATTATCGCCCACACCAGCTGGCAAGGCACTGGATGATGATGATAATGATAAATAAATGCAGTTTACACCTGATGACATGCAGCGAAAAATGCCAGGCAATAAATCATGCAACATATTGTTTGTGACTTCTGTGTTAATAAGCACATAATTACAATGGGTTGTGTGTCGGACAAGCTCCGACCAATTCAATCACAATGATATAAACTAAATGTCAACCGCACTTCTAGAAAATTCTCAAATTTTTCTCCAGGTATCTGCAAACATTCTTAGTCTTCTGCCAATTCTCCTGCCTCGCGTATTCTCATGTTCAAGTTGCCATTAATGTCCTGTGTTCACCTTTGTACTGGTCAGCCCACTATGTCTTCCTGGAACTGTGCTTTCTATTATTGATCTTTCTAAACCTCATCCCTAGATATTTTGGGCTTCAACCCATTCAGCTCTAGATACTGATTGCTTTAACCTATTCTTTCTGTAACCTATTCAGTCCTAGATAATTATTGCTTTAACCCATCAGTTATTGTTTTAACCCAGTCTTTCTTTATCCCTCTCAGTCCTAGATAGTTATTGTCATAACCCATTCTTTCTTTAATACATTCAGTTCTAGATAACAGAGGGCTTCAAATTAAAACTTTAAATGTTTTGTTTTTTTGGTGTATGTGAATGAAGACTGGATTTTTTTTTTTAAGTGGATTAAATGGGTTAAAGCAATTTCTATCTAGGGTTGAATAGATCAAAGCAGTAACTACGAAGGGGTTTCAAATGAAAACCTTAAAAGTGTGACAGAAATTACAATAACCACGCCATTGTCTCGTAACCTGTCAATATTGTTGTTAAGGGTGTCGAGAGCGTTAAGCATGTGACATCATGGTGCAGCTGTACACGGTGACATCATAAAGACAATTTAAATATGGTTGCCCCACTTTTGACATGCACCAAAGAGGAGTAGCATTCTGTTATCCGTTTTTTTTTAATCAGTGAAGGGGTGAAGCCTATAGAAATTCTTCAGCGAATGAAGGCCCCGTATGGTGATGCATGCCTGTCAATCCAGCAAGTGTATGGAGTAGGAAGTATCAAAACAGCCTGACTTCTGTGACAGACTTCACGACCGGGTCATGCACATCGAGTAGTGATCCCAGAGTCGAGTTTTCTACAGTAATCCAAACACTTTATTGGCGCTGGATGACTTGCATTGAACGCAGTTGTGACTAAATCAAAAAAATTATACATCTGTTCTTTTCTTTTTCAGAATACATTCAGCAAAGGAAAAAGAAAACATTTAAGGTTTTCATATGAAGCTCCCCCGTATGTGCGTACATACATACACAGACATATATGCATCCACCCACCCACACACACACACAGGCAGACTATCTAAACTGGAATAGACTAGCAAAGGAAAGGTGCTGAAGAAATCAGGATGCCACGCTATCACGCCATGAAATGTGTCAGATCAGCATTTCACACATCTCACCCCCACAAGACTACATGTGAATGCACTACCAAAGGTACTTACCCTAGACTTGGCCTTGTTGAAGACAAAATCTTCCATCTCAATGCCAGACTTTGAAATCTGTGACTGACTGTTGCGCATAGCCTCATCCCTGCACACAACACAAAAATGTCTTCTATGTTATTGTTTTATGTTAGTTATCAATTACTGTATAATTGTTTGATGTTAGTTATCAATTACTGTATAATACAGTGAGCGAGAGGCAGGCAACGATACAAGATGGAAGATAACATCAAGATATGGACGAACATCAATCTGACAGAATGTACAATCAAGGCGAGAGACAGACAGTGTTGGATATCCATTGCAGCCAACCTCGCTGCTCCTGCAGGCGGCACCTGATTGATTGATAATACTGTTTATAATACACATTCATGTATGATATATAATACACATTCATGTATGATATATAATACACATTCATGTATGATATATAATACACATTCATGTATGATATATAATACACATTCATGTATGATATATAATACACATTCATGTATGATATATAATACACATTCATGTATGATAGGCATGCTTGATTTTGCCCACAATTCTCTGGTTAAATTGGAAATAGTGCATAATTCACAATAAAGTTAAAAGATTTTTTAATGGAACATTTGTTAAAACAATATCTGACCATAAAATACTAGACACATTCAATTGTACGCCATTTTCACTGTCAAATTGTGACAAAACATGAAAAAACCTTCCAATGTAGACTACTTTAGATTTCGAAGATGATGAAACTGTTGTTTTGTTTTAAACCTCAAGCCTTACTGAGGATCAAACACACGACGCACAATATGTGAAATAGACATTCTGACCTCTCTGCCACCCATTCCTTGCAACTCATCTTTCACACATTTTTTATATTTATATATATATATATATATTTATGAATTCTTAACAACATGGACAGTTTTAAATACCTAGGGACATTTATATCATCAGATGAAAGGTGCAAAACAGAGATTAAGAGAAGAACAGGGCACGCAAAGGCTGCATTTCAGAAAATGAAGAGTATCCTATGTAATAAGTCACTATCATTGAATGTAAGAAAGAGTGCTATATAGAACCTGTATAGCTGTATGGCAGTGAATCTTGGAATGTAAATGAACAAATTAGGAAGAACTTGGAAGCAACAGAGATGTGGTTCCTAAGACGAACATTGCGAATTCTGTCGACTGCCAAAGTAACTAACAACAACTGCCTGAAAGAGGCCAATAAAACTAGACATTATTTATATACAATTAGAAAGATACAAACAGCTTTCTTTTGTCATGTGATGAGAAGAGAGGCATTGGAGAACATTATGACAACTGAAAAGATCAAGAGGAAGAGAGGCAGAGATAGACCAAGAGAAATGATGCTGGATGGATTGAGACGGTGGCACGGAGGAATATCAGCAGCAGAGTTGATCCAGAAAACCAAAGACCAAGATCTGTGGAAAGTCATGAATGCCTACGCTAGCTGGCATGGCACTTGATGACGATGATAATATTTATGAACTGTCTTCATTCCAATACCAAAAAGGGCAGCTTGAAATTATGCATCAACTATAGAGATGTTGCCCTGATCAGTCATGCAAGTAAAATTATAATAAAAATCATAAAAGGAAGACTGTAATAAAATGGAAGACGAGATTAACGTGGTTCAAGCTGAATTTAGACAAGGAAGAAGAACAAGATATCACAGTCACATACATACTATAACATATATATCATATAGTATATGTAGGTATGCTAGCTGTGCCGTGATCCGAACTGAAAACGGAAATGATATACTGTGCCTCCCCGGCCTGATCAAACGTGTCCCCCAAAAATGCCTACGTAAAGACCATTCATGCTTACATCATTCATTCATTCAATTATCATGTGACAATAACAAACACCATCTTGGGTTCTGCAGAAAAGGTTAGTCTAACATTCTATGCATAGGGATTGGTTGAAATTATCATGATCTTTTAAATAAATTTAATTATTTGGCAAAAAGTAATTTTATTTTCTAGAGTTTATTTATTTAATTTTAAGATATTTTTAGATGAATATTCGAATTCTGCACCTATATTTACATGCATTTGGAGAGTTTCATCGCTTAACTCGCTTTACCAGTGGCAGACATCTATTTCTGCGGATATGTTGTTTGGTCTTTGTGAATGGAAAGCCAAGATGGCGGATGACTAGAATAATTACGAATATCGATTGGACTTTGCTCAAAACGTCCAATTTGACCTACTAAAGCTAAAGAGAACAAAAGTTTATTTGTATACTTTTACTATTTTTTATCATTTAACATGTCGGAACATATTTTTGAAGTCAAGTTTTTATATCCGTCTATGACACGCTTGAGACAACCTTGCATGTGGAGGTAATGAGGCACACTGAAGAGCTCTGAAATTAGGGAAATCATAACAATATTTTAGCCAGAGACACCTACACTTAAATGTGAATATCTTCGCTTAGAATTGACATACAGGCATCATTGAGGTACCATTAGATTTAGTTTTTCAAGGCATATCTATATGTGGTTGTCTCTTTAGTAAATACTCAATTTTAACATCATGATCATACCTACTAGATGTGTTTAATAACAGAGAAGTGTTAGTGTAGAGAATTTAATGTAAACCTATTCTCATGTTTTGTGGATGATTCAAATGCATTTGGCTGTGTAAAACATCAGAAACTTTGAGAAATCATGATGACAATGGACTTTCCATCACATCAACACATAAAAATGCTCTATCTAGACCAACAAACAGCAATTAGAATAGATGACGAGACATCAAATTGTCCCCTAAAGCCCCCAAATATATAGTCATGGTTTCACCCTCACAAGATATTAATTTCAATGTGATTGTTGTCCAAAAAAGAATAATGATTAATGACGTCAGCTGAAACTGTTCTAAAACTTAAATAATTAAATATGTTGTCATCATCAGGTGCCATGCTGACTGGCGTAGGCGTTCATGACTCTCCACAGATCTCGGTCTTTGGTTTTCTGGATCAACTTTACAGTTGATATTCCTCCATGCCACCGTCGCAATCCATCCAGCATCATTTCTCGTGGTCGGCCTCTACCTCTCTTCCCCTCAATCTTTCCAGCTTTCACGGACATATTTAGTTAACCATTAAATTAGTGCTCATATTGAGCTTATTTTATTCATTGCCAACCATGTCCCTAACATTGTATAGCTTTTACTGTGAAAACATTCACTAAAAAATATGAAAAGATGATGGTTTTAAAACATCATCTAATTTTTCTATAAATAGCCATATGAATTCAAGATGGCCACCATGATCATGTGACAAATTTGCATAAAACATATTTTTTATGCGTAACAACCATTCATAAAAGTGCTCTCAAAATTTCAACACCCTACGTTCATTTTTAAATCTTTAATGAATTTAATTTAAAAACCAGTCATTTTTGCCGCAAACACCCTTGGTAATCTTCTTCTTCTTCAGCGTTCCGAGCCATTGAGGTAATTACCCTTGGTAATGGGAGACAATAATGATCCGGATTGCTGGTCAGCAAAGTGTTAATTAATTCTATATTAGGATAACACACACTTCCTACTTATATTCTAATCACACTTCACTTATAACAACTGATTTCAAACAGTGAAGTTTAAAATTCTCATTAATGTGTTTCTACACTGGTATTTAGTTCAAATAGTAATAATTCTGTGTTGTCTAGTTCTAAACTGACAAGTTGGTAATCGATTACAGTTATTGTTACCATGTTTGTCTAATCACAGTACGAAACTATTACCCTTTTATAAATGTTAATATGAATTTTAATTGCCATATAAAATATCGCCCCTGAATCAGTTTAGTTTCATCGCTAAACTTGCTCGAATTGTGGTTGAAAAACATTTTCTGCGAAGATGTGACTTTGTGAATTGGAAACCCATGGGTCATGATGGCCGCGCATATCGATTGCCCTACACTTTGTAACACTCAAAATGTGCAACTTGAACTACTAAAGTTAAAGTGAATACAATTTTAAAGATTAATAATAATAATAATTAATTTGTATACTTGTACTATTTTTTAATCATTTAACATCACGGAACATATTTTTGAAGTCAGTTTTCATATGACCGTTTGAGACCGTCTCGCACGCACAGATCGCTGGTGGAGGTAACGGACACACTGAAGAGCTACAATATCGGGTGAGGAGAATGAGAAATCGCAACTCGTCTCAGTGTCTCACCTTCACAAAAATGTGAATATCTTCACTTAGAAGTGACACACAGGCATCATTGAGGTACCATTAGATTTTGATTTTCAAGGCCTATCTATTGTGGTGGTCTCATGAGTAAATACTCAAATTTAAAATCGTGATGGTTCATGCTACATTGCTAGTTATAGAAGATTGGTTGTTAACTTGTTTACAATTGTTGGCGTTGGTCGGAGATCTTGATTTGATTATCACAAAATTTTACTAAATACAACAGTAGCTACACTTAACAATATGACGACACTTCTAAACGATAGAATACACTGGCAACATCACACAATAAATATGAATAAACCAACTTACAGTCGAGCCACTATTTTATTCCTAAACACGGGCGATTTCCATTCCTCTTGCATCCTGCCGGGGTCTGCCATTTTCTCAGAAGTGGATTCAGTAGTTTTCAAAGTTATGTCCCTTACAGGAGGTTACACTAAATGGCGAAACATAATAGAACAACGCAAATATTCAGCAATTGTTTGATGAGACAGTACAAGCCAAGGGAGCAGCTGACACGCTGGCTTGTCGCCTAAATGGCCATGTATTGAAAAATGTGTCACCCGCCTAAACAGCAGAAACATGCAGCTGTCGTTTGAAAATATGCTGGAAGAACGCCACAAGCTGCAGCTACTCAGGATGCGAAAACAGATTGGAGAGCCCACATAATTTACAACACTTCTATGGAAATCCTGGGTCCAGATTCCTGGGAGTCACCACTGGAGCTACGAAGTTCGTGCTTTGTGCGGCACTTTCGGCGGGTTGTCCTGCGGAAAGAGACCAAACCATATGGGATAAAACCCGGGTCAATGAAGTCTTTCTGGTGACTGCCGTTTCCTGTATTTTTCATGGATGACTTTTGTGTTGGCATTTTGGCGGCGGCATTATGCACAGTGTACCTGCGCGGGCTGTTGGCTTGCTTGTCTATTCCATTGTTCACATTGGGCAGTGAGGAGCATTCTGTGTAATATTCACTGACACAGGAACGGAGCAATATGGGGACGACCCGTTGCCGTGAGGTTGGAACCACGACTAACTAACTAACTAACTAACTAACTAACTAACTAACTAACTAACTAACTAACTAACTAACTAGCTAGCTAGCTAGCTAACTAGCTAACTAACTAATTAACTACGCCGAGCTACGTTGTGGTAAATGCTCCCAAGGCGGCCAGGGGAAATGCTTTAAAGATACTGAAAATCTAACTGAAGGCTTTTGGAATTCATCATGACACCTGGGAGACTGCTGCCAAAGACCGAAATTCGTGGCATACATCATTACGCAAGGGTGCAGTCGCTTGTGAAGCAACGAGCACTGCAAGAGTTGTATAGAAAAGGCTGGGCAGAAAAACCATTGCAGGATATCCTCCTCCTGGAACGTCAAGCATTCTTTGCCCACATTGTCAAAGAGCATTTCGAGCCACAATAGGCCTTATCAGCCATCTTAGAACTCACGGCTCCATACTTTCAACCCCACTGGATGGGTTCCAAATGTTGCTGTATGTAGCCGAGGCGCGGTGTTGGGGTGAGCGCCCAACATTGCTCAAATACCTCAATGGCTCGTGAATACATAACCTATGCAGCAAAAGTCCAACTCCTGGCCTTCACGTGGCGGGCCCGTTTAAACTAACAGGAGAAGGGGCGACGGCGAGTCTCTGGCGCCGGAAAATAACCAGTATGCTCTAGATGTGTATGCACGTACATGCATTCGCAGACAGGCGTGTGCGCGCGTACACATCTACACTCGAGTGAGACCACAGTCTGCTCTAGCAAAGAAAGGTGCTGAAGACGGAGGCAACCAGCCAATAGGCGCACCACAGAAATCAGGATGCCACGCAATCACGCAAAATGGAATATGTCGACTACTGCTAATCGTTATGGTGCTTGCCCTGCTCTGGACCCCCAGGCAGGTGCAGTGCCGGGCCCTATGTCTCAAAAGGGTCCAACCCCAACTACTGGAGGTCCTTCTCAGATGTCCTGTGGAGCCAGGGGACATGAGAATAGGACGACTGGCCATACTAAACGAAGACTTAAAATAATGCACTGGAATGCGGAGGGAGTCAGCAACAAAAAAATAGAATTAGAAAAAATCTTGGACCAAGAAAAAGTAAGCATATGTTGCTTGCAAGAAACTCACCTCAATGAAAATATAGCCTTCAAAATCAGAGGCTACCAGTGTTACCGATCTGACCGAAAGGACAGGCGAAAAGGTGGGATACTGACCCTTGTAAGAAATAACATCATGGCTTCCCAAATCAAAGTCTACATGGAAGGGGCTGAGTATCAGACACTTAAACTTAAGACAGGTAATACAGATCTACATCTGATCAATTATTACTGTCCAAGTGACCGCCCACAGGCACTGGACACTCTACCACTAAAATAAAAAATGATTGTGTGTGGCGATTTCAACAGCCACTCGCAGAGCTGGGGCTATGATCACATGGACCAGAGAGGAGAGAGACTGGAAGACTGGCAGGATGAGAATAGATTCATGTTGATTAACAAGCCGTCCGACCCACATACTTTCTACTCGAGATCATGGCACTCTACAACTACACCTGACCTGGCTTTTCATTCACCAGACCTGGAGTGGAACATTACACGAATTGTTGGGAAACAACTTGGTGGCAGTGACCATCGGCCAGTCTTTCTAACCGTAGAAAATGAGCTTGTAAGTGAAAGCAGCACCCTCTCGAGGTGGAACTACAAGAAAGCAGACTGGGCAATGTACAAGCATCGCACCAGCATACTGGTTAGAAACCTGAACACTGAGAAAGACATAAATAAAGCAGTTGAAGAGTTTGGGAAATGCATACTACAGGCAGCGCGAGAAACAGTACCAAGAGGAGCCCGTAAACAATATAAACCCTACTGGAGTAGTGAACTGGAACAGTTGCATAATGATGTTGAAGTGTGTAGAAAGCAAGCAGAGGCCACACCCAGCCAAGAGCACCACAATAAATTCCAGCATGCAAAAGCCAAATTTCAAAGGGCCAAGCTGCAGGCTAGACGGAAAAGCTGGCAGGAGAAAACGGAGTCTCTGAACTTTGAAAGAGACACAAGGAAATTGTGGAAGCTAATAAAACAGCTTAATGACGAGGGCACAGGGAGAAACTCAAAAATTGCACTACATAAAGATGGAAAAATCTTAACAAGAAAGCAAGCAGCTGACCATTTTGCGGACTCGTTCGCATAAGATAGCAATATCAAAATTAGTCCAGAGAAACAACAAGAGATTCGAGAGAAACGACAACATACAGGACAGAAGGAAATAGTACATGAGGTTCTGGAGGCACCCATCACAATCAGCGAACTGGAGCTAGCCATATCAAAACTGAAAATGAGAAAGTCACCAGGAGCTGATGGTATCTCCAATGAAATGATCAGGAACCTAGGAACAGAGGCCAAAACAAAGCTGTTGCAGATCTTCAATAACAGCTGGACCTTAGGCAGTGTTCCACAAGCCTGGAGAGAAGCAATCATGATACCCCTCCTAAAATCAGGGAAAGATGGTTCCATTGCCTCTAGCTACAGACCAATTAGCCTCACCAGCTGTCTCTGCAAAACACTGGAGCGCATCATCAATCACAGATTGCAGTGGTACATTGAAAGTAAAAACATCCTTGTGCCACAGCAGGCTGGCTTTAGGCAGTGCTACTCTACGGAAGATCAGACAACCTACCTCTCTCAAGAAATTGAGGATGCATTCCAAGAGAAGAAGCTGGTGCTTGCAGCATGGATAGATCTGAAGAAAGCCTTTGACAAAGTCTGGAAAGAAGGTCTGATGAAGAAACTGAGAAACTGCAAAGTCAATGGAAGAATGTACAAATGGGTGAAAGCATACTTGCACAACAGAAGAGCCCGAGTACAGATATACGGACTCAAGAGCAAGAAAGTACTACTGCGTCACGGTGTCTCCCAGGGCGGAGTCTTGTCCCCCACACTTTTCCTAATCTTCATCAATGATCTTGTTGCTCACCTACCGCATGGAATTAAAGCGGCAATGTACGCCGATGACCTGGTTCTATGGAGCACAAATGAATATGCATCAGTGGCCACCAGATTGCTACAAAGAGCTGTAGATACATTTGCTGCATGGGCAAATAGATGGTGTGTCAGCATAAACACTGACAAGTGCAGCACCACCCTATTTACCCTCTCTCCAAAACAAAAGGCAGGGATCATCCAGATAAATGGAACACCCCTAAGAGAAGATAAAGAACCAACATACCTTGGAGTAACATTTGATGGCAAGCTGACATGGAGAAAGCACATCAACAAAGCAGTAGCAAAAGCCAGAAGGAAAATAGCCATCCTGAGAAAGCTAAGTGGAACCACATGGGGAGCCAGTACGAAAATACTTAGCAAAGTTTACCAACAGAGCATACGACCACACCTGGAATATGGGTCAACTGCGTGGTGTTCAGCATCAAATACCACACTACAAGAGCTGGACAAGGTGCAAAATCAAGCACTTAGAGTCACCACAGGAGGGATGATATCAACCCCTATAGTGGAAATGGAGAAGATGGGGAGGACACAGGCACTGAGTGAGCGCAGAGATACGAAAACGCTAATACAAGCAGAAAAGTTCCTCAGCTTGCCAGGCCACCCTATGAAGAACAGATTTGAAAACCTAGCTATGGGGCGGTTGAAAAGAAGTAGTTTTATCCACCAGGCCAAACGACTCTGCAGAGAAACCACTGATCTGCCCACAGTTGGTATCCCCCTAACAACTATTCCAGAGCGAACTCCATGGAAAGATGAGCATAGACTATCGTTACAAATCCAGACAAAAGTGAGAGGAATATTTGACAAGGAAGAACAGAACAGTGTGCAGCGCAGAACAGCCACTCTCAGCTTCCTTGATGAAGAATAACCACAGGACCTCTGGATCCGAGTCTACACAGATGGGTCAGCACAAAATGCTGTTCGAAATGGAGGAGCGGGAGTGTACATAGAATACCCAAATAATACTAGGGACACAGCCAGAGTACCGACAGGAAAGTACTGCCATAACTATGATGCCGAAATTGAGGCAATCAAGATAGCAACAGAGAAATTACTAAATAACAGCAATGGTACACAACCTGTGGTGCTACTAACAGATGCAAAATCAGTACTCGAGGCGCTCCTCTCTGGGAAATTGCCAGTACTAAGGACACTACTTTCTGAACTTAGCAGTCAGCATAAAGTCACCATACAGTGGATACCATCCCACTGTGGAGTACCCGGAAACGACAGAGCTGATCAATTGGCTAAGGAAGGAGCCAAAGAGGAACAGCCTGATGTGCCCGTTACATACCACCAAAAGAAAAGAATGATCAAATCAGTCAGAAAGCCACCAAAACCTGCTCAAGATGACTACCACATTATGGACAGACCAGAACAAGTCATTATTCTGCGCCTCAGAACAGGACACAATAGATTACGCAACCACATGTATACAAAATTCAAGATTGGTGAAACAGCCATGTGTACATGTGGATTGGCGTCACAGACAGCAGAGCACATACTCCAAGACTGCCCAAAATATAACATATCTAGGCAAACCTTCTGGCCTAGAGAGACGACAGTGGAAGATAAACTCTATGGACCACTGTGTGAACTGAAAAAAAAAAAACAGTTCAATTCATGCAAGAGACGACATTGCAGATATAGACATATTTCAAGCGAACGAAAGAAGAAGAAGAAGAAGAACCCCACTGGATGAAATGAATGGTCATCATCATTCTTGATGGACAAACAACAATAGTTAGTTAGTCGACAGATCATCCTCATTGCACATCGAACTATTCAGTCCATAAGTGCTCAGATCCCCCCCCCCTCCCCGCCTCGACAAATCCCGCAGCGTGTAGCGGCTCCGGTTCTGTGTTGGTTTATTAATCTTCCCTCCCCCCCCCCCCCCCATCCCGTATACCTCTTTTAATTTGCTGTTCTCGCATTCTGACCATGGATGTAGATTCCCAGTCATCGCTTGGTTCTCGCAAACAACTTCTCGTAGAGCATTCAGTATATCAGCCTGGTCCATGGTGCGCCCACCCTCCGCAGTAGCCGTCTTACCTGCAATCCTATCAGGCTGCTCAGTTCCTTGTACACCAGCATGTCCTGGCACTAAAATGAAACTAACCTTTGCCATCCGTAACCGCTCCAGAGACAACTGCCGCTGTCTTCGGTTACGTCATGAAAACAGCGCTGTGGCGCTGGCGTTCGAAGCACAGCTGCAAGCGATTTGACAGCAGACCGCCTTGCGTTGCTCTCCCATACAAAGGTATGAGTGTCGGTAATTCAGATAGCAATGGCAAACTACTGAACGTAAGCTTGCCCAAAAATCACGAACATCCAAAAATGTTGGGGTTGACTGCGACGTTTTGTAAAGCATATGCATGTAACTTTAACATGAAAACAGAAATATCATAAAAGTAAATACCATTTTATGCTGGATACACCTCAGAGCCCAGGTCAGTTTTTATTTATTTATTTATTTATTTATTTATTTATTTATTTATTTATTGTTTGGCGCTCGCAAGCTCGCGATGATCTCAAGCGCAGTCTATGTACACTACTTCTGGTAGTGCTGGACTGAATTCTGCGTATGGATTATGTCACCGTCCTAGATCTCTAGGGGAATGAAACTCGAGCTCATACAGGCAACAAACTCCGTTCGTATGCAATCTAACATCATTTATTATTATTATGTTACAGTAAGCTCGCGAAGAGAGTTTTCGCAAGCCAGCAATCTGTAAGTTGCATATCACAGGAGTTTACAATAAACATAATTATCACAACAACTCTATCAGCTATCTAACATATAATAATGTATGTATAAGACCCCTAAAACACTTGGGTCTGAAACTATCAAGTCCCCTTAAGGTAATCCCTGTTGCTTCATCGATGTCCAGTCCGTGTCTGTCCTTCCACACGTGTCGCAATCCGACACGGGTGGTAACTCTCTCTGTGGACACACTGACCGGTCCTTCGAGAAGGCTCTGGATTATTCGAGCCTTCGGGTGACTCGGTTCTTTCCCTTTAGCTGGAGTTCTATCCCTTCGCTAGTCTCTCTTACTTTTATGTTGGTACCGCCCCTATGTGAGGCTGTGACAGGAGTCCCCCTCCCCCCTGCTTTGATGGGTTATTATATGGTAATTAGTTCTGTACTAATTCTGTCACAGGATCACATAAAGTCGGTGTTTGTAGTTTGGTGGATAGTAACTTGGCAACCTACACATCTGCATCAACAACTCATGTATTCTCCCATGCACTACTTTAAGATGATTGCTGAAGAGGTCTCTCTCTTCTATGTTCTTAAACATGCTTATCTGACCGAAGTTCCGTGACGTTTCCAGTTGTTTTTACAACCGCGCCCTTCTCACGTATCCATATGATACCAAGATATAAAACTCTGTGTAAGAGAGTTTTAACAAGACAAATGTCTTGGCTATTTAAGTACACTTGCAAATCTTGTCTTGTGTGTGTATTTCGATACATTTTTACTTCCGAATGTTGTATGTTGCTGAATATGTAGTTATGCTGTTGTTTTATCACATCTGACTACGTGTGTTCCTGTTGGATTGTTAGTGTATTGACTGATATGTTGCTGTTTCTAATAAAGTGACTGACGCTACTGTTTGTAAATTGTCTTCAATGTCATTGTCGTCGTCGTCGAGACTAATAGTTGTCAATGTGTCGTTAAATTGGTCGTCCATGTCATTATCCCATATTGTCGGTACTGTGCATATGTTTTCGTCGTCTTCGTTGTCACAAGAATGAGTCGTTAATGATGCTTCCTTTGTCGAGGTGTCATTCAGTTGGGTAATTGTCGTTTCGTTTTCGTTGTCCTTATTGTCGGTCTGGTTATTGTCATCTGTTATCTGCGTCTTGTTGTTCGTGTCACTGTCCTTTCTAGAATAGTACGGTTTTAACATATTTACATGGAATATTTTCAACTTTCCATTCAAAGAAATTTCGTAGTCAACTTCCGAAATCTTTCTTACAACTTTAAATGGTCCCTGCCACGAGGTTGATAGTAAATCTCTCTTGTCAGGTAGTAATAGTAAAATATCTTGATTTGGTTGTAATACAATCGTTTTTGCCCCTTTGTTGGCGTACTGCCTGTACCTAAAACCTTTCTCCTGTAATGATGTTCTGGCCAGTATACAGGATCTAATGATTTTGTCTCTGGTGTCAGTGACCAAATCATAGGTAGAAACTGGTAATTGGGTGTTTACGGGTTGTGATATTATATCTTTGTAAATAGTGAGAGGTCCTCTTGGGTTCGCTCCGTACATCAGTTCAAATGGAGAGAACCCCGTACTTGATTGTGGGACTTCTCTGTATGCGAACAGCACCGTTGGGAGAAGTATATCCCAATCGGCTGGATTTTCAGCTGTCACTTTGGATAACATATGTTTTAGGTCCCCATTCAATTTTTCGCAAATTCCATTTGCGGCCGGTCGATAGGGACTTGTAAAACATTGTTTTATGCCTAGTAACTTAGTTACCGATTGAGTGGCATTAGATATGAATTGCGTTCCTCTATCCGATATTATCTTCTCCGGAAAGCCAAAACGGGAGAATATTTGTAATAATACGTCCGTCACATCCTTAGAGGAGATAGATTTTAATGGAATCATTTCTGCCCACCTCGAACACAAATCAACGAGTGTAAAAATGTATCTATTTCCTTTGTTTGAGATGTGGTTCAAAGGACCTACTAAATCAACCGCCACGATTTGAAATGGTCTCGAGGCAGTTGTGGTTGACTGAATTTCTGCCGTAGGGTTTTTCCCTTTTTTGATTAGTTTCTGACAGGTATCGCATGATTTACAATGGGTTTTTATGTCTTGGCAAAATTTAGGCCAATAAAATTGGCTCAGGACTCTGGCCCTTGTTTTTTCGTAACCCATATGACCTCCGAAAGGTGAGTCATGGGCTATATGTAGCACTTTCTCACGATGTGACTGAGGTAGAACCACTTGCTGTATCGTGGTTTGATCTCTGGTATATAATCTAGTTAGAATATTGTTATTTAGCTTAAATGTCCAAGAAGCGTTTTTCGTCAATTTTGGCTTTAATCCTACTAGCCGAAAGTATTGCGAAAGAGTTGGATCTGCTTTTTGTTCTTCTATAAACTCGGTGGTAGTAATATTGGGTGAAATAATTTGTAGCGACTCCTGAAGTTGGTCGTTGTGGGTTTTGTGTGTCATTTGTCTTGTTACTATATTAGCGTATTGTGTGTTTTGTTGCACATTTACAGGCTCAATATTTTGTGGATGGATGGCGTCCTCAGTTCGAGGTGTTACTTTGATGGTATCATTGAAAGATTCAACCGCCCCAGTATTCTGCACCTCTGTGAATTCGTTTCGAATTCCGTCATCGGTTGTCTCCCTTGTGCTTTTGGCAGTTTGAGACAAGCACGCGTGGTTTTTCATTTTGGAACCACTGTTCAGTTTTTGGATACAGTTTTTCTGTTCCCATTCTCCGATTTCTTGTTCAGAGCACGATCTTATGTTGGGAAGATTCCCAAGGATGATTTCAGCGGCAGGATTTTCTAGTACTGCGCATAGCACTTGTCCTGATATAAAAGGTGTCCGAATTTCGGCAAGTGCTAGGGGGTATCTTTCGATAGTGCCTGCGAATGTGCGACAAGTAACGTATTTGTGTGTGTAGTCTTTGTCATTAACTAATGTTTTCTTAATTCCACAAAGAGTCGCGCCGGAATCGCGTATTAATGTACATTGTTTGTTATTAACAAAACCTGTTGCAAACTTTAACTTGCCTGTTGGTGTTAAGGCTGCGTTGGCCATTTCGTTAGAAACTGGGATTGTGTGGCCGCATAACAAAGTTGTATCAAGCTGAAATTTTCTACAGGTGTTACATGTGTTATCAGTGATGGGGTTAATGATTTCTACTGCATTACCTAACTCACTCGTACTTTCATTCTGGATGTCGCATTCGTTCTGTTGTTCAATTTCTTCATCTGAGGATGTGTCTATTAATGCGGCATTAGCCTGCTTCATCATCTTTCGTCCGTCACAGCGTGCTGAATAGTGCCCAAAGCTCGAACAAAAATAACATTTGACCGCTCTCTGATATGCGTTCCTTTTGTTCTTTTGTTTTTCCACTATCATTTGCAGATGATGTGGATAATTTGGTGATTTGTCGCACATCGCGTACTCTTCGTGTTTCAGATGACAATACTGGCACGTTACTGGCTTTGTGAACTTAGAGCGTTGTTTGAACCTATTTTCATTTGGTTTTGAATATTTGGTGTTTGTAACTGCTGCTGTTTCATTTTGGCTCATATTCAACTGAAAAATATCGCGGTTCGCTGTAAAATATGCGCTCCCCTTATTTTCTATTTCTTGAATAGTTTTACAATCCATTTGTCTCAAAAATTTAGAAAAAGGTGTTGGTATTGTGCTAATAATTTTGTCAATTATAATTAGCTCCTTCAGTTTATCATGGTTGTTATTTGTTTTTGCTGAGGTTATCCATTTTGTACAAATATCTTGGACTGTAGACACGTAGTCTATGAAAGTTTGGTTAGGCAATGGGGTTAATTTGGAGAACTGTAGTTGATAGCCTGCTGTATCTAGTGAAAATGTTGTAGTATTCTTTGTTTCAAATAGTTGTAATCTTTCCTCATGTCTTGTGGAACTGTTCTATCACTTTTAAGGGCTCTAAAGCTAAATTTCTCATCAGGATAAATGACCAGTCGGCTTTTGCGACGTTATGATAAGACATCAAGCACTCGAAGTTCTCTAAGTATGCGCTGATTGAATCTCCTGAACAAAACGGCTTGACTAGGCCTTTATATTTGTTGTATTTTTTTTTCATCTTCTTTACTTCTAATTTTGTTTACTGACATTTCTAAGTTGGAGTCAATTTCCATTTGTTTCAGTTTTATCTGTGTTTCTGCACTTAATTGGGCTTGCTTGGTCGCAGCTTCGAGCTCCATCTTCTTCTCTTGAGCCTGCAGTTGCATTTTCTTTTCTTCAGCTTCCATTTGCATCTGCATCTTTTTCTCTTCTCTTTCTGCTTGCATCTTTTTCTCTTCCCTTTCTATTGCTCTGTCTTCTCGTGCAATATTTTCTGCATGTGTCTTTTGTGCCCATTCTGAAAGTTTTTCCTCAATATATCCTAACCTAATACCTAATTCGATGCACTGTTCTAATGTTGACATCTTGTATTTTAGTTGTTGTTCACTATATTGAAATTAAATCCCTTTGAAATTAGTTTGGGTGTACAAAAGTTGGTTATCCCCCTTAATGTTTACATTCAAATTTACACGAGCAGGTTTACTTGGTTATGAGATTAGCATATACATAAAAATCAATACAAAGAAAAATGTTACATCAATGAATCATGGATGAGTATCGCTTAGGGACATAATGAGCATGAAATGAAACTCATCTTATTTTCCCTGATCTCTCGACTGTAGTCTTGTTGTGCTTTCCTGTTTTCTCGCCACTTCTGGAGTACAGGTTACATACACACGATATTTCGCGGAACAATCTGATGTTGGAATAAAAAAAAAATTAGTAACAGTCAATGTAATTGTCACAGTCATGTCAATGTCAAATTTTTTTTATGAACATCAACATAATTTCAAATATCAAATCTTTTTGGAGAGGGACTATAATAGCTCATTCACAGATAATATGATGATAGCTGCAAAGTTTTTGACTTTGTCATGTATGGTATATTTTTTTTACTTGGCAAAACCAAGAGCTGTCTGAAAGTAAAGCTTGTGATAAAGCTGCACGGGCAGCGGGGTTTGGCAGCGATGCGGGTGATGGCGGCAGCAAACTGTGAGCAGCGCCATCTATGTCTTCTGTACGAGGGGCTGGTCATGTCTGTTTTGGAGTATGCAATGGCAATCCTGACTGTCAGCCATAAGCAGATAGAAAGGATGGAAAGGATACAGAATGAAGCTATGCGCATTATTCTTGGATGTACAAGAGATACAGCATGCAGGGCGATGCGCTACCTTCTTGATTTTCCAACCATTGAAGAGAGAATGCAAGTTTGCAGGGCACGCGCCTACCTCAGAATTAACGCAAACACACAGCATCCACTGCATAGTGAAATTAGGAAGGTGAAGGGCAGCAGGTTAAAAAGAGGACGGTCGTGGATGGGTCAAGCCGAAGACATTCTTCAACAGGTGTGTTCACTTGAGGACTTAGAACCTGGCGAGGAGTGGGTGCAAGTGCCAACAGACTTCTGCACATCCTTTTCAGTTTGCATCCAACTAGATAGAAAATGCAGACAAGAAAATCCGGCTGCTGTGGAGGCTGAAGTACAAGCGTTGATTTTCGAGAATTCGCTAGACAGTGACGCGGTCATCTACACAGATGGGTCGGTCGTCCGACATGTGAGAAGCTCATGGGCCTTTACAGCTCGGGCCGGAGGGAGAATTGTGAAGGAGGACTCTGGTGCTTTCACTGAAACCACAAGTAGCCTGACCATGGAAGTCATGGCAGTAAGTAAAGCAATAACATGGCTCGAGACACAGACATTCACTAGGGCTTGTTTCCTTAGCGACTCAATGAACATGATCAAGAGGATAGAGGAGGGGTCGATCCGAAGAGAATGGTTGCTGCCTCTGGAGCGGTCTCGGCTGGCAAAGATTAGTTTCATCTTCGTGCCAGGGCATGCGGGAGTACAAGGAAATGAGCGGGCTGACAAGCTCGCAGGTGAGGCTACTGTGGAGGGCGGACGCGCCATGGACCAGGCTGACATTCTGAATGCTCTACGAGAAGTGAGACTTTTGCAAGAACCAAGTGATGACTCTGAATCTACAACAATGGCCAGACTGCGAGAGCAGCAAATTAAAAGAGGGGTGGCCAAACAAGAACACTACGCAGGAAGCCAAAGAAGATTGATAAACCAACACAGAACTGGCGTCGTTAGCCGCTACACGCTGCGGGATTTGCTGAGGAGGGGATCCGAGCACTTATGGACTGAATGGTCCGATGTGCAACGAGGATGATCTGTCGACTAACTAACTAACTAACTAAAGCTTGTGATTGCCAAAACCGGCTTGCCCCCAAATAGCCTGTCACCGTCCTAGATCTCTAGGGGAATGAAACTCGGGCTCATACAGGCAACAAACTCCGTTCATATGCAATCTAACATCATTTATTATTATTATGTTACAGTAAGCTGGCGAAGAGAGTTTTCGCAAGCCAGCAATCTGTAAGTTGCATATCACAGGAGTTTACAATAAACATAATTATCACAACAACTCTATCAGCTATCTAACATATGCATAAGACCCCTAAATACACTTGGGTCTAAACTATCAAGTCCCCCTTAAGGTAAGCCCTGTTGCTTCCTCGATGTCCAGTCCGTGTCTGCCTTTCCACACGTGTCGCAATCCGACACGGGTGGTAACTCTCTCTGAGTTTCTCGTGGACCCCGCAATCGGCGGGCCCGATCGGTGTCCACGGGGCTGTGGACACACTGACCGGTCCTTCGAGAAGGCTCTGGATTATTCGAGCCTTCGAGTGACTCGGTTCTTTCCCTTTAGCTGGAGTTCTATCCCTTCGCTAGTGTCTCTTACTTTTATGTTGGTACCGCCCCTATGTGAGGCTGTGACAGATTAGCTTTACCTACTATCAGTGTCCCTCGCTATCCGGCGAAGCTAATCCGACTTCAAAGGTACTTGTAATTTACGTCCCCCAAGTCAAGGACGATAGGTCAACATTTTAGTCCAACTGTCCGGTGTAGGGGTTGAACCCCTTACATCGGCATCAGCATATCGAATGATTAAGAACACGCATTCTTATGGACCAAACAAAAATGGATGGCGGGAAATGGGAAGTAGGGGTGTGTCTGAGTCATGACTCAAAAGTTGTTAATATGGTAGCAGATTTGTTGAATAATATAACAACTTAAAGGGTTTGCATAGGGAAAACTATGTATATAATCCCGTGAAAGATGCGGGAGATCGCCTAAGACAATTAATCACCCCAATCACTTGATCAGTTAAAAATCGAATCGGGCCTGTAGGCGAGCATCAATCACTACACTACTGCAACACCGTTAGTATGAGTACTATAATAAACAAAAATACATAGTCTCGAAGCAGTTTCCTGCAATGGAATAGAGCCATAACATTTTGTGGATCCGCCTCACAATTAAATTATGCCATGTGCATCCCAAGATGATTCTTATCCATTTTTTTCTGAATACGTTCTAGTCTTTCGCACTGAAAGTCAGATAGAGTAAAGGTGACGATCCCACAGTCAATAACAGACAGTACCAGACAGGGCAAAATTTCGAAATAAAAATCAACCCAAAGTATTTCAGGATCCTGGCCGTGCTACGGAGTTCGTGCACTGGACTGAGATTCTCCTGACTCAGGCAGTACCTCACGTGTGCCGTGATGTTGATTTGTCGACTAAACTAAACTAATCTAGTCAGTACCAATAGATGACACAATAAGACCGATAATCTCTGTTCCAGTACCAACTGATTGCACTGTTAGAACGACAATCTCCGTTAAAGTGCTAGCTGATTGCGCAATATGACGGAAAATCTCTTTTATAGTTCACATTGTGTGTCGGGTCTTAGTCAGATATGACTTAGCTACCGTATGACAGTAGACTGTACAACCTTCTTTCTGTTAGCGCCGAATATTGGGCGGCGCTCACCAAACCCGACAGCCCACATTGTGCCAACGACTTCGGGCTGATGAGTGCAATTGGTAGGGTACAAGCGTTACCCTAGTACAAGGAAATACAACTTAAAGACAAAATGTCATGGCAGAGCAGACCAGGCCCTAAGCCTTGGTTGGTAACTGGTCTAGGATCGAAGCTCCGACAGGTGGACAGTTAGTGTATTTCTTTACAGCTTGTCTTGTTCCGGACGTATTGGTGTTACCTTTCCTCTGGAGTGAACTAGGCAGGCCGAGAGAGGGATCATGCTGCATGGGCAACACATGATCTCTAAATTCAGCCCAGTCTTTGTGTTATGGAGAGATATAACTCCGCTTTACAAACTACCGTCTGTCAAGACGGCAAGGCGCCAGCCAGCCAGTACCAACTGATTACACAATACGACAGAAAAAATCTGTTACAGTACCAACTGATTACACAATACGACAGAAAATCTATTTTACAGCACCAACTGATTACACAATACGATAGAAAATCTCTGGTACAGTACCAATTGGTTAATCAATATGTCAGAAAATCTATGTTACATACCAATTGGTTATTCAGTATGGCAGAAAATCTCTGTTAAAGTACCAACTGATTACACAATAATGCAGAAAACCTCTGTTACAGTACCAACTGATTGCACAATACGGCAGAACATCTCTTTTACAGTACCAACTGGTTGCACAGTAAGACCGACGCTCTTTGCTCCAGAAGTATCGCCACCATTGTTCTTAATATCATCATTCCATGCTTGCATTTTTGCAAAGTTTGTTGGTCATGGCATTTAAAAGACAAATGGCGATTGTTTGTTATCCCAGGGTGTCGCAGTCTGTCCTGCCATGGTCTGCACTTTTATCATAGTCAGTCAACACAGAACGAATGTTCAGCTACACGCTACATGGGATACTGAGGAGGGGTTCCGAGCACTTTTGGACTGAATAGTCCGATGTACAATCAGGATAATTTGACGGCTAAGTAAATAAGTTAGGTCAGTCAGCTTTTCTGTGACAATTCATTCATCAGGTGCCATACCGATAAGCGTGGGAGGTCATGTTTCACCATCTCACTCGATCACTAGAGTCGTGGATTAGCTCAGTGTTCTTGTCTTGACAATACAACGTGTCCAAGACATCCAGACATTTACTTCTTTGTCTTCTCTTATTCTCCTCCCATCGATCATTGCCAGTTGTCACCAAGTTCTTCAATTAATTTCTTCTTATAACGTCACCAAAAAATTGTGACTGTCTACGTCTAATTTCTCCAATCAGTTTACTGTTTTCATTTGTTTCTTGTAGGACTTGTACTGATCTTCCTGGCGAAAGGAGTTAACGACGCTGTTCGTAATCCCCTATACTCTCGTAAGAAACACAGCTGCGCGAGATTCGGAAGCGGATTGCGTCGCGTTGGTTACTTACTGAGGGTATGTGAGCAGGTCGTTCAGAAAGCAATGGCAAACTACTGAACGTACAATTTGCCAAGACATCAACCATCCATCCATCCATCATGTGCCATGCGGTAAGCGTGGGCGGTCATGTTCTGCCAGCTCACTCGATCACCAGAGTCGTGGATCAGCCTCGTGTTCCTGTCTCATCTCAACCATGCCATGTGGCCAAGCCATCCAGATATTTACTTCTCGGTCTTCCCCTTGGTCTCTTCCCTTCGATCTTGCCAGTTGTCACCAAGTTCTCCAATTTATTTCTTCTCACTTGTAATTTACGTTAATTTGTTTCTTGTAGAATTTGCTCATTGTTTTTTCTGTCTGTCGATGGTATTCTTTGCCTTTTCCTCAGAAACCACATTTCCACAGCCATTAGCTGTTTTTCAGCTTGTCTGCTCATTGTCCAAGCTTCACATCCATACAAAAGTATAGGTTGTATGTAGCACCTCAACACTCCTTTTCTCATTGCAAATGACATCTTTTGTATTGTGATTGTGACAATACATGGTTTGAAATGAACAAACGTTATGATGTAACAACCAAGGCTCAAGTGTAAGGCAGAGACTTCTATGAGGTACTATAGGCAGCCTTTACCACGAAGACATTGAATGTGAACAAGATCGAGAAGCTTCTACATTTATGCATTCACCCTCTCTCCCCCCCCCCCCCCTACCATTTATATAGAAGCTCCGAAATCTGTCAAAATGTATATCCACTATTAATAATAAAAATATTGAAATCAAAACATATAATTGTTTAAGCAGCTATCACCATACGGAAACATAAAAACATACCTACACCCGCAAAACGACAGATCATAAACACATACTCACATCAACCATGACATGATCCAAATCACACTTACGCAAAGTCAAAACTTGAGATATGAGATTCCTGAGAAGAGCTGCCAACTGAGCTATTCGCGGCCGAGTAAGAAATTATGTTATAAGATAGTCAGTGGGATCAACACCAGAATCTAAAAGAAGGTAATCTTAAATTGCTTTCCTTCTTAGCATTGACAGTACCGATTTATGGCTTATGCCACAACCAACAACTTTTTTGTCGGCTTCACTCAAGCTCAACCCACCACCCGCTAAATGGTTTCACGTTATCCTTGTTTAGTTGTTAAACAGGAACTCCACATTGCCCAAGGATGTACGTAGAATAGCGGAGGGTTGGAGGTTCTGCCTCACCCTTTCTTTGATTGGGAATACCCCTACTCCACCATCCATATAGAAAATTACTAATGACTTAAATGAATAATGAAATTGTCAAGAAACTAAGGAGAGTGGAAAAGTGGTTTTTGTGTGAATAATGTTGAAAATGTGGACAGAGAAGAAAACAAACTCTGATGTATTGGTAGCTGGAAATGTTACACAATCACATGCCAGCGTTAACTGCCCAATCCAACCAATCATCAAATATACAAAGAGTTGGTTGACGGTCTATGTCCTGCTGAAAGGAGTAGAAAAAAAGAAGAAAAAAAAAGAAGAAGAAGAATAAGAAGAAGAAGAAGAAGAAGAAGAAGAAGAAGAAGAAGAAGAAGAAGAAGAAGAAGAAGAAGAAGAAGAAGAAGAAGAAGAAGAAGAAGAAGAAGAAGAAGAAATTACAAGATCATACATCACATCCACAAGGAAATGACAAATGGAAGTTATGGATCATTAAAAACAAAAGGAATAAATAACTTAGCTCCATGTAGGAAAAAACTAGACAAGAGAGGCAGAGAAAGGTGTATGTGGGGAGCTTTGCTGGTATATTCTCTGGAAGATTGAGGGTTATCTCTTAAACTTAATTCCGATGCACTGGCAGAGAAAACTAGAGGCATGATCGCCGATATCAGACCAAGCATCAGAAGTAGACATTTATAATGTTCCCGCTGTCGTACACCCAAATACCTGTAGTTTGGGAACCTTTGAGGTCATGAAAACAGCATGAGAAATAAATTCACTGGTATTCTATTGATTAGCATTCATCGGAATAAAGGAAAGAAGTATAAACTAGAGGACACAGTAGACAATATAAAAAGTCAAAACGCCACCACTCCTTTATTGAAACTTACTATCTCAAAATGACATCTCGCTGAAGGGAGAGTTTTTTTTTTGTTTTTAAATACAGGTAGGCCACGCTATACGTCGCTTCGGTTTACGTCGTTTCGCTATAACGCCGTTGTCACAATGTCACCACATGGAGAAGATTTGTCTAATTAGGAACTAATGCAACTTGACGTGCAGAGAGCTCAGCAGGAAGAGGAACACCCTGTTGCAACCCTCATATCTCGAATGTTGACAGCTGAACGTTTGTCACAAATGTTTCAATTGATTGGTGTGGCAATAGACATAATAAATGAGGATGACCCGAACAAAGAACGGAGCTCCAAAGTGTCGAGAGCAGTAACAAGTGCCATCAACTGTTACAAGGAGATTTACTTAGAGGAAAGGAAACAGGCTGTGCAGCACACATTATACACATTTTATGATCAAGCAGAGAAGAGCCAGGAAAAGGGGCAGCAAGAGGTTACAGTTTCATCCTCAGATGAAGAGGGAAAATTTAATGCCACTACGTCCCAATAACTCTACCACTCATCCTCCAACGCATATCTATTTAGCCAATAAATATTAACAACCATCAAAATAAACATTACTGTGGTACACAATACACTGTATTTCATTTAATTCTGTGGGAAATAGTGTTTCGCTGTACGTCGGTTCACCAAGAACGCAACCCCGACGTTAACCGGGGCCTACCTGTATTATTATCTTGACTCACGACCGGCTACCGGCCAACTAGATACCCACTTCATGCGTAGTTGTGATGTTTAGTCTAACACTCACCCAAAAATGGCAGACAGCGAAGTTGCCGACCAGACTCCTCCCAAGGAAGAAGACATTCAAAAGACCGAAGAAGCACCAGAATCAGATGATTGGAAAAACGAAAAATATCGCAGTAAAGTTGTAGAACGAATGTAAGTATAATTTCATTCATGTACTGTTCTACAAGCGAGAATAACAAACGATTCTCTTTGACATTCACGGCATTAGAAAGCCGACTTGCAGAATTCCGAGAATGGAATTTCAATTATGAATGACTGACTACTTGACTAAGAATTTTCTGTCAAGAACACACCTTAAATACTAGTTGTGATAGGTGTTGGACTTCTCGGTCCTAAACAAAATTTTTCTTTAAAATTGCTTGTAAATTTAGTGGCAAAATGTTAATTAATAGTTGTAATTCAATTATTAAGATATAAATCTGATGTCCAAATTAATGCCTGATTTTTATTGCTCACTCCACGGTCTTGGTTGGCAGCCGACCTTGGTTCAGGCTGGCTGTATTCGGGCTATGCGCTTCTTTGCTTAAAATGAATCATACAATGTTTTGCATAACCGTTAATATTATTGTGAAACAAAATGGATAATGTGTATAAAGTTATTAAGTATATGTGTATATATAATAGAAAGTATGAGTATGTATAAAGTAGTGTAGTGAAATCTAATTTCTCTGTTTTCAAATGGTATATAAAAAAATAAAATCAAACCAAACCCTGGACCTGATCCCAAAACCCCCACATCCCAAAGTCTCAACCCCTCATCCTCAAACCCTAGAAGCTCACAATTCAAACCCTAAATCCAAAACCCTAACCCCCCTCCCTGAAACATCAATGGAAGAATCATAACACTCTTAGGTATGCTGACGATAGAGTGTTACTAGCAGAAAGAGAGCAAGAGTTAAAAAACATACTGGAACAAGTAAACAGGCATAGTGTAGAATGTGGCTTAGATATTAACTTCTAAAAATCTAAAAGTATGATAACAAGCATTGGAAAGGAAAGGTCAGCAATGAACATCATAGTAAAGGGGAGATACTAGAACAAGTAACAAGTTTCTCCTATCTTGGACATATAATAACAGATAGTGGCAGAAGTGAAACAGAAATCAAAAAGAGAATAGGAGTGGACAAAAATTCTGTCAACATAATGAAATGCGAAAAAAATGGATTAACACCTCATTAAAAATTAGAATTGTCAAATGTTTGTATATTCAATACTACTATATGGCACGGAAGCCTGGATATTGTACAGGCAATTACAAAGTCAAATAGAGGCCCTGAAATTATGGAAATACAGAAGAATTTATCGTATTTCATGGAAAGAAAAAACAATCACATACAGATTCTAGAAAAACTGGGAATGAAAAGAGTTGATGAAAGAAGTAAAAAAGAGGCAAGTGAAACATGTCAGCCACATTAAAAGACAAACACTCATAAAAACTATAGGCCTACTGGAGGGCAAGGTTGAAGGCAAGCAAGAGGTAGACAATGAACTAAATGTGACTATACCATTATAGCAAGAAACACAATTGTGGAGATTAGCTTATCTTGAACTAAATGTGACAACTCTGTGTGACTACACCATTATAGCAAGAAACAATTGTGGAGATTAGCTTATCTTGAACTAAATGTGACAACTCAGCGTGAGTACACCATTATAGCAAGAAAC
This sequence comes from Cepaea hortensis, assembly GCA_963921405.1. Classification (NCBI taxonomy): domain Eukaryota; kingdom Metazoa; phylum Mollusca; class Gastropoda; order Stylommatophora; family Helicidae; genus Cepaea; species Cepaea hortensis. Next base: position 12,703,726 of record OY992890.1, read on the forward strand.
ACAATGTGGAGATTAGCTTATCTTGAACTAAATGTGACAATTTAAATGCGACAGAAGCATCCTGCCTGCAGCAAATATGGGGAAAACCCACATCCTTTAAAAGTTACACATGCTAGTCTCAGCATAAGTAACAGTCTCATGTGTTTGTTTGATATCATCATGTAGGCAAAAACAACTTATCACAAACATCAGAAAGAAGAAGTCGTCGTGTTTTGGCCATGTTATAAGAAGACAAACACTGGAACATGTTGTGTCTTGTGTCATGACACGAAAGGGAGTCAACACATAAATTGATCCATGCTATTAGAGATCACAATTCGTGGAGGGGCATGATCGCCCATGCCAGTTGACAGGGCAATGGATGATGATGATGATTTAGGTCGTCATTTAGCAAACAAAAGAAGAAGGATGAGGTCATCTGCAGAACATCGCCCTCATCACAGATCGCCAAAAAGACTTTATCCTTTGTCATTTCTCCAATCTCATCCATGTTCATGTCTAGTGTGTCTACAATGTTCTGTGTCCACCTTGCTTGTGAAGTCATTTCTGGTGTTATTAAAATGCATCTAGCATGTAGCCATAATGGGAATTGATCATTTTCAGACAAGAAGAAATCACCAAGACAGAATCACAGGTCCCCAAGTCAGCAGTCGACCTTGAGCAGTTTGTGTTCTCTAAAGCAACATCTCGGGTGAGACTTTTCTTCCTTCTCTTCAGAGTTTTTTTTTTATGTCATCACTGGTCATCACAGGCACATTGATGTGATGGTTAGGAGGTTACCTTTACTGTGTCTTGAGCAAAGTTGGACAAGGGTTTTGTGTCAACTTTCATCATTTGAAACATATCTACCTGCGATTTGGCAGCAGACTGCTTCACGTTGGTTATTTTTCTGAAAATGGTGTGGGTGCCGGTCACTCAGAAAGCAATGGCAAACTACTGAATGTAAACTTGCCAAGAGATCACAAACCATCAAAAATAATGCAGGGGTTGACTGCGACGTCCTGTAAAGGATTTGCAACTAACTTTAACTCATTGTTTGCTACAGAAAGGAAAGACTGGCCACAGTTTTGTTTGTTTTTTGTTGTTGCTTCTTTATGTTTATTTTGTGCTCGCTTGCTTTGAACTCAAGTGTCGTCCCTACACACTACTTCCAGTAGTGCTGAACTGAAATTTGCTTGTGGATTAGCTTTCCCTATTAACAGTGTTCCTCGCCATCAGGCGACCTCACTCCGACTTCAGAAGCACTTGTAATTTACGTTCACAAGTCAAAGACAAGAGGTCAACATTTTAGTCCAACTGTCCGGTGTAGGAGTTGAACACGCTACCTCAGCATCAGCATACCGGATGTTTAAGAACATTCTTATCAATTCAACCATTCTGACCTCTCTTTGTGGATTGCTTCTCCTTTGTTGCTTGCTTGCTTTCGCTGGCTGTGAACTCCAGCATGAAGTCCTGTATGTCGGATGAAAACATCCTGTTGTCCAACATCAATGTGATGTCATACAGGACCTGAGGTTTGCGTGAGTATCCGTTGTCCCATGTCTGGCTTATTGGTGTGCAGACTGGTGGTTCCTCGCCGTGCAGTCAGATACTCTCCGACTTCGGAAGAATCAGCAATCCTACTACGTTAGCCAGGACCCCGAAGGGACCTGTTGCCCAGGACGCGCCACTAGGACGTGTCACTAGGTCTTGGCCAGTATAGAACCTGGCCCAGGTGCCTTGGAAACACCTCTGCGTCCCTCCTTTGTTGTTATCTATACCTTCTTCTCCTCTTTCCGTTTTCTCCAACTGGGATATAGACCCTTAACCATCTCACTCCAGGCCGTCTTATTTTTGGCTGTCTCCTGCAGCTCTGTCCACGCCGTCCCCATTTTATTCATCTTTGTCTTTAATTCTCGTCTCTGTGTGTCTTTAGGTCTTCAGCTATTTCTTCAACTCTTTTTTTTTCGTTCCTGGCCTCTCAGGAACCTCTGCATTTGATTTGTTTTTGTTTCCATGAAATACAAAATATTCTCCTGTATATCCACATCTCCAGGGCTTCAATTCAACTTTCTAATTGCTTCTTCATTGTTGTCAGATGTTTATAATTTTCAGAACTCGTAAACATTTAAAGAGTTAAAGGTAAAGGGGTTGACCTTATTGAATCTTGTTCTATTCCGTATGGCTTAGTCATTCTGCAGAGCAACCTTCGGAAAGCTTAGCACATAGCAAACTCTTTAGCCCTGGTGATGACCCTCAGGAGTCTAATTAAAAATTTCAGCCATGAACCAATTAATGGAGTTCAAAAAAAAACCCTGTAACTTTCATAGCTCTTCACCACTGTGACAAAAAAACAAAAAAAAACAAACAACAAACAAACAAACAAAAAACACATGCACGCACGCACGCGCACACATGAATGCGCACTATGTAAGCCACATATGTATGCCATCCATATCTTTTATTTCCTTTGCTTTCACTTCTGTCTCTCTCTTAATCCCTCTTTCCTCTCTCCTTCCCTCATTCCTCCAGAATTATTTACTTTCCTTTCACTTCTGTCTTTTGTACTCTCGTTCTCCAAATTTATTTCCTTTCCTTTCACTTCAGTCTGCTGGACGTTATTCACTCTGTCTCTCTGTTACTTCCTCTTTCTCCCTCTTTCTCCCTCTCCTTTCCTCATTTCCCACAATTTTTTTTTGCACATAAATTCTTTATAAAGTGAAATATGTGTCTATAAAACAGATGATTTTATTGATTGTTCTTGTGTTTATATTTTCAGAAAAATTATTTAGATCTTGTTGCCAGGATCCTGATCTATGTGGCTGAATTCAGTGAGTGATTGTCTGTTTGCTTTGGAAATGAAACATGTTTTAATGATATCTGTTATTGAATGAGTTGATTAGCTTTGTCTAACCAGTATGGTTAAGTCACTACAGTTGTAGATATAATTCACACCACATTTATGGGATGAAGTTAACGCCATGAGTGTGTGACATAATCTTCATCCATGTAACACAACTTGTAGTTTATTTGTTATACAGCTTGAATAGAAGGTCAGCATGCTTGAATGGATCAGAATGCATGTTCTTAAACATCCGGTATGCTGATGCCGAGGTATAGGGTTCAGCCCGTACACTGGACAATTGGACTAAAATGTTGACCTGTCGTTCTTGACTTGGGGACGTTAATTACAAGTACACCTGAAGTCGGAGTGGGTTTGCCTGATGGTAAGAAACACTGTTAATAGGGAAAGCTAATCCACACACAAAATTCAGTCCAGCACTACTAGAAGTTGTGTGTATCCACTGCATAAGTTCAATGCGAGCGAGTGCAAACAAAAAATAGCTTGAGTAACCGCAGTGGATGGAGAATAAGAGCACACAGTGACCACTGCACCATGTGTCTAGCATTTGATTTCATGGTGCTGTATGATGTTTAGTCCCTGATTATGTTTTCAGATCTGTAGCGGCATCATGGTTAGTACACTTGCTTACCAAAAATGTTTTACGTTCAACCCTTAGCAGTTTTTTCCAGCTCGTTTTGAACGCAGGCGTAGTCTATACATGTGCCACTACTTCTAGTGCACTGGACTGAGTTTTGCTTGTGGATTAGCTTTCCCTGTTACCATTTTCCCTTGCCATCTTGTTAATGATTACAAATTGGAGGTGGTAGATAATTTTGAATGTCTTGTGTCATTAATTACCAACAATGTTGGCTCAATTAAGGAAATTAAAAGACGATTATCTATTGCTCTTCACAAACAAAAACAACTGAATAAATTGTGGAGGGAGACAGATAGAATTACAAAATTAGATTTTTAAACGCATGCATCTTTCCCATTGCAACATATGCATGTGAGACCTGGACACTAACTTAACAAGCTGTGCAGCTCATAAATGTTTTTGAATATAAATGTTATAGACGGGTTCTAAGAACATCTTGGAAACAGAAAACAACAAATGCATCCATACGACAAGAACTGAATATTGAAGAAGGCTGGCTACTAAAGATAATAAAACAAAGACAATTGAAATATTTTGGTCACTTGATGTTATGTTTTGTGTATGTATTGATTAGAGAAATTAGACGTAGACAGTCAAAATTTTTTGGGCATGTTATGAGAAGAAATGGATTGGAGAATTTGGTGACAACTGGTAAGATCGAGGGGAACAGACCAAGGGGAAGACCTAGAAGCAAGTACCTGGATGACTTGGCCTTGTGGCATGGTCGAGACAGAAACACGGAGCTGATCCACGACTCTGGTGATCGAGTGAGATGGCAGAACATGAACGCCCACGCTTACCGGCTTGGCACATGATGGATGGATGGATGTATTTGTTTGCTGATGAAGGCTAGTCGCCGCAATGTCCTGTGTGTGTCATAATTCTGTTATGTAAAGCTGCATTACTTTGTGTTATTTAATATTGTAGTCCTTGACTAGCCAGGACATTTTCATTTACCCATGTAAGATGTTTCAGAGATCTGGAAATCATAAACAACATCTGGCAACAAGGAAGAAGCCATTAGAAAGTTGAATTAAAGTGATGGAGATGTGGATATATAGAAGGATATGTCACGTAACATCATCTGGCAACAAGGAAGAAGCCATTAGAAAGTTGAATTGACGTGATGGAGATGTGGATATATAGAAGGATATGTCACGTAACATCATCTGGCAACAAGGAAGAAGCCATTAGAAAGTTGAATTGACGTGATGGAGATGTGGATATATAGAAGGATATGTCACGTAACATCATCTGGCAACAAGGAAGAAGCCATTAGAAAGTTGAATTAAAGTGCTGGAGATGTGGATATATAGAAGAAAATGTCACGTAACATCATCTGACAACAAGGAAGAAGCCATTAGAAAGTTGAATTAAAGTGCTGGAGATGTGGATATATAGAAGGATATGTCACGTAACATCATCTGGCAACAAGGAAGAAGCCATTAGAAAGTTGAATTAAAGTGCTGGAGATGTGGATATATAGAAGGATATGTCACGTAACATCATCTGGCAACAAGGAAGAAGCCATTAGAAAGTTGAATTAAAGTGCTTGGAGATGTGGATATATAGAAGGATATGTCACGTAACATCATCTGGCAACAAGGAAGAAGCCATTAGAAAGTTGAATTAAAGTGATGGAGATGTGGATATATAGAAGGATATGTAACGTAACATCATCTGGCAACAAGGAAGAAGCCATTAGAAAGTTGAATTAAAGTGCTTGGAGATGTGGATATATAGAAGGATATGTCACGTAACAACATCTGGCAACAAGGAAGAAGCCATTAGAAAGTTGAATTGACGTGATGGAGATGTGGATATATAGAAGGATATGTCACGTAACATCATCTGGCAACAAGGAAGAAGCCATTAGAAAGTTGAATTGACGTGATGGAGATGTGGATATATAGAAGGATATGTCACGTAACATCATCTGGCAACAAGGAAGAAGCCATTAGAAAGTTGAATTAAAGTGCTGGAGATGTGGATATATAGAAGAAAATGTCACGTAACATCATCTGACAACAAGGAAGAAGCCATTAGAAAGTTGAATTAAAGTGCTGGAGATGTGGATATATAGAAGGATATGTCACGTAACATCATCTGGCAACAAGGAAGAAGCCATTAGAAAGTTGAATTAAAGTGCTTGGAGATGTGGATATATAGAAGGATATGTCACGTAACATCATCTGGCAACAAGGAAGAAGCCATTAGAAAGTTGAATTAAAGTGATGGAGATGTGGATATATAGAAGGATATGTAACGTAACATCATCTGGCAACAAGGAAGAAGCCATTAGAAAGTTGAATTAAAGTGCTTGGAGATGTGGATATATAGAAGGATATGTCACGTAACAACATCTGGCAACAAGGAAGAAGCCATTAGAAAGTTGAATTAAAGTGCTGGAGATGTGGATATATAGAAGAATATGTAATGAAACATCATCTGGCAACAATGAAGAAGCTATTAGAAAATTGAATTAAAGTGATGGCGATGTGGATATTTAGAAGGATATGTGAGTTAAAAAAACAAATTCCCGCCTTTGTAAGGATGTAAACATGTTGGCCGACTAACAAGTGTGCTAGCTACTGCGGCTGCCTCATGAAATGGTACTGGGTGATATCTAGAATGTTCAGGCATTGTCTGGAAAGGAAAGGGAACTGGCCACCCTATCTCATTCTGTCATGGCTTAGAATATGCAAGACCTAACACTTCACACCCAACTGGCACTGTCTGCCAGGGTGGCACTGTCTTTGCCAGGGTGGCACTGTCTGCCAGGGTGATGAATGAATCACCAAAAAATGAGAAGTAGATTGTGAGCTTTACTAAAACACAATTACAAGAAACAAATTGGATGTTACGGGATGTTGCGGCTAAAGCCTTCATCAGCACAGAACAAACCGACACAAACCGACATGAAACACACTACATGACAATATTAAATGATGGGCTCAGATTGGCTGAACCAGCCAACTTTTAGCCCGCTCTAAGTCTGGTAGTTAACAGTTTGGTTCTCTTTGGCAATGATGGACAAACAGCACATGTAATTAGTAGTGCATACATACCTAGGGGGGGCTGAGTGGTCTCGAGGTATGGTGTCCGCCTCGAGTGCTGGAGGTCCCGGGTTCAGGCCCCGGTGAGGACCGGGATTTATTTAAAAAATCCACCTGGACTTCCAGTAATAAAATTTCCCCTGGTCTCTGCGTAGTCAGATCGGACGCCTGTGTGTATTGTTGCGCATGTAAAAAAATCCCTTGGCAGTTGGAAATCAAAAAAGAGTAGCCTAACGGCGCTGCCCGGGCAAAATTTCAAGTTAAAAATCTACTCAAAGTATTTCAGGATCCTCGCCGATGCAACAGAGTTCGTGCATTGAGCTGAGTTTCTCCAGACTCAGGTTTGAGTTAGGAGGAAAACGGAGCACTTATGGGTTAAACCGTGTGCTGTGATGTCGATCCAACGACTAAAACCAAAAAAAAAAAAATACCTGTACAGTGTATCTTGCCTCCCAGACATAACTACAAGATATAACTGGCATCTTATTCATATTTCCATAATCTAGTTAGCAACACGTATAACTAGTCTTCTTGTCTGTTTAATGCGTTTTACTTCATTGTCTGCCTTCTTGCTGTCTCAATTCTCTATGTCTGCATCTTTGTCTTCTTAATGTCTCAGTTCTCATTGACTGTATCTTTGTCATTTTGCTGTCTCAGTTCTCATTTTCTGTATCTTTGTTTGTCTTCTTGCTGTCTCAGTTCTCATTGTCTTGCCTTCTTGCTGTCTCACTTCTCATTGTCTTGCCTTCTCGCTGTCTCAGTTTTCATTGTCTTGCCTTCTCGCTGTCTCAGTTTTCATTGTCTTGCCTTCTTGCTGTCTCACTTCTCATTGTCTTGCCTTCTTGCTGTCTCACTTCTCATTGTCTTGCCTTCTCGCTGTCTCACTTCTCATTGTCTTGCCTTCTTGCTGTCTCACTTCTCATTGTCTTGCCTTCTTGCTGTCTCACTTCTCATTGTCTTGCCTTCTTGCTGTCTCACTTCTCATTGTCTTGCCTTCTTGCTGTCTCAGTTCTCATTGTCTGTATCTTAGTCTACTTCTTGCTGTCTCAGTTCTCATTGTCTGTATCTTAGTCTACTTCTTGCTGTCTCAGTTCTCATTGTCTGTATCTTAGTCTACTTCTTGCTGTCTCACTTCTCATTGTCTGTATCTTAGTCTACTTCTTGCTGTCTCAGTTCTCATTGTCTGTATCTTAGTCTACTTCTTGCTGTCTCACTTCTCATTGTCTGTATCTTAGTCTACTTCTTGCTGTCTCAGTTCTCATTGTCTGTATCTTAGTTTACTTCTTGCTGTCTCACTTCTCATTGTCTGTATCTTAGTCTACTTCTTGCTGTCTCACTTCTCATTGTCTGTATCTTAGTCTACTTCTTGCTGTCTCAGTTCTCATTGTCTGTATCTTAGTCTACTTCTTGCTGTCTCAGTTCTCATTGTCTGTATCTTAGTCTACTTCTTGCTGTCTCAGTTCTCATTGTCTGTATCTTAGTCTACCTTCTTGCTGTCTCACTTCTCATTGTCTTGCCTTCTTGCTGTCTCAGTTCTCATTGTCTGTATCTTAGTCTACTTCTTGCTGTCTCACTTCTCATTGTCTGTATCTTAGTCTACTTCTTGCTGTCTCACTTCTCATTGTCTGTATCTTAGTCTACTTCTTGCTATCTCAGTTCTCATTGTCTGTATCTTAGTCTACTTCTTGCTGTCTCAGTTCTCATTGTCTGTATCTTAGTCTACTTCTTGCTGTCTCAGTTCTCATTGTCTGTATCTTAGTCTACTTCTTGCTGTCTCAGTTCTCATTGTCTGTATCTTAGTCTACCTTCTTGCTGCCTCACTTCTCATTGTCTTGCCTTCTTGCTGTCTCAGTTCTCATTGTCTGTATCTTAGTCTACTTCTTGCTGTCTCACTTCTCATTGTCTGTATCTTAGTCTACTTCTTGCTGTCTCACTTCTCATTGTCTGTATATTAGTCTACTTCTTGCTGTCTCACGTCTCATTGTCTGTATCTTAGTCTACTTCTTGCTGTCTCACTTCTCATTGTCTGTATCTTAGTCTACTTCTTGCTGTCTCACTTCTCATTGTCTGTATCTTAGTCTACTTCTTGCTGTCTCAGTTCTCATTGTCTGTATCTTAGTCTACTTCTTGCTGTCTCACTTCTCATTGTCTTGCCTTCTTGCTGTCTCACTTCTCATTGTCTTGCCTTCTTGCTGTCTCAGTTCTCATTGTCTGTATCTTGGTCTACCTTCTTGCTGTCTCACTTCTCATTGTCTGTATCTTAGTCTACTTCTTGCTGTCTCAGTTCTCATTGTCTGTATCTTAGTCTACTTCTTGCTGTCTCAGTTCTCATTGTCTGTATCTTAGTCTACTTCTTGCTGTCTCAGTTCTCATTGTCTGTATCTTAGTCTACTTCTTGCTGTCTCAGTTCTCATTGTCTGTATCTTAGTCTACTTCTTGCTGTCTCACTTCTCATTGTCTGTATCTTGGTCTACCTTCTTGCTGTCTCACTTCTCATTGTCTGTATCTTAGTCTACTTCTTGCTGCCTCACTTCTCATTGTCTTGCCTTCTTGCTGTCTCAGTTCTCATTGTCTGTATCTTAGTCTACTTCTTGCTGTCTCAGTTCTCATTGTCTGTATCTTAGTCTACCTTCTTGCTGCCTCACTTCTCATTGTCTTGCCTTCTTGCTGTCTCAGTTCTCATTGTCTGTATCTTAGTCTACTTCTTGCTGTCTCACTTCTCATTGTCTGTATCTTGGTCTACCTTCTTGCTGTCTCACTTCTCATTGTCTGTATCTTAGTCTACTTCTTGCTGCCTCACTTCTCATTGTCTTGCCTTCTTGCTGTCTCAGTTCTCATTGTCTGTATCTTAGTCTACTTCTTGCTGTCTCAGTTCTCATTGTCTGTATCTTAGTCTACCTTCTTGCTGCCTCACTTCTCATTGTCTTGCCTTCTTGCTGTCTCAGTTCTCATTGTCTGTATCTTAGTCTACTTCTTGCTGTCTCACTTCTCATTGTCTGTATCTTAGTCTACTTCTTGCTGTCTCACTTCTCATTGTCTGTATATTAGTCTACTTCTTGCTGTCTCACGTCTCATTGTCTGTATCTTAGTCTACTTCTTGCTGTCTCACTTCTCATTGTCTGTATCTTAGTCTACTTCTTGCTGTCTCACTTCTCATTGTCTGTATCTTAGTCTACTTCTTGCTGTCTCAGTTCTCATTGTCTGTATCTTAGTCTACTTCTTGCTGTCTCACTTCTCATTGTCTTGCCTTCTTGCTGTCTCACTTCTCATTGTCTTGCCTTCTTGCTGTCTCAGTTCTCATTGTCTGTATCTTGGTCTACCTTCTTGCTGTCTCACTTCTCATTGTCTGTATCTTAGTCTACTTCTTGCTGTCTCAGTTCTCATTGTCTGTATCTTAGTCTACTTCTTGCTGTCTCAGTTCTCATTGTCTGTATCTTAGTCTACTTCTTGCTGTCTCAGTTCTCATTGTCTGTATCTTAGTCTACTTCTTGCTGTCTCAGTTCTCATTGTCTGTATCTTAGTCTACTTCTTGCTGTCTCACTTCTCATTGTCTGTATCTTGGTCTACCTTCTTGCTGTCTCACTTCTCATTGTCTGTATCTTAGTCTACTTCTTGCTGTCTCAGTTCTCATTGTCTGTATCTTAGTCTACTTCTTGCTGTCTCAATTCTCATTGTCTGTATCTTAGTCTACTTCTTGCTGTCTCAGTTCTCATTGTCTGTATCTTAGTCTACTTCTTGCTGTCTCAGTTCTCATTGTCTGTATCTTGGTCTACCTTCTTGCTGTCTCAGTTCTCATTGTCTGTATCTTAGTCTACTTCTTGCTGTCTCAGTTCTCATTGTCTGTATCTTAGTCTACTTCTTGCTGTCTCACTTCTCATTGTCTGTATCTTAGTCTACTTCTTGCTGTCTCAGTTCTCATTGTCTGTATCTTGGTCTACCTTCTTGCTGTCTCACTTCTCATTGTCTGTATCTTGGTCTACCTTCTTGCTGTCTCACTTCTCATTGTCTGTATCTTAGTCTACTTCTTGCTGTCTCAGTTCTCATTGTCTGTATCTTAGTCTACTTCTTGCTGTCTCAGTTCTCATTGTCTGTATCTTGGTCTACCTTCTTGCTGTCTCAGTTCTCATTGTCTGTATCTTAGTCTACTTCTTGCTGTCTCAGTTCTCATTGTCTGTATCTTAGTCTACTTCTTGCTGTCTCACTTCTCATTGTCTGTATCTTAGTCTACTTCTTGCTGTCTCAGTTCTCATTGTCTGTATCTTGGTCTACCTTCTTGCTGTCTCACTTCTCATTGTCTGTATCTTGGTCTACCTTCTTGCTGTCTCACTTCTCATTGTCTGTATCTTAGTCTACTTCTTGCTGTCTCACTTCTCATTGTCTGTATATTTGGTTTCCTTATTAGTTCTCAGTGCCTGTGTCTTTGTTTGACTCCTTGCTGTCTCAACTCTCAATGTCTTTGTTTACCATCGTGATGTCACAGTTCTCATTCCCAGTAAATGACATTTGTCCTTTATCATCAGATAAAAAGAAAGAAAAGAAAGAGACAGAAGAGGCCAAAGGAGAAGCTGGAGAGAAGGAAGAGGATAAGACAGAAGAGAAAGGAGACTCCTAGTCTGTCAGTTAATAACATTTATATGTAGTAATCACACACCAGATATGTAATGCTCTGTGTGCTAGTCTTGTCCTCTATAGATGTTAAGTATGATACTCACTTAGGCTGTCAGTGTGGCAATATATCAGATGTTTCAGGATATCTCGTCCTCTAGAGATGTTAGGTATGATACTCACTTAGGCTGTCAGTGTGGCAGTATATCAGATGTTTCAGGATATCTCGTCCTCTATAGATGTTAAGTATGATACTCACTTAGGCTGTCAGTGTGGCAATATATCAGATGTTTCAGGATATCTCGTCTTCTAGAGATGTTAGGTATGATACTCACTTAGGCTGTCAGTGTGGCAATATAGCAGATGTTATGGGATATCTTGACAGAAGTCAACAAGAACATAGACCTGATCCAAGACTGGTGATAGGGTTAGATAGCAAACCATGACCGCCCACACTTATTGGCATGGCACATGATAATATAAAATAGGATGGGTGGAGATGCAACAAATTATGTTTATTAACTCTTAATGTGGGAGTAATCTCGTGTCTGGTCCAAATTGTTTTAAATCCAGTTGAGTTGTCATGTTGTGTACAATTTATACATCTGTTACTTTTAATGTTAAATCAGCGATCTCTTTAGATATGAGAGAAAGACTATTGAATAAGTTTCATATTTTTTACAGAGTATTAAATTTACAGCAGTTATTTTTTATGTTATATTGATGATCTTGGTAGAATTGAAAGAAAGAACATTGACCAAATACAGAATCCCTTGTTTGGGTCAGATATTATATCAGATTAAAATCACGCATGTTGATTGAGTTTATTTCTCATGCTGTCTTATTGGCCTCCCCAACATTCAATATTACAGAGGATGCTCGGTGTGAAGCCAAGAGGTCTAGAATCGCATTAGCCAAAACAGAATCCTAGAAAGAACAAATGTTTCTTATGTCAAGTAACATTAGTATTTGGTTGTTGGTAAGAATCAAAGCTACACATATATTGTCAGTAGCACTATATGGCTCTGAAACAAGAACTCTTAACCAACAAGGATAAAAAGAATTTTTAAGCTTCTGTGATTGGGTATTAATGCAAGATAAACATAGTGAAATGGACAGACAAGATATAAAATAAACAAAATCTTGGACTCATACAGGAGATAGATAGCTGTTGAACAACGTATAAAAATAGGACTGGTTTGGCTTTGTCACAAGCTGTGATGTGGAGGTTTATTATAGAAAATACTTGAGAACCACATGCCTGGGAAATTAATGACAGGCGGTTAGTATTCCTTAACAGTATATGTGTGCCTTATTATTCCTAATATTAATTTAAAACATTCACTTTATAACCGTGTATAGTTAGTTATTTCTTTAGTTGCAAGTAACCCTTCTGATATATTCTGTAATCCATTGTTTATTATTTTGTACATATATTATACAAAATCAGTAGGGATGATTTTTAAGGATGTTGTGTGAAATGTGAATCATTTTATTCATATTAGTTGTTTGTGCTACACCTCAGAGATGAAAACATACACAGATGACACAGTGAACAGTATGATATATGATGTAGGTGCCAGAAAGATGTTAAATCCTCTATGTTGCTTCTCTGGCTATACACATGTGTGTGATTTTGTTTATTATTGATAGTCTTGTACGCCCTTTGTGCTTGCTTATAAAGATTATTTATTGAAAACTTTTGCCAGTAATGTAAATGCATGTAGGTGTCATTAGTGAATCAATTTGAAACTGCTTTTTATAGAGCTTGTTTCTTGCCTTTATGTTACGTAACACCATAATTATTTTGGAGCTGGAAAGATGCTGTTTTATAGAAGAATGATGGGAATGTAATGTAGATATCTTCTAAGAAGAACTCACAAGGAAATCTGGCTATTCACATCAGATATATACAGTCCCCCAGGAGGGGAAAATTGGAGCATGTCATCACTAAGGGAAAGTTGGAGCATGTCATCATTAAGGGAAAGTTGGAGGAGGGGAGAGGCAGGGGGAGATCCAGAAAGAAGCTGAACAGTTTGACATCCCTCTCACACATGCTACTTCTTCTAGTGGTTACCACTACCAGGGAGTTCACTGGCCTGATGTTTGCGTGTGGATTAGCTTTCCCTATTACCCGTGTCCCTAGCCATCAGGTGAATCCATTTCGATTTCTGAGGTACTTGTAATTTACTTCCTCAAGTTAAGGACAAGAAATCAACTTGTAGTCAGTACTGAGATGGTGTTCAAATAGTAGTCTGAGATAGTGTTCAAATAGTGGTCTGAGATAGTGTCCAAATAGTAGTCTGAGGCAGTGTTCAAATAGTAATCTGAGGTAGTGTCCAAATAGTAGTCTGAGATAGTGTTTAAATAGTAGTCTGAGATAGTGTTTAAATAGTAGTCTGAGATAGTGTCCAAATAGTAGTCTGAGATAGTGTTTAAATAGTAGTCTGAGATAATATTCAAATAGTAGTCTGAGATAGTGTCCAAATAGTAGTCTGAGATAGTGTTCGAACAGTAGTCTGAGATAGTGTTTAAATAGTAGTCTGAGATAGTGTTTAAATAGTAGTCTGAGATAGTGTTTAAATAGTAGTCTGAGATAGTGTTTAAATAGTAGTCTGAAGTAGTGTCCAAATAGTAGTCTGAGGTTGTGTCCAATTCAAATAGTAATTGTGTCCAAATAGTAGTCTGAGATAGTGTTTAAATAGTAGTCTGAGATAATATTCAAATAGTAGTCTGAGATAGTGTTTAAATAGTAGTCTGAGATACTATTCAAATAGTAGTCTGAGATAGTGTCCAAATAGTAGTCTGAGATAATATTCAAATAGTAGTCTGAGATAGTGTCCAAATAGTAGTCTGAGATAGTGTTTAAATAGTAGTCTGAGATAGTGTCCAAATAGTAGTCTGAGATAATGTCCAAATAGTAGTCTGAGGTAGTATTTAAATAGCTTGCAGTTTTACATGCAGGGATAATGATTGACACTGGAATTAGTGGAACTCCAATAAAGCTTTAAAATAGAATGAACAAATCACCAAAACACAAGAAGTAGATGGTCAGCTTACCTAGAACACGACTTGTGTTAGATGTGATCATGCTCTAGTAGAGCTGACAGCCTACTTCTCATTGTTTGGTGATTCACTCATTGTATATAGTCGTAGGTGATGTCTTTGATTCGTGGTGTCCAGTGTGGTGTCACATCACTTCTGTTATCTAATAACTAATCATAAGGGGTGATTATTTTTGAAGTTTTGTAGTTTTTTAAAAATTTCTTTATTGTTATTCTTAGAATATTATTACCGTTTTGTGCTATTCTTCTACGATTTGTGTCTACAGAATTGGTGCTATTTTACAAAACCATGAATGAATGTTGTGAAAATCTATATATCCAATTTTATATTAGAAATAATTGATTGTCTTCATAGTTGATGGTGATAAACAAACGCTTCAGTATTACTGTACATTTTTTATATTTGTTTACTTAGTTTTTTTTACATTTTCTATCTGTGAACTTGGTGCTATTTTATTTAATTCTATATCATTGCTGCAAATTGTTGTATTTGTAATCTCAAGTTGGTACATTTTGTAATTGAAAACTTGGTGCTATGTTTACACAAATATACAGTATTATTACTATTACCTGAAATTATATTACCTGACAAGATATTATTTTACCTAAGGACATAGTGCTTATCTTATAAGAGAATCAGATATATTATTGTATCTATAAACAGTGCTAATCTTACTGTCAGTAATGAAAATATTATTTTATCTATAAATTGAGTGCTAATATTACTGTTAATAATGAAAATATTATTTTATCTATGAACTTAGTACAAATCTTACTATGAGTGACGAATATCTCCATATATGCAGTTGTACAATGGATAACTTATGCTTCTGTACACATGTTACAATTTGGTAAAACACGTAAAGTATTATACTCAATGTTTGCCTCATTCTGCAAACATGTATGACGTTGTGCAGGTGTCCCTGTTTGTTCTAACATATATGTATTTACAATATTATGCATAAAGTCCCCATTTGTTCTATTGTATAAATAGTTATATTATACTGAACACCCTTATTTGTTCTATTCTATAAATAGTTATATTATACTGAACATCCTTATTTGTTCTATTCTATAAATAGTTATATTGTACTGAGCATCCTTAATTGTTCTATTCTGCAAATAGTTATATTATGCTGAACATCCTTATTTGTTCTATTCTACAAAGAGTTAAATTATGCAGAACATCCCTGTTTGTTCTATTCTACAAAGATTTATATTATGCTGAACACCCCCATTTGTTCTATTCTACAGAGTTATGTTGTATATCCTTATTTGTTCTATTCTACAAAGAGTTATGCTAAACATCCTTATGTGGAACATCTCTATTTGAGATATATTGTGCATAATATCCCCGAATGTTCTAGTCTACAAGGCTGTATTATACGGAATATCCCTAAATGTTCTATTCTACAAAGAGCTATATTTGACATAATATCCCAGAATGTTCTAGTCTACAAAGCTATATTACACAGAACATCCCCATATGTTCTAATCTACAAAGAGATCTATATTATTATGAATGATTGGAAAGTTGGCTGTTGAAGCTGTGGTAAACTGAATATTGTGAATGTTGAAATAAACATATTGCTACATGCTCTCATTACTGTGCCTTATCTCAGTCTACCAGCGCACATATACACTTGTGACGTGATCTACACTTATTGTGGTAGAATATATATTTTATCTTTGTGTTTTTGGTGAAATGTGCTTGTTGGCATGGTTGCATATCATTTGTTAGTTATTTCTAGCTTTCTGTCCTGTTCCTTGTTTGTGTGACATTTGTCTTAGACTTCTGTGAAGTTTTTAAATAAACATTGTGCCTAGCAATAATGGAGACTTCATTCTTTTTGGCCAAAGAATAAATGTTTATGTTGTGCCAAGTTGGTTTTTTCCTACAGTTCTTCAGAAGAGTAACAAAGTTACATGAAATATCAACCAAGCAAGTGCTGTCTCCACAGTGAAGTTCTTCTCTAATACATTTCCAACGCTTTTTTGTTTCTTACTTTGGTTGTGCACTCTGACTGGCTTATTTGTCCATTGCTTAATGTTGTCTTCCCATTTGTATTGTTGCCTACCTCTGGTCTACCTGCTTGCCTTTGATATTTTTTTTGCAATCGTGCAGTGTTCACTAGACACTGGTATCTGGGGAATGGTAATCTTGCCATGATGGATGGGAGGACCCACCTTGTGCTTGTCTTTAAGTCCAGATTGGCCATAAGATGAAAAGAGTGAAGTTTGTTGTAAGACCACTTCTGCTAAGTTTAAAGAACCGTATGCAAGACTTTTACCATACTTCCCCATAGTGCACCATGAATAAAAAGGTCCCTTGTGGGACCTGAAATAAACTGGCAGTGGATCTTGGACCAAGTGGAGCCCCAGAGATGTGTGTAGAACCAATCTGATCATGGACCAAGTAGAGCTTCAGAGATGTGTGTAGAACCAATCTGATCATGGACCAAGTAGAGCTTCAGAGATGTGTGTAGAAGCCATCTGATCTTGGACCAAGAGAATCCCCAGAGATGTGGTATGTAGAACCCATCAGATCATGAACCAAGTGGAGCCCCAGAGATGTGGTATGTAGAACCCATCAGATCATGAACCAAGTGGAGCTCCAGAGATGTGGTATGTAGAACACATCTGATCATGGACCAAGTGGAGCCCCAGAGATGTGGTATGTAGAACACATCAGATCATGGACCAAGTGGAGTTCCAGAAATGTGGTATGTAGAACCCATCAGATCATGAACCAAGTGGAGCTCCAGAGATGTGGTATGTAGAACACATCTGATCATAGACCAAGTGGAGCCCCAGAGATGTGTGCACAATCCATCTACTGATGTGGTGTAAACTGACTCCCCCAAATCCACTGCCAGTCATGGGTTACATTAAGGTGGACCCATGTACCCAGAGACTCAGTGGGTGCTGGGAGAGTGGTCAACATTGGATGTCTGGTGGGTGGCTGGGGCAGCATGGGGCATCACATGCCTCTCTCCTGGAACAATGGCTCTAGCAAGTCAACCTATTTTATTCACAGGTTGTTATTATAGAACAGAATAGGACAAGCAAAAACTGCATTCAATCAAATGAAGAATGTTTTGTGCAATAAGGCATTGCCCTTGAAAGTCAGGAAAAGAGTTCGTGCATGTTACATAGAACCAGTTTTAACATGCAGCTGCAAACCTTGAACAATTAGTAAACAGACGAAAAAATCCCTGGAAAACCTGGAAATGTGGTTTTATGGAAGAAAGATGAAAATTAATTGGACAGCGAAAATGAGCAGTCCGGACATTTTAAGGGCAGCTGAGTTGCAGGGACAACTTAACAATCAGAAAGAGTTATTCATCGTGTTTTGGCCACTTTATGAGCTATCGTTATATTGTGTGTCGAATACAGTATATGAAACGTCTTTGCTTTGTTGAATTGACAACTGCTATTAAGTGATCGAACAAACTTTATTTTCAGTGTTAAGAATTGGACAAGCAGGCCCCTCTAACATTCTGCCATTCTATCAGTCTCTTTCATACATTATTTCATCCACACATCATTTGAGGCTAACTGAGAACAGAAACAATATATGCATTATAAAAGCATGGGGACAATGCAAAAATCAATACTACATGATTCACTAATATTAATGAATGATGGGGCAAGTGCTATTAGCTAATACTGGAATTCACCACGACACTTGGGAGACTGCTGCCAAAGACCGAAATTCGTGGCGTACGTCAATATGTAGCCGGTCTCCCTGGCCAAGGCGTTAACGTCTTTCTCCATAATCCCGTATATTCTCGTGAGTAACGCAGCTGCGCGAGAATCGGCAGCGGCTTGCGCGGGTTAGCTTTCCCTATTAACAGTGTCCCTCGCCATCAGGCGAACCCACTCTGACTTCAGAGGTACTTGTAAATTACGCCCCCAAGTCAAGGACGACAGGTCAAAATTTTAGTCCAGCTGTCCGGTGTAGGGGTTGAACCGCTTACCTCGGCATCAACACACCTGATGTTTAAGAAAATGCATTCTTATCCATTCGGCCATGCGTTTTAGATTTAATATCTTAATGTACTAAACTTTCTCTTCTAACCGCGAGGTAGCTCAACATAATTGTCACTTGATGGGTGATGGAGTTAATACTATTGCCGCCCTCCTGTACTTTCTAGAGCATTTCCTAGTTTCGGCACTCTTCCGAATAACGGTCCCAGATTATTTAGTTTAAAAAGTATCCCTTACAGGGCCTCATTAGTTGATGTTGTCGATCACTTCCGGTTCAGTGTGACGTGGACTGCTAGACCGATCGATGGATGCAATAAATGTTTCCTGGGCCCGGAGGGCCCTCATTGTCGTCGGAGTGTATATATATATCTTGTACGTACGTATTTCCACATATAACTGATACATATACACCCCTACGACAGTGAGGGCCCTCCGGACCCAAAAACATTTATCGCATCAATTGATCGGTGTATCAGTCCACCAACACACTCAACTGGAACTGGAAGTGATCGACAACACATTCAATGCTCGTTCCGATATGTACAAATTCCCCCCCCCCCCCCCCCCCCTCAAAGAACATGCTTTCGGACAGTATTTACAACTTTTGTGCCACAATTTCCACATTTAACTGTGAAATATTATTGGTATGTAATTCCATTTTCTCAGTTCTATATTTTAGTTCCTAGTGTTTACTATTTTTTTTATATTATATCACGGAAACAAAAACAATCAAATGCAGAGGTCTTAGAAAAACTGGGAATGAAGAGAGAGTTGATGAAAGAAATAAAGAGGAGACAAGTGAAATATTTCGGCCACGTTAAAAGACATGATACTCTTATAAAAACTATACGGGAAGGACAGGAGTCTCCGAAAAAATTCACTCGTGAACCGAAGGACGCGGCCCGGAATCGAACCCACAACCTTCACAGCCCGAGTCAAACGGCTTGACCACTTCGCCACGGAGACTCCCACAGACTCATCTGATACCATTACAATGGAAACACTACCGAATCCAGCCCACACTGTTGATATGGGGAATGATACGTGGCAGAAGGGAAACGTGTATATATGTACATTGAAAGGTGACGTGTCGTTGAATCAAGGCAAAGCAAGCAAGCTAGAAAGACATCTATCTAGTCATGTATGTGATCATAAATCTATGGTGAATTTTAAAAGTTATCTTATTATTTATACATTTGTTATATGCAATGAGCCTGCTCCGTGGGGAAGCGGTCACTGACGCCGTCCGTAATACCTCACACCCGCATTCGTAACACAGCTGTGGGCGATATGACAGCAGATCACCCTGCGTTGTGTTTTTTACAAAATGGTATGGGTGCCGGTGGTTCAGAAAGCAATGGCAAACTACTGAACATAAACTTGCCAAGGAATCAATACAATAAAAAATGCTGGCATTGACTGCGACGTCCTGTAAAGTATGTGCAACTAACTTTTTATTTGCAACGAGGTGCGGCTGGCCGAGTGGCTAGAATGCTACGTTCTCCTTCGGGAGACCCAAGTTCGAATCCTCGGTAAGGTCTGAATTTTATTTTTGTCAGGGGTATAAAGAAAACGCTGGTCTCTCTGGCCGAGGGGTTACAACACTTTCTCCGTAATCCCGTTTATCACGCAGAGTCTCGTAGCGGGCGAGAACTGGGAGCGGTTCTACCCCCGCTGGTGACTTGCGGGATAACTGAGCCGGCCGCTCAGAAAGCAATGACAAACTACTGAGCGTAATCTTGCCAAGAAATCAACAGACAGCTGAAAGATGCTGCTGTTGACAGCGATGTCCTGCAAAGGATATGTGAATTTAAAAAAAAAAAAAAATAAAGAAAACTCTAACCTACGCAGTTGGCGGCGACTGCACTAGGCAGGCGGACTGAATTCCTCAGGCTGAAGACCCCCCTACCATACACCGCAAGGTACTATATTGGCAGTAGATGGCAGATGACAGACAGTTGTATGCAATCATAGGCATATATACTATAGTAATGCATTTTATCATTAATCTATGTTCTCCTCTATTCCTTTGTATCATTGTTTGTATATTTAGGTGTATGCAGTGACGAATATCTAGTAATGAATGTTATTATAAATCATCCATCTATGATCTCCTTTAATATTCAATCTTAAACTTCTGGTGCGCTGATTACGAGATAGGGGGTTGTCTCCCAACACCGGTCAGTTTTACTTAAACGTTGACTTCTCGTCCTTGACTTTGAGACGTAGCTTACAAGTACCTCAGAAGTCGGAGTGGGTTAGTCTGATGGTGAGGGACTGGTAACAGGAGTAAGCTGGGGACACGCAACAATCAGTCCTATGTGGACTACGATAGAGTTTAAAACGGGCTTACGGAAAAATATTGTATCTAATTATCGACATATTTAGATGTTCGCATTGAGGGACACACCGTGTACATATAACTATAGATACACAATCTACTGTCAACTTCCCTTTCCCATCTTTCATTTACTGTTGGCTGTGCCGCTAAGCAGTTGAATTTATCAGCTTAATTAAGTATGTTTCTCCTACTGTATTGTCACATTTTATTTCATTCTATTTGTTTTCTTTATATTTAAAGAAAGTCCTTTTTTGCACACTATGTTACCACAATGTTGATCATCATCATCATCATCATCACCATCATCATCATCATCATCATCATCATCATCATCATCATCATCATCATCATCATCATCATCATCATCATCATCATCATCATCATCATCATCATCATCATCAAGTGTCTTGCCAGCTGGAGTTTGCGTTAATGGCTCTCCACAGATCTCGGTCTTTGGTGTTCTGGATCAACTCTGCTGATGATATTCATCCTTGCCACCATCTCTGACCATCCATTATAATTTCTCTTGGTCTGCCTCTGCCTCTGCCTCTCTTCCCCTTGATCTTTCCAGTCCTCACGATGTTCTCCAATAACTCTCTTCTCGTCACATGACCAAAGAAAACTGTTTCCTTTCTTATTGTTGTATCTAATGTTCTAGTTTCATTTGCCTCTTTCAGGCAATCGTTGTTAGTTATTTTGGCAGAACAAGGAATTCACAGCATTCGTCTCATGAACCACATCTCCTCCGAAGTCGGAGAGTAT
Source organism: Cepaea hortensis (assembly GCA_963921405.1). NCBI lineage: Eukaryota > Metazoa > Mollusca > Gastropoda > Stylommatophora > Helicidae > Cepaea > Cepaea hortensis. The sequence goes on from OY992890.1 coordinate 12,725,027, forward strand.
CTGCCTGCACGACGAGGAACCACCAGTCTGCACACCAATAAGCCAGATATTGGACAACGGATACTCATGCAAACCTCAGGTCCGGTATGACAACAGGATTTCTCCATCCAACATACAGGACTTCACGTTGGAGTTCACAGCCCGTGAACGCAAGCCCGAAAGCATGCAAGCATGAACCACATCTCTGTTGCTTCTAATTTCATTTTAATGTTTAAATTTATATTCCAAGATTCACTGCCATACAGCAAAACAAATTCTATATAACATTTCAGGACTCGCTTTCTACATTCAATGATTGTGACTTATTGTCATTAAGAATTTTCCCTTCTATTTTCATTTCACATTTTGATGTCACCTTTTCCGTTGATATCACCATTGTTACTGTTTTCTCGATATTCAATGAGAGCCTTTTCATTGCCCTCTCTGTTATTACAATGTTCAACAACTGTTGCCGATATTTTGCATTATCCGCCACCAGTACTGTGTCATCTGCAAAGCGAAGATTATTTATATTACAAACTCTGATTAGTATTCCTGGCTTTTTTTTTTGGATAAGTCTCATTAATACTTCATTATAGAGAGTGAAGAGATCTGGTAGCAAAACACATCTTTGTCTTAACCCTTGCTATATACGCTCATAATTGTTTTTTTTTTTTGTTTAAATTTAATTTCCTGATTTGCTGCTACTTGTTTCCAAAGCGTAAATATCTTCTTATTATTCTTAGATCTTTCCCATCAATATTAATATCTTCCGACATTTTTACAACTTCCCTTTATCAAGTGTCTCCGTAAAATCTATACTGCAAAAGTGTTTGTCTTTCTGTGTCACCCTAAATCTGGTATAGTTAGCGTTCCTAATATGTATATTGTTTCTAACATGTTTCTTTCACAAATCCACACTGTTCTTCAGTAATTTTCATGTCTGTTTTATTTATGGTTCTTTTGATTATAATTCTGAGTAGAATCCATTATATATTAGATAGATTTAATGAAATTAATCGTATTAGATTACTCCCAATCTTTTATATAGAGCGATAATTACAGCTTTCACTACATCATGAAGTGGCATTCTCTTTTATATAGAGCTATAAATGCAGCTTTCATCATAGCATCAAGTATACATACATATCATGAAGAGGCTGTCATCAATGTTTGGTCACATCATGAAAAGACATGTTGTGACAATTTTGTGACACGTTGTGACAAATGAAAATTTGTGGACGGAGAGGCAGAGGAAGATAGCGAGAGAATATTCTGTAATGTCTTGTATCATGGCAAGAAAGGATGTCAGCGCAAGGATTGGATTGAGACATGCCGTTGGGGATTGATGGTTGTGGGGAAGAGTGCTCGCCCACGACAGTCGGCAAGACACCTGATGATCATGATGAAGATATATCCACTGTTGTAAATCATCATTCAACAGTTTCACATTAATGTCTTCTAATGCCATGGGGTCCGATTTTTCCAGATTGGCTTTTTACAACTTCCCTTTATCAAGTGTCTCCGTAAAATCTATACTGCAAAAGTGTTTGTCTTTCTGTGTCACCCTAAATCTGGTATAGTTAGCGTTCCTAATATGTATATTGTTTCTAACATGTTTCTTTCACAAATCCACACTGTTCTTCAGTAATTTTCATGTCTGTTTTATTTATGGTTCTTTTGATTATAATTCTGAGTAAAATCCATGGTATATTAGATAGATTTAATGAAACTAATCGTATTAGATTACTCCCAATCTTTTATATAGAGCGATAATTACAGCTTTCACTACATCATGAAGTGGCATTCTCTTTTATATAGAGCTATAAATGCAGCTTTCATCATAGCATCAAGTATACATACATATCATGAAGAGGCTGTCATCAAGTTTTGGTCACATCATGAAAAGACATGTTGTGACAATTTTGTGACACGTTGTGACAAATGAAAATTTGTGGACGGAGAGGCAGAGGAAGATAGCGAGAGAATATTCTGTAATGTCTTGTATCATGGCAAGAAAGGATGTCAGCGCAAGGATTGGATTGAGACATGCCGTTGGGGATTGATGGTTGTGGGGAAGAGTGCTCGCCCACGACAGTCGGCAAGACACCTGATGATCATGATGAAGATATATCCACTGTTGTAAATCATCATTCAACAGTTTCACATTAATGTCTTCTAATGCCATGGGGTCCGATTTTTCCAGATTGGCTTTTTACAACTTCCCTTTATCAAGTGTCTCCGTAAAATCTATACTGCAAAAGTGTTTGTCTTTCTGTGTCACCCTAAATCTGGTATAGTTAGCGTTCCTAATATGTATATTGTTTCTAACATGTTTCTTTCACAAATCCACACTGTTCTTCAGTAATTTTCATGTCTGTTTTATTTATGGTTCTTTTGATTATAATTCTGAGTAGAATCCATGGTATATTAGATAGATTTAATGAAATTAATCGTATTAGATTACACCCAATCTTTTATATAGAGCGATAATTACAGCTTTCACTACATCATGAAGTGGCATTCTCTTTTATATAGAGCTATAAATGCAGCTTTCATCATAGCATCAAGTATACATACATATCATGAAGAGGCTGTCATCAATGTTTGGTCACATCATGAAAAGACATGTTGTGACAATTTTGTGACACGTTGTGACAAATGAAAATTTGTGGACGGAGAGGCAGAGGAAGATAGCGAGAGAATATTCTGTAATGTCTTGTATCATGGCAAGAAAGGATGTCAGCGCAAGGATTGGATTGAGACATGCCGTTGGGGATTGATGGTTGTGGGGAAGAGTGCTCGCCCACGACAGTCGGCAAGACACCTGATGATCATGATGAAGATATATCCACTGTTGTAAATCATCATTCAACAGTTTCACATTAATGTCTTCTAATGCCATGGGGTCCGATTTTTCCAGATTGGCTTTTTACAACTTCCCTTTATCAAGTGTCTCCGTAAAATCTATACTGCAAAAGTGTTTGTCTTTCTGTGTCACCCTAAATCTGGTATAGTTAGCGTTCCTAATATGTATATTGTTTCTAACATGTTTCTTTCACAAATCCACACTGTTCTTCAGTAATTTTCATGTCTGTTTTATTTATGGTTCTTTTGATTATAATTCTGAGTAGAATCCATGGTATATTAGATAGATTTAATGAAATTACCGGTCTCTGTGGCTGAAGGGCTTGCGAACGCGGTTTGTGAGCCCGTATACCCGGGTTCGAAACACGGCGGTGCTGGTTTTTTCGAAAAAGGTATAGAGGCCGGTCGTTCAGAAAGCAATGGCAAACTACTGAACGTAACACTTGCCTAGTACATCAACAGCAGCTGAAAATGCTGGTGTTGACTGCAACGTCCCCTAAGGGATACGCAACACAATTTTTTTTTTTAATGAAATTAATCGTATTAGATTACTCCCAATCTTTTATATAGAGCGATAATTACAGCTTTCACTACATCATGAAGTGGCATTCTCTTTTATATAGAGCTATAAATGCAGCTTTCATCATAGCATCAAGTATACATACATATCATGAAGAGGCTGTCATCAATTTCTGGTCACATCATGAAAAGACATGTTGTGACAATTTTGTGACACGTTGTGACAAATGAAAATTTGTGGACGGAGAGGCAGAGGAAGATAGCGAGAGAATATTCTGTAATGTCTTGTATCATGGCAAGAAAGGATGTCAGCGCAAGGATTGGATTGAGACATGCCGTTGGGGATTGATGGTTGTGGGGAAGAGTGCTCGCCCACGACAGTCGGCAAGACACCTGATGATCATGATGAAGATATATCCACTGTTGTAAATCATCATTCAACAGTTTCACATTAATGTCTTCTAATGCCATGGGGTCCGATTTTTCCAGATTGGCTTTTTACAACTTCCCTTTATCAAGTGTCTCCGTAAAATCTATACTGCAAAAGTGTTTGTCTTTCTGTGTCACCCTAAATCTGGTATAGTTAGCGTTCCTAATATGTATATTGTTTCTAACATGTTTCTTTCACAAATCCACACTGTTCTTCAGTAATTTTCATGTCTGTTTTATTTATGGTTCTTTTGATTATAATTCTGAGTAGAATCCATGGTATATTAGATAGATTTAATGAAATTAATCGTATTAGATTACTCCCAATCTTTTATATAGAGCGATAATTACAGCTTTCACTACATCATGAAGTGGCATTCTCTTTTATATAGAGCTATAAATGCAGCTTTCATCATAGCATCAAGTATACATACATATCATGAAGAGGCTGTCATCAATTTCTGGTCACATCATGAAAAGACATGTTGTGACAATTTTGTGACACGTTGTGACAAATGAAAATTTGTGGACGGAGAGGCAGAGGAAGATAGCGAGAGAATATTCTGTAATGTCTTGTATCATGGCAAGAAAGGATGTCAGCGCAAGGATTGGATTGAGACATGCCGTTGGGGATTGATGGTTGTGGGGAAGAGTGCTCGCCCACGACAGTCGGCAAGACACCTGATGATCATGATGAAGATATATCCACTGTTGTAAATCATCATTCAACAGTTTCACATTAATGTCTTCTAATGCCATGGGGTCCGATTTTTTCCAGATTGGCTTTTTACAACTTCCCTTTATCAAGTGTCTCCGTAAAATCTATACTGCAAAAGTGTTTGTCTTTCTGTGTCACCCTAAATCTGGTATAGTTAGCGTTCCTAATATGTATATTGTTTCTAACATGTTTCTTTCACAAATCCACACTGTTCTTCAGTAATTTTCATGTCTGTTTTATTTATGGTTCTTTTGATTATAATTCTGAGTAGAATCCATGGTATATTAGATAGATTTAATGAAATTAATCGTATTAGATTACTCCCAATCTTTTATATAGAGCGATAATTACAGCTTTCACTACATCATGAAGTGGCATTCTCTTTTATATAGAGCTATAAATGCAGCTTTCATCATAGCATCAAGTATACATACATATCATGAAGAGGCTGTCATCAATTTCTGGTCACATCATGAAAAGACATGTTGTGACAATTTTGTGACACGTTGTGACAAATGAAAATTTGTGGACGGAGAGGCAGAGGAAGATAGCGAGAGAATATTCTGTAATGTCTTGTATCATGGCAAGAAAGGATGTCAGCGCAAGGATTGGATTGAGACATGCCGTTGGGGATTGATGGTTGTGGGGAAGAGTGCTCGCCCACGACAGTCGGCAAGACACCTGATGATCATGATGAAGATATATCCACTGTTGTAAATCATCATTCAACAGTTTCACATTAATGTCTTCTATGCCATGGAGTCCGATTTTTCCAGATTGGCTCTAGATACAACAATCGCATTGACACGGTAGCCATGATGGGACTACGTCTGTCTCACCTGCTGGCGTGTGCAGCCCTACTGAATGTTGGCTCTGCTCAAAATCGTGCAATAGTTTCCTTGGTTTGTAGTTTAATGTTCCTCTTGTATGTGTTGTCTTTGTCTGCAGGAGTACTCTCATGCTAATTATTTATTTCATGTCTTCCTTCCTTCCTTCCTTCCTTCCTTCCTTCCTTCCTTCCTTCCTTCCTTCCTTCCTTCCTTCCTTCCTTCCTTCTTTCCTGCCTTCCTGCCTTCCTTCCTTCCTTCCTTCCTTCCTTCCTTCCTTCCTTCCTTCCTTCCTTCCTTCCTGCCTGCCTGCCTGCCTGCCTGCCTGCCTGCCTGCCTGCCTCTCTCCCTGCCTGCCTGCCTGCCTCCCTCCCTTCCTTCCTTCCTTCCTTCCTTCCTTCCTTCCTTCCTTCCTTCCTTCCTTCCTTCCTTCCTTCCTTCCTTCCTTCCTGCCTGCCTGCCTCTCTCCCTGCCTCTCTCCCTGCCTGCCTGCCTGCCTGTCTGCCTGCCTCCTTTCCTTCCTTCCTTCCTTCCTTCCTTCCTTCCTTCCTTCCTTCCTTCCTTCCTCGAATGCTTGTGTATATTGTCATCATGATAGTAAAGGACATTACGTACATAAGATGTCAAGTTTCCGTGCAATTGTACATGTCTATTTCCACAGATGCAGTTCATGCAATGGTAGTTCTTTCTTTCTTTCTTTCTTTCTTTCTTTCTTTCTTTCTTTCTTTCTTTCTTTCTTTCTTTCTTTCTTTCTTTCTTTCTTTCTTTCTTTCATTCTTTCTTTCTTTCTTTCTTTCTTTCTTTCTTTCTATTTTACGTTCGATTATCTCTTTCTTTCTTCTTTCCTTTATTTGTTTGTGCGTTTGCTTGTGTTGTTTGTTTCTTTCTTTCTCGAATATTTACGTACGTTGTCACCATTACAGAAGATTTCAAGTCTAGGCGCTAATTACCAAGAGGCTATTACATTTCTCTGTCCGCAGATAGACGACCAATATTGTGATCCAGACGTGTCTCCCATTGTGAAAATGAACCCCACAGTTAACACATTCGTTATTTACAATACTTACGAAAACCAACCGGCCGACTATAAACCCATGGATTGTTCGATCATACTGGAATCTGGACCTGAACCCTTGGAGTTAGAAATACAATTTAGGCATGTTCAAGTAATATTATCATGTATTACCTCTGAAGTCGGAGGGAGTTAGTTAGTTAGTTAGTTCGTTCGTTCGTTAGTTAGTTAGTTAGCTAGTAAGTAAGTTAGTTAGCTAGTTAGTTAGTTAGCTAGCTAGTTAGTTAGTTAGTTAGTTAGTTAGTTAGTTAGTCAGTCAGTCGTGGTTCCAACTTCACGGCAACGGGTCCCCATTATGCTCCATTCCTGTGCCAATGAATATCACACAAAATGCTCCCACTGTCCAATGTGAAAAGTGGAACAGACAGGAGTCTCAGCAAGCCAACAGCCCGCACAGGTACACTGTGCATAATGCCACCACCAGAATGCCAACACAAAAGTCCTCAATGAAAATGACAGATCATCGTTGATGGAAAAGGCAGTCATCAGAAAGACTTTTTTTTGACCCAGGGTTAATCCCACATGGCTCGGTGTCTTTCCGCAGGGCGACTCGCCGAAAGCGCCGCACAAAGCACGAACTCCATAGCCCCAGAGACGACTCACAGGAGTCTCCTGAAAAATGCACCCGTGACCCGTAAATGCAAACCTGTCACGTGAATTTCACAGCCCACAGTGTCGCCCACGCATTCACTCAGCAGCAGGGCGACGGAACCATGCGCTACCAGTCCAACATGAGGAAAATGCGATTGCAAACTGTAGCCACAAGCATAAACACGCCACAGTCGGAGTGGGTTCGCTAGGGAAAGCTAATTCACACGCAAACATCGTTCAAGTGTTCTAGAAGTAGTATCAAATGTATGGACAACGCTTGAGATCAAAGCGAACGAGCAAAAAAAAAAAAAAATCATGTGCAGACGTTTGATGTTTTTTTTTCTTCTCAGAAACCACATTTCAAATCTTTTAGATGTTTTTCAGCGTGTCTAATTATTGTCCTGTTTCACATGCATACAGCATGATAGGTGTTAGTATGCACTTTAACACCCCCCTCCCCTTTAAATCAGCGCGGTAGCTAGCACGCATGGATGCATGCCCCGTATTCTTAAGTTCAAATCTCCATCCAGGAGTTTCAAAAACTAACCTCAGCTTTATCTCGACCCATCCTAAAATGGCTGCCATGTAATGTCTTGAGGAGTAGAGGCTATCGGCGTGAAATTGGCTGTATCACCCACCGTGTGCTGATTGATCTATATACGTTTAGTTTAGTTGACGGATCAGTATCACGGCACACGGTGTAACCCATAAGTGCTCCGTTCTCCTCCTAACCCAAGCCTGAGTCCGGAGAATCTCAGCTCAGTGCACGAACTCCGTAGCACTGGCGAGGATCCTGAAATACTTTGGGTAGATTTTTAGCTCGAAATTTTGCCCGGGCAGCGCCGTTAGTCTACTCTTTTCCGACTTCCAACTGCCGATGGATTATTTACGTCCTGAACGATACACACGGGCGTCCGATCTCACTACCCAGAGACCAGGGGAAATTTTTTTTACTAGAAGTCCACGTGAAAAATCCCGCCCCTCTCCGAGCCCTGAATACGGGGCCTCCAGCACTCGAGGCGGACACCATACCATACCTCCAGACCACTCAGCCCCCCCCCCCTCCCCGCCCCTCCCCCTGGTCTATATACAAATTGTGGGCTAGCACTATTAATGCAACAAGTATCAAGATTTTTATTGTTTATATTATTTTACGCTCGCTCGCTTTGAACTCAAGCGTAGTTCATACACACTTCTTCTAGTAGCGAGCGCTGGATTGAATTGTATGTGTGGATTAGCTTTCCCTATTTACAGTGTCCCTCACCATCAGGCGAATCCACTCCGACTTCAGAGGTAATGTCTTAAGATGTCTGTACTTACTCATGTACTATTTACTTAATTACTCCCTTACTTAACAATTTACTACATTCCTTATATGCTTACTTTTCTTCTTAACTATTTACTTACTTAATTACATACTCATTTACTTACTTACACATTTAATTTCTTACTTATTTATCTTATTTACTTATTACTTAATCATTTACTTACTTACTTAGGTAATTAGTTACTTATTTATCTTATTTACCAATTACTTCATCATTTATTTACTTACTAATAAAATTACTTACTTATTTATCTTATTTACTTATCACTTAATCATTTAGTTAGTTACTATTGTAACTATTGAAATTACATATTTAGTTTTGTTATCTACGTATTACTTAATCATTTATTTACAAATTAAGTACTTATTTATTTATCTTATGTGCTTATTAAATAAACATGTACTTACTTCATAATTTAATTACTTACCTATTTATCCTTTTACGTGTTGCTTAATCATTTACTTACTTACTAATTTAATTATTTACTTATTTATCTTATTTACGTATTATTTAATCATTTACTTACTTACCAATTTAATTACTTACTTATGTATCTTATTTAGGTGTTACTTAATAATTTACTTACTAACGTAATTACTTAATTATTTATCTTATTTACTTATTACGTAATCATTTACTTATTAATGTATTTACTTACTTATTGATCTTGTTTACGTATTACTTAATAATTTACTCTCTAATGTAGTTGCTTAATTTAAAAAAAAAATCTAATTTACCTATTACTTAATCATTTACTTACTTACTAATTTAATTACTTACTTATTGATCTTATTAATTGATTACTCACTCATTTACGTACACACTAATGTAGTCCGCTCCGTGGCGAAGCGGTTACTAACGCAGTTCGTAAACCAACAAACTGCGTTCGAAACACAGCTGTAGGCGATTTGGCAGCAAATCGCCTTGTGTTGGTTTTTCACGAAATGGTGTGGGTGCCGGTCGTTCAGAAAGCAATGGCAAACTACTGAACGTAAACTTGCCAAGTGATCACAACAGCAAAAACAAATGTTGGCGTTGACTGCGACGTCCTGTAAAGGATATGCAATTAATTTTAACTTTACCTTAATGATGTAATTACTTACATATTTATCTTATTTACTTATTGCTTAATTATTTACTCACTTATTACCGGCTAACTGACTGACACTTACTCGCTTTGTTAACGTCTGACAGACTGACTGACTGACTGACTGCTATCAGCTGCTATGACAGACTGACAAACGCTATCCACTGCATAGTGAAATTATGAAGGTGAAGGGCAGCAGGTTAAAAAGAGGACGGTCGTGGATGGGTCAAGCCGAAGACATTCTTCAACAGGTGTGTTCACTTGAGGACTTAGAACCTGGCGAGGAGTGGGTACAAGTGCCAACATATTTCTGCACGTCCTTTTCAGTTTGCATCAAACTAGACAGAAAATGCAGACAAGAAAATCCGGCTGCTGTGGAGGCGGAAGTAAAAGCGTTGATTTTCGAGAATTCGCTAGATGGTGATGCTGTCATCTACACAGATGGGTCGGTCGCCCGACATGTGAGAAGTTCATGGACCTTTACAGCTCGGGCCGAAGGGAGAATTGTGAAGGAGGACTCTGGTGCTTTTGCTGAGACCACAAGTAGCCTGACTGTGGTAAAGCAGTAAGTAAAGCAATAACATGGCTCGAGACACAGACATTCACTAGGGCATGTTTCCTTAGCGACTCAATGAGCATGCTCAAGAGGATAGAGATGGGTTGGATCCGAAGAGAATGGTTGCTGCCACTGGAGCGGTCTCGGCTGGCAAAGATTAGTTTCATCTTCGTGCCAGGGCATGCGGGAGTACAAGGAAATGAGCGGGCTGACAAGGTCGTAGGTAAAGCTACTGTGGAGGGCGGACGCGCCATGGACCAGGCTGACATTCTGAATGCTCTACGAGAAGTAAGACTTGTGCGAGAACCAAGTGATGACTGTGAATCTACAACCATGGCCAGATTGCGAGAACAGTAAATTAAAAGAGGGGTGACCAAACAAGAACACTACGCAGGAAGCCAAAGAAGATTGTTAAACCAACACAGAACTGGTGTCGTTAGCCGCTACACGCTGCGGGATTTGCTGAGGAAGAGATCCGAGCACTTATGGACTGAATGGTTCGATGTGCAATGAGGATGATCTGTCGACTAACTAACTAGACTGACTGACTCCTGCCTCCCACATTGACTCCTCCCTTCTCCACCTCCCCTTCCTCCTGTCTCTATTTCAGGTGGAATACACTGGACCAGTCTAAAGAGTGTCAGCGGATGTCTCTGTGTGTACACGGGGTAAAATATTGTGGTCGCTGGGGCAAGCCCAATATCAACTTCATTCTTCCCGAACACAGACGGTCAACTATTTCATTCAAAATTGGTAATGGAAACCTGGGATATTTTAAGGTAAATTGAGTCAAGAACCTACATCACAGTGCTCGGGATATTTGCATACGTGCCCCGTCCTTATCTTCAACAGCCAGCGAAGAGCTTCAATACTAATGTTACCAGCTGCGGTCTGATTATGTGTCCGTCTGGTACTTCCTCGGAGAACTCAGTGTCGGCCAGATCCTGTGGTCACTCCCCGCCGAACTACCAGAAGGCAGGCGATTGTCTTACCACTACATCACTGCTGATATTGTTGATATTATAGTTTAGCTAAAGATAGGTCGTTTGTCTTGGCTGGTTACAGCATGAGCCGTGGAGCGTTATAGTTCAGAATATTTGATAAAAGAAACAAAGAACAATGAATACAACAGAGAAATCACTATATTAAAACAATCTTTTCCCTTAGTGAATTTGAATAACGAAGACACAAACCATAAATTGTACGATTTATTGCCTGACATATTTCGCTGCATCTCATCAGGTACATACTGCAGAGGTCACACAATGTAGAGTAAAATAACTGGATACATCTTTCAAGCAATAAATCGTACAATTTATGGTTTGTGTCTTCGTTATTCAAAATCATTATATAGCTGAGGTTTGCAAAGACATAGTGCCCAACGTAAAACAAACATCACAGTTACCACACTTACTGTACTACAACTACCCATCATTCATTTCCTTCGATGCTACCGCATTAGAATTGTCTTCAAGTGATAAAAATAACAACTAAACTGACTACCGCATTCTATCTGAAGTGGTTGAAGTAGTTGAAAGAAGAAGAGTGTATAGGTGAGGTACAGAAGGTAAAGATAAGGAGAGAAGAATAATACAAAGGATTATACCACATGAGGAGGAATTCTCCTTAATTTAAAAAATGGAGTGAAAAAAACACAGTCAGTGGCAACTGGAAAATTTTCAAGTTACTTCAAAGCAGAGGTAGAGGCTCTGAAAACTGCAGCAGAAATGCTCTTGAGGGAGGAAAATAAAGAGAAGCAAATAACTATCTTCACAGATGCAAAGTCAGCTGTCTCAATACTGAAGAGCAAAAACAGCACAGAACTAGCTGACCTAAGAGCAGCCCTCCATGGTCTATGGCAGAAATCCAAAAAAGTTGTAATACAGTGGATCCCATCACATTGCAGTATACCTGGAAATGAAGAGGCTGACAGACTAGCAAAAGAGGTTGGCCGATTACCACAGCCTGACATAGACATAACCTATAATGAGGCAAAAAGGTTTATAAAAAGCACTTATAGAACCAAATGGGAATCAGAGCATCCAGGCCACCAGAAGGATGATGCATATTACAAACTCGACCGAAGAGAACAAGTAGCAATCTTCAGACTCCGCACAGGACATAACAGGCTGAAACACCACTTGTTCAATAAACTAAAGATAGGAGATACCGATGAATGTAATTGTGGAACTGGTAAAATGACAGCTAAACATTTGCTGCAGGAGTGCCCAATATATGCAGAACAGAGAAAGATATTTTGGCCCACGCCTGCTTCATTTGAGGACAAGCTCTATGGAGATATCAACAAGCTCAAGTTGACTACAGCTTACTTTAACTACATTCAGGTTGACATCTAAAGGTGCATGTAGATGTATTTAGACTGCCACACTTCATACCACAGGTATGTCGGTTACAAAAGCGTCCCAGAGGCATGAAATGGAATATTGCTTGGATAGCAAATCCATTACGTGGAAAGTCCGAATCAAAACCTCACTGTGTGGGCTTCATAAAAGGTGGAAAAAGTGTCCTAGTGACACGGAATGGAATATTGCTTGGATAGCAAATCCATTATGTGAAAAGTCCGAATCGAAAGCTCACTGTGGGGATGTCATCTGCTGACTGCATTCTTCTGGTTTCCGGAGGAACAGCCTATGGTGAACGGAAGGCCCAATATACGGAAGTGAGGCTAAGCAGCCATGTGCAGGACGTGACGATTCCTTGGGTGAGCCCTGTACCAGAGCGCTGTGCGATGGCTCTGCAAGTATGGAAGCCTCCTTGGATGGCGGGGTATGCCCATGGTCTGCCCCTGCCTTCCCTTGAGGGTTGACCAGGATGCCTTTGGCTGTTCTATATGGGCCAGCTAGGATGGGGGATAACACCACAACAGTGAGATTCAAACGTCCTAAGAAACCCCCGGGAAGGTTAACCCGGTCAACAAATGCCCGCAAAAGTCGGGTGTGTCGGCCTAACGGCGCAAGAACGCAGCTCTGCTGTAAACAGGCACAACGCAGCACATCCGAAAAAAAAAATCCGGATGAACGCAGCAGAAGAATAAGAAGAAGATACCACATGATAAGTATCCCACTAGATACAAGTGACAACAGAACTAACTAGCATATTAGAAATTTCCTCACAAGATACATATAACAACAGAACTGACTACAACTTTATAATGTCTCCCACTAGATACACATAGCAACACAGAACTCCCTTACACGTAATGATTCCCACAAGATATACATGACAATAGAACTGACATATAACAACAGAACTGACTACAACTTTATAATGTCTCCCACTAGATACACATAGCAACACAGAACTCCCTAACACGTAATGATTCCCACGAGATACACATGACAACAGAACTGACATATAACAACAGAACTGACATATGCCAATAGAACTATCATATAACAACAGAACTGAGACATGACAACAGAACAGAGACATGACAAGAAAACTGACATAAGATAACAGAACTGACATACAACATCAGAACTGACACAAGACAACAAAACTGACATATGACAACAGTACTGACATATGATACCATCATTGACATATGAATACAGAAGTGACTACCTCCGCATGATGTAATATATTTCCTACCAGATCGCCGTCACGCCAAAACTGGCTTGGAGACATAGAGTTGTCATGGAACCCAGAGGTCTCGGGGACAGAAAAAACAACCTGCACTACATTGAATCTGTTTATTCTCCTGAGATGCCTTACATCGATCTGTGCTCAGCTACAGACGTATGTGTGTGTTTGCTTGTGCGTGCGTGCATACGTATGTGTGTTTGCTTGTGCGTACGCGAGTATTATCTAAACGTGTATGTGCGTGTACTAACTCTGTAAATAACTTAAGACAATAGAAGAGATACAAACAAGAAGCTTATCAGTCACGTAAAGATTAAATCTAAATGCTCGTGTTGAATTTGGTCTGATTATTTTAAGTGAAGGAGACAAGATTTAGTCTATGTGGGAACACAGCATCGCGCGGATAATGGCATTATATAGGTTGGAACACAGTATCACGCCGATAGTGGCATTATTAGCCTAGGTTGGAACACAGTATCACGCCGATAGTGGCATTATTAGCCTAAGCTGGAACACAGTATCACGCCGATAGTGGCATTATTAGCCTAGGTTGGAACACAGTATCAGGCCGATATTCGCATTATTAGCCTAGGTTGGAACACAGTATCACGCCGATAGTGGCATTATTAGCCTAAGCTGGAACACAGTATCACGCCGATAGTGGCATTATTAGCCTAAGTTGGAACACAGTATTACGCCAATAGTGGCACTATTAGCCTAGGTTGGAACACAATATCACGCCGTTAGTGGCATTATTAGCCTAGGTTGGAACACAGTATCACGCCCATAGTTACATTATTAGCCTAAGCTGGAACACAGTATCATGCCGATGGTGACATTATTAGCATAAGTTGGAGCACTATCACGCCGATAGTGGCATTATTAGCCTAAGTTGGAACACAGTATCATGCGAATGGTGGCATTATTAGCCTAAGTTGGAACACAGTATCACGCCAATAGTGGCATTATTAGCCTAATTTCGAACACAGTATCACGCCGATAGTGGCATTATTAGCCTAAGTTGGAACACAGTATCACGCCGATAGTGGCATTATTAGCCTAAGCTAGAACACAGTATCACGCCGATAGTGGCATTATTAGCCTAAGTTGGAACACAGTATTACGCCAATAGTGGCACTATTAGCCTAGGTTGGAACACAATATCACGCCGTTAGTGGCATTATTAGCCTAGGTTGGAACACAGTATCACGCCGATAGTGGCGTGACTAGTCTCAGTGGGAACACAAAATCACACTGACAGTGGCGTAACTAGTATCATTGGGAACACATCATCAAGGCGATGGCGGCATTACTAGTCTAAATTGGAACACAGCATCACGGTGATAGTGGCATTACTAGTCTAAATTGGAACACAGCATCACGGTGATAGTGGCATTACTAGTATAATTTGGAACACAGCATCACGCTGATAGTGGCATTACTAGTCTAATTTGGAACACAGATTCACGCTGATAGTGGCGTGACTAGTCTAAATGGGATCACAGAATCACGCCGATAGTGGCGTGACTAGTCTAAATGGGATCACAGAATCACGCCGATAGTGGCGTGACTAGTCTAAATGGGATCACAGAATCACGCCGATAGTGGCGTGACTAGTCTAAATGGGATCACAGAATCACGCCGATAGTGGCGTGACTAGTCTAAATGGGATCACAAAATCACGCTGACAGTGGCGTGACTATTCTAAATGGGATCACAGAATCACACTGACAGTGGCGTGACTAGTCTAAATGGGATCACAGAATCACACTGACAGTGGTGTGACTAGTCTAAATGGGATCACAGAATCACGGTGACAGTGGCGTGACTAGTCTAAATGGGATCACAGAATCACGGCGATAGTGACGTGACTAGTCTAAATGGGATCACAGAATCACGCTGATAGTCGCGTGACTAATCTAAATGGGATCACAGAATCACGCTGATAGTGGCGTGACTAGTCTAAATGGGATCACAGAATCACGCTGATAGTGGCGTGACTAGTCTAAATGGGATCACAGAATCACGCTGATAGTGGCGTGACTAGTCTAAATGGGATCACAGAATCACGATGATAGTGGCGTGACTAGTCTAAATGGGATCACAGAATCACGCTGATAGTGGCGTGACTAGTCTAAATGGGATCACATAATCACGCTGATAGTGGCGTGACTAGTCTAAATGGGATCACAGAATCACGCCGATAGTGGCGTGACTAGTCTAAATGGGATCACAGAATCACGCCAATAGTGGCGTGACTAGTCTAAATGGGATCACAGAATCACGCTGATAGTGACGTGACTAGTCTAAATGGGATCACAGAATCACGCTGATAGTGGCGTGACTAGTCTAAATGGTATCACAGAATAACGCTGATAGTGGCGTGACTAGTCTAAATGGGATCACATAATCACGCTGATAGTGGCGTGACTAGTCTAAATGGGATCACAGAATCACGCTGATAGTGGCGTGACTAGTCTAAATGGGATCACAGAATCACGCCGATAGTGGCGTGACTAGTCTAAATGGGAATACAGAATCACGCCGATAGTGGCATGACTAGTCTAAATGGGATCACAGAATCACGCTGATAGTGGCGTGACTAGTCTAAATGGGATCACAGAATCACACCGATAGTGGCGTGACTAGTCTAAATAGGATCACAGAATCACGGTGATAGTGGCGTGACTAGTCTAAATGGGATCACAGAATCACGCCGAAAGTGGCTTGACTATCTAAATGGGATCACAGAATCACGCTGATAGTGCCGTGACTATTCTAAGTGGGAACACAGCATCACGCTCATAGTGGCGTGACTAGTCTAAATGGGATCACAGAATCACGCTGATAGTGGCGTGACTAGTCTAAATGGGATCACATAATCACGTTGATAGTGGCATGACTAGTCTAAATGGGATCACAGAATCATGTCTATAGTGGCGTGACTAGTCTAAATGGGATCACAGAATCACGCCGACAGTGGCGTGACTAGTCTAAATGGGATCACAGAATCACGCTGACAGTGGCGTGACTAGTCTAAATGGGATCACAGAATCACGCTGACAGTGGCGTGACTAGTGGTGTTCTTCTACCAAGAATGATGATGACCATTCGTTTCATCCAGTTGCGTTGAAAATTTGGAACCGTGAGTTCTAAGATGGCTGGTACGGTCTAGTTTAGCTCGAAAAGTTCTTTGACAATATGGGAAAGGAATGCTGGACATTCCAGGAGAAGAATCTCCTACAGTGGGTTTTATGCCCAGCCTGTTTTTAACGGCTCTTGCAGTCCTGTTTGCTTTACATGTGACTAGACCCTTGCATAATGATGTACGCCACGAATTTCGGTCTTTGGTAGTAGTTTCCCAAGTGTCGTGATGAGTTCCACGTTTATCACAGCCCAGCTAAACGTAACAGATTCTTTAGGGAGCCTGTGATCAGACATGCGAGTCAAGTGACCAGTCCAGCGAATCTGATTCTTTATTAGTTGAAGTATTGTGCATGGATGCTCTTTCTAAGACATCAATGTCTGGAATCCTGCCTTGCCATTTAATCTTCAATAGCTTCATAAGGCAGACTGTGGAAGTGGTTTAATCTCTTGGCGTGTCACTGGTAAACACTCCAGGTTTCACAAGCATATAGCAGTGTGGAAATTACAACTGCTTTCTAGACTTTCAGCTTTGTTTGCAGGCTTATTCCAATTCTGTCCCACACAATTTTGTACAGTCTGCCAAAAGCCGCGCTGGCTTTGGAGATTCTTGCATTACTTCGTCATCAATTGTGGCAGATTGGGACACAGTGCTGCCGAGATAAGTAAATTTGTCCACAACACTTAGTCTTTGACCGTTCACTTTGATAATCGGCACGGTGTGATTAATCCCTGGAGCTGGGTGGTACATAACTACAGTCTTCTCCAAGTTGATATTGAGCCCAAAGTTGACACAGGCATGTGAGAAAGCTGAAACAATTTGTTGCATGTCTGCCTCTGAGTTGGCGTATAGAGCGCAATCATCAGAAAACAGGAGCTCTCTGACGTTGTCGCTGTTAGTTTTGGTTTTAGCTTTCAGCCTTCTGAGATTGAACAACTTTCCATGCATGCGGTAACTGATGCCTTTTCCAATGTTGTCGTTTTCGAATGCATTATCAGCTTCATAAGAACATAATTACAAGTGAAACAATGGACGTTGCAGCCAGAAAGCCTTCTTCATCACGTCAAAAGAAAGCAAAAAGACACAAAAAACAAAAAAATGAACTTGAATAAGGAGGACACAAACCATAGAATGTACGATTTATTGCCTGGCATATTTCGCTGCATCTCGTCAGGTACTTACTGCAGATGTCACACAACGTAGAGTAAAATAACTAGATAAATAGCTCAAGCTGAAATATACACATGTTCGCACAGTAATATCAATTGTTTACCATGGTAATTTTAAACTGACTATCATGTCTTTCTGCCTGCATAAAATTGACCTATGCAGATGAATCATTAGGGCTTCTTCAAAGTGTAACAAACGACTATTTTGTGTAAGAAACAACACGCGAAAAGCTCTATCTCTATCAATTATGAGACCGGTTTGCAAGACATGACGTGCAATGGACGACGCCGGAAGTTTATAAATGTGGTGTGTCAGCCTTCCCATGATCCCATCGCCTGTGTGTAATATCTTTTCAACCCAGTCTGGTATGTGTTCAACAACCTTTCTGTATAGCTGCCGCTCTGTTCTGTCGATGTAGGTAGACTCGCACCTGCATGTGAATTCTCTGCTGCAACTCCAGTTATTAGGTACAAAATCACACCTATTCCCACCCCAGCAGTAAAAGAATCTAACCCACTATACGCCACACCTAATTGCATTTGCCAATTAATAGGGAGGAAATACGAAAGGGGAAGGGGGAATGACGTTCTGAACATATGGTGAGGGGTGCATGAGCCAAACATTATTGAGAACCACTGGTCTAGTTCTCTCCTTGAGCTACACATTTGTGGTGTTGTACACCACTTTATTCCTTCTATTTTGCGCAGGTTCCAGTTAGTGAATGCTTGTGGTTTATTTGTAACATAATTATTTGTGCTCCATGTATTTGATCCACACTATAACACTGACTGAACCATAGAATTGAATATTCACAGTTTGCTGCTGTGGTTAATCTCTTGTGACTTCCATACACGCCCTTCTTGTCTTCTCTTGCAGGTGACCTCCATAAATGTCCCAGTGCTATAAAAACTCATGTAGTCTTCTGTATACCGATTTAGTAATCGTGATTTTATTCTGCAGGAAGCAAAAACCTACCTATTATGCAATCAACCAGAGCCTAACTTTTTAGACCTCACCCCTGAAAGCCCACCATTCGTGATTAAAAGCCCTGCTGACTTTCTGATCGACCAATTTGGCGACTATTGTCGATTTATCCTGAAATCTGGAAACGATCCCTTGGTTCTAACATTGTACTTCAGGTAAATAATCATGTACATCATCAGTTAACGCCGTGTTGTCATGGACTGCCCATGGGTTGTGTGTTTGCTTGTGTATATGTTTGTGTCTGTATATGTGTGTTTGTTGAAGTAGAGTATAACACTGAGACTATGTGTTGCGTGTTTATATAACAACCTTCATCATCATCATCAAGCGGGTTGTCTTAAGAAAAATTGCTGCCCTAGAACGTCTTCTTATAGACGAGCCTCCATGGTTAACCTGTCAACGTCTCTAGGGGTTTACAAAGTGGGTTCAGACAGGCAGATGGTGCGAGTACAGATGAGGCATGAAAACGTGAAGGTGATATGCATGTTTTAATGATAATGCATCATAATATCAATATCATAAATATCACAGAATATATCTATATCACTCCAAACACGCTCTCGCACCGGCTTTCACAATACTCTTGCGCAGATCAAGACAATGCGCACTCGTGTCTAGCCACGCACACCAACACACGTTAAGCAGCGGTCACATTCATTCACACTGAAGTCTAACCATAAGTCTATCCTGTCTCTCCACACAGTCACACATCCTCTCTCATCCGTGTCCGAGTCTCGTCTGTCCTTTTCTACTCAGTCCGGTGGTCACGAGGTACTTGACCCTCGTGCAGTCCGTGGGAGGTCGTGCTGTTGAGGCCAGGCGTACTGCGTCATTCCGTCCAAGGTGAACCTGTCCCATCACTCAAGGGCACAGTCCTGTCTCTCACTTACTGTCTTAGGCGTCCGGACTGTTCTACCATCCCCGTACTCTCCCCATGTCCTTATGTCTGTCCTCTGTCCTCTGTTATGTCGTAACCAGGACCTTGACAATTACTATGGTTTCCAGACATGCATGTATCTTTACAAGTACAAAATATTTTATTTTCCTCGGAATTATTTATCGTAAAAACCAATTATCTTCACTATTGAAATCTTGTTGGACGGATCTGTTTGTTCTCTTTTTCTTCTGTTTTGTTGTTGTTGTTGTTGTTGTTGTTGTTGTTGTTGTTTACCTGACATGAGCTTGGTGGCATTCCCGCTTTTACCTGACACACGGAGGTGTGGTACTCTCACTTTTAACTGACACAGTGGTTCTCAACATTTTTTTGGCCCATACACCCCTTCATCACATTTTCAGAATGTCATTACCCACTTTCCAAAATTGTCACCCACACACATATATACACCCCCCCCCCCCACACACACACACAGATATTTTTTCCCCCGCGTTTCCATCCTGTTTCAGGATATTGCGGTCAACATCAGCATCTTTCAGCTGTATGTTGATTCCTAGGCTAGATTACGCTCATCAGCACGCTACGACTGTCTGAGCGACCGGCTCCATACTCTCATAAGTCACTGGCGCGACTCGAACCGCTTCCATTCTCGTGCGCTCACGTCAACTACGAGAGTATTCGGGGTTACGGAGAAAGCTGCTAACCCCTCGGCCAGGGAGACCGGCACACACAAATATATCTATATATATAAAAGAGAATGTTTATGTCTTTGTATGTCCTTTATGTGTTCCCGAACGGTTCATCCGATTGAGATGAAATTTCTACAGATGTTCTTCTCATTCCCGCGCAGCCAACTGGCATAGTTTGTTAGTTTAAAAACAGTTATTCACGTATTAAATTAACATTAATTAAAATATTGCAAGGTGACTTAACTTAAGAAACAAAAGTTATATCAAGGGACATTACTTTTAGTAGAATTGCTATATTATGTAAGTTAAATAATTGTTGTATTTTTCTTAAGTTTTATAAAATGTTTAAAGAAGTTATCTACAGTCATATGAGTTATAAACAAAGTGATAAAAACTTTAAGGCATCTTCAAAGGTTTCATGAAAATAATGCATCTATTTTAGGTACGTGAAAATTTTCTAACTCATCTTTTTATTTCTCTTCGACATCTATACTGAATAATGTAATTTTTCTTGTTGTTGGCGAGAAAGTTAGTTGAATATCCTTTGAATTACTCCGCAGTCATCCCAGCATTTATTGGGTTTTCGTAATATCTTGATAAGTTTACGTTCAGTAGTTTCATGTTGCCCTATTTAGTTATTGGAATGAAGATTATTCTCTTCCAATCTGTTCGCCATATTTCCTGGAACGGGAACGGGAGCTTATATGACTTTTTCACCCACGTTTCCATCCTGTTTCAGGATATTGAGGTCAAAATTAGGATTTTTCAGCTGTATGTTGATTCCTAAGCTAGATTACGCTCAGCAGCACGCCACGACTTTCTGAGCGACCGGCTCCATACTCTCATAAGTCACTGGCGCGACTCGAACCGCTTCCAATTCTAGTGCGCTCACGTCAACCAAGAGAGTATTCGGGGTTACGGAGAAAGCAGCTAACTCCTCAGCCAGGGAGACCGGCTTACATGACTACTTATATGAATTAAATTATATATATATATATGAGGGTAAGTTATTAAGTGAGTCACAAATGGCTGTAGAAAAATAACTAACTATGATAACAACTTGAAACCAGTTTATTTTTATAGATACATTGTCCCTTTATTTCTCAACACAATTTCCACCAACAATGATGCATTTATCCCATCGTTTTATCTGTCTTCCCAAACCGGCTACATATAACTGCATGCTGTGTTTTCATTTACCTGCCATCCCACAGAACTGTATGACTTACTGACTCGCCTTCGCAACTTTTTCTACCGAGCTATGCACCGCTTTACGGGAAATCGCTAGGGGCTAAGTCAACCGAAAACCCACCTTGGCGGGAGACATTTCGCGAGTGACGCCGAAGTTGAATGTGAAGTGAAAACGTGGCACTTCACGGTTCTGTACTTCTCACCCTTCTGAAATACTTGGTACGTAGCCCATCTCTTCCTCGGTGGCTAGTCCTTTATCTCTGTTGATGTCCTGATATGTTTAATTAAGAACCGTTGATTTTCGCTAATTCCCATCTCATGATCCCACTCTCTGTGTGTTAGGGATGGACATTTCCTGACCCGGGTTTGCTCCTGACTGTTAGCTGGGGTGTGGCAACTGGCGAACACTGGCATTTCACACTGGAGTTATACATGAGATAAACAGAGAGAGAGAGAGAGAGAGAGAGAGAGAGAGAGAGAGAGAGAGAGAGAGAGAGAGAGAGAGAGAGAGAGAGAGAAAGAGAAAGAGAGAGAGAGAGAGAGAGAGAGAGTGGAGGCTGTTTGGACGTTGCTTCCTTAGAACTTATGTCTGCCTTTCATCTAGAGTAGTGGTTCTCAACCTTTTTTTACCCATGCACCCTTTCACCATATGTTCAGAATGTCATTCTTCCCCCCTTTTCATATTTCCTCCCTATAACCCCCCTTTTCCCCCTACACAGTGTACGTAAAAGATGGAAGCAAAATTTAATAAAACATACTAGAACAAGTCTATACGTCTACATAAAACGTGATTTGCATGTCTACTTAGTTATAAAACGAATTTCAGAAGGGCGAGAAGTACTACAGAACCGTAAAATATGGTGTGGAAAACAATATTAAGTAATCAGTTCTTGTATTTACGCGATCTTGAAATAATCTTAATCCCCCCCTCCCCCTCCCCCCGAAGACCCTAAAATTCCCCCTGGGGTGGGGGGGGGGGAAATTCCCAACGGTTGAGAATCACTGATCTAGAGAAACTATGCCTCACTTCTCTTTATCTCTGTCTCTATCTCCCGGTCTCTTTTACACATATACGTTTGGCCATTTAAAGCAGAAAAATCTGACAGTCCACAGAAACAAAGAGAGGAGCGGAGAAAGAGAATATGAGGGAGTAGTTTATTGAGTGACTTCCTCTGACCTGTATCAAGAAGTTTGCAAGGATAGCGATCCTCGTGTACATACAGATGCCTCGTGATCAGTCTCTGATGCAGTGAAGCGGGTGCCAAATGACTGCAATGTTTTTGGCCCATGCACCCTTTCACCATATATTCAGAATGCCATTCCTACCCCTTTTCATATGTCCTCCCTATAAACCCTCCCCCCCCCCCTTTTCCCCCTACACAGTATACGTAAAAAATGTGGAAGCAAAATTTAATAACACATACTAGAACAAGTCTATACAAATGACTGCAATGTTAGAGCTCTCATAGTCACATGTCTCAATAGATCGTCCAATTCACTTGGGGGTGCGATTGTAGACTCTTCCTGTCTAGTTTGGGGTTAAACTGGTTAGGTTATGCTTTCCTACTGGCGACCTGGTCATGTTCTCAGTGGTATGGGAAGCAACTGAACCATCTTGTATACAGACTGGATCTAGCTGTAGTCTAGAGGTATGGTTGTTTGTTAGAGGTCGCTGACCATTGTTTGTGTTTGGGCCCGATGTTTGCTCTGCAATACGCCACTGATTTACATGTGTTGTTGTTATGGTTTTATGTGTGTGTGTGTGTGTGTGTGTGTGTGTGTGTGTGTGTGTGTGTGTGTGTGTGTGTTTGTGTGTGGACATTAGTTCTCCCTGAAGTTGTATAATTTAACGGGGATAATAACGTTTGTGATTAGTTTAGATTGTGCTCTTAATTGCGTCATTTACTACCTAATGATTGACTGTCCACTAACTGGGCTGAGAAATAAATACGTTCCAGTCTCTGCATGTGAACCTAATTCTCATTAAAAAATAGTTTTGTTTTGTTGTTGCACGGAGGGAGAGAGTTTATGTCAGTCCACTCTCCACCGCGACACTTCTTCATCTCCCTTTATATTTCTTCTCGTCCTCTTCCTTTTCTTCTTTGTCTCTTTAAACTCCATTCTCCCCCTCCCTAGATTTCATTGTTGTCATTATCATTGACATCGTCTTCTATTTGCTATCACGTGTGTGGCTTTGACCAAGATTCGAAGAAATGACAAGGCACTATAATTGTATTTCACCGTATCAATCAATAATTATCAACAAGAAGGATAACAGTGAACGAGATAACACTGAATCATGTCGGTAGCTTAATAACACTGATTCGTGTTAGTAGCCTAATAACACTGATTCATGTTGGTAGTCGAATAACACTGATTCATGTTGATATCCGAATAACACTGATTCATGTTGGTAACTGAATAACACTGATTCGTGTTAGTAGCTGAATAATATTGATTCATGTTGGTAGCTGAACACCAAACTACGCCCATGTATTTTTAAACAATGGCGCCATACATAAAATATTGCACGAATTCTAGCCAGTCATATTTTTCCACATTTTGTCGAGTGAATATTACAATATGAACCTGAACTTCCGGTTCCCAACATGTCGGATAGCCATGCTGTGAGCTGCGAATTTCATGTGGAATACTTTTACATCTGTCCACGGTTGTTTGTAGAGTGAACTACGTGTTCGGAACGATGGCGGCCGGATGTTGCTGAATTGACTGGTTTGCCTTTTCCGTTCACGAGTGCATTTTTCAGGAGACTCATGGGAGTCGTCGCTGGAGCTAAGGAGTTCGTGCTTTATGCGGCTCTTTCGATGGACCGCCCTGAGAAAAGAGATCGAGCCATATGGAATAAAACCAGGGCCAATGAAGTATTTCTAGTGACTGCCGCTTCCATCGACTGTATTTTCCTTGGAGGTTTTTGTGTTGGTAATTTCTGACGGCCGGTCTCTCTGGCCGAGAGGTTACACCACTTTCTCCGTTATCCCGTTTATCACACAGAGTCTCGTAGCGGGCGAGAACTGGGAGCGGTTCTACCCCCGCTGGTGACTTGCGGGATAACAGAGCCGGCCGCTCAGAAAGCAATGGCAAAAAACTACTGAGCGTAATCTTGCCAAGAAAGCGACAAATAGACAGCTGAAAGATGCTGCTGTTGACAGCGATGTCCTGTAAAGGATATGCGAATTAAAAAAAAAAATTTCTGACGGCATCATTATGCACAGTGTACCTGTGCGGGCTGTTGGCTTGCCGAGACTCCGTCTTTTCCACTTATCACATTGGCAGTGAGAAGCATTTTGTGTGATATTAACTGGCACAGGAACATAGCATAATGGGGACAAACCCGTTGCCGTGAAATTGGAACGGCGACTAACTAACTAACTAACTAACTAACTAACTAACTAACTAACTAACTAACTAACTAACTAACTAACTAACTAACTAACTAACTAACTAACTAACTAACTAACTAACTAACTGACTGACTGACTGACTGACTGACTGACAAACTAACTAACTAACTAACTAACTAACTAACTAACTAACTAACTAACTAACGAACGAACGAACGAACTAACGAACTAAGGAACTAACTAACGAACTAACGAACGAACGAATTAACGAACTAACTAACTAACTAAGTAACTAACTAACTAACTAACTAACTAACTAACTAACTAACTAACGAACTAACTAACGAACGAACTAACAAACGAACTAACTAACGAACTAACTAACGAACTAACGAACGAACTAACGAACGAACTAACGAACGAAATAACTAATATGGACTTGACGAGATGCATCAAAATATTCCAGGCAAGAAATCGTGCAATATTTTATGTATGGCGCCTTTCTTTAAATTCATTGGGGAAATACTAATTAATGTTTTTCCTCTTTCAGGAAACTCCGTGCACTAGATAGTAAAACTTGTTATAATGATTACGTGTGTATTCACGGAGTCAAGTATTGTGGCAAATGGGCGAATGGGACTCTGATTTCTTACATACTTCCAGAAAACAGGCAATCAACGCTTGTCTTGAGCAAATACGAGGAGTCTTCACATTTAGACTATGATGTAAGTCCTTTAGATTAGCAACATATGTTAGTGTATCTGAGCTGAGCTGTTGAAGAGAGTGTTTAAGCAGTGCCTTTAACATGCCCGATATCAAAACATCACGACATGCCACGCCTGTCAGTGTATTAATCGGCGTCGGTGTTAATGTCTCTCCACAGATCTCGGATTTTAGTGTTCTGCATCAACTCTGCTGATGATATTCCTCCATGCTGCTGTCTAAATCCATCCAGCATCATTTCTCTTAGTCTGCCTCTGCTTCTAATCCCCTCGATCTTTCCAGTCACGATATTCTCCAATGCCTTTCTTCTCATCACATGGCCAATAGAAAGCTATGTGTCTCTTTTTTATAGTTGTATATAATGTTCTAGTTTCATTAGTCTCTTTCAGACAGTCGTTGTTATTTAATCTGGCAGTCCAAAAATTCGCAACATTCGTCTCGGGAACATCTCTGTTGCCTCTAAGTTCTTCCTAATTTATTCATTTACATTCCAAGATTCACTGCCATACTGCAAAGCGGGTTCTACATAGCACTTCAGCGCTCTCTTTCTTACATTCAATGATAGTGACTTATTGCATAAGGTACTTTTCATGTTCTGAAATGCAGCTTTTGCTTGTCCTATTCTGTTCTTAATCTCTGTTGTGCATCATGCTATAAATGTCCCTAGGTATTTAAAATGATCCACTTATTTAAGAATTTTCCCTTCTATTTCCATTTCACATTTTGGTTTGACATTTTTCTTTGATATTACCATTGTTATTGTTTTATTGATATTCAAGGAGAGTCCTGTCTGTGCACACTCTTTTACTACATTGTCCATCAACTATTGTAAGTCTTTTGCCCTATCCGCCACCAATTTTGTGTCACATTCATACCGTATATTGTATATATTAAAACCTATTAGTATACCTGGCTTCTCTTTCATTTCTCTCATTATACTTCGCTATAGAGGGAGAAGAGATCCGGTGACAAAACACATCCCTATCGTATTCCTAGGTTTATTTGTTCATAACTGCATATAATCTATGAAGCACAAATATATATCTTTCTATGTCTTTGTTTATATTTCTACTAGCTGACCCGGCCCGGCTTCGCCCAGTCCCTGGTGGGGAGCATCTCATTTAATTCATATAAGTAGTCATATAAGTTCTCGTTCCCGTTACCGACTGTCTGTCTGTCTGTCTGTCTGTCTGTCTGTCTGTCTGTTTGTCTGTCTGTCAGTCTGTCTGAGCCGGCCCGGCATCGCCCAGCTCCTGGTGTAGAGCATCTCATTTAATTCATATAAGTAGTCATATAAGCTCCCGTTCCCGTTCCCGACTATCTATCTGTCTGTCTGTCTGTCTGTCTGTCTGTCTGTCTGTCTGTCTGTCTGTCTGTCTGATCCGGCCCGGCTTCGCCCAGCCCCTGATGGGGAGCATCTCATTTAATTCATATAAGTAGTCATATAAGTTCCCGTTCC
>OY992890.1:12752421-12877421 GCA_963921405.1 Cepaea hortensis
CCCATCAATGTTGATATCTTATAATACTTTAATCATTTCATCATGGTTTACTTTATCAAATACCTTGGTATCATCTGGAAGCACAAATATATACTCTCTGTGTCTCTATTGATCTTTCGTTTGTTGTTCTTAATATGTATATTGTTTTGTTTGTACCATTTCCTTCCACAAATATATACTGTTCTTCATTAATTTCCATTGTTAATTTATATCTTGTTCTTTTCATTGTAACTTTGAGTAGAGGATAGTGACATGGGTTATGAGATTAATTATACGAAGATCGTTACATTCAGTTGCTTCCAGTCTTTTTTGTATAGCTATAAATACAGATTTCAGCATTTCATTAGGTAAATATCCACTTTTGTAAATATCCTTCAACATTTAGGTTAATATTTCTGCTCCAAATATTCCTAGTACTTCTGATTCTTCTATGTACCTATTTCTCACAGTCAGGGCACATGATGATGATGATGATGAGACAACATTAAATTAGAAAGCTATAGTTACCAATGGGGATTCAAATCTGTCACCCCCAAATGACGACGGCGCAGGTGACAGGTTCGAATCCCGGTCGGTAACTACAGCTGTCAAAGTTTATGTTGTCTAGTGCATCCTTTTATCTCTAATTCTTTCTTCTCCTTCTGTGAGCGCCAAGCAATAATGTGTGTATTTATTTGTGAGCTGTCTTAGTGTCCACAAAAAATACTCCTTATAGAAGTTCTTAAATTGATTAAAGATCTCAGGCGTAGACAGAGACGATTTTCTGGCCATGTTATGAAGAGAATTACACTTGGAAAATCAGTGACAGCTGGCAAAATGTATGCGAACAGAGCAGGCGTATGACAACGAGATAAACACGTAAATATCTTGATGACGACATGTACCGGTCTGTCATAATTGGGACAAGAAAATAAAACAGGTTTGTTCAATCTTGTGAGATTGTGAACCGTGACCGCACACATTTATTGACTCGACACACATTTTGTCTCGATTACGATAATATTCATTAAAATGCATTATCGTGATACTTCATTTCTCTCACACATGCTATTATACGAGTGTAATGTTTCCCACTAGATATATGTGACAATACTTCACTTCTCTCACACTGATACTATATCATACCCACTAGATACATGTGACAATACTTCATTTCTCTCACACTGATATTATATCATACACTAGATACATGTGACAATACTTCACTTCTCTCACACTGATATTATATCATACACTAGATACATGTGACAATACTTCATTTCTCTCACACATGATATTATACTTGTATAATGTTTCCCACTAGATACATGTGACAATACTTCTATTCTCTCACACTGATACTATATAATACCCACCAGATATATGTGACAGTACGAGAGGCTTACATGTCGCAAACGATCCATGAGTACCGAGGCGTTGGCGACACTAAAAATAGTGTATATTTGATTCCTGCTACCTACACTCAAGGGTTTCCGTACATCGATTTCTGCGCAATTACAAAAGTATGTATGTACATCTGTCTGTCTGTCTGTCTGTCTGTCTGTCTGTCTGTCTGTCTGTCTGTCTGTCTGTCTGTCTGTCTGTCTGTCTGTCTGTCTGTCTGTCTGTCTGTCTGTCTGTCTGTCTGTCTGTCTGGACAGCGATGTGGAATAATTGACGTCAAAGTCCTCTGTTCTCGCCATATCTTTAAGGACGTTAATAACATCGGCACGATCCATGGACTGGCCATCTACAGGGGGTGCAGAGCCAGCCAGTTTGTCAGCTCGTTCATTTCTCTCGACTCCCGCATGTCCCGGGACGAAGATGAAGGTGACTTTACTGACAACAGACTTCCGCAGCGATTCAGTCCACTGTCTACGTACAGATCCAGCTTCGACCTTTTGAATCATGCTCATTGAATCACTTAGTACACACACGTTGGTATAATGCTGTGACTCCAGCCATATGAAAGCCTGTGTAACTGCCATCACCTCCATCGTCATGCTGCTCGTGGTCATAGAGTGTGCACCACTGGATTCTTGAACGGTTCGGCCCGCTGAACGGGCTGTAAATGCCCACGCACTTCTCTGCTGCTTTACAACAGATCCATCTGTATAGATGAGCACTTCGGGGCTATCTGAGTGTTCATAGATGAGCGAGTTAACCTCTGCATTGACAGCGGCAGGGTTCTGCTCTCTGCACCGTCTGTCGAGTGTGATAATGCAGGAGAAAGTGCACTTAAAAGCTGGAGGCACCGGCACCCATTCCTTGCCGGGGTTGATACTGGTAAGACTGCAGACCTGTCTGACGACATCTTCCGCCCGATCCATCCATGATTTGCCCCTTTTTAGCCTGTCACCCTTTTCTCTGAATATAGCGTCATGCAGAGGGTGCTGCTCATCTGCACTTATTTTTAAGTATGCACGAGCTCTCCAGATCTTGATCCTGTGTTCCATTGTCGGGAAGTCAAGGAGGTATCTCATTGCTACACAGCTGGTGTCTCTCGTGCAGCCCAAAATGATGCGCGTGGCTTCGTTTTGTACCTTTTCAAGTCTTCCAATCTGTGTAGGGCTGACAGTGAGGATGGCCAGGGCATACTCGATGCGTGAAAGCACAAGTCCTTGGAACAGAAGTATTAGCAGTCTTTGCTCGATATTGGCAGTCGCCATGATTCTCATTGCTGACAAACCTTTTCGAGCCTTGACACCTAAGGCAAGAGAAGTCACTTACAGGATACATGTTTATATGACACCCGTAATACCCAAAAGGAGCATGCAGATCCAGACAAATAGAAAAATGCCAAGTATGCAGGAACAACACACATGAGACAGAAGAACACATATACTAAATATGTCAAACGTCACAGATGCATTCGAAACTCACAAAAAACTAATACAAACAGACATGGGCAAATTGACAGACATGTACAAGGCGATAGTCCTGAACAGTCTTCATAAAACACCCAAAGACACACATAAAATTACTTCAAACACTAGCAAAATACAGAAACTTAGTTTGGTGTTGCAGAATGAAGGTCAGGTTCAATTCCTTTATATACAACATAAACTTACTTTTGCTAATGTTCAAATACAAGCTATCTACTATTTTTTTCTGACTAAAATGTGTAAACTGTCATTAATTTCATTTTCTCTTGCTATTAAGATTATTGTTTGAGTTATTTGTTGTTGTTGATTAATTGTTAGAGTGACGATTTATAATAGCCAAAATTTGACCTTTTCCTTGAAAACCATTTACAATAACCGTCACAGGTGCAACGAATCAGTACACTTTCATTCTTTGCCACCGGGAATTGGGAAATATTACCACAGCCAGGGACAAAAGTTCATTAAACCACTCGGCACAAAGGGAAACTGTATTTCATAGATCAAAGATTTTGTCAGCCAGGACGTAACCTTGACCAAGGCAACTGTTCCTTTAACCTCGACTCTAACGCCGCCCACACAGATTAAATTTATTGTGCTCGCTATAAAGTAGCTAATACAGCTACATGTGCCGTGTCTTGTAAATACACATTTGTCAGTTTGGAGTGTGTTATATCTCTCCCCTTCTCTCTCATTTTGTCTCTTTCACTATCTCTGTCTCCCTCATCCTCTCTATCGAGCGCGCGCGCCGCAAACGCCACACATACCTGTTTTTAAATGTACTTTGTAAAATGCGACGCGTTTGCGATGTCTTTAAAAAAATGTATGATCTGTTCAGTGATACGTTTAAACTTGTTTCAATAAAACTAAGTTTGCATGAGAATACAAGTATGAAAGAATTACTATCAAGAGATGTTTAGTATGCATGAGATTAGAAAATTACTTCACCATTTTCGTCAAAAAGTAATGTATAGGTAATTGCACCATGACATAAATGTAATATGCGTATATGAATGTATTTGTTGTATTCGCAAATGTAAAGTAAAACACACAATGCACCTTGTCTCTTAAATACACGCTGTTTTGAACGAAATAAAAGTTTAAAAAAAAGCTTCTTGTGTGGGAAAAACTAACAGAAGACATATACATGTGAAACCTTTTCAACAATTATGTAGGTATGAGACAGAGACACTCTCTTTGAGAAATGGCTTCAAGCAAGTTTCTATTGTCATCTGGATATTAGTTGGTATATATGTAGATTTGATAGATTAGTTGAATTGTATACATGTATGATACAGGTCTTAATCAGATATGATTGGGCCACCATATGGCAATAGACGGCACTACCAGCGTCCTGGTGCCACCGAATGTTGGGCGGCGCTTACCAAATCCGACACCCCTCATTGTGCCCACGGCTTCAGACTGAGGAGTGCAATTGGGAGGATACAAGCCTTACACTATTCAAGGAAAAGCAACCTAAAGACTAAATATCATGTTAGGACTGGTCGCTTCTACAGGCAGACAGTTAGAGCATTGCTTTACTGATCCGTCAGCTTCTGCAGCTCGCCTGGTTCAGAAATATTGGTGTTGCCTTTCCTCTGGAGTAAACTAGACAGGCCGAGAGAGCGATCATGGTTCATCGACAACACATGTTCTCTAAATTCAACCCAGGCTTTGTGTTATGAAGAGATAACTATTTTTTTTTTTACAAACTATCGTCTTTGAACAACAAGCAATAGATTGCACGATTTATTGCCTGACATATTTCGCTGCATCTCGTCAGGCACATACTGCAGAAATCACAAAACGTAAAGTAAATTAACTAGATAAATCCTTCAAGTTGAAATATACACATGTTCACACAGTAATGTCAGTTGTCTACCATGGTATTTTTAAGCTGACTAACATGTCTTTCTGTTTGCACAAATCTGGCTTGCGTTGATCGATCATAATTGCTTCTCCAAACTTTAATAAGCGAGTATCTTGTGTGTTAAACAAGGAACTGTTGACACTATTTTCTCTGCAAGGCAGTTTACGCTAGGAAATTAAACCACTTCCACACAGTCTGCCTTAGGAAGCTACTGAAGATTAAATGGCAAGATAATACCCCAGACACTGAAGTCCTAGAAAGAGCGTCCATGCCCAGTATCCATACTCTACTAATGAAGAATCAGATTCGCTGTGCTGGTCACTTAACTCGCATGCTAGATCACAGACTTAATAATTAATTTTTCTTACGTGGTAAATGCTTCCAAGTAGTCAAAGGAAACGCATTAAAGACACTCAGAAGGTCTCAATAAAAGCTTTTGGAATTCATCACGACAAGTGGGGGACTGCTACCAAAGACCGAAATTCGTGGCATACATCATTACGCAAGGGTGCAGTCACTTGTGAAGCTGCCAGGACTGCAAGAACTGTGAAGAAAAGGCTGGACAGAAAAACCACTGCAGGAGATCCTCTTCCTGGAAATTCAAGCATCCTTTTCCCACATTGTCAAAGAACATTTCGAGCCAAAAAAGGACTTACTAGCCAACTTAGAACTCATGGCTCCATACTTTCAACGCCACTGGATGAAATGAATGGTCATCATCATTCTTAATGGACAAACAACATGTTTTGTGTTTTAGTTGGTTGGTATACGTGTATAAATGGTGGGTTGGTTGGATGGTATAATATATGTATGGTGGGTTAATTGGTTGGTATACACGTATGCATCGTGGGTTAGTTGGGTGGTATACATGTATGAATTGTATTATATATGATATATACGTTTGTTTAGTTGATTGGTACAGTTGATTGACTTGTAAATCCTATAAACTGGGTTTAGATCTTGTGTCCCTGACCCGGACTGCATCTGTCGGAGTAAGACATGCTCTCGAGCCTGCTATCGAAGATACCTCTCCAAGCAGACGGTTACAGAGCTAACCGTCCCATCAATTAGTTAGAATACACGCGGAGTGTGCAGGACAGGTCCTGTAAAATCATAACCGTGGAGAGACAGATTAGGATGTAACCAGGCCATAATTCAGCACACCACATGTGACTTTAAGGATCTGTGCTTAGGATGGTCATGTAGTTTCGAACACAATGTCAGGAGAGACTGATCTTTACATAAATGTGCTTTCCTCAACAAACACGAACACTTGTATATTTATATAGTGATTACTAAGAATGTATTACATTTATTTCAACAGAGCTCCCCTACATACCATATGTGTGATCAACCCGGCGTTGTCAGACTGAGTCCTACCAGTCCATCATTCCTTATTCACAGTCCAATCACTAATCCTTCGAAGAAATATTGTTCACTAGTCCTGGAATCTGGTTGCGAACCCTTGATTGTAACAGTTTACTTCAAGTAAGTTGTCAAGAATGCCAGGTCGCGAACCTTTGATTGTAACATTTTACTTCAGGTAAGTGGTCAAGAATGCCAGGTCGCGAACCTTTGATTGTAACATTTTGCTTCAGGTAAGTGGTCAAGAATGCCAGGTCGCGAACCTTTGATTGTAACATTTTACTTCAGGTAAGTGGTCAAGAATGCCAGGTCGCGAACCTTTGTTTGTAACATTTTACTTCAGGTAAGTGGTCAAGAATGCCAGGTCGCGAACCTTTGATTGTAACATTTTACTTCAGGTAAGTGGTCAAGAATGCCATTCGCGAACCTTTGATTGTAACATTTTACTTCAGGTAAGTGGTCAAGAATGCCAGGTCGCGAACCTTTGATTGTAACATTTTACTTCAGGTAAGTGGTCAAGAATGCCAGGTCGCGAACCTTTGATTGTAACATTTTACTTCAGGTAAGTTGTCAAGAATGCCAGGTCGCGAACCTTTGATTGTAACATTTTACTTCAGGTAAGTTGTCAAAAATGCCAGGTCGCAAACATTTGATTGTAACATTTTACTTCAGGTAAGTTGTCAAGAATGCCAGGTCGCAAACCTTTGATTATAGCATTTAACTTCAGGTAAGTGGTCAAGAATGCTAGGTCGCGAACCTTTGATTGTAACATTTTACTTCAGGTAAGTTGTCAAGAATGCCAGGTCGCGAACCTTTGATTGTAACATTTTACTTCAGGTAAGTTGTCAAGAATGCCAGGTCGCGAACCTTTGATTGTAACATTTTACTTCAGGTAAGTTGTCAAAAATGCCAGGTCGCAAACATTTGATTGTAACATTTTACTTCAGGTAAGTTGTCAAGAATGCCAGGTCGCAAACCTTTGATTATAGCATTTAACTTCAGGTAAGTGGTCAAGAATGCTAGGTCGCGAACCTTTGATTGTAACATTTTACTTCAGGTAAGTTGTCAAGAATGCCAGGTCGCGAACCTTTGATTGTAACATTTTACTTCAGGTAAGTGGTCAAGAATGCCAGGTCGCGAACCTTTGATTGTAACATTTTACTTCAGGTAAGTTGTCAAGAATGCCAGGTCGCGAACCTTTGATTGTAACATTTTACTTCAGGTAAGTGGTCAAGAATGCCAGGTCGCGAACCTTTGATTGTAACATTTTACTTCAGGTAAGTTGTCAAGAATGCCAGGTCGCGAACCTTTGATTGTAACATTTTACTTCAGGTAAGTGGTCAAGAATGCCAGGTCGCGAACCTTTGATTGTAACATTTTACTTCAGGTAAGTGGTCAAGAATGCCAGGTCGCGAACCTTTGATTGTAACATTTTACTTCAGGTAAGTGGTCAAGAATGCCATTCACGAACCTTTGATTGTAACATTTTACTTCAGGTAAGTGGTCAAGAATGCCAGGTCGCGAACCTTTGATTGTAACATTTTACTTCAGGTAAGTGGTCAAGAATGCCAGGTCGCGAACCTTTGATTGTAACATTTTACTTCAGGTAAGTTGTCAAGAATGCCAGGTCGCGAACCTTTGATTGTAACATTTTACTTCAGGTAAGTTGTCAAAAATGCCAGGTCGCAAACATTTGATTGTAACATTTTACTTCAGGTAAGTTGTCAAGAATGCCAGGTCGCAAACCTTTGATTATAGCATTTAACTTCAGGTAAGTGGTCAAGAATGCTAGGTCGCGAACCTTTGATTGTAACATTTTACTTCAGGTAAGTTGTCAAGAATGCCAGGTCGCGAACCTTTGATTGTAACATTTTACTTCAGGTAAGTGGTCAAGAATGCCAGGTCGCGAACCTTTGATTGTAACATTTTACTTCAGGTAAGTTGTCAAGAATGCCAGGTCGCGAACCTTTGATTGTAACATTTTACTTCAGGTAAGTGGTCAAGAATGCCAGGTCGCGAACCTTTGATTGTAACATTTTACTTCAGGTAAGTTGTCAAGAATGCCAGGTCGCGAACCTTTGATTGTAACATTTTACTTCAGGTAAGTGGTCAAGAATGCCAGGTCGCGAACCTTTGATTGTAACATTTTACTTCAGGTAAGTGGTCAAGAATGCCAGGTCGCAAACCTTTGATTGTAACATTTTACTTCAGGTAAGTTGTCAAGAATGCCAGGTCGCGAACCTTTGATTGTAACATTTTACTTCAGGTAAGTGGTCAAGAATGCCAGGTCGCGAACCTTTGATTGTAACATTTTACTTCAGGTAAGTGGTCAAGAATGCCAGGTCGCGAACCTTTGATTGTAACATTTTACTTCAGGTAAGTGGTCAAGAATGCCAGGTCGCGAACCTTTGATTGTAACATTTTACTTTAGGTAAGTGGTCAAGAATGCCACCAACACAGTATTGTTATGGGGTGACCAGGGTTTGTATATTACGTGTTCGTGGGAGGTAGAGAGAGAGAGAGAGAGAGAGAGAGAGAGAGAGGGAGAGATGAGGTAGAGAGGGAGTGACAGGGAGAGAGAGAGAGAGGGAGAGAGAGAGAGAAAGGGAGTGACAGGGAGAGAGAGAGGGAGAGAGAGAGAGAGGGAGTGACAGAGAGAGAGAGAGGGGGAGAGAGAGGGAGTGACAGGGAGAGAGAGAGAGGGAGAGAGAGAGAGGGAGTGAGAGGGAGAGAGAGAGAGGGGGGATTGACAGGGAGAGAGAGAGGGAGTGACAGGGAGAGAGAGAGGGAGAGAGAGAGGGAGTGACAGAGAGAGAGAGAGAGAGAGAGAGGGAGAGAGGAGAGAGAGACAGAGAGAGAGAGAGGGAGTGACAAGGAGAGAGAGAGGGAGAGAGAGAGGGAGTGACAGGGAGAGAGAGAGGGAGAGAGAGAGGGAGTGACAGGGAGAGAAAGAGAGCGAGAGAGAGAGAGGGAGTGACAGGGGAGAGAGAGAGGGAGAGAGAGAGGGAGTGACAGGGAGAGAGAGAGGGAGAGAGAGAGGGAGTGACAGGGAGAGAGAGAGAGAGGGAGAGGGAGAGAAAGGGGGTAGAGAGAGAGAGGGAGAGAGAGAGAAGTGGTAGAGAGAGACAGAGAGAGAGGGAGTGACAGGGAGAGAGAGAGAGGGGGGGTAGAGAGAGAGGGAGAGAGGGAGAAAGAGAGAGAGAGGTAGAGAGAGAGGTAGAGAGAGAGGGAGAGAGAGAGAGAGAGAGAGAGAGGGAGAGAGAGAGGTAGAGAGAGAGGGAGGGAGAGCGAGAGAGGGAGAGAGAGAGGGAGAGAGAGACAGAGAGAGAGGGAGTGACAGGGAGAGAGAGAGAGGGAGAGAGAGAGGGGGTAGAGAGAGAGAGGAGGTAGAGAGAGAGGGAGTGACAGGGAGAGAGAGAGGGAGAGAGAGAGGGGGTAGAGAGAGAGGGAGAGGGAGAGAGAGAGGGACTGAGAGAGAGAGGGAGAGAGAGAGGTAGAGAGAGAGAGGTAGAGAGAGATGGAGAGAGAGAGGGAGAGATAGAACGAACGAACGAACGAACGAACGAACGAACAGACTTTATTTTCAAAGGGTAACAAATTGGGCACGCAGGCCCGTCTTACATTCGGCCCTTCCAATCATTCATCTTTCTTTCATCAACAGTGCATAGGAAAAAAACATTGTCACATGAATTTTGTAAACATAAACAATGCATATTACTATGTTATGAGACACATCCACCACCCACCCACACATCCCCCATTCACTCCAACTTCCCCACCCACCCAACCACACACACATACAATACATTCCCCCACCCATCCACCACATCCCTACACCAACACATCTCCCCACCCACACACACCTCTCACCCACCACACATCCCATCCACCCACACCCCAAGCACACATACATTCAATAACCCACACATCTCCCCACCCACTCACATATCCTCTACCCGTCCCATTTCCCACCAACAATCACTCACCCAATATCCTCCTCCACCCACACACCTCCAACCACCCAACTAAACACACATTCCTCAGCCACACACATGTCTCCCCGTCAACTCACATATTCCGCACCTACCCACACACAAATTCCGCACTCACCCACATAATCTCCCATCTCCCCCAGCCCACTCACAGATCCCGAGCCCGCACCTACAAACATCCCCCACCATCTCCTAACCTGCACACACTCACCCACCCACATATCCTCTACCCATCTACAAATCCTCTACCCACCCATCCCCCAACCAAACATCCCTTAACCACACACCCTTACTCATATACAATCACCCACCCACACATCCTCTACCCAACCACACATCATCCACCCAACCACACATCCTCCATCCACCCATTCCCCCAGCCACACATCCCTTAACCACACACCCCTACCCATATACACACACATCCCCACCCATGCACAATCTCCCCACCCATACAAACATCCCTCACACACATCCCCACCCACCAACACATTCCCCATTCACAAACACACACCTCCCATCCACGCACACACAACCCATACATTCATCCCCTCACACATCCCTAGACACACGTACTTATCCCTCAACCACTAACACCCACACATCCCTTACCCACTCATCAACACATACATCTCCTATCTCACACATCCCAACCACCCATCTAAGCACACATCCCCCACCCTCACACACATCCTTCACCCACCCACAAACCCAACCACACCTTCACCCACCCACACAAACATCATTTAACCACACCCAGCTCCCCTCCCACACAATACCACACCCACACACATCCCAGAGACACATCTCTCACCCACACACACATCTATCCACACATCTCCTACCCATCCACACATCCCCCAACTACAATCACCCTCACTACCCACACATACATCCTTCATTCAGCCACACACACCCCCACCCAGCCAGACATATCCCCACCCACACACACACATCTCCAAATCCATAACCCACACCCAACACGCACCCCTCCCCCAACCCACACACCCCCCACACACATTCACCCACACATCTCTCACCCACACACACTCCCCACCCATCCACCCAAACATCCCACACCCATACACATCCCTCACCCACACACACATCCCCAAACCCACAACCACCCCCACACATCTCCCACCCACCACATATACCCACACATATACCCACACCCATCCCATAACCCACCATCAATCATCCACCAACATATCCTCCTCCACCCACTCGCCCACAACCACCTACACAAACACACATCCCCACCCACAAACACATCTCCCCATACACCCATACATCTCGCACGCACCCACACACAATCCCCCTCCCACCCACACACAATCCCCCACCCACCCACACAAACCCACCCCTCCCACCCACACATCCTGAGCCCGCCCACACACATCACGAATCCACCCACACACACATCCCCCGATCCCCCAACCTACTATTATGATCAAACTCCCACACTTTACACACACATACAGTGACGATTGTCGTGAGCATTGTCGCAAAATTGTAAAGAAAATGGAGAAAAATTGTACATATACATTTTGTAACTTAAAAATTAGTGATGCAATTCAACTCTCTCTCCCTCTCTCTCTCTCTCTCTCTCTCTCTCTCTCTCTCTCTCTCTCTCTCTCTCTCTCTCTCTCTCTCTCTCTCTCTCTCTCACTAACGCTCTCACTCACATTACAGTAATGCTATATTATACATGATAAAATCAAGTGTCATACATACAAAATGATAATGTGAAAGATGAAAATACACAAAAAATATGGAATGGCATGTTACAGGACATGCGAGCACTGAATTCTCTCTCTCTCTCTCTCTCTCTCTCTCTCTCTTTCTCTCTCTCTCTCTCTCCCTCTCTCTCTCTCTTACACAGGCACACACACATTCCCCCCACACACACACACATATCCCTCACATACACACCCATACATACATCCTCACATCTAGACAAATACTTGATGCCTCACATGATCACTGAAGCTAATAAGAACAAACTCCCACACTTTACACACAATTGAGACACTGACGATTGTCGTGAGAATTCTCGCAATTGCAAGAAGTGGAGAAAAAATTGTACATATACATTATGTAGAGTAAAATTAGTGATGCAATTCAACTCTTTTTTTTTCTCCCCCCCCCCTCTCTCTCTCTCTCTCTCTCTCTTGCGCTCTCTTTACATACACACACTCTCACACTCATTCACTCTCTCTCTCTTACTTACACTCACTAACTCTCTCACTTGCTTTACAGTAATTTACATGAATTCATTTTATGCATGTTAAAATCATGTGCATCAAAATGATAATATGAAAAAAAATGAGAATACACAAAACATATGGATCAGCATGTTAGATGACATGCGTGCGCTCAACTCTCTCTCTCTCTCTCTCTCTCTCTCTCTCTCTCTCTCTCTTCTCTCTCACACACATGTACATACACACACCCACACACATCATACCCACGCAATACACACACCTGCACACATCCATATACTTACTCACACGTACTCACATAACACCCGAATATACACTCCCTCGCATACACTGCATGCATGCACACTTACACATACAAAGATATACAATACATACACGAGCACACACACACAGACTCATCCATACACACATACACACACGCACATGCATATAAACGCATATAAACACATGAACGCACACTTTAACACACGTACAGGCATACACACAGAGTCACACACAGATACACACATGTACACACATATACACCCATACACACATCCAGACATGCACACACATACATTACACTTTCTCATGCACTCTCTCATTCACCCACGCTCTCTCTTTTACCCACTCACTCGCTCTCACACTCACTCATTCGTGCACATACACGCATACCCACAAATTCTCTCTCACTCACTCACGCTCCCTTACTCACCCATTTACTCGATGACTCTCTAACTCACACTCACTCACTAACTTTCACACTCTATCACACAGACAGGCAGACACACAACACACCCACTCTCTCAGATTCACTCATTCTCTAACTAAATCTCTCACACATATATCCACACACTCACTCACTTTTACACTCACTCAGGCACACGCGCATGCATACTCTCTCACTCTCTCTATCATACTAATTCTTCCACTCACACTCTTTCTCACTCACTCTCTCACCCACTGTCTCGTTCACACACATACAGTGAAGAATGATAATGAAAAAATTCCATAGAGAGAGAGAGAGGGAGAGAGAGAGGGAGGGAGAGAGAGAGGGAGAGAGAGAGGGAGAGAAAGAGAGGTAGAGAGAGAGAGAGGTAGAGAGAGAGAGGTAGAGAACGAACGAACAAACTTTATTTTCAAAGGGTTAAGAATTGGGCACGCAGGCCCGTCTAACATTCTGCCCTTCTATCACTCTCTTTCATACATTATTTCATTCACACATCATTCAAGGCTAACAGAGAACAGCAACAATAAAAAAGATATGCATTATAAAGGCATGGGCAAAATGCGAACATCAAAACTACACGACACAGTAAAATTAGATAATGGTCTGACACTTGTTATTAGCCATGTGGAATATACTGGCCTACCAAAAGGGGACTGGCTGTTATACCAGGGGTTTGTTATTATTATTATTATTATCTCTATTATTAAGGGGGAAGATAATTGATACATGTTTGTTCTTTAGTATTGGTGCCATTTGTCCAATGAGTTGATTTGCCTTATTGCACCTATTTTCGATCTCGTCTTCTGATCTGCCATTTGATGATATTATACTTCCTAGGTACTTGAAGCTCTTTACTTGTTTCAAGGGATGTTCGTTTAGGTGAATTGTTGCTGTTTGTTCTTCTTTAGTTATAGTCATTACCTCTGTTTTGCTTGTGCTAATTTTCATGTTAGGGAACATAACATGAAAATTAGCACAAGCAAAACAGAGGTAATGACTATAACTAAAGAAGAACAAACAGCAACAATTCACCTAAACGAACATCCCTTGAAACAAGTAAAGAGCTTCAAGTACCTAGGAAGTATAATATCATCAAATGGCAGATCAGAAGACGAGATCGAAAATAGGTGCAATAAGGCAAATCAACTCATTGGACAAATGGCACCAATACTAAAGAACAAACATGTATCAATAACTACTAAGAAAGCACTTTACAACACAATCTTCCTACCAACTCTGTGCTACCAATGCCAAACCTGGACAATGACAGAAAAAGAGAAAAGAAAAATCACAACAACAGAAATGAGGTTCCTGAGAAGAATACTCAACGTATCAAGAAGAGATAAGATCAGAAATGAAGAAATCAGGACTAAAGTGGGGGTTAAAGCTGCTCTAGATTTTATTAGAAAGCAGCAAGTCAAATGGTTTGGCCATGCAAGTAGGCTACCAGTCAACAGCATGCCACAACAGGCAATGACGTACAGACCAGATGGAAACAGAGGAAGAGGCCGACCACGTAAACGCTGGACGGAGGGAATAACAGAATCCATGGGAATGTCGATATACGAAGCCCATAACCGGGCACTCTCACGAAGTTTATACTTCACCTCGACACCGCAAGGTACAAGAGGAACATGATGAGATGATGAGATAATCCGTACTGAGATAGTGTTCGAGTAATTTGCGATTATATGAATAGGGATTGATGATGTCTTTGATTTCTTGTGGAAGATTGTTCCACAGCTGAGCTGCAGAGTACGTTAAGCTTGTTTTGTATAAGTCAATCCTAGGCTTCGGAATGTGTAATATATTTAAACGTTTACTGTGTCTAGCATTATATTTAAACAATGGCCAAAGGTAATTTGGGGCATTCCGATGCAGGATTTTGTGAATTAGTTTAGCTTTATTGAAAAGCAGGCGTTTGCGGAGTGTTAGTAACTGAAGGCGTTTATACAGGCTAGGATTGTCAGAAAAATTTTTGTTATAAATTAGACTCATGGCCCGTTTCTGGAGTGAGTAAAGTCGCTTGGTGTTTGAATTAGAACAACCGTCCCAGATTGTAGACCAGTAGTCAAAGTGTGTCTGTATATGAGAAGTATAGAATACTTTCCTTGTGTCCTCATCAAGGAAGTTTTTAATTTTGGCGAGTTGGTAGACTTTTTTCGCTGTTTGTTTAATAAGCGCTTGAACGTGGGAATTAAAGTTTAGGTTTCTATCAATGATTATGCCTAATGTTTTGTGCTCAATTACACTTTCTACTAGCATGTTATCGATGTGAAGTTGAAGTGATGTGTGTGAGCTTAGAGTTTGAAGTCTTTGTCTGGTTGTTAGTAACATTGATTTTGTTTTAGTGATGTTAATTTGCATACGGTTTGAATAGCTCCACCTAACTACATTATTTAATTCTTGTTGTAAAGACGACTCCAATAAAATACAGTTTTCAGCATTTGTGTACACTGTACAGTCGTCTGCAAATAGATCGCAGGACGACGAAAGATGTAAAAGTAGATCGTTAATATATATGGCAAACAATAGAGGGCCAAGAATAGAGCCTTGCGGTACTCCAATATTGAAGGTAGTGGTATGAGACAGACATTTATTATGTGATACTGTCAGGGTCTTAAACCTGGCTCTTTATACCTAACACGTGTGAGACAAGTACAAGTACAACATGATTGGACTTGAGACACAACGACACGTAGTTCAATGGATTTATTTACCGATCACATGCAATACGATCTAGTTGTGCATGGAATGATCATCACAATACAATAATAATATATATCAATACACTTACAGACAACCCACAGCTTACAGTCTATCTCACAAGATATACAAGCACTCGACTTTCGGGCACAGAACTACACAAGCCTTTCTCTACCCACACGTAAGTCCGGTCCGAGTACCCAAAGCTGTCTCCTGTCTCTCACAAAGCGCTTGCCCTCTATGGCTGGACGCGCGCGGACTGCGTGCGTCTTGCTTTGTCCTTGCCTGACCGCTGGCTGTCACGTCAGCCAGCAACCTCGCGGGCAGGTAACTAATACTCGCCTGGCTGGCGTAACGATGTTCCTGCATACCGGCAACATTCGAGACTCTGACAGATACTACTTGCTTTCTGTTTGATAGAAAAGATGATATTAGAGTGACTACATTAGGGCCAATTTTCATTGTCTGAAGTTTTTTAATTAAAATAACATGGTCTATCATATCAAATGCTTTCTTGAAATCAATAAACACAGTTCCACATAGACTGTTGTTGTTTATATTCTGGTGCCAATTTTCTATCATGTTTGTTAGGGCCGTATGGCAAGAATATTTTGGTCGAAATCCTGATTGGTTGTCAACAATAAGCTTGTTGCGAACTAAATACTGTAATGTTACTTTATGGATGTGTTTTTCTAGTGGCTTAGATAGTGATGATAGTAAGGAAATGGGTCTGTAATTGTTCAGGAGATCATTGTCCAATGAACCAGATTTAAGAAGAGGATACACTTTAGCGATTTTGAGAGCTGATGGAAAGTGGCCTTTGGTGAGACACTGATTATATACATAGGTTAGTGATATACAGATCACTGGCGCAGCACAACGGAGAATCCGGTTGCTGATTCCATCTAACCCAGATGAGGTTGTGTTTTTTAGGTTACTGAGGTAAGTGAATACCTCAGTGATTGTCATTAGCGGTATGTCGGAAAGAATATCGCCGGAGCATCTATCCTCGCAAAACGATGTCAGTAAAGATAAGTTGCAAGGAGAATTAGGTATTGAAGCCTTCAACTGGTCTATGTCAGTTTGAAAAAAATTACTGAATTGGTCGCATGTAATATGATTTGATGGTAAAGAATTTCGGAAGTTACACTTGTTTGTCAAGGTGTTAATTGTCTTCCATATATCCTTACTATTTGTTTTATCCATTACTAAGTTCTTAAAGTAATTTTTCTTTTCCCGTCGTATGGTATATTGAACTTTGTTTCTAAGAGTACGGTATGCGCTGAGATCCCGCTTTTTATGTGCTTTATCCCTGTCTCTCATAATTTGAAGTATTTCCTGGGTGATCCAAGGTGGCTTGACGTGGTGTTTTACTCGAACTTCCTTGATTGGCACATGTCTATCAAAAACATCAATAAATGTTTTCATCCATTTCATCATCCGGGCCAGGAAGCTGACAAACATTGTCTAGAGGTGAACTGAGCAAGTCCTGTAAAAATGCGTTTTGGTTGAAATTTTTGTAACTTCTATGTTTTACACTTATGTGTTTATGTTTAGGAGTTTTAATTCCTTGTTTAGACCACGTGCAGCATATTGGGTAGTGATCGCTCATTGCACAATTGGGTACAGCGCATTCTATGATGTTGTCTGAGCAAGTTACATAAATGTGATCTATGACTGTTGTACTATTTGTTGGAAATTGTATGATGCAATTATATTTCCTCATATTATGTTGGATTTGTTGTGTCAATGTTAAAGTCTCCGAGTAGTATAATTTCCTTCCCGGAAGGGAAAACCACATCCATCATGGTAGTGAAGTTTTCGTACCAGACGTGTCCAGCACTGGGATT
Source organism: Cepaea hortensis (assembly GCA_963921405.1). Taxonomy (NCBI): domain Eukaryota; kingdom Metazoa; phylum Mollusca; class Gastropoda; order Stylommatophora; family Helicidae; genus Cepaea; species Cepaea hortensis. The sequence goes on from OY992890.1 coordinate 12,770,000, forward strand.
TCGATAGAGGTAGCCAATTATTAGGGGTGTGCGGTTTTGAAGTTTTAGCTCTAACCACATACATTCTATTTCGCAAGTTTCAAAGTCTAGCCTACGGTGAGCATTTAGTAAATTAGAAACATAGGTTACTATGCCTGTCTCTTGTTTCCTACAGGGATCCCTTCTAAAAACTTTGTACCCTTTAATAGATATGTCCTCATCTGAAATGTTATCATTAAGTCTACTTTCACTAAGGCCGAATAAATGAAAATTTTGATTAAGAATAGAAGATAACCCTGGTAGCTTGTTAAATAAGCTGCAAATGTTTAAGTGTCCAAGGCGTATTCCTGACTTATTGAGCCAGTGTTGCCACTTCTCAGACATGTCATCCATGAAGAAAGTGTAAATTAGTCAAAGTTAAGCAAAAATACAAGTAGAGAGAGAGAGAGAGGTAGAGAGAGAGATAGAGAGAGAGGGAGAGAGAGAGGGAGAGAGAGAGGTAGAGAGAGAGAGGGGGTAGAGAGAGAGGGAGAGAGAGGGAGAGAGAGAGGGGGGTAGAGAGAGAGGGAGAGAGAGGGAGAGAGAGGAGAGAGAGAGGGAGAGAGAGAGAGAGGGGGAGGAGAGAGAGAGGGGGTAGAGAGAGAGAGGGAGAGAGAGAGAGGGAGAGAGAGAGGGAGAGAGAGAGGGAGAGAGGAGAGAGAGACAGAGAGAGAGACAGAGAGAGAGGGAGAGAGAGAGGGAGAGAGAGAGGGAGAGAGAGGGAGAGAGAGACAGAGAGAGAGGGAGAGAGAGAGGGAGAGAGAGGGAGAGAGATAGAGGGAGAGAGAGGGAGAGGGAGAGAGAGGGAGAGAGAGGGAGAGAGACAGAGAGAGAGGGAGAGAGAGAGGGAGAGAGAGAGGGAGAGAGAGGGTAGAGAGAGAGAGACGGAGAGAGAGGGAGAGAGAGAGGGAGAGAGGAGAGAGAGACAGAGAGAGAGGGAGAGAGAGACAAAGAGAGAAGAAGAGAGAGAGGGAGAGAGAGGGAGAGAGAGAGAGGGGGTAGAGAGAGAGGGAGAGGGAGAGAGAGAGAGGGAGAGAGGAGAGAGAGACAGAGAGAGAGGGAGAGAGAGAGTGAGAGAAAGAGGGAGAGAGAGAGAGGGGGTAGAGAGAGAGGGAGAGGGAGAGAGAGGGAGAGAGAGAGGGAGAGAGGAGAGAGGGAGAGAGAGGAGAGAGAGGGGTAGAGAGGAGAGAGAGGGAGAGAGGAGAGAGGGAGAGAGAGGAGAGAGAGGGGGTAGGGAGAGAGAGAGGAGAGAGAGAGAGGGGTAGAGAGAGAGGGAGAGAGAGAGGGAGTGACAGGGAGAGAGAGAGAGGGAGAGAGACGGAGGGAGAGATAGGGAGAGAGAGAAATAAAGAGAGATTTGATTTGATTGAACATTATTATCAAAGGGTCACAAATTGGGCACGTACGCCCGTCTTACATTCGGCCCTTCCAATCACTCATCTTTCTTTCATTCATCAATAGTACATGATATATTCAAATAGGGTAAAATCATTGTCAATAGAATATTGTAAACATAAACAATGCATATTACCATGTTATGAGACACATCCTCCACCCACCCACACATCCCCACCCACATGCACAACCCCTCCCACACACACGCACCCCCAGCCACACACCCACCCACCCACTCCTCTCACACCCACCCCACCCACTCACCCCACACATACGCATCCCCCAGCCACACATTCACCACCCACATACATCCTCCACCCAAATATACATCCCCAACCCACACACACCCACCAACCCTCACATGAAATTCACAGTTAATTGAGATTTCTTCACAAATATTTTTTCCCTAAGGCCTTAATTAATGTGATAGAAAATTTGCATTGGAATATAAACGACATTGTATGTGGAGCAGTGTTTATAGACATCACAAAAGCATTTGATATGACAGACCGTAGTATTTTAATTAGGAAAAAAGAAACAATTCTAATCTAGTGACATTAATAAAATCTTTATTGTTCTTAAAACATAAAAAAAGTAGTCTGAAACAATAAATAACTATTACAAACCAATGCTGTAAATAATTTAGTACCTCAAGGCTCTATACTCGGACCTCTGTTTTTTTTTTGGTCATATCTACATAACATGGTATCAATATTTACCTCATTTCAAATACCAGATTTTTTGTATAAGATGGTTTTAAATTGGTAAAATACAGCTTTCACTGTGCCGGTCTCCCTTGTTGAGAGTTAGCAGCTTTCTCCGTAACCCCGTATACTCTCGTGGTTGACATGAGCGCACGAGAGCTGGAAGCGGTTTGAGTCGCGCCAGTGACTTATGAGAGTATGGAACCGGTCGCTCAGAAAGTGGTGGCGTGCTGATGAGCGTAATCTAGCCTAGGAATCAACATACAGCTGAAAGATGCTGATGTTGACCGCAATATCCTGAAACAGAGTGGAAACGCGGAAAAAAAGCTTTCACTGTGATAAATCGTTGATCTAATGTTATCCGCGTGAATAAATACTTTAATTTACGCACTTACACCAAGTACACTATATATGCACATGCTACTTTTATTTTTCTCGTTCAGGACATTCGATTTGGACTACCATGAAGATTGTTCAAAAGGATTTCTATGTATTCACGGAGTGAAATATTGTGGGCACAATCAACACGGGGAGCTATCTTCTTACATACACCCGAACAAGAAAAATATTACAGTTATCTATAAACCAGATGTGTTTAATAGCAGATATGGTTTTGAAGTAAGTAGTTTACTATGGTGTTGTTGTCTCTTAAAATGTGGCAGGGACATTGTGGTGTGTACGACTGACCATCAAGATATTGGTCTGTGTTTATCTTCAGCAAACGAAGAATTATGTTGTGTCTAGACCACTTACTCTCACACAGCCTCACAAATCGACAGTCGACACAGCCTCACAAATATGGCTACTATACCATTTTAGGAATTGTATGGCAGAGCCTACCACTTCACACTCCAGCACCTGTATCCACTCTGTATCTTCATATCTGTATATGGTTACTATCATATTTTAATTTATATCAACAGAATGTCTTATGTTTAAATTAGCAGAATCTCTCGGTCAGTTGTGCCATGCCGATAAGCATGGGCGGTCATGTTTCGCTCAGTGTTCTTGTCTCGACTATATCACGCGGTAAGGCAATACAGGTATTTACTTCTCTGCCTTCCCCTTATTCGTTTCTCCTCAATCTTGTCAGTTGTCATCAAGTTCTGCAATTTATTTCTTCTCAAAACGTGTCCAAAAAACTGACCTTTTACGCTTCCGATAAAACGGCGACGGAATAATTGTGTTTTCCACAGAGATACGCTGTTTTCTGGGGAGTATGTGATATTTTTCGTAACCGTTTTAGGAATGTATTTTATAAGAAACCACAAAAGGCAGGTGGTGGGTGGAAATTTGAGCGCAGCCGACAGATAGTTGTTGGTTATTGTCTCAGGTTCCACGACGGTATGCATATGACCTTCACTGTTCTTCACCGATTTCCACTTTAATTTTCTGTCTTGTTCTTTGCATTATAATTTTGAGTAAAAGTTTGGTGACATGGTTTATAAGATTTTGTGTGTGAAATTCATCGAAAGAAATTGCGTCCAGTCTCTTGTGTAGATCTATAAATACAGACTTCAGCATATCACTAGGCATACAGCCAATTTTGTAAAATCATTCAACAGTGTAGGGAATGTGTAAGACCCCGATTATCTACACGATTTTAATTCACATACAGTGGTTCCATCTGTAGCCGGCGTTTGTCATTTCTTCATGGCATCAACGACATCGACAGTTAGTATATGTTACATTTCTACATTACCGTCTTCTGTTAATTCTGCTCCTTCTCTGTCGTATACACTCTTGTCCGTTTCTTTATCATATCACTGTCTTCCCTTAATATTGTTCTTGTCTTAAGTTTCAAAATCCTTCCTCGTATTCGCCTTCGTCTCCTCAGTCCCCGTTTGCATCTCATTCTTATACTCCATCTCCGCCTCATCCTTTGCCTTCTCTTCCTCCTTCTTCTTCATTTAATTTCTACTCTCGTGAATGGATGTATTTTGCAATTAGCAACAATAGGTATAGGGGTGAAAATGTATAAAGCTGAACTTTATATGACAAGTAAATTGAAGAATAAGAAGCATATAATTGGTCGAGGAAGAGAAACAAACAAAGAAGTATTACACACACTGACAATGAATAACTCACAATTGATTGTAATCACTGTGACACGAACTTAAAGTACTTCTGGCATTTAAAAAAAGGCGCAGCCCCTTGCTTAATGATGACCTGCAGGATAATCACTATTACACGAACTTAAAGTACTTCTGGCATTTAAAGAAGCACAGCCTCTTTCTTAATGACGGCCTGCAGGATAATCATGTTACACGAACTTAAAGTACTTCTGGCATTTAAAAAAAAGGCGCATCCCCTTGCTTAGTGACGGCTTCCAGGAGGCGGCAGAGGAGACATGTGCACAATGAAGGCAAACTTAATCATGTTTGGACATTATCAGAGCATGCACTGGAAACAAGCACGCATCAGTGCACTGCGATGACACAGATTAGCAGGTGTCAGGGTCTTACACTGGGCTCGCTACCTAACACATGTGGGACAGTACAAGTACAACGTGATTTGACTCAAGACTCAACGACACAACGTTCAACGGATTTAATTACAGATCATATACAATACGATGATCACAGCAAATATATATTGGATACTTCTAAACACTTACATCTACCATACAGCACACAGTCTCACTCTCAAGCTGTCCAGGCATTCGACATTCGGGCACAGAAACCTTTCTCGCAACATGTGTCCTGTTTCGTCTACGTCCCAGAGCTGTCTGCCTATGGTTTGGAACTCGCCTCCTCACCGGAGGTGGCTTCACGAGACATGCGTGCGTCCTTGGTGTGACCGCTGGCCGTCTCGCCAGCCGGCAACTTCGCAGGCAGGTGACCACTGTTCGCCTGGCGGCGTAACGAAGTTCCTTCATTCCTCCTAGGGACTGAGTCACCTGGCGGCGTAACGATGTCACGGCATCTCTGCCGTACCGTAGACTCTGACACGCTCCCCCGGCAAATCCATGAAAGATGTCATCTTTCATGTCTAATATAGGTACATACTGGGTTAATACTTTAACCCTTGTCAGAGTCAACCCTTATGTTGCTTATATCCATCGATATCATAATACATAGAAAATACACATCTGCCATAGAAACATATAATCAATAGAAGTTATATTGAACGACATGTGGTGTTTAACTTTTAACACCTGTCAGGTTTCATCTTCTCGATGGCTGGTTACATAAATTGCATTAACGACCCAGTCAGATCAGTAGTATCCAGCTTCACGCATCTACCTCGCAGCATTTGGAAAAAAAATAATAATATGGTTCTTGAAACAAAAACCATCTCGCTAGACCGAAATGTGGCTTTTCCCTAAGTCACATAAAACACTCAAACCCTTGACCTCATTTGCCAAGGACTCTTGTGTTGGTCTGCAATGTCTGCAACCCTTTGCCATGCACAGTAAATGCCTACCTGATGAGTTCAAAATCTGGCAAACACATGGCTATTTTTATATAACACATTACATTATACATTTCACATTATGGCCCTTTGTGTAAGGATGTAATAGCAACTAAAAGAAAGGGGAATAATTTCAAACATTTATGACATATAAATATTTACAATAATTATTTTATTTCTTAGTGTCATTGCTTGACGTTGCCTCATATTAACGAGAAAAAGTCGGTAATATGAATACATTAATCAAGATATGATTCTAAGATTACACTAGCTAAATAAATAAACACACAATTCGTGTATTTCATTTTATAGATTCTTAAAGATTTTAGAATCGTCATAGATATTTGAACTTTTATTTGTCGTCTGCTAATTTTACTCTAAATTCCTAATTAATCCGGAAGTACACACGAACATTAAATCAGCTGATGTAGAAGCTTGTAGACCACTTGTTCCGGTTTGATGTAGTTACGGAAAGTACTTGTCTCATAGTTCATGTGTTGGATGTTTCACAAAACCTTCTGGATTACGATCGACTGTTCATGTGTTTCACAACCGAACATTATGGATTTCGGTTAACTGCAATGGAGTAGCTGTCACTGTTTAGTTTACACATTCGCACACGTCATTTAAAATATCCCTGGAATAATCCACACGCAGCTGTCACTGTCAAATTGGATAGTTCGCTTAAGGTAAGTTCTTGCGCGAATGTGACACTGTTGTTGTTACAGAATATGTACAATTAAAGTTCACTTTCTACCACACACTACACAATTATACATGACAATCACTACATGCATTAGTAAAATAAGAAACATTATTTATAATGGGGGTAACCCCTATCACAATGTAGACATTGCACAGCTTTTGTGAATGAACAACTTATTCACTGATAGATGGCTGTGTTGATCTGAGTATTTTACACTGCACTCAGGCTTTATTGCTCAATGGGTCGGTAGGACAACGGGACAACAAGTCAGCGATCGTATTGGTTCGGCCTGGAATATGGCGAACCTCGAAGCTGTAGTCTTGGAGTTTCAAAGACCAACGGGCTATCATATGGTTTGATGGTACCCCAGAATTTATGAAACGCAAAGGACTACTGTCAGATTCCACGATAAAATGGCGTCCTAGAAGAAATCTAGACAATTTTGTAATACCCACCACTAACGCTAGGGCTTCCAACTGAGGCATTGACCAGGATCGTTCTCTGGGCTTCAGTTTTCTAGATACAAAACACACGGGATGGAGGATGTTGTTGTGTTCTTGCATCAAGACTGCTCCAATCGCGACGGAGCTCGCATCTGTTCTTAATCTGAAAGGTAAACGGATGTTTGGCAATTTGAGGATGGGATTATGTGAGCTATCATCAGAAAAACAAGCTAATACTTTAGAGAATGCTAATTTTAGGCATTCATTGCTTACAATTTTGTCAGGCTTATCTTTAGTTAGTAAGTTAGTAAAAGCCTCGGTTAGTTCGGAAAAATCCGGAATAAACTGCCGATAATAATTTATCAGTCCTAATAAACTTCTGACTTGTTTCTTTGTAGTCGGAAGTGAGAGTTTTAGAATCTTGGACACAATGTTATCGTCTGTCGTGACAAAGCCATTGGATATTTTGTATCCCAAAAAGGATATTTCAGGGTAGGCCATGTCTACTTTAGCAGGCTTTACAGTCAGTCCGTGCTGTCTGATACTTTTAAATGTCAGTTCTAATGTCTTTATGTGTTCTGTCATTGTCTCTGTGTGAACACAGATGTCGTCTATATAGCAGATTATGTTAGGAATGTCTACAAGAAGAAGTCGTGTCATACGAACGAAGGTGGCAGGGGCATTGACTAGCCCAAATGGAAGTTTGCACCATTCGTACAGTCCCCAAGGTGTGGCAAAAGCTGTCAGATGTCTGTTCTGTTCGTCTACTTCTATCTGATAATATCCTTTCGTCATATCTATCTTCGTGAAGAACCTAGCGTCTGTCAGTTCTGTCAAAAGATCGTCAGCGTTTGCCATTGGCTCCAAATCTAGAACAGTTATTTTATTTAGCTTTCCATAGTCAATGCACAGTCTTATGGTATTGTCCTTTTTGCGTACAATGACCATGGGAGATGAGAAGTCTGATTGGGATCGTCTTATGATGTTATTCTTTTCTAGGTTGATGATCTCCTGATGTAGCTGTTCTTTGTAATGTAATGGGATGGTGTATGGTCTGCATCGTATGGGTGTGTTTGATGTGAGTGTGATGTGATGCTGTACTAATTCTGTTTGTCCTGGGTTGTTGGAGAAGATGGTGTTGTACTGTCGTATTAGGTGTTTTAAACTGTCTGTCTCTGCTTGAGTTAGCTTTGGATTGATCTTGATATCCTTCAAGCAGTCTGTCGTGTCTAATGTAGGTGTTGGAATTTCGTCACTAACATCGTCATCTTCGTGATCTATTATCACTGTACAAGCTGTCGTATCGTCTTGTTCGTTGTCTCTGTTATGGTATGGTCTTAGCATATTTATGTGAAATATTTTGTGTTTGTCTTTTATTAGGATCTCATAGTCTACAGGTGAAATCTGTCTTGTCACTTTAAACGGTCCCTGCCAAGAATCAGTCAATAAGTGTCGGTCACTAGGTAACAGAAGAAGAACGTCCTGTCCAGGTGTCAAAGTTATTGTTCTGTTTCCTTTGTCAGCATACTGTCTATAAGTAGCACCAGATAATTTTAGTGCATTCTTAGCAATCGTACATGATTTGATGATTCTTTCACGCAATGATGTAACATATACGTATGATGATATGGGTTTAAGTACTAGAGTAGATTCAGTTAACATTTGGTGGTAAATAGTTAATGGGCCACGTGGTTTGGCACCATAAATAAGTTCAAAAGGAGAGAAACCGGTACTAGAATGTGGTACCTCGCGATAAGCAAAAAGATTAGCTGGTAGATATACATCCCAGTTATTAGGGTGTTCTTGCGTGACTTTTGCAAGCATGTGCTTCAGATCGCCGTTAAACTTTTCCACGATTCCACTTGAGTGAGGATGGTATGGTGAATTGAAACATTGCTTCACTCCCAACATTTTGGTGAAAGCTTGGGTAGATGCGGCAATAAACTGAGTACCCCTATCAGATTGGATAGTGTCTGGAAATCCTATCCGGGAAAAAATATGGAAGAATACTTCCATTATATCATTGGCAGTTATGTTCTTTAGCGGAATAGCTTCCGGCCAGCGACTACATTGATCAACAACAGTTAGAATGTACTTATTCCCTTTAGTTGTTGTATGATTGAGAGGGCCCACTATGTCAACAGATAGTTTTTCGAAAGGTCGACTGGCTAAGTCAGTGACTTGCAACTTTGCCTGTGGGTGTTTACCTTTTTTTATGAGTTTCTGGCAGGTGTCACAACTTCTGCAATATTCTTTAATATCATTGCAAAATTTGGGCCAATGAAACTGTGTTAATAATCTAGATCTGGTCTTCACGTATGCCATATGCCCTGCAAGAGGTATATTGTGGGCAAGATGCAAGGCTTGCTTGCGATAACTAGTTGGCAAAACAGTTTGCTCTGTGGTGTTGTCACCTCTGGTGTAATACCTGGTGAGGATATCATTTTTCACAGCAAAATGCCATTTTGCATTCTTGGTTACCTTTGGCTTTTGGCCGATCAAATTAAAATATTTTACCAATGAAGGGTCAGCCTTTTGAGCTGTTACAAAAATTTCCTTCATGGAGTTAGTAGGTAGTGATACTGGGCTAAGTAACTGAATAGCCTCAGTTTGCTTACTTTCATCTTGCACTCTTGCAGTAGATCTGGTTACTGCGTTCACACAATCAATGATGTTAGATGGTGATGGAACAATGTTGTCAATGATATGATGAGAACTTAGTGCTACATTAGCTACCATACATTCAATAGGTGGTGTGACATTATCAATGATGACATTGGATGGTGATGTTACATTATCATCAATACATAGAGATGTTATGTCATGAGGTTTATCATTCACCTCTGGCAAATTTCCAATTATTACATCACACACTGGGTTTGTTAACGCAGCAACTTTTACTTTCCCAGTGAGGAAAGGTGTTTGAATATATGCCCAAGCTAATGGGTATCTCTCAATATTGCCTGAGAATGTTCTGCATGTTACGTGCCTGCCTGTATAGTCTGTAGGCATTATGAACGTTCTTTTAAGGCCAATAAGTGAACTACCTGTATCGCGAAGAACTGTAGCAAACTTGCCGTTTACATATCCGTGATGGACTATTATCTTGCCTTTTGAGTCTACTACCAAATTAGCTTCTTCATTGGCAATAGGGATGGCGTGACCACAAGTTAAAATACCATCTTCAAAGAAGGTGTTACAAACAGTACATAAATTGTTAATCATGTCAAAAGTCTGTGCTGAGTTCACAGGATGTTTCTCTGATAGTTCTTCTTCTGACTCTGAACAGTTAGACAAGGCGACATTTGCCTCATTGATCATTTGTCTACCTTTACAATCTTTGCGATGGTGTCCATGCGCTTTACAAAGGTAACATTTACTTGCAGACCTGAAAGATCTACGCTCATGATCTCGTCTGTTTATCATATCTCGTAGATAAATATCATATTTTGGGTTTTTATCGCACATTTCATTCGGCTGATGTGAAACTTTACAATGAATACAGTGCTTAAATTTCTCAGATGTAGGCCTATGAGGTTTCTGCCTACTATAGGGTTTTTCAAAAGTAGCCGCAGCTACAAAATCAATGTCCGCAGATTCAGTCACAAAACAATGTTTGTTGGCGGTGTAATACGCCGTACCTCGTCTATCAATCTCATCTATACTAGTGCATTCATTCACCTGCAAAAATTTGGAAAATTTTGGTGGAATGGATGAAATGATTTTGTCTCTGATGATTAGATCTTCTAATTTATCATAATTTCTGTAAATTTTGGCTGCTGAAGTCCATTTGGTGAAAATATCTCGGACTAAGCAGAGGTAGTCAGAGAACGTTTGAGTCGGTTTTGGGCTCAACTTGCTGAACTGTTCTCTGTAACCTGCTTCATCTAACATGAAATGTGCCATTATCTTTGATTTAAGATAATGGTAGTCTTTCCTGAGGTCTTTGGGAATAGTCTCAATGACTTTAAGAGGTTCCCCAGATAAACTCCTCATATACACAATATTCCATTCAGACAGTGGAACTTGGTAATGTTCCATTAAAGTTTCAAAATTTTGGGTAAAGGCTGCAATGCAGTCACCCGAGGTATAATTACGTACAATACCTTGGTATTTCTTGTACTGGTTTTCTTTCTCCAGTCTCTCAGATTTCTTATACTCTTTATTGATAGCAGTCTCAGTATCCAGTTGTTTTATCTTTAACTGTAACTCCAGTTCTTCTCGCTTACTCTGAGCTGCTATTTCTGCTTTCTTTAATTCTGTTTCTTTCTCGATCTCGGCCTTCTTCAGTGCACTATCTAACTCAGCTTGCTTTGTCTTTGCAGCCATTTCTAATTCGGCTTGCTTTAAGGCCGTTTCTGCCTCCAATTGCTTGGTGGCTCTTTCAGCTGCTCGTTCATCGCGTTCATGGTATTCAGAGTATTTCTTCTCACTCCACTTTGTTAACTCATCACCTGTCAACTGTAATTTTAACCCCATATCAATGAAATCATTCAATGAAGACATGATGGATAATGTCAATGAAATACCAGCCACACAAAATATATTATAAGTGGTTAGTACAATAAACAATTTACAATTTTCCTATATGCAATCTGTGCCTAAAATTGCATCCTTAAAGTAAATGTAAAGAAAAGAATACTCAAGTGCCCTGGATGCGGTGAAGAATGGTTGGAAAACGGGCAAGGAAACTGTAGGGTCGTCACTTCGAATCACAAATGACCTCTACGCGCACGGTTTCGGATGGTACGGAAAAAACCTGCTTTGTTTTGGAGGAAATAAATTAGCGTCTATTTGTTGGTGTGTGCCTGCTTGTCACTAAGTATTGAGTAGGTTTGTATGGCGTTGAGTGTAGTTGTATGTCGTAAGTTTGTCCGTCAACAATTTTTTTTTTTTCAACACAAGTCACTTTCTTTCAAAACTTTCTGCTTTCCACAAACTCAATCCACAAAGACAATCTAACTGTATCTCAACACGCTATAACATTGATGACACATCACTTACATCAAGATGACATTCAGTAATACTTCAGTAATACATTCAGTAAGGACATAGACATCAAGTTTACAAGATGGCGACAAGGTCACAATGGCGACAAGATCACAATGTCGACAAGGTCAAAACGGTGACAAAAGTTTGACAATCACGAATGTTTTACACGTTTACACGATCAAACAATACGAATGCACTGTACGTTTACAACTAGTCTCCCTGTTTAAACAATGTAGCAATACTTCAAAATGAGCCTTCCATGATCACTTTTACATGTACAATCAATTTTAACAAAAATTCTAAGTTTACAACCTCTAGTTCTAACCATTTATCACCTAAACACGTTCATATTTTAAAGCTGGACGATTGCCCCCACGTCCACACATGTCAGGGTCTTGCACTGGGCTCGCTACCTAACACATGTGGGACAGTACAAGTACAACGTGATTTGACTCAAGACTCAACGACACAACGTTCAACGGATTTAATTACAGATCATATACAATACGATGATCACACAAATATATATTGGATACTTCTAAACACTTACATCTACCATACAGCACACAGTCTCACTCTCAAGCTGTCCAGGAATTCGACATTCGGGCACAGAAACCTTTCTCGCAACATGCGTCCTGTTTCGTCTACGTCCCAGAGCTGTCTGCCTATGGTTTGGAACTCGCCTCCTCACCGGAGGTGGCTTCACGAGACATGCGTGCGTCCTTGGTGTGACCGCTGGCCGTCTCGCCAGCCGGCAACTTCGCAGGCAGGTGACCACTGTTCGCCTGGCGGCGTAACGAAGTTCCTTCATTCCTCCTAGGGACTGAGTCACCTGGCGGCGTAACGATGTCACGGCATCTCTGCCGTACCGTAGACTCTGACAGCAGGCATTAGTTTGTTTGCTCTCACTCGCTGTGAACTCAAGCTTAGTCCATACACACTATGTCTAGCAGCACTGGACTGAATTTTGCGTGCGGATTAGCTTCCCCTATTAACAGTGTCCCTCGCCATCATGCGACTTCAGAGGTTCTTGTAATTGACGTCCCCAAAGTCTAGGAGGAGAAGTCAACATTTTAGTCTAACTATCCGGTGTAGGGGTTGAACCCCTTACCTCGGCATCAGCACACCGGATGTTTAAGAACACTCGTTCTTATCCATACGGAAATGCTGACCTATAGAAGGTATTTGAGACCAAGGAAACTTTCATTGCAGAGATGTAATATGAAGAATGCCATAAGGCAGATAACCGATATGCTATAAGGCAGATACTCGCGGTTGACGTCATTAATAATAGGTAGAGAATCCTAAAACTCAAAAGCTTATGGATAGTTAGGAGACTGGTGAAAAACGGTGAATCGTCACTCTGACGTATGTGGACAACAAGAAAGGTCTTTTTTTTGATGGAGCTGACAAGGACAAAGTGTATTCTAAGATTAGAAATGGCAAAGTGGTTATTATAAGGATGAAGTGGTGGCTAATAGTGGCTTGATGGAAGAGCATGTCGCCGTTGACTGAGAGCCTGATAAACCTAGACAGATTGATCGAACAGCGTCAGAAATGATGGACAGAATAACGGAAGAATGAAGGTGATTCAGAGCTGAGAAGAAATGGTTAGTAATAGTATGTTAACATGTCAGATGTTAGTTAATTACTTCTATTGCCGGCCTGGCGTCACAGGCTCTTTAGAGAAGACATCGACATTGTGTAACTGTAACTTATCAGCTGTGAAAATAAAGCAGCTGTAATTTCTGATCTTCAGTGCGAGAATTCATTTATCATTCGTTACCCGTTCGGCTCCAATTCATTTATGATTATTTGCTGTTGATCAGTTGAGCCGTGAGATTGACTCACTGTTGATTCAGATATATTAAGCAGCGGGATAGCGATAAGGCTTGATAAGGGAGTCAGCAGCATTGAGGCACGTGGGGGCTCGTCCGGGATATTTTTGGATCCGATTGACCACTTTTATAGCCACTTTTCTAACCACTTTTCTGGCCACGAAATACATACGCCATAACATCTTAACTCCAGGAGTACAAATATAGGATGTCTGTACATATTTGTGGACGAGAAGAAACGGGTTTGTAAGAATGAAATGACTACCGCATTTAAATGTAGACAATTGCAGGTCGAGAAAGCTGCACAACGGTTATCAATTGTGCGCACCATAGAATACTGAACAGGAAACCGGAAGCCGCAGTGTAAAGCAGACGTTGAACAATGGAAAATTTAATGTCCACAATTGCAAACGATCTTTTCTTCATGTTAATGTGAGGAATATTCAGTGGCAGATCGGCAGTAAGTACATTTTATACACAGTATAATGATCTCCGAAATGTCTACGTTTCATAGACGCATCACAAGTACTTATACTTATGATTTTATCAGAACTGACTTCGACCTGTGTTGAGATCTAGCATAGTCCACATTGAGTCTTCAGTTGAAAATTATGCTGGACGCTTGAACATCATTACTTTATTATACACAGCAGTCAGTCAACGACACACGATGGCATTATTTTATCTACCGGTACCTTGTCGTCTGGACATTGGCTACACGAGGAACAGTCGTTGCTTGGCATGTGTCTCGACAGGATGCTAGTTTAAGTTATATCTCTGGTGTGTTCCGGCACACTGTGTAGCTGCTATGACATATTACTATGATGGACTCTTATGTTATCTTCACATTAACGGGATAGGACTATTATCCAATTTGGCAACTCCGAGTTCTCACGAACGTTTCAATATGTCTATCACTATCGATATCAAGAGGACATCGTGACACAGTTGGACATGGAATACTAGAATCTGAAGTCACTACACTTCACGGGTAGCACATATTACCTGGGATAGATTATAACACTTCACACATCAGTCATCCTACTTCGGGATCAGACAGTCGCTAGTATACATACTGTGAACATTTTTTCTACAAGAATATTAAGAAAATAGAGACACAGTACACCAAGATGCGAGTATTTGTCAACAGTGATCCTCACTGGAAGACCATTACTATCAGATACGAAAATTGAACTTGTCACAGTACCACGTCATTGTTTACTCTACTCTACACGTGAAACTTCAACATATACTTACGCATATCGGACAGAATACAGGGATATACGTCATCACCAAGATTCCGACACGGCAAATTAGACAAGCAGTTGACACAGAACACTGCACAACTCTTGAACATTAGTACATGTAGTCTTCCCACGATACCATTTAATTATTGTGGATTGACACCTCTCTTGCAACCTCAACGCATACGAATCTTCTACACGGAATGTCGGACTTTTCAACATCAACGCTTCACACTGGACACAGCCTGACTTTACACGGATACACTGCACACGTCATCACGGGGCAAATCAAGGTTCATCGGAAGGTCTATACCTTAAGCAGTGAGCACGGGGCTACGGACGTCACATTTATATACCGTAACCATATATTCAGTACGGTTCACTGCCTCACGTTCTAGAAAAGCAAAACACTTATGTACACTTATATAGAGTGATAATTAATTATTAACATAATGATATTGAGATACTATTATTATTATAGTAGTTAGATTAATTTAGATTAGTTTTGTCGTCAATTAATGTTGTTCACAAATTTAAATATGTATTTATTAATATTAATATTGATTGATATGATTTGGCATTATGTGCGCGCTAGCTCACAGGCGAAGAGTATGACACAAGTTAATTTCACCATGAATTGCCAGGACATTTTTGAGAATCAACGGATGCAACATATGACTACAAATATGACGGAGTACCACTACGGCCACATTCAAGGCAAAGGACCTCACCTATACGGAAAAGATCATAGCAAGAGAGACATATTGCAGCGAAAGTTATAAAACAACCACTAGGACGGACAGCTTGGTACCTATGAATCAAACACGTCCCCTACTCAAGTTTAGCTTGAGTTAGGACGCTTGGCCATATGGTCAAATGAGGGACTAAATGATATAGATTTATATATTTAGTTAGTACAGCCTCCCCATGGGCTGACTACATGACGTCTACCGCGGGATAGTAGACAGGTGGGCATGCCCGTCAATAATTTTTTTTTTTATTTTGTGTGGGATACATAGGGAACCATACAGTTGTACTTGGAGCATAACTTTTAGCATATTTTGTCTGCACAATTATTAGCAGATTTGTTCTTTATGGTCTGGTAAAATGATAAGATCATTTTAAAGGTGAGGGGGGGGGGGTATATGCCATAAGGCAGATAACCGATATGCTATAAGGCAGATACTCGCGGTTGACGTCATTAATAATAGGTAGAGAATCCTAAAACTCAAAAGCTTATGGATAGTTAGGAGACTGGTGAAAAACGGTGAATCGTCACTCTGACGTATGTGGACAACAAGAAAGGTCTTTTTTTTTGATGGAGCTGACAAGGACAAAGTGTATTCTAAGATTAGAAATGGCAAAGTGGTTATTATAAGGATGAAGTGGTGGCTAACAGTGGCTTGATGGAAGAGCATGTCGCCGTTGACTGAGAGCCTGATAAACCTAGACAGATTGATCGAACAGCGTCAGAAATGATGGACAGAATAACGGAAGAATGAAGGTGATTCAGAGCTGAGAAGAAATGGTTAGTAATAGTATGTTAACATGTCAGATGTTAGTTAATTACTTCTATTGCCGGCCTGGCGTCACAGGCTCTTTAGAGAAGACATCGACATTGTGTAACTGTAACTTATCAGCTGTGAAAATAAAGCAGCTGTAATTTCTGATCTTCAGTGCGATAATTCATTTATCATTCGTTACCCGTTCGGCTCCAATTCATTTATGATTATTTGCTGTTGATCAGTTGAGCCGTGAGATTGACTCACTGTTGATTCAGATATATTAAGCAGCGGGATAGCGATAAGGCTTGATAAGGGAGTCAGCAGCATTGAGGCAAAGAACATCATGATGATGGGTGTGAGTTTATTCTCATCTCATCTCATCATGTTCCTCTTGTATCTTGCGGTGTCGAGGTGAAGTATAAACAGCGGAAGACCGCCCGCTTATGCGTTTCATGTATCGATATTCACATGGACTCTGTTATTCCCTGCGTCCATTGTTTACGTGGTCAGCCTCTTCCTCTGCTTCCCTCTGGTCTGAACATCATTGCTTGTTGTGATATACTGTTAGTTGGTAACCTACTTAGTTGGTAAACCATTTGCCTTGCTGCCTTCTAATAAAATCTAGTCCAGTAATAACTCCCACTTTAGTTTATTGTTCTGTAAAATAACATATAATATAATGTTGTCACTAGATACTGGTGTATGTAGAAAAGAAAGTCCCCAATAGATTGGTTAAGGTACAACGAGGCATTGACAACGGAGTCAGGGATAAAACATTTGTGGAACTTTCTCATATTCTCCCGATAGATTACGAAGATTCCTGTCAAGCAGAAGTAAGTTTGTCTATATTTGTGCTTGCCTAACTGTCTGCCTGCCTACATGGATATGTGCATGTTTGTCTGTCTGTCTGCGTGCTGGCCTGCCTGCCTATCTGCTTGCCTGGATGGATGGATGGATGTATGCATGTGTCTGCCTATTTGTCTGCCTGCTTGTTTGTATGATAATCCATAATAAAAACTACAAGGCACAGAATCCAACTTGTCTTGCCTTACACCACAAAGATGGGGGTATTCATAACGAGCATCTTTCCTAAAGTAATAGGAGCAGCCCAGTGTCTGTGTGCGACTCTTTGACACCCAGGACAAGACTTTACATACCTGTTAATATTTCCATTAATTCTGGTCATCAATAATGAGAGGACACACGTTGACTGGTTGGTCCCACTGACATAAGCCCACTAAATGATATAGTGCGGCCCAGGCGCAGAACTTGCGCGTTCTAGTTCTAGGCGGATAGTACTAGAGGTTGATTGTGTTCTTGTTCGCACACACACACACACACACACACACACACACACACACACACACACACACACACACACACGCGCGCACACACACACACACACATATATATATTTATATATATATAGGAAAGATTGGGTAATGTGACGGTTTGTACCATGCTCAGTCTTCTTAGACTTAGATGGATAGACTACATTACAACAGTGGACGATAGTAAAACACCAAAGGACATTTAGTTTGGCGAATTACAGGTGCGTCAATGGTATGTGGAGTCGCATTGGGAGCACGTGTACACCTCGTAGGAGAAAATCGATCACCATGGTCTGGCAAGAATGAGGCAGAGAGGAGTGACGAGGGGATCTGGCCGACGCTCGACGCTAAGAGGAAAGGCGAGACGGACATATAATCAGATTGCTACTGGTACTATTAGTGTTGGAACTCTTCCCTGGCTGCTGAGGATAGGGACGGAGCGCTTATGGGAATGCCCCGAATGCTGTGATATCGGTTCCTAAATCGATCAATCAATCATGATCTACGGAGTCGCCTTTTTTGGTTAATTACAGATGCGTCGATGATCTACGGAGTCGTCTTGGATCACGGCACAAAAGATGTATGTGTAACAGGCCGGACCAGGGTATATCTTAGCAAAGTGGAGTCCGGATCAATATGCCACTGGAAACAGTTGTAGGAACATATCGCAATGGACCAACTGTCCTATGACAGAATGACCATAAGGCATATGAACGTATAGTAAGGTATAGTCTATGCCGTCTGTACATCGTTTATTCCATTTAAGTTGAATTCCATATCGATTAATAACATGTTGACCTCAACTTTCACAAATTATAAGAAATCACTCAATTGTTTTCCACCGATTTGAATTTCAATTCCATCTTTTATTTATATCTGATTTCAACAACTGCACATTGCAAACATTGATTTGTAAATAGATCCCAACGAAATAAACCTCAACGAATTAATTTGCTATCATCCAGCCAGCAAAGACTCTACACCTTCGTTAATAACATACACGGCGAGGCAATCTTGTTTTGTTTGTTTGTTTGTTTTTATTCTTTTTCATATCTGCATTTTACTGCTGGTGTTGATGTTTTGGCAAGTTTTACTTTCAGTAGTTTGCCATTGCTTTCTAAACGACCGGCTCCCTTACCAACACGTTAAAACCTCAGCGCGACACGGTCTGCTGCCAATTCGGTCGCCTCTGTGTTTCAAAGCCGTGGTAAGCGGCTCACGAATCGCGTTCGCAAGCCTTTAGGTCACGGAGACCGGCCGAGGCAATCTAGTGAAGAAAGACTTCCGTACGGACAATCTGCTCAATTAAACCTATTTTAATCTATTCTTTCTCTGGACGAAATCTTCTCTGATCCGCTAGATGTTCAGCGACCTTACATCCCAGATGATTCTTACTCTCTCTCTGTTCTACGTCCATCTTTTCAAGTTGGTAAGCCTCAAATCACTGTTCTGTTCTCAACTCTTCTCATCCACCGTCGAACTGTATTGTTATCCTTAGAGACAACACAGACACATGCTCTACGTATAAATAATATTTCTGTTTAGTGCATTCTCGTGCAAAAGAAGGAGTTTCATCTCTCTGTAACAGCGTATTCTATTACCTATGAAAGTGGGAAATGATTGCTCTAGGCATTGCGATTGCGCCTTGGTAGCAAGTCGCCATAAAGCTTTGCATACATGGAAAAATTCAGAAATGGAATAAAGAAAAAGGAGAAAATGATTGCATAATATTCACACACCAAACGCGAGAGACCTCAGGTGGTGCTTGATGGTGAAAATTACCTTGTGTTAACATACATAAATTGTGGATGAACATTTATCGCGCGAACTGATCTTATTAGTCACATTTACTACTCCATGGGTTGTAGTTATTGTACCTATATATATTTTTTTTTTAAAGTACAAAGTAACAAACTATCGTCTGTGAGGACGGCGAGATTGAAAAACTATATATATATATATATATATATATATATATATATATATATATATATATATATATATATATATATATATATATATATATATATATATATATATATATATATATATAAATTATCAATGCAACTGCCAAGTAACAGATGCTGCATATAATTGCAAGAAAATCCATTATTGACGGTTTGGTACCTGTTAATCACACACGTCCCTGCCAAGAACCGGACCTCCATCATCAATGCCGACATCTTGGTGTTGTGTCTAGGGTTTATAAGATTTAGCAGAAATATCTCAATCGGCTCGTATAACTAATGGAAAAGTCTTTCGTGCAAACAACACCAGTTCAACTCGTCCTCAGAGTACAAGATAACCTTTATTACAGCACAGTTCTCAACATGGTCGCCATCGTACACCGCCAGCCATTGCCTTTCAGCGTTCTGTGTACGACCATCCCACACACTGTCTGTCCATAAAGAATCACTGGCACAACTAATCGTTAATTGTCCCTGCTATTGCTGTACACTATCGACTGTCGCTACACTTCACTGCTACACTAGTATCAGATTTATTTGTGTACTTCCATCACCTTGCTGGCGAACGTGTCATGGCGTGTCTCTTCACTGCGCCATTCTTCTCAGCTTGTTCACAACACGGGATCAGCTCTTTTACCACAACTGGGCGCTATTGACTGGCCCATCGTTGGTCGTTGACTGACGTGTACTACTTCCTAATTCACAGCGTTCTTGAAGACGAACTCTAGTGAACTGCAACTTCCATAACTGCCTTCGCAGAAATGCCTCCAACACACCGAACTTTCACAAACACAACCTCCTTGTCTCACGCCCAGCTCCGACTGAAATATCCAGCATACTCTTTTCCGGCTTTAGCCTGGGAGCCGTCACGTGACGCATTAGCTCCACCCACTAATGTTAGCAGTGTTTCGCTTGCGTTTCTGAACTGTGTGTTAACACTTCTCTCCAGTTTCCACGACTGACACACCTGCCGTGTTTCGCGCAATCCATCTCATGGCAATATAATTGCAAGAAAAACCATTATTGACGGTTTGGTACCTGTTAATCACACACGTCCCCTCACTCGGGTTTTATAGCTTTGGGTGTGGGCGCTTGTCGGTTTCGACAAATGAGGGACTACTGGGGTTTAGGTAGTTAGCACAGCCCTCCCATAGGCAGTGCTACATGACGTCTACCGTGGGGTGTAGATAGGAGTGCGTGCCCATCGTATTATAAGAATTTTTTTTTAAAAATTAGATTTAGTGGGTGATTGATAGGAGACCATACCGTCGTATTAGCATTATATCTGCACTGCTACTCGTCAGGTTCGAAGAATTAACGGCGATTAAAAATGATTGCATCATTTAAAAGGGGAGGTGGCATACTGCCATGTAACAGATGATGCATAATGACGTAAACAAAAGGGACCAAAGAATCCCAGAACAGAAGCGCTAATGTATCGAGGCGTATTACGTCGGAACACAAAGACGTCATTAAAAAATGTGAACAACAACCAAAACAGACAAACTTGGGACGTTCTAAAAGGCGGCAACTTATGTGACTCGGCTGGCTTAATATTGGCGGGATATCACGTTAGTGATTAAAGTATGCCTGGAAATGGACGAGATGATCAAGGAGGACAACATTCATAGAAGCATTAGCAAACACACAGACGAATACAGAAAACGCTATGTCTGAAACGGCAGGAAGAACTTAGAAGATGGAAAGAAGGACGAGCAATGACAGTCAAGATTTGAGCAGAATTGGCCAGTAACATATGAGCAATTTTATATATACTAAGGATATTGCCCCTCCTGGCCACAACAGGATCAGTATCAGTATGTAATTATTTATTATTATTATTATTCTCATTATGATTACAGTAGGCCTGCGCTGTGATAATAAATGGCGTAATAACTGACAACGTTCTTCAGTGTGGACTCCGTCATTATTTAGTTCGTTGGCTCTGAATCTGCCAATTGCGTTTGAGCCGTGGTTTATTTCTGAGTTGAAATGTTTAAATTATAATGAACCCCTGGACATCGCATGGCAGCAGCTGAATGTTAGCACTAACAATAACTGCATCAGGGCTATTTTTAGCTACCATAACATTTCCATAGCGATCTAAGCGTATCTTGTTATAACACTATACAAGTAAAGAGACTTGAGGGGAAAAAAATAGGTAATGAAGCCACACAGAACTCGCTCGGATACACCAGGGATACATCTTATCGAGCCATAAGATACTTTCTGGACTTTTATCGGTGGACTTGGCCAGAGAACGTGATTACCTTAAAGTAAGGTCCCAGGTACATCACCCACTGCACACGGTTCTGGGTATCAATTGAAGAGGGAACAATCATAAATGGTAGGGGGCTACTGAAGAAGCCATCTACCAAGTATGCAGACCCTGATACGTCAATCTTGGACAGGTGCACGCAGATTCACGATCTATCTTTCCATGTAACTGTTGATACAATTCGCAGAGAGCAGGATCCCACCGCAGAAGACACATAAGTCGAAGAGCGAATACACGAAAATACTAGGGAGGGCGATGCAGCGGTGTTGACGGATGTTTCTGTGGCATGGGGATTCTCAGCAAGCCGAGTGCATGGGGATTCTCAGCAAGCGGAGTGCATGGGGATTCTCAGCAAGCGGAGTGCATGGGGATTCTCAGCAAGCGGAGTGCACGGGGATTCTCAGCAAGCCGAGTGCACGGGGATTCTCAGCAAGCGGAGTGCACGGGGATTCTCAGCGAGCCGAGTGCACGGGGATTCTCAGCAAGCCGAGTGCATGGGGATTCTCAGCAAGCGGAGTGCATGGGGATTCTCAGCAAGCCGAGTGCATGGGGATTCTCAGCAAGCCGAGTGCACGGGGATTCTCAGCAAGCGGAGTGCACGGGGATTCTCAGCGAGCCGAGTGCACGGGGATTCTCAGCAAGCCGAGTGCATGGGGATTCTCAGCAAGCCGAGTGCACGGGGATTCTCAGCAAGCGGAGTGCATGGGGATTCTCAGCAAGCCGAGTGCACGGGGATTCTCAGCAAGCGGAGTGCACGGGGATTCTCAGCAAGCCGAGTGCACGGGGATTCTCAGCAAGCGGAGTGCACGGGGATTCTCAGCAAGCTCAAGCTGTAAAACTGCCAAGGAAGGAAATTGTACTTTTACCTTGACAACAGTCAGCCTTGCTATGGACACATTGGCTTTAACCAATGTCCTGAACTGGTTCATTACCCACTTATATTCACTTGCATGCATACTGAGCGACTCAATGAACAAACTCAAGTAGGCCTCATACGACATGTGTGGTTCGACACACTGAGCTCAACACAACTAGTCTAGCTAACGCTTATCTGTATACCAGGACACCCAAACATGAAATGCATCCAGCGAGCCGATCGGTTAAGGTGCGCTACGGTGCAACTGAGAAACATTCTTTCCAAAAATCTGGTGCCGACATTCGGAAGCATTCTTTTACAGCTGGACTGTATCGTGTCCTATTAGGGGTCGATATGGTTATGTCTTGGGATACATTGATAAGGCTTCACTGGAAAAACTGGACAGAGTCAACCTGCTTTCTGCCTGACAGGTATTGTACAATTTATGAATACAATTTTTGCTGATGAAGGCTGGTCGCCGCAACGTCCTGTATGTTTAGTAATTCTGTTATGTGAAGATGCATTACTTTGTGTTATTTTATATTGTTTACACTGTACAATTTATAATGTCCTGAGAGGAATTCTCTCTACCTCACGCCTCTTCAGCGTGTATGCCCTGCGTGTTCTACCCGACACTTGGATATACACATTGATGACATGGTGACGACCGAGGAGGGTCGAACAATGGATGGGCAAGACATTATCACCACCATAAAAGACGTCGAAAGAGTAGATGACTTTAAGGACACTTGGGGTATCTGCTTCCTTGTCCAAAGTGCGAGAGATGGGAGTGAGGCGGAAAGCCGCCATATATGGACATGTTGTCAAGACATGTGATTAACTAGCACAGAACAGGTGCGATCAGTCGACATACGCGAGGGGGGGGGGGCGGGTCGGGAGAGATATTAAGGCAGAGATGGTAGTACCTATGGACCTATCTGGAGTACGATTATGACCATGCTTACTAATTCGTCATCACTTTAGTTAGAGTTCACATAAACCCACAGCGCAGATGGAACTAAGGAGCACGAACCAATTGCGATGTCGTATTGTCTGGTGTACTCCGCATTAAGTAAAGTCAAGGCCTTATTTCTTGGCCCTAAGACGTATTGTGTATATGGTAGTAAACAGACAGTCATGTCTGACCTTGTACACGGTAGTAAACAGACAGTCATGTCTGACCTTGTACACGGTAGTAAACAGACAGTCATGTCTGACCTTGTAGACAGTAACAAACAGATAGTCATGTTTGACCTTGTAGACGGAAGTAAACAGATAGTCATGTCTGACCTTGTCAAAGACTCGATAGTACCACACCTCGTGAAGCCATAGCACAGTTGAGTAGACACTCAACAGGCCACGTTTGCCAGCAGAGTGCGATGTGAGGTAACACGCACGAAGGTGAAGGTCACCCCGCGTGGTGTGTAACCACGGGAGAGAGGTTAGGGAGACGGGAGACTGGACTTGAGGCGTTCACATCGTTTAGAATAGCGTTAGGAGTTTTGTGTTCACTAATAGATAGAACTAGCATAGGGTTAGCAGTTTGTGTTAGATAATTCTGTGGCTGTATATTGTGTATTGCATTAGCGACTGTTTACCGCTTGTAAGCGAGCCAACGGCAATAAAATGGACCATACATTTTGCCTCCCACACGACTTGCAAGTTGTCTTGTATGGGTGTGTGAGAAGTACCCGTTGAGGCCTGTCAGTTGAGTTGTTGACAGGCCAGGGTAACTGTGGTGTCAGAAAGTGGTGCTTGGACGAAAGCGCCAAGCTAATACCCACAGTAAAAGGGTAATTGTGGTGTCAAGAAGTGAAGCTTGAACGAAAAGTTCAAGCTAATCCACTCATCCACGGGCTCGAGACTAGGGATTAATTTTTGTAGTAACGATAATTTGTGCAGACAGGAGAATTTGCGGGCTAGAAATATGCCTATCGTGACAAAATAGTGTTTAATTGTGTTTATGATATATTTATTGAATGAAATCATGTATTCTTCGAAGCTGTAAGTATTAATATTCTTATTTTCTTATATTTATTCATATATTTACCAATTTATTCTTGAATAAGCACCAAACATGATTCACGGCGCAGGAATACACAGGCAGCCGACAATATTGATTTTTGAGATCTAAAAATAGCGCTGCGCGATGACGTAGATTGATTGACAGACAGTTGTTCTGCGTCATTAGCATAAAGCAGTCGAGTGTTTACAAGATCGCTTAGCGGCAGCCCGCCTGAATCTGTGCTGTATATTGTTTATTATTTACTTATTTAAGTTACTAAATGAATATATTTATTTGTTGACACATTATTATGTTATTTTGATTTCTTTACAAGCATTTATTCATTTTTGGGTCTATTTTCTCTTTGCTTATCGTCACGATGGAACTATTTTCGGGCTAAGCATCTGATACTTAGCTGCACAACGTTTACAGAAATTAACTAGGTTAGTAACGAAAGGCAATTATTGTTTAAAACAAAGACAGGACATTGACATTAAAATTAATTAATACATATTCTAGGTGTTCGTAAGTCTGTCATTGTCTAAGTCATTGTCCTTAGTTGTCGAGTAAATCATATCGTTTAGTAGGCGTGTTTACTGCTGCCCTATATATCAGAGGGCAAACAACAGCTGTGCACATACACCTGTGGGCCAAATACCGTGTGCTACGTACGAAACGTGTCGCCACCCCAGTGTACCAAACAAGGTGACCTGTGTCAAAGGAGCTTCGTTCCCACATTAAGCTGAGTACACTTATATATTTTGTCATGCAATTTGATTAATAGTGCATCTCTTTTTCAGCATGTAACGCGTTGACATATTTGTATACTCTGTTTTTCTGCAAGATAAATCTGGGCAGGGTAAAAACAGAAAGCACAACTGATAGTGATCAGATAAGAACAAACATAACATATCAAAGATAAATAACTGATTAAAGTCATCATTGCCTATCACTGTTAGCCAAGTACTAAAGTAAGATGGCAACTTTATCAGATTTCATAAAAGCAGGCAAAGAACTAGAATTAACAGGAAAAGAACTACAACAATATGCTGATCAGAAATTTAAAGAAACAAAAGAGGAACAAACACGAAAAGAGAATGCGGAGAGGGACGAACGCGCACGAGAAAGAGAACATGATAAGGAGATGAAACAAAAACAATTAGATCAAGAGAAAGAATTAAAACAAAAGGAATTAGATCTAAAGCAAAAAGAGATAGATGAAATGGCAAGAGTTAAAGAAAAACAAATTCGGGTAGAATCAGAGACACAATTAAAGATGAAAAGCATGGATGTAGACTCACACGCAGAGATCTCTGCCACTAAACTAAGAAGTCAACAAGAGGAAAATAAGTTCAACAAATACAAAAATATTATCAAACCATATTGTAAAGAGGACTCCATATCTGCCTGGACAGAGAATGTAGAGTATCAATTTAAATATCACCAAGTTCCTTTAGATATGTGGGCTCCGATTTACATGAAGAATCTAAGTGGTGAGCCACTTAAAGTAATAGAGTCTATTCCTATTGAACTTAGATCTAGCTATCAATACATCCATGATAGGATTATGCAGCACTTTTTACTTGATGCCCCTGGGTATCAGGTTCAGTTCTCAAATTTAAAACCTAAACCTAGTGAAACTTTTATAGATTATTTTTCAAATGTGCAGAGTGTACTAAACAGGTGGCTTAAAGCAGCTAACATAGGAAAAGACTTTGATAGATTAAAAAACCTAATAGCTATGGACAAGTGTATATCTACTATACCTTCTCCTTTTGCTAAGTTTTTGCAGCAGTCGGACATTGAGAACATCGAGCAGTTCAAAAAAAAAGGCTCAGCATATTTTTCTTCTAACAGAGAGATTTTTAAGACCTCAAGTGACTCTGAGATAGTTTCCTTTGTCAAAGAACAATCAAAAAACTATCAGGGTAACAGAAAACCTTTTCAGAAGTATGATAAGAAAGACAGAAAAGTTTCCATATGCATGTACTGTCAACTAATGCACGACACTTATGCTATGTGCGACAAATCGCCGAATTATCCAGCGCATCTTGAAAATGTGATCAAGAAGCAGCAAAGCAAACGGTCTGCATACAGGCGTGCAATCAAATGTTTTTTTTGTTCCTCTTATGGCCATTATTCTAATAAGTGCCTTGGCCGCCAACGTTTGAAAGCTAACAACGCTATGTTGATTGACACCTCTTCAGATAGTGGTAGTGAGAATGAGTGTGAGATTGAAAGTGACTTACCAACTAACCAAGCAGAGGATGTGTGTGCTGCTAACGATATATTAAGCTTTGACGGCTGTGAACGATGTCACCAATTCCATGCAGACGGAAGACTAGAATGTGGACATACAGTACCATGCTCATCTGTGAGTGTGAATGCAGCATTAGCCTCCAGAGGCAAGTTAGTGTTCCACAATGCAATGGTCAATGATGTACCATGTCAATGTTTGCTGGACAGCGGCAGCACCCTTATCGGTCTTCGGAAAGAACTAGTGAGCCCGGGTGATTACACAGGTGACACTGTCAGATGCCGAACCTTTTCGGGTAACATTGAGACTTACCCTTTGGCAAAAGCCCGTATTGATTCTCCGTTTCTTTCTGGTACCTTTACTTGTGCAATACTTAACAACCCTTGTACTGATTTAATTTTGGGGTGTTTACCTCAACTGAAACAATGTACTAATGAGGAAATAGTTGCATGGGAGAAATTAAATGCAGCTAATGCAACAACAAGAGCAGACAGTGTGAAACATCAAGACACACTACAAGATGAGAGACTACTGTTGCTTTCCCCAACTGGCACAGATGACACCAGCAGACAGAAATTTATAGAACAGCAAAAAGCTGATACTAGTGTGTCTCCATACTTAAAATTGTTAAAAGATAAAGCCAAAGTGACCAAAAATGCATCTTGGGTTTTTAGACTTAACAATGGTATTTTAACTAGATATTATACTACTGGTAACCATGAGATTCAGCAAACGGTGTTACCTGAACAACATCGTCTAACTGTGCTAAAGATTGCACATGAGTCACCGTTTGCTGGTCATCTTGCATATGATAAGACCAGGGCCAGAATTCAGGCTCATTTCTATTGGCCAGGTTTTTGCAATGACATAAAATTATTTTGTCGTTCGTGTAATGTCTGTCAACAATTGGTACGTAAAGGTAAACATCCTACAGCTGAAGTACAGCCTTCTACACTGGCTTCTAGGCCATTTGAAAGTGTGGCGGTAGATATTGTTGGACCCCTAAACCAGGTGTCCAGCAAAGGAAATCGCTTCATATTGACAATGGTCGACCTATGTACAAGGTGGGTTGAGGCAGTAGCTTTGAAATACATCACCTCCAAAGACGTTGCCAATGTATTTCTACACCTGTTCTCACGATTCGGATTCCCACGGACCATTTTATCCGATCGTGGAACTCAGTTCATATCGGCTGCAACGCAAGCCCTTACAAAAATGTTAGGCATTAAGCAACATTTTACGACAGCTTACCATCCAGCCAGCAATGGAATAGTAGAGAAAATTAATGGGGACCTAAAGCACATGCTGGCTAAGGTTACAGCAGAAAACCCAGCTGATTGGGATACACTGTTACCAACAGTGCTGTTCGCCTATCGGGAGATTCCCCATTCTAGCACGGGTTTCTCACCCTTTGAATTAGTTTACGGGGCTAACCCACGTGGACCCCTAACTATTTACCATCAGGTACTAACAAATTCGATAGAAATTCCTACCCCAAAAACACCTTATGAAATGGTGACAGAGACACGAGACAAGATCATGAAGTCGTGTGTTATAGCTAAGGCAGCTTTGGAGAGGAAGGGTCAAATCTACCGCCAATATGCCAACAAAGGGACAAGAACAATTGAACTTGAACCAGATCAAGACATACTCTTGCTACTTCCAGACAAAAGAAATTTACTATTAACCTCATGGCAAGGGCCATTCAAGGTGGTACGCAGAATTTCAGATGTTGACTATGAAATATCGATAAACGGACACTTAAAGATATTCCATGTCAACATGTTGAAACCTTACTATACAAGACAAGAAACAGAAGTAGTGACAGACGAACAGAGTGCACCAACACCCAGTGATCAGACGACAGACATACACAACGCAACTACACTAGTTAGCGAGACTGGCAGTTCCGACAATGGCAATACACCCAGTGAGTTAACAGAATACACACTTAGCACCACCACGGTACTGAATCAGGTAGACGACGACGGAATGGAACTACCTGTTCCCATTGTAGACAAAACTGCGACAGTGGACAGCATACATATAGATCAGGGACTAACAGACATTCAACGACGACAATTAGTGGAGTTAGTTACTGAATACAAAGACTTATTCTCTGACATCCCAGGTAGGACGGACAGAATCGAACACTCCATTCTTCTTTCGGATTCTAAGCCTATTAAATGTAGGCCGTACTCTATCCCACTCAGCTATAGGGAAAATCTAAATAAGGAAATTCTTAATTTAGAAGCTAGCGGGATTATCCAAAAGTCTACATCAGAGTACTCTTTTCCAATCGTCCTAATTAAGAAGAAGGATTCCACAATTCGTCTGTGCGTGGACTATCGGAAACTCAATAACATCACTAAGATCGACGCAGAACCTATTCCTTCCTGCGAAGATCTTATCTTGGACATGTCTACTTCTAAAATCTTTTCAAAACTAGATCTTACTAAAGGATACTGGCAGGTCCCGATGCAAGCTCAATCTATGCATCTTACTGCGTTTTCAACACCTTTAGGACTATACGAGTGGCGATTTCTTCCTTTCGGACTTCGAAATGCTCCTGCCACTTTCGTACGCTTAACTAGAGATCTGTTACATGGAGTGACGAATACTGTGACCTATATAGATGATATATGTGTCCATACTGAAGACTGGACTACACACTTACTGAAACTGAGACATGTCTTTGATAGGTTGCGACTCTTCGGTCTCACTGTCAAACCGAGCAAAGTCGAATTAGGCCTAAGAGAAATTGAATTTTTGGGTCATGTCATCTCTCAAGGTCAACTGAAGACTGACAATAGGATTATTACAAAAATTATGAATCTAACCATGCCTACTACGAAAAAGCAGGTTAGAAGTCTTTTAGGATTAGTTAATTACTACAGTAAATTTATTCCAAACCTAGCTGAAATTACAAGTGTATTTTCTAATGTGCTAAAAGCATCAGTAAAATTGGATGTGAAAGATGCATTATTAATTTCTGCATTGTCAAAATTGAAAATTCTTTTTAGTAATGTTCCCATCCTCCGCTTGCCTAACCCTGGGCTCGTTTATTATCTTAGGACAGATGCCAGCAGGATCTCCATCGCTGCAGTCCTAGGCCAATTTTATGAGGGCATCTTCCATCCGATTTGCTACGTGAGCCGTAAGATCACACCTACCGAGTCCAGATATTCGATAGCAGAACTGGAGGCCCTGAGCGTCATCTACTCAGTGAGAAAGCTCCACCGCTTTCTGGCGGGTGTGCACTTCATTATCCAGACCGACAATTCTCCCATTACGGTCATTCAGACTGGTGTGCACCGAAACGACAGGATATACAGGTGGTCTCTTATCCTTCAAAACTATACGTTCAGTATAGAGCATATTAAGGGGAAAGACAACACCCTAGCTGATACCCTTAGTAGACCATCTGGGGTAGAAATACCTGAAATCCAATCTTAAATGTAGAGTGATGGTTGGTACATGGGTATCTGATAATATAAGATGTAAAATAGCTTACATACATATCCACATTATTGGCGTAATCATGTACCAAAACACTGAACTATCATGTGTCCGTGGACATCAGATTAAGAACTGTGCTGCTATACTTAGATACCACCGTGTGAACTAGGACAGCTCATTTCCAACTAAGCTCCATTCCGGTGTATCATATATATGAACCGCAGAAAACAGTGTCAGAACAGTGCTTAATTACAGACACGAAAAGACAGAGCTACAACACCAGCGAACTCTACACGTGCACTACCGAGAGAACATTAAGATGACTGTGTAATGTATTTCAGATACCCAGGCAAAGTGTGTGGTTATATTATGCCTATACAACCATTGCACATACATGAAGGCAACTACTAACCTGTGTAAACCAAATACTATGTATATAAACTTATTGTGATATGTAATATAATATTTTAAGATAGTGATAAATTAGATGTAGGTTAGGAACTATAACAGTTCTCATTTATTTTAATAATGTAGTTAGTACAGTAATTAACCCATTAAAATTAGATTAGAATATTAGTTTAGACATAAGAATAGTTTATTACAAGTTAAATTAAATTTATGATATGAATAGTACCATTTAGATTGTTATATTTCACTTAGTTTCATTGTAGTTAGTTTATTCCATCTTAATGAAACCATACCATCTTTCAAATATTACCATTTATTAGTATCATCATTTGACATCATAATAGATTAAAAAGAGTAGATAAGGTAACATACAGCATTTACACCAGTTAGATTAAGAACATCACTCATATAATTCCTTTGTGCATTTAAAAACATTATTTAGCATAGTATTTAGAAAAGTACATAAATTGTGGTCACATAATCCATTTAATTAAGGTACATAACTCACATCACAACAATTGCATTTAAATAGTTAGATTACATCACTTAGATTAGAAAAAAATAAGAAGTAATATAATCATATCATATAATTAACATAACAAATTTAATAAATTTAGGTAACACATTAAATACTTAGTTATAGAATTAGAATGGTATGTTATAATGTAAAGTTTTCGTTAGTGAAATTGTGTTAGTGTGAATGTGTTGTCTGTAATATAGTTTAGAACTTAGATTACAGTATTTTGGGTTTCATGGCAAGTGAATGTAGTCACGAATTAGTGTTATACACCTGTTTGTGGCCACATTGAACCAAATTATGACACTCAAAAAACTAACATACATACACATAGAATTTATAAATAGAGGATAGAAATTAGATTAGTAGATTTATTACATCCAAACACACAAACAAACAGAAAAACAAACATATAAATTGCATACACTATTTGTAAATCAAAGACAGATAACTATGGGGCCAGGGGACATAATAGACAACGAAGAACTAAATTAACAGTGAAATAAAGTCTTACGCGCGGAAGCGAAGGAGGTAAAGCCTGTCGCACACACTCTTGTAGAATGGTTGTTAAATATTATATGGGGGACATGAAATAATTCATGTGTTGACCCTAAGAAAGTCAACTTTGTATGGGTAGTAAGTTAATTTACTATGTGAGGGCAGGTCTTATAAGACAACGGTCCGGTTCAGACATACCTCTGATAAATATAATATAGCATGTGAGAAGGGGCTCACGCCAACCAGTCAAGTTTGTGGCGATTGCCAGTAGCCAAGTAAGGCTTTGCTACATTGTGACAATAGTTATTAATAGTCTATTGGAATGCCCAAAGCCAGGTTATCTAGAGTCTTTGACAAAAATTAGAGACACTAATTTTTTGTTTGGGAACCTCTTGCGTCACAACCAATGAGTGAAAGTTGATGACGCAACACAAGAGGGGTGGGTGTGTGTCAAAGACTCGATAGTACCACACCTCGTGAAGCCATAGCACAGTTGAGTAGACACTCAACAGGCCACGTTTGCCAGCAGAGTGCGATGTGAGGTAACACGCACGAAGGTGAAGGTCACCCCGCGTGGTGTGTAACCACGGGAGAGAGGTTAGGGAGACGGGAGACTGGACTTGAGGCGTTCACATCGTTTAGAATAGCGTTAGGAGTTTTGTGTTCACTAATAGATAGAACTAGCATAGGGTTAGCAGTTTGTGTTAGATAATTCTGTGGCTGTATATTGTGTATTGCATTAGCGACTGTTTACCGCTTGTAAGCGAGCCAACGGCAATAAAATGGACCATACATTTTGCCTCCCACACGACTTGCAAGTTGTCTTGTATGGGTGTGTGAGAAGTACCCGTTGAGGCCTGTCAGTTGAGTTGTTGACAGACCTTGTAGACGTCTGTAGTCGCATGTCCGTATTGTGTTAGCCTCGTATTTATACAGACTATTGGAAGGATGAGGGGGTCAATATCCCAACTGCCGCCTTTACTTCTCACAACATTTCATGGTACACAGGATGGACTTGACCGACCGGAAAGCCCAGGTCAATGTCACAAGAACAACTGTAAACATCCCCACAGAGGTTGGAACTCATGACTACTGGGCTGGTAGGGATACATCCTAGCCACTGAACTGTAGCAACTTCCATATTCGCGCCCTTGTTTTTTCATATCATTTACAGGATATCGCAGTCAACACCAGCATTTTTCAGCTGATGTTGATGTCTTGGTAAGTTTTACATTCAGTTGTTTGCCATTTCTTTCTGAACGACCCTCTCACATGTCTCCGTAAGTAACCAACGAGACGCGATCCGCTGCTGAATCTCGCGCATGCGATATTTCGTACGAGAGTATACGGGATTACGAACAACTTCCTTAATTCCTTCTTCGGGGAGACCGGCCAGTTCGCCCCTGTTAAACGATTATACCATTGTGTTCGGCAGATCCCTCCGCCTGTCTACGAACTATGTAAGCCAAAAAAGCATCACCAGATCAAAGTCAAGGCCAGCAGTGGACCATTCTTTCTCCGAAGCCCGAACTGGAACACACGGGATTACGGCAATAAACGTAACTGTACCCTGACCCTGAAATCAGGCAATGATCCTCTGGTTTTAACTTTGAATTACAGGTGAGTGTTACCTAAAATAGCCAGTTCACTCAAACAATTTCAGAGCCGTGTGTGTGAGTGTATATGAATTATGTGTGTGGCATTGTGTGTGTACGTGCGTGCGTGTGAGTGCCTGTGTGTGTGTGTGTGTGTGTGTGTGTGTTTGTGTGTGTGTGTTTGTGCCTACAAGTAATTCATTGGGTCTTCTTATTCAGAGTTCATGGGTTATCTTCTTCTTCTTCTTCGTTCATCCGGAGTGTTTTTTTCCCCCCAGATGTGATTGCGTTGTGTCTATTATGCATCCTTGGGCCGAAACCCTTAGGCCGACACATCGGCTTCAACGTGCATTTTTGACCAGGTTGCATTCCTGGGAGACTCTCGCTTTTGTGTTGCCGTCCACGTCCGAGCTGATCAAGTTAGAACGGTCGAATGCTTTACGATCAGCACTCAATGGAAGGCAGGGACAGCCCATGGGCAGTATCCGCCATCTAAGGGACGCTTCCATAGTTGCAGAGCCACACGTAGCGCTCTGTTGCTGGGCTCACCGAGGGAATCGCCACGACCTGCTCATGGCTGCTTTAAATCCTCACTTCAATGTATTGGGCCTTTCGTTTGCTACGGGCCGCTCTCCGCACAAACCAGGGATGGTCGGACTGCAGACTGAATACACTCAGCGAGTTTTCAATTCGGACATGTGCTTGCCGCTGTGCTCGGAAAGAGCTGTTCCGGGCACAACGGACATTAGGAAAACTAACTAGTCAGAGCTGTTACTAACATGAAGAGCATTCGGAAAACTAGGTAGTCAGAGCTGTTTCATGCACGAGGGACGTTCGGAAAACTAGCCAGCCAGAGCTGTTCCGGACATTCGGAAAACTAGCTAGTCAGAGCTGTTCCTGGGATGATCGACATTTCACTTGGACGTAAATTGCATAGTGCCAGTTTTTATTTGCCACCCGTAGGCCGGCACATCCGTCTTCGCCGGGCATTTTTTAATGAGGTTAGCCTTCCTCGGGTTTCGAGGCACGTTAGACTCTTACTGTTGTGGTGTCGCCCACAACTCGGCTGTTCAAGGTAGAATGGTAAAGACATCCCGGTCAACCCTCAAGGGAAGGTAGGGGCAGATCATGGGCATTTCCCGCTATCCAAGGAGGCTTCCATAATTGCAGAGCCGGCACACATTGCTCTGAGACTGGCCTCACCCGAGTACTCGCCTTATCCTGCTTATGGCTGCTTTAATTCCTCACTTCCATATATTGGACATTTCGTTAGCCACTTGCCGCTCACCGCATAGACCAGGGACGGACAGTCTGCGTGCGACGTCCACTAGGTAAGCTTTCGCTTTGGACTTCCACTCAATAGATTCGCTAGCCAAGCGTTCCATTTCGTGTCAATGAGACATTTTTCCACCTTTGACTACACTCACTCTATGAGTATGAATACAGACATTCTTCGTAACCAGTTCGTGCGACTGGGGCACTTTTTCTACCTTTTGTACTCGCTACATGTGCTGCCGGCTCAGCACCTTACCTCCGTGCATCTGTGTGCCAGAAACGGCCAGGCTCTCTCATCCGTGGATCCCTTATATCCCCCAGCTAAGAGCCTTCGAACGAGTATCTGCACTTAGCATGTAGCGTGCTCAGCACCTCACCTCCATTTTGAGATAGGTGAGTATCGGCCAAGCTCTCACATTCGAGGGTTAACGGCTTAGAGGCGTTTAGCTATATCCCTCGGCTGAGAACCTTAGAGGTTGTGTCCGGACTAAGATTATTGGCATCGTTCGCCTGATTTAGATTGATATCCTCAGTCTACCTGCAGGGCAGCAGGTTGTGTCCCTATTGGTCTGGTACCTAACCCAAGACCTGCCTGACATGTAGTTGTGCTTCCGTCGGCAGAGCTCCTGGGGTCACTGGGACACGCAAGCCCCCCCCCCCCCCCCCGCGACAAGGTGGGGACACATCGGGGGAGGGGGGGGGTTATGGGTTCTATGGGTTGTGTGTGTCAGTGTGCAAGAATTCTAGGTGTCAAGACCCTGGGGTGGGGATGAATGGGGGTGACTGTTAAGGTCGATAGACGCGGGACGTATGTGAAACCCAGGCTACACGAGATTGCATGAGGCTGTTGAAAATCACGAGTTATTCACGAGACAATGGAGCGAGGGGATCAACGAGCTCAACTCATTCTCTAGTCTTTGTGTGTGGGATAGGTTAAGACCAACACACAGATAACTGTTCTTCGGCCTGTGTAACAGTCTGATCGAGTTGTTTCGTTTGGGTTATATTTCATTTGTGAACTGAAGCTATACAGATTCAAGGGTCAATCAAGACGCGACTACCATATTCATTCATTCAGTAGCATGCCCTTTGCAGAACCTCGCTCCCACAACAGCCCTCCGGAAAACTTCTCGATTAAAAACAAGACGTCCGAGTCCAATACACCCATATGGAGATCATCCGCCACATCCTGCCCGCATTTTCTCTTTAGCCTTCCTCTTCCTCTCTTCCCAGGCATATACCCCTCCATTATTGTTCTCTACAAACTTTCGTGACGTTTCAAGTGACGAGTTCTAAGAATATCTTGGCTAAAGAAAAGAACAAATGCATCCATACTTCAAGAGCCGAATATTGAAGAAGGGTGGCTATTAAAGAAAATAAAACAAAGAAAAGTAAAATAATTTGGTCACTTGAAATGTCGTGAAAGTTTGGAGAGAACAATGATGGAGAGGTATATGCCTGGGAAGAGAGGATGAGGAAGGCCAAAGAGAAGATGGGTGCAGGATGTGGCGGATGATCTCCAGATGGGTGTATCGGACGCGAGACATCTTGGTTATGATTAAGAAGTCTTCCGGAAGGTTGTTTTGGAAGCGAGGTTCTGCAAAATACACGCTAATTACTGAATAAATGAATGAATGAACTAGTCTACTTCTTATCTGTTGCAGGACATTTTCTGTGGAACGTTCAGATGAATGTAAACTTGATTTTCTCTGTGCGAACCGAGTCAAACTGTGCGGCAACTGGCCGACGTCACATGTTTTAACACACATTCTTCCAAAAATGAAATCGTTTACTTTTACCTTCCGCACAAATGAACGGCTTACTATGTCCGGCTTTGAGGTGAGTAACTTATATCAACGCTTGCCTGTCGGTCTGATGGGTATGTCTTTTATTCTGCTAACATAATTATTTATAAACTACAAACGTTCACTATTTAGTGTGTGCGTAGAATGGTGGGAATTACATGAAATAACAGGATCACCGATGTGGTGCTCACGGAGAGAACTACACGAATCCCAGTCAACCGAGACATGAGGAAAACACACTGGCGGTCGATAGGACACACACTGAGGACATCTGAGGACAATATAACTAGACACTTTCTTGTCTGGAATCCACAAGATAGGACACACACTGAGGACATCTAAGGACAATATAACTAGACACTTTCTTGTCTGGAAGCCACAAGATAGGACATACACTGAGGACATCTAAGGACAATATAACTAGACACTTTCTTGTCTGGAACCCACAAGATAGGACACACACTGACGACATCTAAAGACAATATAACTAGACACTTTCTTGTCTGGAAGCCACAAGATAGGACACACACTGAGGACATCTAAGGACAATATAACTAGACCCTTTCTTGTCTGGAAGCCACAAGATAGGACACAAACTGAGGACATCTAAGGACAATATAACTAGACACTTTCTTGTCTGGAAGCCACAAGATAGGACACACACTGAGGACATCTAAGGACAATATAACTAGACCCTTTCTTGTCTGGAAGCCACAAGATAGGACACACACTGAGGACATCTAAGGACAATATTACTAGACACTTTCTTGTCTGGAAGCCACAAGATAGGACACACACTGAGGACATCTAAGGACAATATAACTAGACACTTTCTTGTCTGGGAGCCACAAGATAGGACACACACTGAGGACATCTAAGGACAATATAACTAGACACTTTCTTGTCTGGAACCCACAAGATAGGACACACACTGAGGACATCTAAGGACAATATAACTAGACACTTTCTTGTCTGGAAGCTACAAGATAGGACACACACTGAGGACATCTAAGGACAATATAACTAGACACTTTCTTGTCTGAAAGCCACAAGGCAAACCAAATAGCGGGAGACACTGAGAAGAGACAGAGAAGAGAATTACAGAGATCGATAATACCGAGTCGACAAGGAGAGAGCTGTAGGAAGTAGTAAAAGATGGGACTGCTGGGCGTGGCCTGGTTGAGGGCTATGCCGCAATGATGGAGACAGGGCAGAAGAAGCAGACATATACTCTCGTGTGGTCAACACAGTCATCAGTGGCTTCATCTGTGCTACAGTTATACTTATACAACCTGTGAGGTTTATGATAACCAGCCAACTCGTGGTGAGTTGTTGGGGATTTGTCAACACAACCAGTCATCGAGTGCTTGCAATGTATCCACACAACTAATAATGTTTGCTTGTAGAAGTAAGTGAGGAGATGAACCCTTCAACATATGGGAATACATGCACCCTCTAAGATATAGGAATACATGAACCCTTGAACAGATGGGAATACATGAACCCTTTAAGATATGGGAATACATGAACCCTTGAACAGATGGGAATACATGAACCCTTCAACAAATGGGAACACATGAACCCTTGAACAGATGGGAATACATGCACCCTTTAAGATATGGGAATACATGAACACTTGAACATATGGGAATTCCAATTCCAATTCTAATTTTCAAAAACGAAAATTCCAAATTCGTCCTCGTCTAACCTGCTTCATCAGCTGTGGTTATTGTTGAGGATCGTGGTTTTTGTGGGTTTATTCACCCTAATTCTTGTCTTGTGAGTCCTATCTCGGACTGGTTATGTAGCGTTTGTGTCCCTGACGTCGGCAGTGGTCGGCGGCTATCCTTTGTGCTCGTCTGTTTTTGTGGTTTTCTTTGTTTGTGTAGGCTCCTGGCTCGTCTGGCTTGACTGGCTGCAGTCCTTATAAGGACTTTTCGTAATCCCACTCCAGCTGGGGGATCGGTCGGCGGCTGTCCTTTGTGCATGTTTCCACTTGTTTTTTTGTGTTTATTTTTTTGTTGGCGCAGGTTCCTGGCTTGACTGGTTGAAGTCCTTAAAAGGACTTTTTATTTAGTTTTATTTTTTCCCCCTCCTTGTCAGGGGCTTATATGTAAGTAATAGTGTAAGTGCCGGTATGTAAGCGAGAGTCAGTGTAAGCATAGCTGAGGTCAAGGGCTGTAGGAGACATCACGGCTTGGCTAACGGAGGGTCAAGCAAGAAGCCCGTGAACAGACCCACGTGATGTGGGAAGGTCAAGGAGGACGGAGTCAGAGTGTGTGAGACAGCGAATAGAGACGGACGTGTGGAGATCTAGAGAGTGATAGAACGATCGAACGATAGTGTTGTGACGGATAGATGAGATGAACGTTGTGTATTGATATTCGAGGAATGTGCCAACTGTGATAAGTGCGAGATGATGTGAGACTGTTATTGCAAATGGTCATACGGGCGACAGTGTAAATATCGCCCATGTGAGCGAGCGTTTGGCTGCTTGTGTCGAATGATTGCTTAAGCGTGAAGTGAGACTAATATTGTTATCCTGTAGTATAGTAATAAAGGTTGTTCAGGAGACAGCTCCTGCGAGTTTCCGATTGCAGTCATGTGTTATTAGTATATGTGTCGTAGATGTTGTAATTTGCCTGTCCAAGTCCAGTGAGCTAGAAGGAGCAAATAGTTAGGACTCTGACAGGTATAATGGTGTCAGAAGTACACACGAACCACATTCCCAATTAAAATGCATAAAAGAACGCTACTTATGTAAAGAAGAAGATCAATTGCATAATTTTGTAAAAATTTATAAATCGGAGAGTTGTTAACAAAATCAGAACGAAAATAACATCATTTCTTTCCACAGCAGGTTTCAATTCTACAAAGCGACCGACGTAACCAGAACAGGTCAACGGTAACCAGCACGAGAATCACGTTCCTGTACATCAAGCGTTCGAGTAAACAGCAGATAAAGATAAGTTGATTAATTTTGATTGGTAATTACCCAAATCTGCAGTCTTCGAGTTGCTTGTATAAAAATCATCATTGGGGTAGTTAAATATTAATTAACAGAAAATGATGTCGGATGAGGAAGATCAATCACATTTATGGGGCACAAATCAGTACAGAGAGTTGCTAGATTTTTTTGATGGTACACGGGCACAAGACAAAGCAAAGTGTAATATAAAACATGACCTAATACGTGATTGGACACAGAAATTTGAAAAGAAAATGCAAGACTACAAAATCCCAAAGGATTATTGGGGTTTATGGTACACGGGACACGTACCAATAAAAAGTAAAATACTGAGTGAGATCATACCAGATTTGTCAAGGGCAGACTATGAATATTATAAAAAAAAGGATATTAAAACACTATGTAAACTATTTCGAGACTCTAAAATTAGAGGTACAAAATTTGAAACCAGCCACAGACAAGTCATTCACACAGTATATAAGGGAAATAGAAGAATTTTTCAGAAAGTTAACATTTGAAATTAAACAGCCAGACAACAATCAAGAAGCAATAAATTTCTTAGTAGTGGAAAAACTAAAAGCAACACTCCCAGCCGAATGCGGAAAATATTTAGAAGAACACAACACAGAGCCTATCAAAAATTTACTAGAAAAATGCCGCGAATATTACAACCAAAGTATGAACCTGGTTAAGAACACTTAACAGAAGAGTACTAGAAGTGCAAATGCATCTGCAGCCACAGACTGTCAAAACAAATCACAGAAAACAAAACCAGTACTGTGCAAACATTGTAACACCCCACATACAGAAAATGGAATATGCGATAAGAATCCCACTTATCAAGAATACCTGAATACTATTATAGCACAAAAACTGGGGAAGGTAAATCAAAGGAAATATAGAACAAAATGTCATTTTTGCCTGGCGTATGGCCACAGACGTTTCGAGTGTGAAGGAGTAAAAAGAATACAGAACGCAAAAGCAAATGCAGCCATAAACATTACAACAAACAGTTCAGCACAGAACTTAGAAAAAGTAAACATCACAGAAACGAAAACAAGACCAAACACTGCAAATACAGAACAGACTGAGTTTTACCCAACAGACTTCGTACCATATTTCAATAACGTTGTCAACAGCAGTCAGCCGCACTCCTTAGTAAAAGAGGAGAATATTCCACAAGCAAGAAATGAAATGAACAAAACATCCAGACTGTCGTTAGGAAAACTAACATTCCATGAGGGATACATTAATGACACAGTATGCACATGTGTACGCGACACAGGGTCCTGTCTTATCGGTCTTCGGAAGACCCTAGCTGATCCTAAAGACTACCTAGATGAGTACATCTATTGCAGAACTGTTTCAGGAACAGTAGAGAAATATCCTATGGCATGGGCCAATATAAAATCACCTTTCCTATCAGGCAGAGTAACTTGCGCATTATTAGACAATCCTTGCTGCGATTTATTAATTGGAAATGTATTAAATGTAATAGACCACACAGATTCCAAAACCCAGACATGGCAGAAAGTTAACACAACAACAAACACTGCCTTAACCACACCACTCATCATACAACAACATGATGAACAGACCAAAGTACCACACCAGACCAACTTAACTATCATCTCACAACAAGAAAAAACAAAAACTGGTGTATATCAACAAAGAAAAAAAGGTACAGATGACAAGCATTTCACAAGGGCGGGAAAAGATCATAAAACATCATGGTACATGCTATACCTCCTGTTAATTACACACATGCCCAAGTGCACACAATGGATGGTTCTACTCGCACTACTCATTGTAAATGCAAAACAAATGACGTCACTAACAGTTTTATTCACACATCAACATGACGCAATACAGATGATAGCACTCATGACAAACCAGCTAACGTTGATACTTACATCAGTACTGGTGAACCAAAATTTGTTGTTACCACTGATAAACACTATGTCAAATCAACTCAAACACATACTTAGGCCAAACAAGGTAAATCATCAGTCGGTGGAATTACTGACAAAAATCAGCAACAAAGTACCCTACATATTTTGGAAAATATACACAAATTGCAGAGCAGTGTACAAACATGCACGATTACAGTTCAAAACTATACATGGTGTATTATTATTATTATTATTATTATTATTATTATTATTATTATTATTATTTGAACTATTGGATGTATACACACATGTACGAGTGCAGGTTTGAAGATAGCACTCAAAATGATCTCAACATTAAATTTGTAAAGCCCCACCCGTCGGAACATTAATTTTAACCGTAACCCACTTTATATCCTTAGATCGAGTAACTCCAGAATTGCCTTGTCTGCTGTACGACTCCAGCGCTATGATACTAGCACACTTCATTGTATAGACCAACATAAAAGTTCCTTCAACGTGAAAAGTGTCATCAGCAGAACAGTAAGACTCAACATGTGATTTCAAGTATCTAACAGTAAGCTATACCCATATTGACTTTGTTTCAAACGAGTATCTACAGAATCCACA
Organism: Cepaea hortensis; assembly: GCA_963921405.1. Classification (NCBI taxonomy): domain Eukaryota; kingdom Metazoa; phylum Mollusca; class Gastropoda; order Stylommatophora; family Helicidae; genus Cepaea; species Cepaea hortensis. The sequence goes on from OY992890.1 coordinate 12,811,997, forward strand.
TTTTGAAATCGACCAACAACAACAAGGACTTCGCAAGTATAGACATTCATTTCCAGTGATCAGTTTAAGAAACCAGATGCCAACCTACAAACTATGGCAAAGACAGTTTCAGACAGACGCACCATGGCCACACTCCTAAGTAAGGCCTCCGAACTTAAAACAGTAATACATATTTTACAGATGTGAACTCCAGTAATTTTACAGAACGGATTTACAAATTGTCCAAACTTGGTGCAAAGTCTTAATCACTATACAGAAGAAAGGACAATATCATGATATACAGAAGACGTCAATAATCGGTTCAGAAAGAAGAAATGCCAAACATTCCAGCACCGCAATGAACATTGAACACTGGTAATTTAATTACGTGTGCATAACTTTCACAGGACAAGAACAGTATCCTATAAGTGCATAAAGGCAGTAACGATGAACATTTTATTGTAAATTTATTAAGTGCATGACATCCAATGTCTAATTTTATTTATTATAGTAGTTTGTATTGTTAGAATGTGATATTTACATATAAGCGTAAGTACAGCTGTGAAAGATATAAGTTGTAATGCTGAGAATCAACGCCTGGCAATCCCAATACGCGAGTGTTACCAAACTTGCCTTCGCGTGTGGTGGATGGCCCGACGAATGACGCTTAGCAATAGTGTTACAAAACTAATACCATATTGTTGTAACAATAAGGGATATACCAACAAAAGAGATTAATAATAACTCTCCAGAACAGTAAACGAGGTGTGCCCAAAAAGGGAAACAACTCACGGTCTGACATAAGATGAGGTAAGCGGGACTATGACATATATGAAGTATATTCGAACCATGACCACAACGGTGACATAGCGTGCTCATAAAGAATCGATTAGGGTGCATTAAATAGAGACGAGGGGGACCACGTCTGAATAGAGAGAAAATTTAAGAATGCTGTAAGAGGAAGTTGTAGCCTTAATTCCAGGCGTGAATCAATGGAGAATCTTTAAACCAGCATAGCCACAATAACTATGAGATGATAATACACAGTGAATCGATTGGGAAACATGAACAGAATGTAATGTCACGGAGTGGGGATTGAAGAATATAACGAGGTATGGCAAGTAAACCCAACCAGAACAGTTGCCAGACCACGACAAAACCTTGAGAGAAACCTCATTACTGAAAAAGAGAGAACAATATTTAAAGTTAATCTCGGAAAAGATCAGAATAAAAAGGGGCGCAAGCGTATACTGATGATCATACAATCCCCTGACAAGTTAAAAAAAAATGTACCAAGAGTAACAACAGCAGAATGTGTCACATTTCCAAGAGAAAGTGCCACATTGTTTGTGCGGGGGGAGAGTGTCAGGGGCTTATATGTAAGTAATAGTGTAAGTGCCGGTATGTAAGCGAGAGTCAGTGTAAGCATAGCTGAGGTCAAGGGCAGTAGGAGACATCACGGCTTGCCTAACGGACGGTCAGGCGAGAAGCCCGTGGACAGACCCACGTGATGTGGGAAGGTCAAGGAGGACGGAGGCAGTGTGTGTGAGACAGCGAATAGAGACGGACGTGTGGAGATCTAGCGAGTGATAGAACGATCGAACGATAGTGTTGTGACGGATAGATGGAGATGAACGTTGTGTATTGATATTCGAGGAATGTGCCAACTGTGATATGTGCGAGATGATGTGAGACTGTGATTGCAACTGGTCATACGGGCGACAGTGTAAATATCGCCCATGTGAGCGAGCGTTTGGCTGCTTGTGTCGAATGATTGCTTAAGCGTGAAGTGAGACCAATATTGTTAACCTGTAGTATAGTAATAAAGGTTGTTCAGGAGACAGCTCCTGCGAGTTTCCGATTGCAGTCATGTGTTATTAGTATATGTGTCGTAGATGTTGTAATTTGCCTGTCCAAGTCCAGTGAGCTAGAAGGAGAAAATAGTTAGGACTCTGACACTCCTGTTCTGTGTAGTGCCCGTAGAAGCTTTTCGATGCTTTCACTTTGGTCTTCAAGTAGTTGCTGTTTTTCGATTGTTTCCTCTGTTGTCAGCCACGGGACGATCTCTCCGTCCTCGATATAGTACTCAATGCCGGTGTGAAAGTCAGAGAATATCTCCGGGTATTCTATTGGTTTCCCCTTGAGTTTCTTCATCTTCTTTCCTTTTGCTTCCTGTCTGCTCATGTATTCCTCGTGCCTGAGTTCCTCTTGCCTTGCCCGTTCTTTTTCATCTGCTATGTACCACTCCATTTCTTCGACCGGTACCTCATCTTGGCTTTCTTCGGCTGTCTGGTGGGATATTGCTTTCTCCTTGGATTTTTTGGGCGTCGAGGTTCGGCTGCTAGTTTTGTCTTGCGTCTCCGGCTCGGATGTTTGTTGTGTTTCTTGAGTCTTTTTTGCGATCTCTTGAGTTTATTTCATTTCAGCTTTTAGCCGCTCTCTCTCCGCTTTTATATTGCGTAGCATTTCTTCGTTTTCCTGCTTCAGCGCGGTCATCTGTTCCACTTCCCGCTTGATGTTTTGCTGGATCTCCTTTATTTCCGCCAGTAGATTCTCGTTGTCGCTGGTCGGGTTAGGCGTCAGCAGTGCCTTGACTTGTTTCTTTAACTCGTCGATCTGGCTTTGTAGTTGTGCTCTTTCATCTTGCGAGATGCCCGTGGCTGTCCCGCACCTCCGCATTGCTTCGTTGTATGGAGTCTTTGTGATGATGGCGATCTTTAAGACGTCTCTGTGTCTCTGCAGGTACGGACAACCCAAGTATCTAGCTCCATGCTTGCGCTGGCAGTTGGCGAACTTTCTTCTGTTGTTAGGAGCTCGGAAGTCCGTGTCCAGCTTGGCCAGCGGTCACTCCTTGAAGGCGTGGTGATCGGCGCAGTAACGACAGATTTCCTTCTTACTGCGACATATTGCTCTGCTGTGGCCGCCCCTCTGGCATCTTGAACACTGATTGACTCTTGGGATGAATCTCTCTGGCTGTTGAGTTTTCTTGCTGATTGATACTGTGATCGGCATTTCGCTGCCCTCCGACGTCACTACTGCCAAGGTTGTAGGTATCTTGGAGTAGGTGAGAAGCCGCTCCGCCTTCAAGAATCGGATGTGAAGATTCTCTTCACGTAGCTGCTTCAGGATTTCTTCATCTGTCAGCTCCACAGGAATCCGCTTGACAACCCATCGGACTGTTTTCGAGTCGGTGTTTCCGACTCTGGTGTCTTTCTCCTCCTTCTCTGCTGTCTTGGTTCTTGACTGTTTTGGGCTGTCAATCTTCTCCCTCGTGGTAGCTTCAGTAATCGGTGTAGTAACTGGCTCTTTGATGCAGCTAGCAGGTGGGCTCTCGACGTTCTTCTTCTTGTTGTCGGCTCCCACGCTGCACATCTTGTTTCTTGTTGTTGGATTTTCCACGTGACATTTTCCCGCTGATCAGGTTTCTTGACAGAATAATGCGACTTGACTTGTTAGCGCTCGCAGTGCGAATGACGACGCGCGAGAATGGGAATACGTGCACCCTTTAAGATATGGGAATACGTGAAGCCTTGAACATTTTGGGAATTCACGAACCCTTGAACATATTTGAGTATGTAAACCATTGAACATATGGGAATACCTTAACAATTGAACAAATGGGAATACATGAACTCTTGAACATACGGGGATTAGTGAACCCTTGAACATGTGGGCATACGTGAACCCTTGAATATATGGGAATACATGAATCTTCTTGCATTTTAATGCTAATCCCATTTGTTCACTATGTACAACAACCGCATCTACTAAATGTTGCACATCTTCTTCATTGTCTGCAATTAATATCGCATCATACGAATATCTAATGTTATTGATATTATATCTCCAATTGGTGATTCCTTTTATATCTTCTAAATTTCTAAAAATATTTTCACTTTATATGAAATTTAAAAAAAAAAAAACCAAAAAAAAAACAAAAACATGGAGACATTTCACATCCCTGTCGCACACCTCACTTAATATGCTGATATTGGCCTACTTCATTATCAATCTTTATGAGAGCTTGCTGTTTCCAGTATATGTTTGTACAAGTATGAGGTCTTTCCCATCAATTTATTTGTAGATCTTCAAGCATCTTCATCATGTTGACATCTAAAGCCTTTGTGTAGTCAGCGAAGCAAAGATGTAGGCCTTTGTTTACTAATACTCAGCGCTCAATTAATGTTCATAACTGAGAGGGAAGACCAGGAGAATTTTTAATCAAATAGCGGTGGGAACAATTAGTAGTGTGACTCTTCGCTGGCTGTTGAACGAGGGGACGGAGCACGTATGGGAATGTCCTGAGTGCAGTGATATCGGTTCTTAACTCAACTCAACTCAACTCAACTTAATGTTCATAGCAAATACACGTATTTGCTGTGCCCTTGCCTTCTACGAACCCACATTGTTCTTCCCATATTTCGGGTTGCATTTTCTTCCTAACCCTTTGCCTGATGATTCTGAGCAAAATCTTTGTGATGTGGCTCATTATACTAACTGTTCGATGTTGATAATAATCCACGGCTCCTGATTTCTTCGGGATTGCAATAAATATAGTTTTACATAATTCACGAGGTATATCTCCAGTATAATATTTTGTGTTCAGCAGTCTATTGACCAGGTCTATTCCATATTCTTCTAAGGAATTGACTATTTCTGTTGTGATGTTGTCTGGACCCGTGAGTCTTGCCAGTTTTCATATGGTTAAGAGCATTCTGAACCTCCGTCCTCAAAACTGACAGTCCTACATTATTATTCAGAAAATCGTACTTTTCTTCACTTGTATCATCATTAAGATATTTCACATAATCTGACCACGCGTGTAAAATCTGATTTTTCTCTATTATGATTTTGCCATCTTTGAATTTTAGGCAAACCGTTGACGCGTGTGTTCTTTTCTTAGTGTTGTCAATAATTCGTTTGTGTATTAATTTGATATTCCTGGTGTTGTGGTAACTGAATTGTTACTTTAACCATTTAACATACTTAACGACGAGTGTTACTATAGATATAACTTGTTTCTTGTAAGATGATGAGATTCTATGTTTCCACTAGATTCTTGTGACACCCAGACGCGCTGTCGACAATGACATGGTCATGGAAGTAGCAAAGTACGATCCACTTAAACATGACTTTGAGTTTAAGAATGTTACATATCATCCAAGGATGAATTACCAAAATAAGTGCTCTGCACATCGGCGTACTTCATCAACTACCGGGCGACCTATTACACCCACTGAGTTGCGCACTACAGCCACTGAGCTACTTGTATAGAGTTAGATGTAAGCACCAGCAACGGTTTCCAGTAAAACGTGGACACTATGAACATGCAACGAGTTAATAAACGTATCCCTTTAATCCCAGAAGTTTATAAACCCACTACTTAATCACAGTTGTTGATTTGTCTTATTTTGTTCTGTGTAGTTGTTGCCTTGACTTATTTTCTCTCAGAATGATTTGTTATTGTTTCATCACTGGGCCCAATCTGTGGCTGTTAACTCACAACGACAGGATATTTCCCTCATGTCTAATGTACGCTTGTCTTTCTGAGTTCATATGTAGTGTTAAAATCACACTCTAAATACTGGGCTCCAATCTGAGACCCTGGGGATTATCGCCCCTATATACTGGGCTCCAACCGAAAACGATGAGACATTTAACACCTAAAGCAAGGTGGGAAACATCAAGCCGATATAATCGATCATATGTGTATTACCAAAGAATTTAGATCATCTCTTTGAGACGTTTTGATTACAGCTCACGAAAAGCAGCCCAGGGAAAACGAGATAAGACAAAGAATATAACAAGTATAGGGAAAAAAAAAGGTTACAAGAGGACAAAGAATGCAGATTCTTGCAGGGAAACCGACCAGCCGACGAGTTCCGAAACAAAGAACTATAGCCTGTTGTAACATAAGATGGCAACACTACACCACTAGACGAGCCACACTTCAACGGCCATTCATTGAGAGTACTTGGTGCGCGCACACACATACACATGCGCGCACGCACTCGCTCACATAAATAACATATATACATCCAATAGAAATACTGATTAAGTATACTATAAAGCTGAATACACTACCGCACACACAGCTCAAAGACAGTGAACAATGGTGCATGAATACGTTATACATAAAGCCACAGACCCACACATTAACACATTGAAAATATATGAAAACACCGAGTGATAAATCTACAAACATAAACACATACGCAGATACAAACATAAACGCATGCACACATTCAGACACTATCGGACAATGCTAAAAACATGAGCACACAGACACACAGACATACACACTCTCTCACAAACACACACACACACATACGCACACACGCACGCACGCACGCAAATGACCCATGGACAGATTCATTCATTCAGTAGCAAGTCCTTTGCAGAACCTCGCACCCATAACAACCTTCCGGAAAACCACTCGATCATAAGCAAAATGTCCAGTGTCCGATACACCAATCTGGAGATCATCTGCCACATCCTCCCACCATCTTTTCTTTGGTCTTCCTCTTCCTCTTTTCTCGGGCATATACCCCTCCATTATTGTTCTCTCCAAACTTTCGTGACGTTTCAAGTGACAAACATATTTACATTTTCTTTCTTTTATCGGCATTAGTAGGCAATCTTCTGTAATATTCAGTTCTTGCCGTATGGATGCATGTTTTTTTTTTTTCTTTATCCGAGATATTCTTAGAACTCGTCTATAACATTTATGTTCAAGGGAGTTATGCGCTACTAGGCTTATTTGGTAAGTGTCCAGGTCTCACAGGCGTATGTTGCAATGGAGAAAGATGCATGCTCGTAAGAAAGTTTTGTAGTTATATCTGTCCCACTCCACAATTTATTCAGTTGTTTTAGTCTTTGAAGAGCAATGTATGTTCGTCTTTTAATTTCTTTCATTGTGTCACCATTGTCGGTAATCAATGACCCAAGATATTCGAAATTTCCCATCACGTCCAATTTTACCTCAATAACATATATCTTTTCTCCATAATAGTTGTATCCGTATGCGTTATCTTTGTTTATGCTATGTTAATATATAAGTTTTGGTTTTCCCAATTCTTTCGGGTTGAGGTTATTAGTTTTTCTATATCATTCAGTGGTGTGGATAGTAATATTATATCATCAGCATATCGAATCTTTGGTATTTCATGACCACCGATATTTAGGGCATCATATTACTCCCTGGTTATATAATCTCTGACATTTCTCATTATATTTTCGGTGTACAAGTTAAACAAATAGGGGTACAGCCCACAGCCCTGACGTCTCCTTGCGTGATGTCAAACCAATCTGATGTATCGCCATCTATTCTAACCGCTGCTTGTTGGTCTAGATACAACATTTTAATTAGTTGTACTACATGTGATGGAAAGCACATTTTCCTCATGGTTTCCCAAATTTCAGATGTTGTACACAGTCAATTAAAAGTTATCTGTGACAAGTTGGGAATCTAGGCAAATTCTAGAAAGATGGCAGGAATATTTTGAATAATCCACAAAACATGAGAATAGGTTTACATTAAATTCTCTGCACTTTTCTATTATTAAACGCATGTTGAGTATGTGATTTCTTGTTCCTCTTCCTTGTCTAAATCCAGCTTGAATCACATTAATCTCTTCTTTCATTTTCTTACGAAGTCTTCCCATTATGATTTTCAATAGAAGTTTACCTGCATGACTGATCAGGGCAACATTTTTATATTTTTGCATAATTTAAGGCTGAACATTTTGGTATTGGAATAAAGATAGTTCTCTTCCAATATTTTGGCAATATACCATATTTCCATTTTATTACATAATGCTTGATAGATTTGTATGCTTTCTTCTCCTCCTGCTTTAATTAGTTCAACTGGTATCTCATCACATCCTGGTAATTTACTATTCTTAAGGTGCTTTATAGCCCATACAATTTCATCTAATGACGGTTCAGGTTCTGTCTCTGCTGTCATTGGTTCATCTATCTCATTCATATCCTCACTGTCATTCATATCATGCATTCCTCTGTCCATTTTTTCCATTGTCATTCCATTGTCATATGCCGATGATGTTTTAGTGTATCGTCAGGGTAAGGATAGAGAGCAGTGCCATGTCTTTCCTTATCATTGGGATTATAGAATGACATTTGACTCAGTCTTAACACTCACCTTTGAACAGTGTGACGAATAATCAAACGACTCCAAGGAAGGAACCGGACTCGTACTTTATTTTTGTAACGAGTGGAACAAATAACAAAGGATGATTAACATGTGTTATTAAACTGCTCCCGAGATGTGGGCGCGGCGTTTAACTATTTAACATTTCATGAAACTCCCTGCCTTCTTCCAAAATGTTCTCCTTGAGGCGTAGACCTGTCATTTCGCTGTCCTGAGTTGTATCACTCTAGGTTTCGGATTCTGCCTTAATAATCTATTTGCCAATCGATCCCTCCTCCTGAAAAATCTATTCGCTGACGCTCGGAATAAGTCGCATACGGATCTCTGGAAGACAGTCCTCTTTTCTGAATCACACACAGAGAAAGTCCTTTGTTGTTGTGTGACGTTGTTTACGTTACTAATGGTATCTTCCTTTCATATTTGTCCATTTTCCGTGCATAACTGGAAAAACTCCATTCATGACTTTGGTGGAGTGTACCATCATATGGCATAATGCCCCCTCCTAGATAAAAAAAAATGTTTTCATTTTTTTTTCTATGGATATATGTATTACTTTGCAAACATATGCATTAACCTTTAACAACGAAACCTGGAAAGTTCCTAGTCTCCCCCTTTATCTACTCTCAAAAAATAATAATAATGTCATATGATGGGCACGCCCACCTGTCTAATACCCCATTAGACGTCGTGTGGCTGATCATGGGAGATCATACCAACTAATAACCATATTAGTCCCTACCTTGTCTTAATAGACAAGTGTGTCCTCACTCTAGGTCATACCATGAGTTTTGGACGAGAGTAATAATGCGTTTCCCAGTATTCCATTTTTGGTCGTTGTTGTTGTTCCTCCATATATTCCATGTATATTTATATGTTGGTAGGGTAGACGTAACTATCCATGTCTTGCGAGATTTTATGGTGCCATTTGATATGTTAGACTGTCCAATACTTGTGTGTATATCTTTAGACTATCAGCCGATTCCGTATATATTCATATATCTTAATGGATCGATTGGCAACCCAGTTCGCTTTCATAAAATTAGTTCAGCTGAAACCTTGCTTACCCAACTATTTACCTAATCACCAATTCACAAAATAATTACTTCAATGTTTCTTAATTACAAGTGAAATACTAATTAATGACTTATATATGTAACACATTAATATAACAAAATTGAATCAATTAATTAACTAAATAATTCTAATTAATGATTTGACGAATGTTCCAATGTTCCAATGTTGGACAGAATTAATAACATTACACAACACCATCTACAAATACTTGACCGTAGTTTTCCACGTAAAATAATGGCGGTCGAAATATCCATCAAGTGTGCAGGACCTATTAATGGCTATTGCATCCGTGTAGATGTCTCTGCCAATAAATGTAAATTAATAACACATGTATCTATTTGATTATACTATATATACACCTAACAGTATTAATTTAAAGTCACCGATTGTATCAACATCATTTATTAATTAGGTGCTATTTGATTGAACTTTATTAAATTTCTCAAATATTTTATAAATAATAATAATAATAATAATAATAATAATAATAATAATAATAAACTATAACTGAATAACTTATAACATATATCAGTCTTACTGTATATTCTATAATCGACTGAGAATGTCCCATATGATATGATTGACTGATTAAAATCTTGCAGACATAAAGTTGTGAAGAATCCTATATAAACTTAGTAATGTTCTCTATTATAGACATAATTATCAAAGAATAGAGAATCGAACTATTTTTAAGATGAATTATAGAACTATTAGATAGTGTGAACAATTCTGACAAGTGATACCTGGCATAACCAATTAATCAGACCTAAGACCTTAATGTGTCTGTAGTGTATTATGTGTTGATATGAACCTAACACTTTCATCCCATTTTATTTTTCTTTATTTATTACTTTCATTCTATTTCTTTCTTCTATACTTATGGTGTTTCTGTACTGTATGCCTGCTAATATTTGTACTTTTCAACTTTGTTGAATTGAACACTGTCATACTTTTCACTCGTATATATAATGCCAATAAAGTATATTTGATTACTTTGTAGTAGCAGTAAATAAAGTACACATTAATCAATACATTTTGTTTATTGTAAATTTGTTTGTTATTATTGACTTGTGTGTAAATTTCCTTGAGTGATTGAATGACTGTATTTTTATTCACAATATCATCAATATATGCTTTTGTTCGTGAGGATGTGTTCATGACTATGGATGTTACCTGAGATAAGGTCAATTTAAGCCACATCAAAATGTTTGTAATAAATATGGTTACAATATCCCATGTCGTCTGTTGTTTGTAACCATTATGTTTAACCTTTGTTCTCTTCTTGTGTGCTACTCTGTTATTAACAGTCGGTTGAGCTTTTAATGAATGTGTAATTCCTTCTTCTTGTGATACTTGGGTTTGTGATTCTGTGCGTATCACATCAAGTTTGCGTTCTCCAGTTTGAACGTAATCTTTAACATCAGTGATGTTACCAATTATCAACCCAGCACATGGGTTTGGTAGTACTGCTGCGCATACTTTACCTTCATAATATGGACATTTTATGCTGACCCATGCGGTTTTGTACATTTCTATTGTACCCCCAAATGTTCTGCACTCAATACTTTTACCTGTATAATTACTTTCTTTTATGAGTTTGTGATTAACACCTGTAATATCCGAACCTGTGTCTCTAGAACAGTTTGTTGGTAACCCATTAACCTCCGCTTGGTGTATCATCAGAGTACCTTGACGAGTGCATGCTGCGTTTGCTTCATGAATATGCCTCTTGTGGGCTGATGTGAAGTCCTCATCATTATTATGACCTTCCTTACCTGTTTTGTTATTGTATGACTCTATAATGGCTGCGTGTGTGTCCTCTAGATCATCGGAATCGCTACTATTACTAGACAACACATATGCATTACTTGCCTCTTTCCACGTAATCTTCATCGGACAAGACCTGCTAGTGTGTCCGTACGCCCGACACGAGAATCATTTGATGCTTCTTTTGAATGAGTCATACTTACTTCTTTTCCTCGCTGTTATGTCACGAAGATACTCTGCATACCCAGGGTGCCGATCACACATTTCCAAATGTCCATGAGACAATTTGCAGTATTGACATCTGGATAGGTGTCCTTTTCTTGGTCTGTCTCCTTCTCTGTTAGAGTACTGGTATGGACTATTTCTATATTTATTACTGCCACATTTTCTGAACTTGCCATTGCCTTTTCGGAATCTAGCACTTGCTCCTATTATCAGTTCTGGCTGTGTACAATTTGCGAATATGTCTCGATGTGGATTGAAATATGACTCTCCCCTCGTTTCCATTTCCTTAAGATCTTTGCATTTATTCTCCACTAGAAATACAGACATGGCCTCTGGTACTGCAGATAGTAGTCTATCTCTAATTATTAAGTCTCGAGTTTTATTGTAATCAGACCCAATATCAGCGGCTTTAGTCCATTTATCAAAAGATGAGGTTAACTCATAAACAAAGTCAAGGAAAGTTGGGTTAGATTTGGGAGTGAGTGTTTTAAAGTTTGTACGTAAGCCCGACTCATCTAGACTGAAGTGTGCCAACACACGATCTCTCATGTATTTGTAGTTAGTACGTAAGTCCTCAGGTATTAACTCAATTACCTTTAAAGGCTCCAATGCGAGATGCCTGTGGAATAGAATTGGTATGTCTTGTTCCGGTACCTTGTAATGCTTTACGAGTACTTCAAAGTTGGTAATCCAAGAACTGACCGAATCGCCTTGTTGAAAGTTGCAAAAAAGCCCTTGGTACTTCTTCACTGGATCATTCTGTTTTGCACGACTTTTCTCTCGTTCAATCTCAGCTTCATGTTCCATCTCCAAAGTCTTGACTTTAAAATTACCCTCCACTTCTTTGTCCTTCCAGAGTGTTTCTGTTGCCAGCTTTTCCCTATCAAAAGCGAGTTGTTTCTCCCTGATTTCTGTCTCTGCGGCCAATTGCTTCTCTTTCAATTGCATTTCCATAATTAGCTTTTCCTTTTCAGCAGCCATTTCTTTTTCTTTAGCTGCCATCTTTTCGCGTTCCAAAGTTATCTCGGTTTGCTTGATCGTCATCTCTCGTTCTTTTAGTTCTTTTCCCTCTCGTTTTGCTTCCTTTTCAGCCGCTAGCTTTTCCAATCGTTCCTCTTTCTCATGTGCTGCTTGAAGACATTTCTCTTCTTTTTGCTGTAATTGATAGTCGCTGAACTCTTGTTTCGCCCATGCTCTAAGTTCTGCTCCAGTCAATCCCGTCTTCTCACCCATTACCATGTAATCCTGTAGTGTAGACATCTTGACCTACCTGTATAATACTCTAGCTGTAATAAAATATCGAAGTGGTAAAAGAAGACAAGAATATCGACAAAGTTGTAATAATGTTTTTCTAGGAACAGAGTCGATAGTATATCTCGTGGTATCAACTTCGACCACAATATCAACTTAATTCAGACAAATAATGTAAAGTTGACGATCACTCAAGAATATATCACTCAAAATATACGACAATTATACCTAACGTGATATATGTAAACCACAAAAATAATTATGGAAAAATATGTTCAATATAAAATATACATATATAAGTACAGCGGAACAATACTAATACTAACAAACGACGATTGACGCAAGACGGAAATTCATATTTTCATTCATAAAAGACAAAATTATCACTCCTGAAATTTACGTGACAACACGATAAACACGTTATATACTACTCACAATTACGATACCAACAATGTGTGTTATCGCACGCAAGACCAATACAAATGATTTTTCGTATTGACCTGACGCTAGTCAACACAACCGATTTCTAAAGTAATCAAGCGTGCTTGGCTACTTTAGGAATACCCATTCCAACCACCCACACTGTCGGCTTATAATTGTTTTTGTTAACATTTATAATTAGCACCTTATTAATATACACCAGATGTTGGACAGTCGACAACGATAAATAATACTGGCCTTAACGCTTTTGAAAATCCATCCAGTGTCGCGTGAATGTATCTTGATTAGACTGGTTCGAATGTTCAACGTTGACGTAAGTGGTGTTTGCTGCCCACTAGTTTGACATGATCCTCCTGTGCACGTATGAGTAGAACAATTGAGATGTGTCCCAATGTTAGTTGCTCCTGTTTATGTTTGACGATAGTTTAGTAAACTTACACTAATACCCTGAACCACGCGGTTCGTGGCCGACTTCAGAGAAGTGCTTAGTCGGCTGTGGTATGATCGATGAGCTTTGAATAACTGGGACCGACGCTGACCAACCACGTAATTCCTATGTATGGCGGTGAACAGCGTAATAAAAAAAACTCCATGCTTAGATATATTTCTTTGAAAATGGCTATCTTTACTTCCTGTGTAAACGCTGGTGATAAACTTGAAGTGGCGTGAGGGAACTCTATTTGGTGAGTATCCGTGTCTTGAAAAGATTATGTTGCGGGAGGCAAAGGTGTGACAAAGACAGCTGGATGTGTGCAGTCCATCTCCAGATTTTCCTCAACAAACATGTCCTACGTGAAGATAATATTTCCTATGTCCGTATAATAATGACGCAGTAAATGGTGTTAATGTTCTCTGTTAGCACTCCGGGACAATAATAATGCTGCCATTCCTAACTGTTGCACTGAACTAAGCAATTAGTATGTCAATTAACTGTCTGTGCTGGCATGTATGATCAGGTAATGTTAGTGCAATGTAATGTGCAGTGTTGAAGTATAAAACCATCCAACACGTAATCAAAATGTTCAGTCTTGTGACGTATATCGTGTTTACACTACGTATTTATCCAGTAGTTGAAGCTGTTTTAATAATGGTTGTACCTGTCTGTTTCATCTTCCTTGTATTGTAGATATAATTTACAGTGCAGTGTCCCGATGACGGCATACTTTCTTTGTAAATATGTAAAGTCTATCGAGTGTGTACTTCATTTATTCGTTTCAGACTGTATATTCTAAATAAGTTCTTTAATTCAATGTTGTTTTCTTACTATCTTCAGTTAATCTTTAATTTCTAATGTGTGATAATGTTCTGTCCTTTGTACTTCACGAATGATATTGTAACGTTGGACATTTTCTACTGTGTGTTCATTATGTGCACCAGTTTTCGTTTCGCATTTCGATTTCTGATGTGCAGATGTACAATAACTGGTTATGTTAACGATCTAACGATCAGCATCATGATTGTTCGTTATAAATACTTTCTAACACACAATTTATATATATAATTTCCTACCTTCTTTCTCCTTTATTTCTACAACTTGATCTTATGAATGCATCGTTTACACTTTTGTATGACGGCCGACATTTTTAACTTTTCCTATTGACGTTCTTCCTATGCGACTTCGTGCGTTTCACTGTATTCCGGCGCGCAATTCATTTTCCATTAGTGCACATTTCTTGTTCACTAACAACTTTTGCGGGAAAATCTTGTTGACAATTGGATTCTAAAAAACCGGCGAGCTTCCCATCTTCATGCCATGTCTTTCCTTATCATTGGGATTATAGAATGACATTTGACTCAGTCAAACGACTCCAAGGAAGGAACCGGACTCGTACTTTATTTTTGTAACGAGTGGAACAAATAACAAAGGATGATTAACATGTGTTATTAAACTGCTCCCGAGATGTGGGCGCGGCGTTTAACTATTTAACATTTCATGAAACTCCCTGCCTTCTTCCAAAATGTTCTCATTGAGGCGTAGACCTGTCATTTCGCTGTCCTGAGTTGTATCACGTCTAGGTTTCGGATTCTGCCTTAATTATCCATTTGCCAATCGATCCATCCTCCTGAAAAATCTATTCGCTGACGCTCGGAATAAGTCGCATACGGATCTCTGGAAGACACGTCCTCTTTTCTGAATCACACACAGAGCAAGTCCTTTGTTGTTGTGTGACGTTGTTTACGTTACTAATGGTATCTTCCTTTCATATTTGTCCATTTTCCGTGCATAACTGGAAAAACCCCATTCATGACTTTGGTGGAGTGTACCATCATATGGCAAGCAGGTTGCTGTGGAACTACAAACCGAACTCAATCGCATAAGTACTTGGTGTGATGAAGCTGGGGCAATGGTCAACCCAACAAAGGCAACAGTGACTTGGTTCTCGTTGAATAATCATATTGTCAACACTCCAACACCAACTGTAATGCTGTGTTCAGAGACGGTGGAAAGAACGCAGGCAATGAATTACATAGGGATACGGTTTGATCGAAGCCTTGCTTATAATGTGCACATAGACCAGGTGATAACAAAGGCCAAGCGGGGTTTGGCTGCGATGCGGGTGATGGCGGCAGCAAACTGTGAGCAGCGCCATCTATGTCTTCTGTACGAGGGGCTGGTCATGTCTGTTTTGGAGTATGCAATGGCAATCCTGACTCTCAGCCATAAGCAGATAGAAAGGATGGAAAGGATACAGAATGAAGCTATGCGCATTATTCTTGGATGTACAAGAGATACAGCATGCAGGGCGATGCGCTACCTTCTTGATTTTCCAACCATTGAAGATAGAATACAAGTTTGCAGGGCACGCGCCTACCCCAGAGTTAACGCAAATACACAGCATCCACTGCATAGTGAAATTAGGAAGGTGAAGGGCAGCAGGTTAAAAAGAGGACGGTCGTGGATGGGTCAAGCCGAAGACATTCTTCAACAGGTGTGTTCACTTGAGGACTTAGAACCTGGCGAGAAGTGGGTGCAAGTGCCAACAGACTTATACACATCCTTTTCAGTTTGCATCCAACTAGATAGGAAATGCAGACAAGAAAATCCGGCTGCTGTGGAGGCTGAAGTACAAGCGTTGATTTTCGAGAATTCGCTAGACAGTGACGCGGTCATCTACACAGATGGGTCCGTCGTCCGACATGTGAGAAGCTCATGGGCCTTTACAGCTCGGGCCGGAGGGAGAATTGTGAAGGAGGACTCTGGTGCTTTCACTGAAACCACAAGTAGCCTGACCATGGAAGTCATGGCAGTAAGTAAAGCAATAACATGGCTCGAGAAACAGACATTAACTAGGGCTTGTTTCCTTAGCGACTCAATGAACATGATCAAGAGGGTAGAGGAGGGGTTGAGCCGAAGAGAATGGTTGCTGCCTCTGGAGCGGTCTCGGCTGGCAAAGATTAGTTTCATCTTCGTGCCAGGGCATGCGGAAGGGAACAACGAAGGGAACTGATTGATTGATTGATTGATTTAGGACCCAACATCACAGCATTCGGGGCATTCCCATAAGCGCTCCGTCCCCATCCTCAGCAGCCAGCGAAGAGTTCCAACCCCAATTGTAACAGTAGCCATCTGATTATATGTCCGTCTCGCCTTTCCTCTAAGCTTCGAGCATCGGCCAGATCCCCTCGTCACTCCTCGCTGTCGCATTCTTGCCAGACCATGGTGATCCATTTGCTCCTCCGAGGTGTACACATGTTCCTACAAGGCCGCAACCACGTCTGCCTTATCATGCATAAATACTCCACCAAGTTTCGTCGAGCCAGCCAATCTGTCTGCCTGTTCATTTCCCAGCACACCGACATGCTCCGGAGAAAAGATCCAAACGATGCTTGCTAGCCGTGACTTCCGAAGCGAAGCAAGCCACTCTGCACGAAGCTTGCCTGTCCTCACCCTACTCAGCATGCTTTCTGAGTCAGTTACAATCACGATGTGTGTGTGTATCGTATTCTCCATCCAGTGGAAAGCTGCATTGACTGAAGGAAGGGAACTGACACAGAAAGGAGGAGAAACTGATAACAGCAGGATGAAGTATAAATCTTTAACAAGGGAAATAAGAAAGAATACAACAAAGGACAAACCCCACTATATACAAGATTTTTTTAATTCGCATATCCTTTTACGGGACATCGCTGTCAACAGCAGCATCTGTCAGCTGTCTGTTGATTTCTTGGCAAGATTACGCTCAGTAGTTTGCCATTGCTTTCTGAGCGGCCGGCTCAGTTATCCCGCAAGTCACCAGCGGGGGACGAACCGCTCCCAGTTCTCGCCCGCTACGAGACTCTGCGTGATAAACGGGATTACCGAGAAAGTGGTGTAACCCTTCGGCCAGAGAAACCGGCATATACAAGACTTTTTTTTTTTTTTTTTTTTTTGCATATCATTTACAGGACATCGCTGTCAACAGCAGCATCTTTCAGCTGTCTGTTGATTTCTTGGCAAGATTACGCTCAGTAGTTTGCCATTGCTTTCTGAGCGGCCGGCTCAGTCATCCCGCAAGTCACCAGCGGGGGACGAACCGCTTCCAGCTCTCGCCCGCTACGAGACTCTGCGTGATAAACGGGATTACGGAGAAAGTGTTGCCACCCCTCGGCCAAAGATACCGGCATATACAAGATTGCTGTACGAAAATAGAGCAATGTTATAAGAGTGGATGAGATTACGAAATGTTCAAATAAATGAAGTTATTGACAAATAAATGGTCAACCTCAATTAAATGTTATCTGTGACAAGTAGGAAATCTAGACAAATTCTAGAAAGATGGCAGGAATACTGCAGAGGAATGCATAGTTAGTTAGTTAGTTAGTCGACAGATCATCCTCATTGCACATCGAACCATTCAGTCCATAAGTGCTCGGATCCCCTCCTCAGCAAATCCCGCAGCGTGTAGCGGCTAACGACACCAGTTCTGTGTTGGTTTATCAATCTTCTTTGGCTTCCTGCGAAGTGTTCTTGTTTGGCCACCCCTCTTTTAATTTGCTGTTCTCGCAGTCTGGCCATGGTTGTAGATTCACAGTTATCACTTGGTTTATGCAAGAGTCTTACTTCTCGTAGAGCATTCAGAATGTCAGCCTGGTCCATGGCGCGTCCGCCCTCCACAGTAGCCTCACCTGCGAGCTTGTCAGCCCGCACATTTCCTTGGACTCCCGCATGCCCTGGCACGAAGATGAAACTAATCTTTGTCAGCCGAGACCGCTCCAGAGGCAGCAACCATTCTCTTCGGATCAACCCCTCCTCTATCCTCTTGATCATGTTCATTGAGTCGCTAAGGAAACATGCCCTAGTGAATGTCTGTGTCTCGAGCCATGTTCATTCATTGGCACCTTGCCGTCTTGACAGACGATAGTTTGTGCTTTAAAAAGGCATAATAACTTTTAACTATGGCGGTAGCGAGTGTGACTGATAAGGCCAATTTGCGCTGTAAATGTCCGTTCACAGTGGGTGCATGTGAACACGTGGTCATTTCCACCATCATGCACCATCTTACGTCTCAAACGCTTGGTGTGTGACTTTTCTGCAATAATTTTCTCCTTTGACTTTATTCCATTTCTGATATTTGCCCTCCATGCAACACGTTCAGCGGCGACTTGCTCCCAATGTACATTATCAATGCCTGTATCAATCATGTCCCGCTTACACACATCTTTGTATCATAGTAGAGGTCGACCCTGAGATCTCTTACCCATCTGTAATTCACCAAAAAAGATATCCTTTGGTATTCTACCATCATCCATCCTCCTAAGATGTCCTATCCATCTAAGTCTACGAAGACTGAGCATGGAATAAACTGTCACACAACCTGATCTTTCCAATACTTCAGTATTTGTGATTTTGTCTTGCCACTTAATACCAAGAATTCTTCGCAGACACCGCATATCAGATTTTGTCCTAGCCCCAAGCACCCATTGAAGCAGGCAGGCTGTGGCGGATCAGCACCCAATTGGCTGGGGGCTGCCCAGCTTGAGGCGGGCGGTAGCTGATCAGTGACACCTATAGGTGTCTCCCACCGTCAGAGGCAACGCGTGGCGCCCCATGTCTACGCCAACTGACAAGGACTTATAACCCGTAACAGTTGCCTCTCGCTTTGATTCCGAGACCAGTTAAGACCAGGGATGGAGTTATTGCCTCTCCATAGCACAAAGCCTGGGCTAAAATATAGAGATCATGTGTTGCCCATGCAGCATGATCCCTCTCTCGGCCTGCCTAGTTCACTCCAGAGGAAAGGTAACACCCCTACATCTGGAACAAGACAAGCTGCAGAAGCTGCCGGATCAGCAAAGCAATGCTCTAACTGTCCGCCTGTCGGAGCTTCGATCCTAGACCAGTCGCCAACCAAGGCTTAGGGCCTGGTCTGCCCTGCCATGACAATTTTGTCTTTAGCTTGCATTTCCTCGCACCAGGGTAAGGCTTGTACCCTCCCAATTGCGCTCTTCCGCCCGAAGCCGTTGGCACAATGTGGGGTGTCGGGTTTGGTAAGCGCCGCCCAACGCTCGGCGCTAACAGAAACCAGGTAGTACCGTCTACTGTTATACGGTAGCTCAGTCATATCTGTTATTGCGTTACTAACTGCCATGACTTCCATAGTCAGGCTACTTGTGGTTTCAGTGAAATCACCAGAGTCCTCCTTCACAATTCTCCCTCCGGCCCGAGCTGTAAAGGCCTATGAGCTTCTCACATGTCGGACGACCGACTCATCTGTGTAGATGACCGCATCACTGTCTAGCGAATTCTCGAAAATCAACGCTTGTACTTCAGCCTCCACAGCAGCCGGATTTTCTTGTCTGCATTTTCTATCTAGTTGGATGCACACTGAAAAGGATGTGCAGAAATCTGTTGACACTTGCACCCACTCCTCGCCAGGTTCTAAGTCCTCAAGTGAACACACCTGTTGAAGAATGTCTTCGGCTTGACCCATCCACGACCGTCCTCTTTTTAACCTGCTGCCCTTCACCTTCATAATTTCACTATGCAGTGGATGTTGTGTGGTTGCGTTAACTCTGAGGTAGGCGCGTGCCCTGCAAACTTGTATTCTCTCTTCAATGGTTGGAAAATCAAGAAGGTAGCGCATCGCCCTGCATGCTGTATCTCTTGTACATCCAAGAATAATGCGCATAGCTTCATTCTGTATCCTTTCCATCCTTTCTATCTGCTTACGGCTGAGAGTCACGATTGCCATTGCATACTCCAAAACAGACATGACCAGCACCTCGTACAGAAGACATAGATGGCGCTGCTCACAGTTTGCTGCCGCCATCACCCGCATCGCAGCCAAACCCCGCTTGGCCTTTGTTATCACCTGGTCTATGTGTTCATTATAAGCAAGGCTTCGATCAAACCGTATCCCCAGGTAATTCATTGCCTGCGTTCTTTCCACCGTCTCTGAACACAGCATTACAGTTGGCGTTGGAGTGTTGACAATATGATTATTCAACGAGAACCAAGTCACTGTTGCCTTTGTTGGGTTGACCATTGCCCCAGCTTCATCACACCAAGTACTTATGCGTTTGAGTTCGGTTTGTAGTTCCACAGCAACCTGCTCTCTATCCTTACCCTGACGATACACTAAAACATCATCAGCATATGACAATGTCCTGCCAGGTCCAGTGATCTGCTCACTGGTGATTCTCACTGTGTAGGCGTTGAACAGTACCGGAGATAATGGTGATCCCTGTGGTAGGCCAGGATATATTGTTGTTGGTTCCGAAGTCCAACTGCCACATCTAAAAACTACTTTCCGTTGGAAGAGGGCTGCAGCGATCCAACTAAGGAGGGATGGACTTACTTTTAGTTCAAGAAGCTGAAGCATTAAAAAATCCAATGGTACTCTGTTGTATGCGTCCTCAAGATCAATCGCTGCAGCAAAGGTTTCAATGCCTGAGTGGAAACCTTCATAGACATCATGGGCAAAGACTGCTGCATTGGTCCAGGTTTCTCTTTTTGGACGGTACCCACCCAGGGTAGGTGGGAAAACACCTTGCCTCTCTAGCTGGCTTGATATTTTCCTGGCAATTACCTTCTCCAGCAGCTTGCCTATTGTATTCTGCATGGTTATAATTCGATATCCCTGAATTTTTTTGTGGTCTTTGTCAGGCTTCGGCAAGGGAATCAGATAGCTGTGTAACCACTCCTCCTTGATGCTAGCACTCTCTATACTGTTGTTGTACATGTCTGCTAGTTTCTCTAGCTCATTGTCGGTACACCTATTGATGTCGTCGTATCTTATGCCATCAGGCCCTGGAGCGCTGTTGTTTGATCGTCGAAGTACATCCTTGATTTCTTTCACTGTCACTGAGTCTTCATCCGAAGTGTTCTGGGCCTTGCACCTGTCTGAGGTGACCTCCTTGGCCAGATTTCGGCCTCCCACGTCTGTCTGGTTGCTCTCCTCTAGATAGCGTTCAAAGAGGGCTTTGCCCTTGTCCTCGTCAGTCCTCTGCCAGATGAGGTCAGCACCTTGGAAGTCAGAAATGCTCTTATTCTTGACTAAACCACTCATGCTTTTATGTATTCGCCAGAACAATTTCAGTGACTTGTCTGTGCTTACTCTTTGACACACCTCTGCCCATTTTTCGCTTTTAACCACCTTGACCAGTTTTTTTAAATGGCTTAATTTTGTGTGCATCTCTCTTTCTAAGTGCATGCAGGGACTAGGATGGCCAGCTCTGTTCTTCTTGGCATTTTGCCATCTCCTTACAGCACTACGCTTATTCACCCAAGCCTTCTCCACCGCGAAATTCCACCAAGGTGGCTGCTCTCAGATTCTTTTCCTGCCCTGAAGCTTTCTGCGCTTGTCACGTCTTATTTTACTCACCACATCTTGCCCTTTACTGTCATACTGGAAAGTCTTTACCTTTAGCTTCTGCTGCCTGGTTCTGCCTTTCTCCACCAATATGCTGCAAGGGTGGTTGTCGCTGCCGTGGTGTCCTAGGATACCTCATCTACACACTGTAGTGAGTGAAGGTGAAACCAGCGCCAGATCAATAGCACTGTCCTCATTTCCTGGACGGCTTGCTGTCCTGGTGACACAGCCACTATTGATACAAACCAGGTCAATGGTTTCAAGTGCAGTCTCGAGCTCCTCTCCCTGTGTATTGGAGGAAATGTTTCCCCATGATCTGCCTTTAGCGTTGAAGTCGCCACAGAAAATAACATTTCTCTCGTTACCTAATATGCCACTTAAGCACTGCCACTTCTGGGCGTCCATACTCGCATTGCGGGCATAAACATTAACCAACACGAATAGTATACTGGAATGAACTCTCAACGCCTGTATTTGTATATCGTCACTGTCCCAACTGGACATGTCTAGCTCTGACGCCACCATGCTGTCGCGAACGAGAATCGCCATTCCCAGATGTCGTCTGTTGTAGAAATATTTGAAGCCGGCAATTCGGAGTAGGTGATCGCCCAGTCTCGTCTCCTGGAGTGCTACAATATCGTTCCTGTAAACCAGAGTTTCTAAAATAGAGCCCCGTTGTTTTACGCTGGCGCAGTTCCAGAACAGAATACGGATATTACTGAGTCCTAGACGGTGACACTTGAGTCTAAAACGTCTCAAACCACCACGCTTACCTTGATTCTTTATGCCTGCGCGGCATCCACGCCGCCTCATTAGGTTGACTGCTGACCGCTCGGAGAATACACGTTGTTCCGCCATGTTGAAAACCCGAATCCACAGAAATACACAAAAACCACACACGCTGCCAAAATTCACTCAAGGATTGCTTCGCTCGATGCACGAACTCCGTAGCATCCGCGCAGATCTTGAGTAGAAACTCCTGGTTTTACATCCTGGCACACAAATTACTCGCAAGAGATGAATACATCCATCTCTTACGCGAAAAAGTTAACGATCACAAAACAACTCGACCGTCCGTCGCCATTTTGAAACCGGAACTTCACAACACACAACACAACACACAAAGACGGAATGAGACTACACACAAACTTGCCAACAAACCTGAACACACACAACCGAAAAAACAAACCACAGACATTATTATAATGCCCAAAGACTTACTTAAAACACACTCTCTCTCTCTCTCTCTCTCTCTCTCTCTCTCTCTCTCTCTCTCTCTCTCTCTCTCTATCTCTCCTATCCCTTTCCCTCTCTCTCTCTCTCTCTCTCACACACACACACACACACTCTCTCTCTCTCTCATATACACAGACACAGACACGTACTTAACAACAGATAGAACTGATAGACACTGTATGCCAATACCCAAATACTTGCCTAAAACAATTCCCACGCGCGCGCGCGCACACACACACACACACACATACAAACACGCGCGCGCGCGCACACACACACACGCATGCACACAAGCGTAACTCACATTACCCATAGCCACCACATAACAGTAACAGAATGACCTAATGTCCAGATTTAACATTACGTGCAGAATATTATCCTGTAGTGTTTGGTCGACAACTGATGTTTTGAATCAACCTGCAACACACCAATCGATGAAGCTGAAATGGATTTGTCGCCATTCATAAAGTCAATGGACCACGTGTTAGCGATACAAATGGGATAATAAACTAAATCACATGGAATTACCGGAATCTCTGACATGTGAATACGAAGGAAAGAAGAAGGGGAATAGTAACACTCAACAGAACATTAACTATGAGAAACGCAGCACGGATATAAGAGAAGATATGGAGACAACTCACTGAGAACCCCCTTATGTGCAATTTTAAAATACGTCACCCGGAACTTTGGTGTTGTAATCATAAAGGAGGCAGTAGTATATAAGCTATATTCAATATCTAATATCTACAACCACAGCCGTCAAAGAAAACACTATATGCTTCATGCAAGCACTGCTATATGCTTGTGAAACCTGGACTGTTTATCAGCGACATGCTAGGAAATTAAACCACTTCCACACAGTCTGCCTTAGGAAGCTATTTAAAATTAAATGGCAAGACAAGATCCCAGACACTGAAGCTCTAGAAAGAGCGTCCATTCCCAGTATCCACACTCAACTAATGAAGAATCAGATTCGCTGGGCTGGTCACTTAACTCGCATGCCAGATCACAGGCTCCCTAAACGAATGTTTTTATGGCGAGCTGCGTTGTGGTAAAAGCTCCCAAGGCGGCCAGAGGGAACGCTTTAAAGACACTCTGAAAATCTCACTGAAAGCTTTTGGAATTCATCCTGACACCTGGGAGACTTCTGCTAAAGACCGTAATTCGTTCCGTGCATCATTACATAAGGGTGCAGTAACTTGTGAAGCAACCAGGACTGCAAGAGCTGTGGAAAAAAAGGCTGGACAGAAAAACCACTGCAGGAGATCCTACTCCTGGAACGTCAAGTATTCTTTGCCCACATTGTCAAAGAACATTTCGAGCCAAAATAGGCCTTATCAGCCATCTTAGAACTCACGGCTTCATACATTCAACCCCACTGGATGAAATGAATGGTCATCATCATTCTTGATGGACAAACAACATATCTACAACCACAGCCGGCACAGAGAACACTGTATGCTACAGGCAAGATAACATATCTACAACCACAACCGTCCAAGAGCATTCTCGAAAGCTAATTAACACAGAAGGAAACAATTGCAGAAAAGAACTAATGCAGAAGAAAACCACTGCAGAAGAAAACCAATGCAAATCACCGCCGAATCCTGCTTACGCTGTTGACAAGGGGAGTGAACTCTGAAGTTGGAACGTGGCAGTAGGGAAACGTGTATATATGTACACTGTAATGTGACGTGTCGTTGAAACAAGGCGAAGCAAATACACAAGAACGACATATAGTCACGTATGTTATCAAAATATATGTTTAAATTTAATATTTTATCTACTTATTTAGACAATTGGTTTAAGCAATGAAGGGTATATATATGCAGATCTATAAATTGATGGGAAAAACATTAGACTTATAAAAAAACATATATTGGAAACAACAAGCTGCCATAAGGATTGATAATGAAGTGGGACAATATCAACCTATTAAGACAGGTGTTAGGCAGGGATGTGTAATGTCTCCAGATCTTTTTTCCCTATACAGTGAAAATATTTTCAGGAATGTAGAAGATATAAATGGAATCAGCATTGGAGGAAGAAACATCAATAACATTAGATATGCAGATGATAAAGTATTGATTGCAGACAATGCGCAAGATCTACAACAATTAGTAGACTCGGTGTTGTACACAGTGAGCAGCTGGGGTAGGAATTAAAATGTAAGAAGACACAGGTTATGGTCGTCACTAGGAAGAACGAAGTACTACAAGTAAATGGGAATATTCTTCAACAAGTGAATCGATACAATTATCTCGGAACAGTCATAACATCTGATGGGAGATGCCTTGAAGAGATTAGAGCAAGAATCGCCATGGCGAAAGTAGCCTTTAGCAAGATGAAAAACATTCTGACCAATAAAATGATGTCAATTGAAACAAGAAAAAGAGTGTTGAGGGGGTACATAGAGCCTGTTCATTTGTATGGATGTGAAACTTGGACAATGTGCAGTCAAGCTGAAAAACATTTGATGGCTACAGAAATGTGGTTTCTGAGGAAAATGCAAAGAGTACCATGGACATATAGAAAAACCAATGACCAAGTACTACAGGAGACAAATGAAAATCGTAGACTGATTAGAGAAATTAGACGAAGACAGTCAAAGTTGTTTGGACATGTTATGAGAAGAAATGGATTGGAGAACTTATTGACAACTGGCAAGATCGAGGGGAACAGACCAAGAGGAAGACCGAGAGAAAATACCTGGGTGGCTTGGCCACATGGCATGGACGAGACAGGAACACTGAGCTGATCCACGACTCTGGTGATCGAGTGAAATGGCGAGTCATGACCGCCCACGCTTTCCGGCATGGCACATTATATATATATATATATATATATATATATATATATATATATATATATATATATATATATATATATATATATATATATATATATATATATATATAAATGCATTTTATCATTGATTTCGTGCGTTCGTTCGTCGTGCGTCCCGTCATTGGCATTTGAGAGCGCTATCAAAACAAGTCACCTGAACAAGTCAAGAAGCCTGAAATGGTGTGGGGGTGGGGGAAATGTCACGTTGCAAGAATAACAAAAGACACTTGGCATCCAAGATGTGCAGCTTGGCAGCCGACAAGAAGACGAGCGGAGAGAATCTACCAGCGAGCTGGAGCAAAAAAACAAGAACCTCAACAACCTCTAACGAAGCTACCACGAGGAAGGACGACGGCAACCCAACACAAACAAGAGCCAGAATCTACTGAGAAGCAGAGAGAGGAGAAAGACATCAGAGTCGGAAACACCGACTCACCGACAAGCAAGTGGGTCGTCAAGCGTTTCCAAGCGGAGCTGACAGATGAACAAATCCTGAAGCAGCTACGAGAAGAGAATCTCCACATCCGATTCACGAATGCAGAGCGGCTCCTCACCTACTCCAAGATACCTACAACCTTGGCGGTGGTGGCGACAGAGGCAGCGAAATGCCGACCACAATATCAATCAACAAGAGAATGCAGCAGCCAGAGAGATTCATCCCAAGGATCACCCAATGTCCCAGATGCCAGAGGGCCGGCCACAGCAGAGCAACATGTCGCAGTAACACGGAAATCTTCCGGTATTGCGCCGATCACCACGCCTTCAAGGAGTGTCCGCTAGCCAAGCTGGACACGGACTTCCGAGCACCCAACAACAAACGAAAGTGCGCCAGCTGCCTGGGCAAACATGGAGCAAGATACCTGGAATGTTCGTACCTCCAAAGACACAGAGACGTCTTAAAGCTCACCATTACCACAAAGACACCGTACAAGGAAGCAATGAGGAGGTGCGAGACAGCCACGTGCATATCGCACGCTGAAAGAGCACAACTACAAAGCCAGATTGATGAGCTGAAAAAACAAGTCAAGCTACTTCTAACACCGGCACCGACCAGCGACAATGAAAAGCTGCTTGCTGAAATAAAGGAGATCCAGCAAAACATCAAACAAGAGGTGGATCGCATGGCCAAGATGAAGAAGGAGAACGATGAAATCCTACAAAGGATCAAGACCGAAAGAGAACTGCATAAATCTGAAATGAAACTGTTTCAAAACAAACCAAAAGAAGCCATACAAGAACTCACAGAGAAACCGCAAGAGGAAAACCAACAAGAAACCGAGTCTGTACCGACAGCTAAAGCCAGCACTCCGACCACGACACCCGAGAAATTCAAGGGGAAACCAATATCTCGCCAGACATCTGAAGAAAACCGAGATGAGCACCCTGACGACGGCATGGAGTGACCCCGGGTCCTACCTTGGAGGAGTTGCTAGAATCAACAAGGAGCAGGCAATTAGAGAGGAACTCGCGCGAAAAGAATTCAGATTTCTCTGGGAAGAAAAAGAAAAGAAGAAGTCCAAGAATCTCAGGCGGCAACCGATACAATACCCAGATACATGGTATGACTGTGCGACTGTATTCAAGTATAATATATAGATGACGGAGAGATCATCCCATGGTTGTCCACGGAGGAAGACTGCGGAAGGAAACATAAACTCTTCATCGAAAATGAAAACAGGCACAAGAAGGAGGAAAATGCCAACATCGAAAAGCTTCTATGAACAACACACAAAAAAGGAGGCAAATAGACCAAATAAAAAGTCATAATAAGGACTGCACCCAGACGTGGCAGGAGCCTGCACCAACAAAGAAAACCCTAAGAGGAGACGGGCACAAAGGGTGCCGTCGACCAACCTCCCAGCAGACGTCACAGACAAAAACGCCTATGTAACCAGTCCGATGGAAGACTCACTCATACGAGCGCACAAGACAAGAAACAGGGCTAAAACCCACAAAATCCACGGCTCTCAACAATAACCACGGCTGAGGAAGCAGGTTAGACGAGACCGAATTTGGATTTTGTTTTGTTTTTTTGAAAATTGGAATTGGAATTGGAATCATTGATCTATGTTCTTTATTTCTATATCTCATTGCTTGTATATTTAGATGTGTGCAGTGACGAATATATAGTATTGAATGTTATTATAAACATCCATCTATTGTCTCCTTTAATATTCTATCTTAAACTTCCAGTGCGTTGATGACGAGATAGGGGGTTTATCCCAAAACTGGTCAGTGTTACTTAAATGTTGACTTCTCGTCCTTGACTTGGAGACTAATTACAAGTACATCAGAAGTTGGAGTGGGTTCGTCTGATGGCGAAGGACACTGGTAACAAGGAAAAGCTGGGGGACACGCAACAATCAGTCCGGTGTGGACTACGATAGAGTTTAAAACGAGTGAACGGAAAAATATTGTATCTAATTATGGACATATTTAGATGTACGCATTGAAGTACACAAGTACACATAGTATATATATATATATATATATATATATATATATATATATATATATATATATATATATATATATATATAACTATAGACACAAAAAATACTGTATGTATTTATCGACATATTTAGATGTACGCATTGAAGTACACATCGACAACATATAACTATAGACACACACACTCTCCTGTCGACTTCCGGTCGCCAGCATGGCGGTTAGGCATTGAGCCGTTAAAACCTGTGGCGTGTGTATGCTTGTGGCTACGGTTTGCAATCGCATTTTCCTCATGTTGGACTGGTAGTACATGGTTCCGTCGCTCTGCTACTAAGTGAGTGCGTGGGCGACACCGTGAGCTGTGAAATTCGCGTGGAATGCTTTTACATCTGTCCTGAACAGTGAACTGCATGTTCGGAACAATGGCTACCAGCGGTTGCTGAATTGACTGTTTTGCCCTTTCGGTTCATGAGTGCATTTTTCGGGAGACACCTGGGAGTCGGCGATGAAGCTGCGGAGTTCGTGCTTTGTGCAACAATTTCGGCGAGTCGCCCTGCGGTAAAAGACCGAGCCATGTGAGAAAACCTGGGTCAGTAAGGTCTTTCTGGTGACTGCCGTGTCCATCAACGATGAATTGTGGTATTCGTGGATGAATTTTGTGTTGACATTCTGACGGAGGCATTATGCAATGTACGCACCTGTGCGGGTTTTTGGATTGAAGAGGCTCCCGTCTATTCCACTTTTCACATTGGACAGTGGGGAGGATTTTGTGTGATATTCGCTGGCACGAGAATGGAGCATAATGGGGACGACCCGTTGCCTTGAAGTTGGAACCTCGACTAACTAACCGACCGACCGACCGACCGACCAACCGACCGACCGACCGACCGACCGAACGACCGACGGACCGACCGACCGACCGACCGACCGACCGACCGACCGACCGACTGTCATCATCCCACATTGCTATGCCGCGACATCGTTACGCCCGCCAGGCGAACACCAGTTATCTATTCACAGGTTTCGCTGACGAGAGAGAGTGACCGTCAGCGGTCAAGCCAGTACAAGCGTGACGCATGCAATTCTCGCTGCGCTCGAATCCACAGGGCAAGCACTGTGAGCGGGAAACGGCAGACACTGCTAGGGTAGCGGACTCGACGGACGTTGTATGAGAGAGGCTCCTGTGTTTCTGTGCCTGAATGTTGATTGCTCGTACCTCTTGTGAGAAGATGAAAGACTGCGTAGCTCTGGGTTTGCGTTTGTGAGTGCATTGATGTATTGTGTATAGATTGTAATATTCACCTTGTGATGGCCACATGCCGAATTAGATTGTGTTGCATGTGAAGTGTAAATAAAACCATCAAAACTTAGTGTTACCGTGTGTCCAGTCAAATCATTCTGTACTTGTGTATGTCTCGCATATGTTAGGTCCAGCGAGCCAGATTCATTAGATTGTAAGAACCTGACTTGTGTGAACGTGGGGGATCGTCCTCATTGAACACACTAACGTAAATTACATACATTTGAAGGTGTTAACGTGGAAAAACATCAGTGATTGTGTAATCTAAGTGTAAGTGATGTACCATCATAGTTGTTGAACGTTTAAACATGGCTAACTTGTCTTCGTGAAAGTAGTTGTGTACAGGAAAAAGCGTGTGGAAGCAGAAAGGTCAGGAAAGAAAGTAACTTGTGAAAATTGTTGAACGACGACGTTACGACCAACAATAACACTCAACGCCATACAAACCTAACTAAAACTTACTTGACAAGCATACACATCACACAAACATAGATTCTAATTTATTTCCTTCCAAAAGTAAACAGGTTTTCTTTGCCACCTGAAACTGTTACCCGTAGAGGTAATTTGTCCTTGCAGTAACGACCCTACAGTTCCTGGCCCTGGTTCTCACCATTCTTCATTGTATCCAGAGCACTTGAGTATTATCTTATTATATACTTTTGGATGCAAATTTAGGCACGCGCTGTAAGTTCAAAAATATTGTAAAAATTGTTCACATTACTAACACTTTATAACAAATTTGCGTGTGTGAGAATTCATTTTCATTGAAACATTCCATCATGTCTTCTCTAAACGACTTCATTGAGATGGGTTTAAAACTAAAGTTAACTGGTGATGAGTTGACAAAATGGAGTGAGACAAAATATTCAGAACACCTCCTAGCACAGGAGAAGGCTAGGGAACGCGAGGACAGAGCGGCTGAAAGAGCTGCTAAACAAGCAGAATTGGAATTAGCTGCAAAAACTAAACAAGCAGAAATAGATGCTGAATTGAAAAAAGCAGAAATCTCAGCTCAAAGCAAACGAGAAGAGCTTGAACTCCAACTGAAAATCAAACAGCTTGAAGCTGAAACAACTGTTGCAAAAGAGTCTCGTAAATCTGAAAGACTGGAAAAAGAAAACCAGTACAAAAAGTACCAAGGTATTGTCAGAAATTACACTTCGGGTTATTGTATAGCAGCCTTCACCCAGAACTTTGAAACTTTAATGGACCACTACCAGATCACATTATCTGAGTGGAACATCATTTATATGAGAAGTTTATCAGGGGAACCTCTGAAAGTCATAGAGACTATCCCTAAAGATCTTAGAAAAGATTACCATTATATAAAGTCAAAAATTATGTCACATTCCTGTTAGATGAAGCAGGCTACAGAGAACAGTTCAGTAAATTAACTCCAAAACCTACTCAAACGTTCTCTGACTACATCTATGTAGTACAGGATATATTTACTAAATGGCTTTCAGCAGCCAAAGTTAATAATGACTTTAACAAATTGAAATATCTCATCCTCAGGGATAAAATCATCACATCCCTTCCATCATCATTTTCAAAATTTCTACAAGAGAGTGAGTGTGTGAATGTAGAGCAGATTGAGAAACGTGGGTCGGCTTATTTTACAGCCAATAAACATTGTTTTGCTAGTGGGGCAACTGACATAAATTTCGTAGCAGCTGCTAGCTATGATAAACCAAAATCAGATCCCTACAATAGGCAAAGAACATTTAAGCCTACTACTGAGAAATTCCATCAATGTAGGTTTTGCCAATTTCCACACCACCAGAATGAGATGTGCGACAAGAATCCTGCATATCTAACATACTTGCAAAACTACATAAATAAACAAGATAAGGAACGAAGAAGCTTCAAACGGCTAACCAAATGCTTCCTATGTAAAGCGTATGGCCACTGGCGTCATGCTTGTAAAGGGAAACAGATGACCAGGAAGGCGAATGCCGCCTTGTTTGATAGCTCTTCATCAGATGAAGAACATCTTGAAAATCATCCTGTGAACTCAGCACAGGCCATAGATGTATTTAATCCACAAAAATGTACCAACTGTAATCAGTTCCATGAAGATGGCCTATTAACATGCGGCCACTCGATACCTATTGCCAATGAGGAAGCTAATTTGGTAATAGATTCCAAAGGCAGAATTAACATCCACCATGGGTATGTGAATGGCAAGCCTGCTACAGTCTTTTGAGACAGCGGAAGCACTCTTATAGGTCTTAAAAGAGATTTCATAGTGCCTACAGACTATACAGGCAGGAACGTAACATGCAGAACATTCTCGGGTAATATCGAGAAGTATCCATTGGCATGGGCATATATTGATACTCCATTCCTCACTGGGAAGGTCAAATGCGCAGCATTAACCAATCCTTGTTGCGATGTTATCATTGGAAACCTTCCCGAAGTGAATGATATGCCTCATAACACCATAACATCTGTATGTATTGATGATAATGTAACATCATCTCCATCTAATGTCATCATGGAAAGTGTGTTATCATCAAATGAATGTATGCTAGCTAATGCAGCACTACCATCACATGAAATCATTGATCCAATTGTTTCACCACCATCTCATATCATTGAAAGTGTAAACGCAGTAACTAGATCTGCTGCTAGAGTGCAAGAACAAATTGATCAAACTGAGGCGATAGAAATGCTAAGCCCAGTGTTACTACCTCCTAAAACCATGAAGGAGAACTTTGTAACAGCCCAAAATGCTGATCCTTCATTATATAAGTATTTTAATCTGATAGACCAAAAGCCGAGGTTAACTAAGAATGCAAGATCACATTTTGCGCTGAAAAATGGCATCCTCACTAGGTACTATACCAGAGGCGACACCACCACAGAGCAAACTGTTTTGCCAGTAGAATACCGTAAGCAAGCCGTACATCTTGCCCATGATATACCTCTCGCAGGGCATATGGCGTATTCAAAGACCAGATCTAGATTTTGACACAGTTTTATTGGCCAAAATTCTGTAATGACACTAAACAATATTACAGAAGTTGTGACATCTGCCAAAAACTGGTGAAAAAAGGGAAACACCCACAGGCTGAATTACAGGTTACAGATTTAGCCAGTCGACCCTTTGAGAAAATATCTGTCGACATCGTAGGTCCTCTAAATCATGTAACATCTAGAGGAAATAGATTTATAGTTACAATAATTGATCTATGTAGCCGCTGGCCTGAAGCTATTCCTCTTAAAAACATAACTGCCAATGATATAATGGAAGTTTTCTTCCATGTATTTGCAAGAATAGGGTTTCCTGACACTATCCTATCCGACCGTAGAAGCCAATTTATTGCGGCATCCACTCAAGTTTTCACCAAAATGTTAGGTGTGAAACAATGTTTCAACTCACCGTACCATCCTCACTCGACTGGAATCATAGAAAAATTTAACGGGGATCTAAAGCATATGCTTTCCAAAGTCACCCAACAATATCCCGAAAATTGGGACTTCTATTTGCCTGCCACACTTTTTGCATATCGCGAGGTCCCTCATTCAAGCATTGGGTTATCTCCATTCGAACTTGTCTGTGGTGCCAAACAGTATAAGTATAAGTAACAGTATAAGTATATACCATTCCATGTTGACTGAATCTACTCCTGTACTTAAACCCATATCATCATACGTATATGTAACATCATTGCGTGAAAGGATAATTAAATCGTGTATTATTGCTAAAGAAGCACTGAAACAATCTGGTGCGATGTATAGACAATACGCAAACAAAGGAAACAGGACGATAACGCTGACACCTGGACAGGACGTACTACTCCTCCTACCTAGCGACCGACAGTTACTGACAGATTCTTGGCAAGGACCATTTAAGGTACTAAGACAGATTTCAACTGTTGACTATGAAATTCAAGTTAAAGACAAACACAAAATATTCCACATTAATATGCTAAGACCATACTACAACAGGGACAACGAACAAGACGATACAGCAGCCAGTACAACAATAATCGACCACGAAGACGACGAAGAAAGCGACGAAATACCAACACCAGCACTAAACACAATGAACTGCTTACAAGACATTAAGATAAACCCCCAGTTAACTCAAGCAGAGACCGACAGCTACAGACAACTCATACAGAACTACAGTACCATCTTCTCCAACAACCCAGGACAAACAGAACTAGTACAACACCACATTACTCTGACTTACAGCACACCAATAAAATGCAGACCCTTCACAATTCCATTACATTACAAAGAAAAACTGCATCAGGAAATCATTGACTTAGAAAAGAACAACATCATTAGACGATCGCAATCACACTTCTGCTCTCCAATAGTCATTGTACGCAAAAAGGACGACACAATAAGACTCCGTGTAGACTATAGAAAATTAAATAAAATTACACAGTTGGATTTAGAACCAATGACCAACTGCGAGAAACTACTAACAGAACTTACAGACTCTAGGTACTTTACGAAACTGGACATGACAAAAGGTTACTGGCAGATAACGGTAGACGAACAGAGCAGACATCTGACAGCCTTTGCCACACCTTGGGGACTGTACGAATGGTGCAAATTACCATTTAGGCTTGTTAATGCCCCCGCAACATTCGTACGCATGACAAGACTATTACTTACTGACATAAAGAATATCATCTCGTACATGGACGACATCTGTGTACACACAAAGACAATGACAGAGCACATAACGACATTACAGCAGACGTTTGAACGGATCAGACAGCACGGACTTACTGTTAAACCTGCCAAAGTTGACATAGCCTACCAAGAAATCTCCTTCTTGGGTTATAAAATCTCTAATGGCTTTGTCACGACTGACGACAACATCGTGTCAAAAATTCTAAAATTATCACTTCCGACTACGAAGAAAGAAGTCTGAAGTGTGTTATGACTTCTAAATTATTACAGGCAGTTCATACCAGATTTTCCTGAACTGACTGAAAGTTTTACTAACATACTAAAAAAAGAACACCCAAACAAAATTGTAAACAACGAATGCCTAAAATTTGCATTCGAGAAAGTATTGTCCTATATTTCTGAGAATAGTTTAAAGAATCCCATTCTCAAATTGCCAAATTTGCATATTCCTTTCAGACTGCGCACAGA
The DNA here is from genome assembly GCA_963921405.1 of Cepaea hortensis. Classification (NCBI taxonomy): domain Eukaryota; kingdom Metazoa; phylum Mollusca; class Gastropoda; order Stylommatophora; family Helicidae; genus Cepaea; species Cepaea hortensis. Next base: position 12,846,654 of record OY992890.1, read on the forward strand.
TGCGAGCTCCGTGGCGATTTTGGCGGTACTATTACAGGAACATGACGGCATTTTACATCCTGTATATTACCTTTCCAGGAAACTTAAACCAAGAGAACGCACTTGGTCTACACCGCAGAAAGAAGCTCTCGCCCTAGTGTTTGCAATCACGAGATTGTCTAGATTCCTCCTTGGAAGGCATTTTTTTAGTAGAATCTGACAACAGTCCATTAACATTTATTACATCTAGTGTGCCAAACAACCACATGATAGCTCGATGGTCACTTTTGCTCCAAGACTACAGCTTTGAAGTGAGACACATTCCCGGCAGATTGAACAAACTGGCCGATCTTTTGTCACGTTGTCCCGATGGTACCCAATAGCCACACATGTCTGAGTGCAGTGTGTCAAAACACTCAGACCAGCACAGCCAGTAATGAATTTTTTTTTCCAGAAAAGCTGTGAGTGTCAACTATATCAATGTGATAGTGATCATTTCCCTCTGTAGATATTACTAGTATTGCATAAATAAGGTGATAATTGTGTTGTATAAGTGCGTAGTATGTGATAGAAAGTGAACAGTATTAATTGTAAATATTATAAACTAAGAACAGTGCCACATGCGGTCATAACTTACCTCAACTGAACAAGTTAAGTTATCCGTGGTACCTGCAAACTGGACTTATCCAGCAATATTTTATCCCGTGTGAATTGAACGAGTGTTTGAAATAAACTGTGACAGTTACTCCACTGTATAACATCGTAATCCAGAAGTCCAACGAAACATCGAAAACACCAGCGAATAGAACAACTCGACATTCCGATTATTCCTACATCCTTACGGAACAAGTGTGTGAAAAACTATTGCTTACATCAGCTGTTCGTGTGTACTTCCGGAAAGGTAGAAATTTAAACAAAAATCTAGCAGACTACGAACAAAACCTTAAAAATTAATGACGCTTGTAAAATAATTGTGAAACACGAATTTGAAATACGCGAATTGTGTATTATTAATTTTAAAGGTAGTGTAATCTGAGAATCATATCTTGATTAACTGATTCACAGTAGCGACATTTTTTCGTTATTGTAAAGAAGTATCAAGCTATGACGCTGAGAAATATATTAATAATTATAATTTATTGTGTTTAACATCTGTTTAAATTATTTCCCTTTCATTTAATTGGTGTCACAGATTACACCAAAGGGCGGTAAATCGAAATAGATAGTAATGTGTAATGTATAAAAATAACCATTGTGTTGCCAGATTGTCAACACTCCAAGAGTGCATCAGCTGGGCATGGAATATATTGCCGAAGTTGTAGACCAACATAAGAGATCCCTGCCAAGTTTGGTTGGAACTCTAAAGTTGAATTCGTCTCATATTGGGACGTTTTACAGTTTAACCTGATGTCTTTGGACATATTATAAGTTTTTTTATTGGTTGCGAGGTAGTTGCATTGAATGCTGGTGCTACCGGTCTGACTGGGTCAAAATTGCAACGGACGTGATCATCCATCGAGAGGGTGATACTTGGCAAGTGTTAAAGTTTGAACACCACATGACTTAATATATATAATTTGCAATACGTATATATTTCTATTAAACCTATGCCGAGGTAGATGACAACCAATGGGACGATTCTGACTTGGTTAAAATAGTAACCCTGAATTTACACAAACTACACATGAAAGATAGAATCTTTCATGGATGAGGCGCGGGGAGGATGTCATAATCCCCCATTGCTATGCCGCGACATCGTTACGCCCGCCAGGCGAACACCAGTTACCTATTCACAGGTTTCGCTGACGAGAGAGAGTGACCGTCAGCGGTCAAGCCAGTACAAGCGTGACGCATGCAATTCTCGCTGCGCTCGAATCCACAGGGCAAGCACTGTGAGCGGGAAACGGCAGACACGGCTAGGGTAGCGGACTCGACGGACGTTGTATGAGAGAGGCTCCTGTGTTTCTGTGCCTGAATGTTGATTGCTCGTACCTCCTGTGAGAAGATGAAAGACTGCGTAGCTCTGGGTTTGCGTTTGTGAGTGCATTGATGTATTGTGTATAGATTGTAATATTCACCTTGTGATGGCCACATGCCGAATTAGATTGTGTTGCATGTGAAGTGTAAATAAAACCATCAAAACTTAGTGTTACCGTGTGTCCAGTCAAATCATTCCGTACTTGTGTATGTCTCGCATATGTTAGGTCCAGCGAGCCAGATTCATTAGATTGTAAGAACCTGACACCGACTAACTAACTCTCCTGTCAATTTCCGTGTCTAAACGTTATTTCACTGTTGGCTTTGTCGCTTAGCAGTTAATTTATCATCTTAGTTAAGTTTAGTTTCTCCAACTGTTTTGTCACAATGTATCTGTTTTCTTCAAATGTAATGAAAAGAGGTTGCAGACTTATACAGTGGGCAAAAGATCATGATGTGGTTGGGGGAAGGGTGGTTGGAGGTGTGGGCGGGTAGAGGATGTGTGGGTGGGGAATGGGTGTGTGGGTTAGGATGTGTATTGGGGTGGGCTCGGGATGTGTGGGTTGGTGGGTGATGTTTGTGTAGGTGGCGAGTGTGTTTGTGTTGGGTGACGGTGAGGGCAGTGTGTGTGGTGAGGTGATGTGCGGGAGAGGGATGGGTCGGTTGGTGGGATATGTATGTCCCTGGTGTGTATGTGTGTGGGTGGGGTGATGTGTGGGTGGGGTGATGTGTGGGTAGGTGGGGAATAGGCCTCATAACATGGTAATTTGCTTTGTTTATGTTTACAACATTGATTTCACAATGTTTCTTTTTCCTCCTATGTGAATTTATAATGCTCTTGGTGAACGAAAGATGAGTGATTAGAAGGGCCGAATGTAAGATAGGCCCTTGTGCCCAGTTTGTGACCCTTTTAATATAAAGTTTGATTTGATTTGATTTGATTCTCTGTCCAATCTGCCATCTTCTGCGATCATACTTCCAAGATATTTGAATTCTTTAACTTGTTTCAGAGTTGTGCTATTTATCTGTATACTTAGTGGACCAGGAGATCTGCTAACTTGCATTACATCTGTTTTGGCTGTAATTATACTCATATTGTCCTTGACGTGGTGACATAAATTACAAGTACCTCTGAAGTCGGAGCGGGTTCGCCTGATGGCGAGTGACACTGGTAATTGGAACAGATAATCCACATTCACAATACAGTCCCGTGCTACTAGAAGTAGCTTGTACAGACAACGGTTAAGATCAAAGCCAGGAGTGAACAAAATATTTGATTTATTTTTAGAACTTCATAAAGTTTGATTGCTCCTAGTCTTTTATATAGATCTATAAGTACAGCTTTCATCAGAAAATTATATATATATATATATATCTCCACATCATGAAGAGGCAATCATAAATTGTTGGCCACTTTATGAATAGACAAATACTGTAACATGCTGTGACAACTGGAAAGATTTGTGAACGGAGAGACAGATGTTTGTGGGGAAGAGTGCTCGCCCACGACAGTCGGAAAGACATATGAAGATCATGATGATAAAATATCCACTGTTGTAAATCATCATTCAACAGTTTCACATTAATGTCTTCTAATGCCTTGGCGTCCGATTTGTCCAGATTGGCTCTAGATACAACAATCTCATTGACACGGTAGCCATGATGGGACTACGTCTGTCTCACCTGCTGGCGTGTGCAGCCCTACTGATGGTTGGCTCTGCTCAAAATCGTGCAATAGTTTCCTTGGTTTGTAGTTGAATGTTTCTCTTGTGTGTGTGTTGTCTTTGTCTGCAGGAGTACTCTCATGCAAATTCCTTCCTTCCTTCCTTCCTTCCTTCCTTCCTTCCTTCCTTCCTTCCTTCCTTCCTTCCTTCCTTCCTTCCTTCCTTCCTTCCTTCCTTCCTTCCTTCCTCCTCGAATATTTGTGTATGTTGTCATTATGATAGTAATGGACATTACCTACACAAGATTTCAAGTTCCCGTGTAATTTTACTTGTCTCTTTCCACAGATGCATTTAATGCACTGATAATCCTTCCTTCCTTCCTTCCTTCCTTCCTTCCTTCCTTCCTTCCTTCCTTCCTTCCTTCCTTCCTTCCTTCCTGCCTGCCTGCCTGCCTGCCTGCCTGTCTGCCTTCCTTCCTTCCTTCCTTCCTTACATTTCTCTATCTCCCCTCTCTCCCTGCCTGCCTTCCTGCCTGCCTGTCTGTCTGCCTGTCTGTCTGTCTGTCTGTCTGTCTGTCTGTCTGTCTGTCTGTCTGTCTGTCTGTCTGTTTGTCTGTCTGTCTGTCTGTCTGTCTGTTTGTCTGTCTGTCTGTCTGTCTGTCTGTCTGTCTGTCTGTCTGTCTGCCTTTGTTTCTTTCTTTCTTACGTTCGTTTATTTGTTTGTGTGTTTGCTTTTGTTGTTTCTTTCTTTCTCTCTCGAAAGTGTATGTACGTTGTCACCATTACAGAAGATTTCAAGTCTTGGCGCTAATTACCAAGAGGCTATTACATTTCTCTGTCCGCAGATAGACGACCAATATTGTGATCCAGACGTGTCTCCCATTGTGAAAATTAACTCCACAGTTAGCACATTCGTTATTTACAATACTTACAAAAACCAACCGGCCGACTATAGACCCATGAATTGTTCGATCATACTGGAATCTGGACCTGAACCCTTGCAGTTAGAAATAAAATTTAGGCATGTTAAAGTAATATTATCATGTATTACCTCTGAAGTCGGAGTTAGTTAGTTAGTTAGTTAGTTAGTTAATTAGTTAGTTAGTTCGTTCGTTTGTTCGTTCGTTAGTTAGTTAGTTAGTTAGTTAGTTAGTTAGTCGCGGTTCCAACTTCACGGCAACGGGTCGTCCCCATTATGCTCCATTCCTGTGCCAGTGAATATCACACAAAATGCTCCCACTGTCCAATGTGAAAAGTGGAACAGACAGGAGTCTCAGCAAGCCAACAGCCCGCACAGGTACACTGTGCATAATGCCACCACCAGAATGCCAACACAAAAGTCCTCAATGAAAATGACAGATCATCGTTGATGGAAAAGGCAGTCACCAGAAAGACTTTTTTGACCCAGGGTTAATCCCACATGGCTCGGTCTCTTTCCCCAGGGCGACTCGCCGAAAGCGCCGCACAAAGCACGAACTCCATAGCTCCATCGACGACTCCCAGGAGTCTTCGGAAAAATGCACTCGCGACACGTAAAGGCAAATCTGTCAATTCAGCGACAGCCGGCCATCTTTCCGAACGTGCAGTTCACTGTGCAAACAACAGCGGACAGATGTAACAGCATTCCACGTGAATTTCACAGCTCACAGTGTCGCTCACGCATTCACTCAGCAGCAAAGTGACGGAACCATGCACTACCAGCCCAATATAAGGTAAATGCGATTGCAAACTGCCACAAGCATAAACACGCCACAGTCGGAATGGGTTCGCTAAGGAAAGATATTTCACACGCTAACATCAGTCAAGTGTATCCTTCGAAGTCGGAGAGTGTCTGCCTGCACAGCGAGGAACCACCAGTCTGCACACCAGTAAGTCAGACATGGGACAACGGATACTCACGCAAACCTCAGGTCCTGTGTAATATCACACTGATGGTGGACAACAGGATGTCTTCATCCGAAATACAGGACTTCACGCTGGAGTTCACAGCCAGCGAACACAAGCAAGCAAGCAAGCAAGTGTACTACAAGTAGTAACAAATGTATGGACTACGCTTGAGATCAAAGCGAATGAGCAAAAAAAAAAAAAAAAAAATCATGTGCCACGTAGAACGCTGCAGACGTTTCACGTTTATTTTGGTTTTGTTTTCAGAAACCACATTTCAAATCCTTTAGATGTTTTTCAGCGTGTCTAATTATTGTCCTGTTTCACATGCATACAGCATGATAGGTGTTAGTATACACTTTAACCCCCCCCCCCTTTAAATCAGCGCGGTAGCTAGCATCCTTGGATGCATACCTCGTATTCTTAAGTTCAAATCTCCATACAGGAGTTTCAAAATTAACCTCAGCTTTCATCTCGACCCATCCCAAAATGGCTGCCATGTAATGTCTTGAGGATTAGAGGCTACCGGCGTGAAATTGGCTGTATCACCCACCGTGTGCTGATTGATCTATATACGTTTAGTTTAGTTGGCGGATCAACATCACGGCACACGGTGTAACCCATAAGTGCTCCGTTCAACTCCTAACCCAAGCCTGAGTCCGGAGAATCTCACCTCAGAGCACGAACTCCTTAGCACCGGCGATGATCCTGAAATACTTTGGGTAGATTTTTAATTAAAAATTTTGCCCGGGCATCGCCGTTAAGCTACTCTTTTCCGATTTCCAACTGCCAATGCGTGCGCAACAATACACACGGGTGTCCTATCTCACTACCAAGAAACCAGGGGAAATTTTGTTACTGGAAGTCCAGGTGGATTTTTTAAATAAATTCCGGTCCTCACCGGGGCCTGAACCCGGGACCTCCAGCATTCGAGGCGGACACCATACCTCGAGACCACTCAGGGGTTCAAGAGTAGGATAGAACCTATGGGTTGATCATTTCAGGCGGAAAGGTCATACTGTGCCGTACCTATCAAAGACCCTTAGGGGTACTGGACCACAACAATACTAAGGGTTATTGTTACAAGTAAACATCTAACAAACCTATGTAGAAGTTTATACAACAACAGTGAATGCATAGTGAGAGCAACTGGAGGACACTCAGAACACTTCACCATAAGGTCCGGATACGACAAGGTTGTGTCCTGTATCCTCTTGTTTATAACATATATAGACAACATATGTAAAGAAACCAGCCAAACAGAGACCGCAAGAACACCGCATGACGAGAACACAGAAGAAGAACCATCTGCAAATCTAACCTTTAGAGAACTCCTGTTTGCGGATGACCAAGCACTGATAGCAAAATCAGAAGCTGAATTATAAGACCACATGAATAGACTAAACGAAACGTGTAGGGAACATAATATGAAAATTATCACAAGTAAAACAGAGGTATTGACTATAACTAAAGAAGAAAAAGCAACCACGATTCACCTAAACGAACATCCCCTGAAACAAGTAAAGAATTTCAAGTACCTTTTTTTGATTTTTTTTTTCTTTGCATATCCTTTACAGGACATCGCTGTCAACACCAGCATCTTTCAGCTGTATGTTGATTTCTTGGCAAGATTACGCTCAGTAGTTTGCCATTGCTTTCTGAGCGGCCGGCTCACATACCCCGTAAGTTACCGATGCAATTCGAACCACTGCTGATTCTCACCGTCATCACGTTACCGACGAGAGTATACGAGATTACGGAGAAAAGTCGCTAACCTCTAAGCCACGACGGCGGCTTCAAGTACCTAGGAAGTATAATATCGTCAAAAGGCTATTCAAAAGACGAGATCGCAAATAGATGCAATAAGGCAAACCAACTCATTGGACAAATGGCACCAATACTAAAGAACAAACATATATCAATAACTACTAAGAAAGCACTTTACAACACAGTCTTCCTACCAACTCAATGTTACCAATGCCAATCCTGGACAATGACAGAAAAAGAGAAAAGAAAAATCACAACAGAAATGAGATTCCAGAGATGAATTCTCAATGTATCAAGTGAGATAAGATCAGAAATGAAGAAATCAGGACTAAAGAGGGGGTTACAGCTGCATTAGATTTTATTAGAAAGCAGCAAGTCAAATTGTTTGGCCATGCAAGTAAGTTACTAACTAACAGTATACCACAACAAGCAATGATGTACAGGCCAGATGGAAGCAGAGGAACAGGCCGACCACGTAAACGATCCAGTCCATGGGAATATAGATACATAAAGCCCATAAGCTTAATCATTTACTTACTAATGTAATTACTTACTTATTTATCTTATTTACTTATCACTTAATCATTTACTTACTAATGCAATTACTTACTTATTTATCTTTTTTTGACCTATTACTTAATCATTTACTTACTTACTAATTTAATTACTTTCATATTTATCCTTTTACGTGTTACTTAATCATTTACGTACCTACTACTTTAATTACTTACGTATTTATCTTATTTATGTATTGCGTAATCATTTACTTACATGTATGGTTAAATGACATCAATAACATCCAAAAGGAAGAGCATTATAGAAATGAATGTAAAGAGGCTACAAAAATAGTCAGACAGCAGAAGCGAGAATATATGAGTAATATAATCAAAGATATGGAAACTAATCACCAGAAAAATGAATCCAGAAAATTTTTTAAAGAACTGAAGTCAATGAAACGAGGGCACCAACAAAACACATATGGTTTAAAAGACAAAAATGGGAATATGATAAATACCAATGAGGAAATGTGCAACACTTGGAAAGAATATTTTATTGAATTACTAAATTGTGAAGCTCCAAGTCACATTTTCCCACAGGAAGAGGTTCTAACATGCGAACCACAAATTGAAGAACCTACATTTGAAGAAATCCTATATGTAATCACACGACTTAAAAACAATAAGGCAACTGGGACTGATGGAATTGCTGCTGAATTTATAAAGGCAGGTGGCCATGCATTACATCTAAAGCTATACGAACTAATAATAAAAATCTGGAGGACAGAAGAATTACCCCATGACTGGAAAGAGTCATTATTGATACCTATCTTTAAGAAAGGAGACAAGTTTCAATGTGGAAATTATAGAGGAATATCACTACTATAAGATACTATCCGCAGTATTACTAAATAGACTAAAACCATATTCAGAAGACATATTAGGTGACTACCAGGCGGGTTTTAGACAAAACAGATCAACAATAGATCAGATATTTATCTTACGACAAATAGCCGAGAAACATTGGGAATATAAAAGAGATCTCCATAACATTTTTGTGGATTTTAAAAAGGCTTATGATAGTGTCCATAGGAATAGTCTATGGAATGCTATGCAGGAATTTGGAATACCAAGGAAGTTAATCAACATGACCAGACTATGCATGGAAGATACTTATAATATAGTAACATATAAAGGCAGGAAATCAGACCCCTTCCAAATAACATCTGACTTGAAACAGGGTGATGCACTATCGCCGCTACTCTTCAATCTGGCGCTAGAGAAAGTTGTAAGGAAGGTAAAGGAGGAATGTGATATTGGAGGAACATCCAAGCTGCTTGGTTATGCAGATGATATAGATATTATAGGGCAAAGTGAACAAAAGACATTGGAAATATTGACTCACTTAAAGGGAAAAGCCCAACAGATGGGGCTTGTTATCAACCAAGATAAGACAGAATATATGGTAATTTCAAGAGACGGAATGGCTAGAAACTCTGGCCACATACAAATAGATAATATGACCATTAAAGGAACGGAAACATACAAATACCTGGGTACAATCTTCAACTGCTCCAACATCATAAGGGAAGAAATACAAACTAGAATCAACTCTGGAAATAAGATATACTATGCACTACAACATCTACTAAAATCAAAGGCGCTATCTCGTAACACCAAAATCACAATATACAAAACACTGATCAGACCAGTTGTGCTGTATGGCTCTGAAACCTGGAGTACAACGAAAGGAGACGAAGCCTTGTTACAAACCTTTGAGAACAAAATTTTAAGACGCATCTTTGGACCCATTAGGGATACACAAAGTGGAGAGTGGAAAAGAAGAAGTAACAAAGACATTTATGATCTGTTTAAGTCCCCGCTAATCACTGGTATCATGAAGGCTAATAGACTACAATGGCTGGGGCATATAGAAAGAATGGAAGATAATAGGGAAACAAAACTCGCTTACACTCAGGAAATAAATGACCGTAGACCCCGAGGTAGACCAAGAAGGCGGTGGAGAGATAATACATGTACAGACCTACAAGCACTTGGAATCAACGACTGGCAAGAGAAGGTCCACCAGAGAGACGTATGGAGACGGATTGTATTTGCAGCAAAGAACCTCAATGGCTCGGAACGCTGAAGAAGAAGAAGAAGAAGAAGAAGAAGTAATCATTTACTTACTAATGTAATTATTTACTTATTTATCTTATTTACGTATTATTTAATCAGTTACTTACTTACCGGTTTAATTACTTACGTATGTATCTTATTTAGGTATTACTTAACAATTTACTTACTAATGTAATTACTTACTTATTAATCTTATTTACTTAGATTAGAGGGCAGGCAGAAAAAAGTCAACACGGTGTGGGCTTTGCAGTGAAGAATTCGCTACTGGGAATGATTGAAATTCCAGGAGGAAATGAAAGACTATTATCCCTGCCCATGGCAACCTCTTGTGGGTTTGCCACCATTATTACTGCATATGCACCGACACTCGATTCCTCTGATATGGTTGATTCGTTCTATGAGGAGTTAGACTCCGTGATCAAGGCAGTTCCAAAATCTGACTACATTTATATGCTCGGTGATTTCAATGCTCGTGTGGGCAAGGACTCGAGTTCAAGGCCAGTGGACCTTGGAAAATACAACATCGGTCGTATGAATGCAAATGGACAAAGGCTGCTGGAGCATTGCACCAGTAATGACCTATGTATTACAAACACCATTTTAAAAACAAAAGAGGTGCATAAGGTCACATGGAAACATCCAAGATCAGGCCATTGGCACCAGCTGGACTTCATCATCACACGGAGACAACATCTGAACAATTTATCATTGACTCGAAGTTACCACAGTGCTGACTGTGATACGGATCATTCTTTGGTTGTTGCAAGGGTTAGACTGAGACCAAAGAGAATCTACACAGCTAAACACAAATCTAGCCCCAGGATTAATATTATTAACACTCACGATCCTGAAAAGTGCTTTCAGTTTCAACAGCAACTTGAAGACGCGTTCACTGATACACCAGAAATTTGTACAGTAAATGAAAAGTGGGGTCAACTTAAGGAAACTCTTTATAAAACTGCCGTAGGGGTTTATGGCACTGTGGATCATAAGAGGCAGGACTGGTTTGCGGCAAACAGCGAGACACTGCAGCCCTTGAAGGATAAAAAGAAGGTAGCTCTCTTAAGAAACAAGGAAAGACCAACGCGTAACACTCTGAGTGAGCTAAGGCAAGCTAGGAAGGATGTGCAAAAGGCTGCCAGGCAGTGTGCAAATGATTATTGGATCAAGTTATGTGAGTCCATTCAAATCGCAAGTGATAAGGGAAACATAAGAAGCATGTATGAAGGAATAAAGAAAGCCTGTGGTCCAGTGATCAAAAGAAGTGCACCATTGAAAACCTTGACTGGAGAAATCATCACTGACAAGAAACAGCAGATGGACAGATGGGTAGAGCACTATTTGGAGCTTTACTCAAGTGAGACCAAACTAGCGGATGATGCCCTCAACGCCATAGAGGCTCTACCAACTCTTGACCACCTGGACACACTTGCCACAATAATAGAAGTTAAGTGTGCTATAAATGAACTTGCATCTGGCAAGGCTCCAGGTAAGGATGGGATTCCAATAGAGGTTATCTGGAGTGAGCAAGACACACTCACTCTACAGATCCACCAACTAATAGAGCTGTGCTGGCGAGAAGGACAAGTCCCACAGGATTTCAAAGATTCAAGCATCATAACACTGTACAAGAACAAGGGCGATCGGAGCGACTGCAACAACTATTGGGGTATCTCACTTCTGTGTATTGTTGGAAAATTATTTGCCAGAATTGTTCTGCGCGGACTTCAAGTCCTAGGAGATCAAGACTACCCCGAATCTCAGCGTGGCTTTCGACGGAACCGGTCTACCATTGATATGATATTCTCATTGCGACAAATGCAAGAAAAATGCCGTGAACAGAATCAACCACTGTTTATTGCCTTCATCGACCTCACAAAGGCATTTGATTTGGTCAGTCGTGAGGGTCTGTTCAAGGCACTAAAGAAGATTGGCTGCCCACCAACTCTTCTGTCCATTGTGGAATCGTTCCACACAGGCATGAAGGGTATAATCAAGTTTGGTGGTGCAACTTCTGAAGAGTTTGAAATCAAGAGTGGAGTTAAGCAAGGTTGTGTACTAGCTCCCACCCTCTTTGGAATATATTTTTCACTTCTACTGAAATATGCCTTTCGTGATCAGGATGGTGGTATATACATTCACTCACGCTCAGATGGCGGCCTCTACAATGCTCAGAGATTGAAGGCCAGGACCAAAATTAGGAGGGTACTGATCAGAGAGTTGCTTTTTGCAGATGATGCTGCAGTAACGACCCACTCTGAGGAAGAATTGCAATGTCTATTATCTGCATTCTCCAATGCTTGTTCTGAATTTGGTTTAACAATTAGCAAAAAGAAGACACAGACTATGTCACAAGGTGCACATGGGGTACCATCAATCTTTATTGAGACGCCGAACTAGAGATGGTAGACCATCTTACATATCTAGGATTAGTGGTAAATGGCAAATTATCCCTAGATCAGGAAATCAACATCCGGATTGGTAAGGCAGCAACAACACTGAACAGGTTAAGAAAAAGAGTCTGGGAGAACAGGAAGCTTACTGCCAAAACAAAAGTCCTTTTCTATTAAGCCTTTGTCCTTAGTACTCTTCTTTATGGCAGTGAAACCTGGACAACTTACTCACACCAAGAGAAACGTTTAAACAGCTTTCATATGCGGTGTTTGCGAAGAATTCTTGGTATTAAGTGGCAAGACAAAATCACAAATACTGAAGTATTGGAAAGATCAGGTTGTGTGACGGTTTATTCCATGCTCAGTCTTCGTAGACTTAGATTGATAGGACATCTTAGGAGGATGGATGATGGTAGAATACCAAAGGACATCTTTTTTGGTGAATTACAGATGGGTAACAGATCTCAGGGTCGGCCTCTACTACGATACAAAGATGTGCGTAAGCGGGACATGATTGATACAGGCATTGATAATGCACACTGGGAGCAAGTCGCCGCTGAACGTGTTGAATGGAGGGCAAACATCAGAAATGGAATAAAGACAAAGGAGATAAGTCACACACTGAGCGTGTGAGACGTAAGATGGTGCATGATGGTGGAAATGACCACTTGTTCACATGCACCCACTGTGAACGGACATTTACAGCGCAAATTGGCCTTATCAGTCACATTCGCTACCGCCATGGGTAAAAGTTATTATGCCTTTTTAAAGCACAAACTATCGCCTGTCAAGACGGCAAGGTGCCAATGTATACTTGCGTATTTGTCTTATTTACGTGTTGCTTAATCATTTACTTACTTACTAATTTAATTACTTATGTATTTATCTTATTTACGTATTGCGTAATCATTTACTTACAAATGTAATTATTTACTTATTTATCTTATTTACGTATTACTTAATCATTTACTTATTAATGCAATTACTTACTTATTGATTTTATGTACGTATTACTTAATAATTTACTTTCTAATGTATTGCTTACGTTAAAATATAATTTATCTATTACTTAATCATTTACTTACTTACTAATTTAATTACTTACTTATTTATCTTACCATCTGATGGGACATGCCTTGAAGAGATTAGAACAAGAATCGCCATGGCGAAAGTAGCCTTTAGCAAGATGAAAAACATTCTGACCAATAAAAAGATGTCAATTGAAACGAGAAAAAGAGTGTTGAGGGGGGTACATAGAGCCTATTCTTTTGTATGGATGTGAAACTTGGACAATGTGCAGTCAAGCTGAAAAACATCTGATGGCTGCAGAAATGTGGTTTCTGAGGAAAATGCAAAGAATACCATGGACAGACAGAAAAACCAATGACCAAGTATTACAGGAGACAAATGAACATCGTAAACTGATTAGAGAAATTAGACGTAGACAGTCAAAATTGTTTGGACATGTTATGAGAAGAAATGGATTGGAGAACTTAGTGACAGCTGGCAAGATCGAAGGGAACAGACCAAGAGAAAGACCGGGAGGAAAATACCAGGATGGTTTGGCCACATGGCATGGACGAGACAGGAACACTGAGCTGATCCACGACACTGGTGATCGAGTGAAATGGCGAGTCATGACCGCCCATGCTTTCCGGCATGGCACATGATTGATTGATTATTGATCTGATTAACTTATTACTCACTCATTTACGTAATCACTAATATAGCCCGCTCCGTGGCGAAGTGGTTATAAACGCAGTTCGTAAACCAACATACAACGTTCGAAACACAGCTGCAAGCAATTTGGCAGTAAATCGCCTTGGGTTGTTTTTTTACGAAATGGTATGGGTGCCGGTCGTTCAGAAAGCAATGGCAAACTACTGAACGTAAACTTGCCAAGTGATCACAACAGCAAAAAAAAAAAAATTTTGATGCTGACTGCGACGTCCTGTAAAGGATATGCAATTAAATTTAACTTTACCTTAATAATGTAATTATTTACATATTTATCTTATTTACTTATTAATTAATCATTTACTTACTTATTTACTGGCTAACTGACTGATAACTTACTCACTTTGTTAACGACTGACAGATTGACTGACTGACTGACTGACTGCTATCAGCTGCTATGACAGACTGACAAACGCTATCCACTGCATAGTGAAATTATGAAGATGAAGGGCAGCAGGTTAAAAAGATGACGGTCGTGGATGGGTCAAGCCGAAGACATTCTTCAACAGGTGTGTTCACTTGAGGACTTAGAACCTGGCGAGGAGTGGGTACAAGTGCCAACATATTTCTGCACGTCCTTTTCAGTTTGCATCCAACTAAACAGAAAATGCAGACAAGAAAATCCGGCTGCTGTGGATTTTTTAGAATTCGTTAGACGGTGATGCTGTCATCTACACAGATGGGTCAGTCGTCCGACATGTGAGAAGCTCATGGTCCTTCACGGCACGGGCCGGAGGGAGAATTGTGAAGAAGGACTCTGGTGCTTTTGCTGAGACCACAGGTAGCCTGACTATGGAAGTCATGGCAGTAAGTAAAGCAATAACATGGCTCGAGACACAGACATTCACTAGGGCGTTTCCTTAGCGACTCAATGAGCATGCTCAAGAGGATAGAGATGGGTTGGATCCGAAGAGAATGGTTACAGTCACTGGAGCGGTCTCGGCTGGCAAAGATTAGTTTCATCTTCGTGTCAGGGCATGCGGGAGTACAAGGAAATGAGCGGGCTGACAAGCTCGCAGGTAGGGATACTGTGCAGAGCGGACGCACCATAGACCAGGCTGACATTCAGAATGCTCTACGAGAAGTAAGACTTTTGTGAGAACCAAGTGATGACAGTGAATCTACAACCATGGCCAGACTGCAAGAACAGCAAATTAAAAGAGGGGTGGCCAAACTAGAACGCTACACAGGAAGCCAAAAAATATTGATAAACCAACACAGAACTGGTGTCGTTAGCCGCTACACGCTGCGGGATTTGCTGAGGAGGAGATCCGAGCACTTATGGACTGAATGGTTCGATGTGCAATGAGGATGATCTGTCGACTAACTAACTAGACTGACTGACTCCTGCCTCCCACATTGACTCCTCCCTTCTCCACCTCCCCTTCTTCCTGTCTCTATTTCAGGTGGTATACAGTGGATCAGTCTGACGAGTGTCGCAGGCAGTCTCTGTGTGTACACGGGGTAAAATATTGTGGTCACTGGAGCAAGCCCCATATCAACTTCATTCTTCCCGAACACAGACGGTCAACTATTTCATTCAAAATTGGTAATGGAAACCTGGGATATTTTAAGGTAAATTGAGTCAAGAACCGACATCACAGTGCTCGAGATATTTGCTTAGTGCCCCGTCCTTATCTTCAACAGCCAGCGAAGAGTCTCAATACTAATGTTACCAGCTGCAGTCTGATTATGTGTCCGTCTGGTAATTCCTCGGAGAACTCAGTGTCGGCCAGATCCTGTGGTCACTCCCCGCCGAACTACCAGAAGGCAGGCGAGTGTCTGACCACTACATCACCGCTGATATAGTTGATATTATAGTTTAGCTAAAGATAGGTCGTTTGTCTTGGCTAGTAACAGCATGAGCCGTGGAGGGTTATAGTTCAGAATATTTGATAAAAGAAACAAAGAACAATGGATACAACAGAGAAATCACTATATTAAAACACTCTTTTCCCTTAGTGAATTTGAATAACGAAGACACAAACCATAAATTGTATGATTTATTGGCTGGCATATTTCGCTGCATCTCATCAGGTACATACTGAAGAGGTCACACAACGTAGAGTAAAATAGCTAGATACATCTTTCAAGCAATAAATCGTACAATTTATGGTTTGTGTCTTCGTTATTCAAAATCATTATATAGCTGAGGTTTGCAAAGACATAGTGCCCAACGTAAAACATACATCACAGTTACCACACTAACTGTACTACAACTACCCAGCATTCATCTCCTTCCATGCTACCGCATTAGAATTGTCTTCACGTGATAAGATAACAACTAAACTGACAACGCATTTTATCTGAAGTGGTTGGGGTAGTTGAAAGAAGAAGAGTGTATAGATGAGGTACAGAAGGTAAAGATAAGGAGAGAAGAATAATACAACGGATTATACCACATGAGGAGGAATTCTCCTTAATTTAAAAAATGGAGTGAAAAAAACACAGTCAGTGGCAACTGGAAAATTTTCAAGTTACTTCAAAGCAGAGGTAGAGGCTTTGAAAACTGCAGCAGCAATGCTCTTGATGGAGGAACATAAAGAGAAGCAAATAACTATCTTCACAGATGCAAAGTCAGCTGTCTCAATACTGAAGAGAAAAACAGCACAGAACCAGCTGACCTAAGAGCAGCACTCCATGGTCTATGCCAGAAATCCAAAAAAGTTGTAATACAGTGGATCCCATCACATTGCAGTATACCTGGAAATGAAGAGGCTGACAGACTAGCAAAAGAGGGTGGACGATTACCACAGCCTGACATAGACATAACCTATAATGAGGCAAAAAGGTTTATAAAAAGCACTTATAGAACCAAATGGGAATCAGAGCATCCAGGTCACCAGAAGGATGATGCATATTACAAACTCGACCGAAGAGAACAAGTAGCAATCTTCAGACTCCGCACAGGACATAACAGGCTGAAACACCACTTGTTCAATAAACTAAAGATAGGAGATACCGATGAATGTAATCGTGGAACTGGTAAAATGACAGCTAAACATTTGCTGCAGGAGTGCCCAATATATGCAGAACAGAGAAAGATATTTTGGCCCACGCATGCTTCATTTGAGGACAAGCTCTATGGAGATATCAACAAGCTCAAGTTGACTACAGCTTACTTTAACTACATTCAGGTTGACATCTAAAGGTGCATGAAGATGTATTTAGACTGCCACACTTCATACCACAGGTATGTCGGTTACAAAAGCGTCCCAGAGGCATGAAATGGAATATTGATTGGATAGCAAATCCATTACGTGGAGAGTCCGAATCAAAAGCTCACTGTGTGGGCTTCATAAAAGGTGGAAAAAGTGTCCTGGTGGCACGAAATAGAATATTGCTTGGATAGCAAATCCATTATGTGGAAAGTCTGAATCGAAAGTTCACTGTGTGGATGTCATCTGCAGACTGCATTCTTCTGGTTTCCGGAGGAACAGCCTATGGTGAACGGAAGACCCAATATACGGAAGTGAGGCTAAGCAGCCATGTGCAGGACGTGACGATTCCTTGGGTGAGCCCAGTACCAGAGCGCTGTGTGATGGCTCTGCAAGTATGGAAGCCTCCTTGGATGGCGGGGAATGCCCATGGTCTGCCCCTGCCTTTCCTTGAGGGCTGACCAGGATGTCTTTGGCTGTTCTATATTGGCCAGCTAGGATGGGGTATAACACCACAACAGTGAGATTCAAACGTCCTAAGAAACCCCCGGGAAGGTTAAACCGGTCAACAAATGCCCGCAGAAGTCGGATGTGTCGGCCTAACGGCGCAAGAACGCAGCTCTGCTGTAAACAGACACAAAGCAGTCACATCCGGAAGAAAAAAAATCCGGATGAACGCAGCAGAAGAAGAAGAAGAAGATACCACATGATAAGTATCCCACTAGATACAAGTGACAACAGAACTAACTAGCATATTAGAAATTTCCTCACAAGATACATATAACAACAGAACTGATTACAACTTTATAATGTCTCACACTAGATACACATAACGACACAGAACTCCCTAACACGTAATGATTCCCACAAGATATACATGACAATAGAACTGACATATAACAACAGAACTGACATATGCCAATAGAACTATCATATAACAACAGAACAGAGACATGACAAGAAAACTGACATCAGACAACAGAACTGACATACAACAACAGAACTGACACAAGACAACAAAACTGACGTATGACAACAGTACTGACATATGATACCATAATTGACATATGAATACAGAAGTGACTACCTCCGCATGATGTAATATATTTTCTACCAGATCGCCGTCACGCCAAAACTGGCTTGGAGAAATAGAGTTGTCATGGAACCTAGAGGTCTCGGGGACAGAAAAAACCACCTGCACTACATTGAATCTGTTTATTCTCCTGGGATGCCTTACATCGATCTGTGCTCAGCTACAGACGTATGTGTGTGTTTGCTTGTGCGTGCGTGCATACGTATGTGTGTTTGCTTGTGCGTACGCGAGTATTATCTAAACGTGTATGTGCGTGTACTAACTCTGTAAATAACTTAAGACAATAGAAGAGATACAAACAAGAAGCTTATCAAGTAATGTGTAGGCAATTGCACATGCCATAAATGTAATATTATCGCATATGTGTATATTAATGCATTTGTTGTATTCGGAATTTTAAAGGAAAACATGAATTTAAAAAAAAATGTTTTACAGGCCAAATAATCTGACAATTATTATTATTTATTATTTATTATTATTATTACTTATTATTATTAATACGTTTATTACTATTGCTACCATTATTATTAATTTTCCCATTATTATATTTGAATGTGCAACATGAAATATATTGTGGATGTCTGTCTGTGTCGCTGGCAGTAACATATGTATGCGTCTGGGTATGGATGCAGGTGTGTGTGTGTGTTGCATGTATTTGCACGCGCATGTGTACGAGTGTGTGTTTGTGTGTGTGTGTGCGCGCGTTTACATGCACTATGCCATAAATGTCATAATATAACTGTATATATGTATGTATTTGCTTTGTTCACACATGTGACACCTAACACTAACAAACGGCAACGCTCTGTAATATACACAAACAAAAGAAACACACATTACACCTTGTAAATATACATTGATTTGTATGAAATAAACGTAAAAAAAAAATAATAATAATATTTCTGGCAGGCACACGTGCGTGTGCCTCATAATCATGTCAATAATGGTCGTAATGATTGTTAACGACAAAAAGAAGCAGATGTCCGTCTTTGATTGATACGGCAGACGCTGTTATTTGCCCTAGCGCTGCTGTTATGTTTCATCATAGTAAAGACAAGCCGCCGTTTGGGATGCTCAGCTGCAATGACTCTCAGTCGCCAAACATTTAACTTGCGTAAAAAAAAAAAAAAAAAGAAGCTTATCAATCACGTAAAGATTAAATCTAAATGCTCGTGTTGAATTTGGTCTGATTATTGTAAGTGAAGGAGACAAGATTTAGTCTATGTGGGAACACAGCATCACGCGGATAATGGCATTATTAGCCTAAGTTGGAACACAGCATCACGCGGATATTGGCATTATTAGCCTAAGTTGGAACACAGTATCACGCCGATAGTGGCATTATTAGCCTAGATTGTAACACAGTATCACGCCGATAGTGGCGTGACTAGTCTAAGTGGGAACACAGCATCACGCTGATAGTGGCATTACTAGTCTCATCTGGAACACAGCATCATACTGATAATGGCATTACTAGTTTCATCTGGAACACAGCATCACGCCGATAGTGGCATTACTAGTCTCATCTGGAACACAGCATCACACTGATAGTGGCGTGACTAGTATCATTGGGAACACAGCATCAAGCCGATGGCGGCATTACTAGCCTAAGTTGGAACACATCATCACGCCGATATTGGCATTATTAGCCTAAGTTAGAACACAGTATCACGCCGTTAGTGGCATTATTAGCCTATGTTGGAACACAGTATCACGCCAATAGTGGTATTATTAGCCTAAGTTGGAACACATCATCACGCCGATATTGGCATTATTAGCCTAAGTTGGAACACAGTATCACGCCGTTAGTGGCATTATTAGCCTAAGTTGGAACACAGTATCACGCCAATAGTGGCATTATTAGCCTAGGTTGGAACACAATATCACGCCGTTAGTGGCATTATTAGCCGAAGTTGGAACACAGTATCACGCCGATAGTAGCATTATTAGCCTAAGTTGGAACACAGTATCACACCGATAGTGGCATGACTAGTCTAAATGGGATCACAGTATCACACCGATAGTGGCATGACTAGTCTAAATCGGATCACAGAATCACGTTGATAGTGGCATGACTAGTCTAAATGGGATCACATAATCACGCTGATAGTGGCGTGACTAGTCTAAATGGGATCATAGAATCACGCCGATAGTTGCGTGACTAGTGGTGTTTATCCATCAAGAATGATGATGACCATTCGTTTCATCCAGTGGCGTTGAAACGTTGGAACCGTGAGTTCTAAGATGGCTGGTACGGTCTAGTTTAGCTCGAAAAGTACTTTGACAATATGGGAAAGGAATGCTGGACATTCCAGGAGAAGAATCTCCTACAGTGGGTTTTATGTCCAGCCTGTTTTTAACGGCTCTTGCAGTCCTGTTTGCTTTACATGTGACTAGACCCTTGCATAATGATGTACGCCACGAATTTCGGTCTTTGGTAGTAGTTTCCCAAGTGTCGTGATAAGTTCCACTTTATCACAGCCCAGCTAAGCGTAACAGATTCTTTAGGGAGCCTGCGATCAGACACGCGAGTCAAGTGACCAGTCCAAACGAATCTGATTCTTTATTAGTTGAAGTATTGTGCATGGATGCTCTTTCTAAGACATCAATGTCTGGAATCCTGCCTTGCAATTTAATCTTCAATAGCTTCATAAGGCAGACTGTGGAAGTGGTTTAATCTCTTGGCGTGTCACTGGTAAACACTCCAGGTTTTACAAGCATATAGCAGTGTGGAAATTACAACTGCTTTCTAGACTTTCAGCTTTGTTTGCAGGCTTATTCCAATTCTGTCCCACACAATTTTGTACAGTCTGCCAAAAGCCGCGCTGGCTTTGGAGATTCTTGCATTACTTAGTCATCAATTGTGGCAGATTGGGACACAGTGCTGCCGAGATAAGTAAATTTGTCCACAACACTTAGTGTATGACCGTTCACTTTGATAATCGGCACGGTGTGATTAATCCCTGGAGCTGGCTGGTACATATCTACAGTCTTCTCCAAGTTGATATTGAGCCCAAAGTTGGCACAGGCATGTGAGAAAGCTGAAACATTATGTTGCATGTCCGCCTCTGAGTTGGCATATAGAGCACAATCGTCAGCAAACAGGAGCTCTCTGACGGTGTCGCTGTTAGTTTTGGTTTTAGCTTTCAGCCTTCTGAGATTGAACAACTTTCCATGCATGCGGTAGCTGATGCCTTTTCCAATGTCGTTGTTTTCGAATGCATTATCAGCTTTATAAGAACATAATTACAAGTGAAACAATGGAGGTTGCAGCCAGAAAGCCATCTTCATCACGTCAAAAGAAAGCAAAAAGACACAAAAAACAATAAAATGAACTTGAATAACGAGGACACAAACCATAGAATGTACGATTTATTGCCTGGCATATTTCGCTGCATCTCGTCAGGTACATACTGCAGATGTCACACAACGTAGAGTAAAATAATTAGATAAATAGCTTAAGCTGAAATATATGTATGTGGTCAACAACCTTTCTGTATAGCTGCCGCTCTGTTCTGTCGATGTAGGTAGACTCAAACCTGCATGTGAATTCTCTGCTGCAACTCCAGTTATTAGGTAAAAAACCACACCTAATCTCAACCCAACAGTAACAGAATCTAACCCACTGTACGCCACATCTAATTGCATTTACCAATTAATAGGGAGGAAATACGAAAGGGGAAGGGGGCATGACGTTCTGAACATATGGTGAAGAGTGCATGGGCCAAAAATGATTGAGAACCACTAGTCTAGTTCTCTCCTTGAGCTACACATTTGTGGTGTTGTACACCACTTTATTTCTTCTATTTTGCGCAGGTTCCAGTTAGTGAATGCTTGTGGTTTATTTGTAACATAATTATTTGTGCTCCATGTATTTGATCCACACTATAACACTGACTGAACCATAGAATTGAATATTCACAGTTTTCTGCTGTGGTTAATCTCTTGTGACTTCCATTCACGCCCCGGCGGCTATAATAGCCCTTCTGGTCTTCTCTTGCAGGTGACCTCCATAAATGTTCCAGTGCTATAAAAACTCATGTAGTCTTCTGTATACCGATTACTAACATGATTTTATTCTGCAGGAACCAAAAACCTACATATTATGCAATCAAACAGAGCCTAACTTTTTAGACCTCACCCCTGAAAGCCCACCATTCGTGATCAAAAGCCCTGTTGACTTTCAGATCGACCAATTTGGCGACTATTGTCGATTTACCCTGAAATCTGGAAACGATCCCTTGGTTCTAACATTGTTCTTCAGGTAAATTATTATGTACATCATCAGTTAACGCCGTGTTGTCATGGATTGCCCATGGGTTGTGTGTTTGCTTGTGTATATGTATGTGTCTGCTGTGTAGGTGTGTTTGTTGAAGTAGAGTATAACACTGAGACTATGTGTTGCGTGTTAATATGACAACCTTCATCATCATCAAGCGGGTTGTCTTATGAAAAATTGCTGCCCTAGAACGTCTTCTTATAGACGAGCCTCCATGGTTAACCTGTCAACGCCTCTAGGGTTTTACAAAGTGGGTTCAGACAGGCAGATGGTGCGAGTACAGATAAGGCATGAAAACGTGAAGGTGATATGTATGTTTTAATGATAATGCATCATAATATCAATATCATAAATATTACAGAGTATATCTATATCACTCCAAACACGCTCTCGCACCGGCTTTCACAATATTCTTGCTCAGATCAAGACAATGCGCACTCGTGTCTAGCCACGCACACCAACACACGTTAAGCAGCGGTCACATTAATTCACACTGAAGTCTAACCATAAGTCTATCCTGTCTCTCCACACAGTCACACATCCTCTCTCATCCGTGTCCGAGTCTCGTCTGTCCTTTTCTACTCAGTCCGGTGGTCACGAGGTACTTGACCCTCGTGCAGTCCGTGGGAGGTCGTGCTGTTGAGGCCAGGCGTACTGCGTCATTCCGTCCAAGGTGAACCTGTCCCGTCACTCAAGGGCACAGTCCTGTCTCTCACTTACTGTCTTAGGCGTCTGGACTGTTCTACCATCCCCGTACTCTCCCCATGTCCTTATGTCTGTCCTCTGTCCTCTGTTATGTCGTAACCAGGACCTTGACAATTACTATGGTTTCCAGACACGTATGTATTTTTACAAGTACAAAATATTTTATTTTCCTCGGAATTATTTATCGTAAAAACCAATTATCTTCACTATTGAATTCTTGTTGGACGGATCTGTTTGTTCTCTTTTTCTTCTGTTTTGTTGTTGTTGTTGTTGTTGTTGTTGTTGTTGTTGTTGTTGTTTACCTGACATGACATTGGCACCTTGCCGTCTTGACAGACGATAGTTTGTGCTTTAAAAAGGCATAATAACTTTTAACTATGGCGGTAGCGAGTGTGACTGATAAGGCCAATTTGCGCTGTAAATGTCCGTTCACAGTGGGTGCATGTGAAAAAGTGGTCATTTCCACCATCATGCACCATCTTACGTCTCAAACGCTTGGTGTGTGACTTTTCTGCAATAATTTTCTCCTTTGACTTTATTCCATTTCTGATATTTGCCCTCCATGCAACACGTTCAGCGGCGACTTGCTCCCAATGTGCATTATCAATGCCTGTATCAATCATGTCCCGCTTACACACATCTTTGTATCGTAGTAGAGGCCAACCCTGAGATCTCTTACCCATCTGTAATTCACCAAAAAAGATATCCTTTGGTATTCTACCATCATCCATCCGCCTAAGATGTCCTATCCATCTAAGTCTACGAAGACTGAGCATGGAATAAACTGTCACACAACCTGATCTTTCAAATACTTCAGTATTTGTGATTTTGTCTTGACACTTAATACCAAGAATTCTTCGCAGACACCGCATATGAAAGCTGTTTAAATTGTTCTCTTGGTGTGAGTAAGTTGTCCAGGTTTCACTGCCATAGAGAAGAGTACTAAGGACACAGGCTTGATAGACAAGGACTTTTGTTTTGGCAGTAAGCTTCCTGTTCTCCCAGACTCTTTTTCTTAACCTGTTCATTGTTGTTGCTGCCTTACCAATCCGGATGTTGATTTCCTGATCTAGGGATAATTTGCTATTTACCACCGATCCTAGATATGTAAAATGGTCTACTATCTCTAGTTCGGCGTCGTCAATAAAGATTGATGGTACCCCATGTGCACCTTGTGACATAATCTGTGTCTTCTTTTTGCTAATTGTTAAACCAAATTCAGAACAAGCATTGGAGAATGCAGATAGTAGACATTGCAATTCTTCCTCAGAGTGGGTCGTAACTGCAGTATCATCTGCAAAAAGCAACTCTCTGATCAGTACCCTCCTAATTTTGGTCTTAGCCTTCAATCTCTGAGCATTGTAGAGGCCGCCATCTGAGCGTGAGTGAATGTATATACCACCATCCTGATCACGAAATGCATATTTCAGTAGAAGTGAAAAGTATATTCCAAAGAGGGTGGGAGCTAGTACACAACCTTGCTTAACTCCACTCTTGATTTCAAATTCTTCAGAAGTTGCACCATCAAACTTGATTATACCCTTCATGCCTGTGTGGAACGATTCCACAATGGACAGAAGAGTTGGTGGGCAGCCAATCTTCTTTAGTGCCTTGAACAGACCCTCACGACTGACCAAATCAAATGCCTTTGTGAGGTCGATGAAGGCAATAAACAGTGGTTGATTCTGTTCACGGCATTTTTCTTGCATTTGTCGCAATGAGAATATCATATCAGTGGTAGACCGGTTCTGTCGAAAGCCACACTGTGATTCGGGGTAGACTTGATCTCCTAGGACTTGAAGTCTGCGCAGAACAATTCTGGCAAATACTTTTCCAACAATACACAGAAGTGAGATACCCCTATAGTTGTTGCAGTCGCTCCGATCGCCCTTGTTCTTGTACAGTGTTATGATGCTTGAATCTTTGAAATCCTGTGGGACTTGTCCTTCACGCCAGCATAGCTCTATTAGCTGGTGGATCTGTATAGTGAGTGTGTCTTGCCCACTCCTGATAACCTCTATTGGAATCCCATCCTTACCTGGAGCCTTGCCAGATGCAAGTTCATTTATAGCACACTTAACTTCTGTTATGGTGGGAAGTGTGTCCAGGTGGTCAAGAGTTGGTAGAGCCTCTATGGCGTTGAGGGCATTATCCGCTAGTTTGGTCTCACTTGAGTAAAGCTCCAAATAGTGCTCTACCCATCTGTCCATCTGCTGTTTCTTATCAGTGATGACTTCTCCAGTCAAGGTTTTCAATGGTGCACTTCTTTTGATCACTGGACCACAGGCTTTCTTTATTCCTTCATACATGCTTCTTATGTCTCCCTTATCACTTGCGATTTGAATGGACTCACATAACTTGATCCAATAATCATTTGCACACTGCCTGGCAGCCTTTTGCACATCCTTCCTAGCTTGCCTTAGCTCACTCAGAGTGTTACGCGTTGGTCTTTCCTTGTTTCTTAAGAGAGCTTTCTTCTTCTTATCAATCAAGGGCTGCAGAGTCTCGCTGTTGGCCGCAAACCAGTCCTGCCTCTTATGATCCACAGTGCCGTAAACCTTTACGGCAGTTTTACAAAGAGTTTCCTTAAGTTTATTCCATTTATCATTTACTGTACAATTTTCTGGTGTATCAGTGAAAGCTTCTTCAAGTTGCTGTTGAAACTGAAAGCACTTTTCAGGATCATGAGTGTTAATAATATTAATCCTGGGGCTAGATTTGTGTTTAGCTGTGTAGATTCTCTTTGGTCTCAGTCTAACCCTTGCAACAACCAAAGAATGATCCGTATCACAGTCAGCACTGTGGTAACTACGAGTCAATGATATATGGTTCAGATGTTGTCTCCGTGTGATGATGAAGTCCAGCTGGTGCCAATGGCCGGATCTTGGATGTTTCCATGTGACCTTATGCATCTCTTTTGTTTTAAAAAAAGAGTTTGTAATACATAGGTCATTACTGGTGCAATGCTCCAGCAGCCTTTGCCCATTTTCATTCATGCGACCGATGTTGTATTTTCCAAGGCACACTGGCCATGAACTCGAGTCCTTGCCCACACGAGCATTGAAATCACTGAGCATATAAATGTAGTCGGATTTTGGAACTGCCTTGATCACAGAGTCTAACTCCTCATAGAACAAATCCTTCACATCATCAGAGGAATCGAGTGTCGGTGCATATGCAGTAATAATGGTGGCAAACCCACAAGAGGTTGCCAAGCGCAGGGATAATAGTCTTTCATTTCCTCCTGCTGGAATTTCAATCATTCCCAGTAGCGAATTCTTCACTGCAAAGCCCACACCGTGTTGCCTTTTTTCTGCCTGCCCTTTACCCTTCCAGAAAAAGGTGTAGTTGTTTTCCCTGAGTGACCCTTCCTCAGCGAGGCGAGTCTCCTGCAGGCCAGCAATATCAATGTTAAGACGATTGAGTTCGGCATCAATCACAGCCGTTTTTCTCACATCGTCAATATTGGTCAAGTCAGTGGAAAATCCTGGACACATGGGTCTCACGTTCCAGGTTGCAAGCCGTAGCTTGAGGTTTCTATTTATATTTTTGTTTGTACCTGGTGCATTGGTTTTACAGCCTGCGATTCAGATTTTGTCCTAGCCCCAAGCACCCATTGAAGCAGGCAGGCTGTGGCGGATCAGCACCCAATTGGCTGGGGGCTGCCCAGCTTGAGGCGGGCGGTAGCTGATCAGTGACACCTATAGGTGTCTCCCACCGTCAGAGGCAACGCGTGGCGCCCCATGTCTACGCCAACTGACAAGGACTTATAACCCGTAACAGTTGCCTCTCGCTTTGATTCCGAGACCAGTTAAGACCAGGGATGGAGTTATTGCCTCTCCATAGCACAAAGCCTGGGCTAAAATATAGAGATCATGTGTTGCCCATGCAGCATGATCCCTCTCTCGGCCTGCCTAGTTCACTCCAGAGGAAAGGTAACACCCCTACATCTGGAATAAGACAAGCTGCAGAAGCTGCCGGATCAGCAAAGCAATGCTCTAACTGTCCGCCTGTCGGAGCTTCGATCCTAGACCAGTCGCCAACCAAGGCTTAGGGCCTGGTCTGCTCTGCCATGACAATTTTGTCTTTAGCTTGCATTTCCTCGCACCAGGGTAAGGCTTGTACCCTCCCAATTGCGCTCTTCCGCCCGAAGCCGTTGGCACAATGTGGGGTGTCGGGTTTGGTTAGCGCCGCCCAACGTTCGGCGCTAACAGAAACCAGGTAGTACCGTCTACTGTTATACGGTAGCTCAGTCATATCTGACTAAGACCTGACTGCAGGTCATGAGCCTGACATGAGCTTGGTGGCATTCCCGCTTTTACCTGACACACGGAGGTGTGGTACTCTCACTTTTACCTAACACAGTGGTTCTCAACATTTTTTTGGCCCATACACCCCTTCATCATATTTTCAGAATGTCATTACCCCCTTTCCAAAATTGTCACCCACACACATATATACACCCACCCACCCACACACACACACACAGATATTTTTTTTCCCGAATGTCCATCCTGTTTCAGGATATTGCTGTCAACAACAGCATCTTTCAGCTGTATGTTGATTCCTAGGCTAGATTACGTTCATCAGCACGCTACGACTTTCTGAGCGACCGGCTCCATACTCTCATAAGTCACTGGCGCGACTCGAACCGCTTCCAATTCTCGTGCACTCACGTCAACTTCGAGAGTATTCGGGGTTACGGAGAAAGCTGCTAACGCCTAGGCCATGGAGACTGGCACACACAAATATATCTATATATATAAAAGAGAATGTTTGTGTCTTTGTGTGTCGTTTATGCGTTCCCGAACGGTCCATCCGATTGAGGTGGAATTTTCTACAGATGTTCTTCTCATTCCCGCGCAGCATCCTGGCATAGTTTGTTAGTTTAAAAACAGTTATTTACGTATTAAATTAACATTAATTAAAATATTGCAAGGGGACTTAACTTAAGAAACACAAGTTATATCAAGGGACATTAATTTTAGTAGAATTGCTATATTATGTAATTTAAATAATTGTTGTATTTTTCTTAAGTGTTATAAAATGTTTAAAGAAGTTATCTACAGTCACATGCGTTATAAACAAAGTGATAAAAACTTTAAGGCATCTTCAAAGGTTTCATAAAAATAATGCATCTATTTTAGGTACGTGTAAAATTTTCTAACTCATCTTTTTATTTCATTTCGACATCTATACTGAATAATGTAATTTTTTTTTGTTTTTGGCGAGAAAGTTATTTGAATATCCTTTGAATTACGCCGCAGTCATCCCAGCATTTATTGGGTTTTCGTAATGTCTTGATAAGTTTACGTTCAGTAGTTTCAGGTTGCCCTATTTAGTTATTGGAATGAAGATTGTTCTCTTCCAATCTGTTCACCATATTTCCTGGAACGGGAACGGGAGCTTATATGACTGTTTTTTCCCCACGTTTCCATCCTGTTTCAGCATATTGCGGTCAACATCAGGATTTTTCAGCTTTATGTTGATTCCTAGGCTAGATTACGCTCAGCAACACGCCACGACTTTCTGAGCGACCGGCTCCATACTCTCATAATTCACTGGTGCGACCCGAACCGCTTCCAATTCTCGGGCGCTCACGTCAACCACGAGAGTATTCGGGGTTACTGAGAAAGCAGCTAAACCCTCAGCCAGGGAGACCGGCTTATATGAATTAAATGAGACACTCCCCGCAAGGTGTATATATATATATATCTTCTTCTTCTTCTTTAGCGTTCCGAGCCATTGAGGTTCTTTGCTGCAGATACAATCCGTCTCCATTCGTCTCTCTGGTGGACCTTCTCTTGCCAGTCGTTGATTCCAAGTGCTTGTAGGTCTGTATATGTATTAAGTAAGTAAAAAATGGCTGTAGAAAAATAACTAACTATGATAACAACTTGAAACCAGTTTATTTTTATAGATACATTGTCCCTTTATTTCTCAACACAATTTCCCCAACATTGATGCATTTATCCCATCGTTTTATCTGTCTTCACAAACCGGCTACATAGAACTGCGTGCTGTGTTTTCATTTACCTGCCACCCCACAGAACTGTATGACTTACTGACTCGCCTTCGTAACTTTTTCTACCGAGCTATGCACCGTTTACGGGAAATCGCTAGGGACAAAGTCAACCGAAAACTCACCTTGGCGGGAGACATTTCGTGAGTGACGCCGAAGTTGAATGTGAAGTGAAAACGTGGCTCTTCACGGTTCTGTACTTCTCACCCTTCTGAAATACTGGGTACGGAGCCCATATCTTCCGCGGTGGCTAGTCCTTTATCTCTGTTGATGTCCTGATATGTTTGAGAACCGTTGATTTTTCGCTGATTCCCATCTCATGATCCCACTCTCTGTGTGTTAGGGATGGACATTTCCTGACCCGGGTTTGCTCCTGACTGTTAGCTGGGGTGTGGCAACTGGCGAACGCTAGCATTTCTCACTGGAGTTATACATGAGATAAACAGAGAGGGTGGAGACTGTTTGGATGTTGCTTCCTTAAAAGTTATGGCTGCCTTTAATCTAGAGTAGTGGTTCTTAACCTTTTTTTGGCCCATGCACCCTTTCACCATATATTCAGAATTCCATTCCTACCCCTTTTCATATGTCCTCCCTATAACCCCCCTCCCCCCTTTTTTTCCCCCCTACACAGTATACGTAAAAATTATGGAAGCAAAATTTAATAACACATACTAGAACAAGTCTATACGTCTACATAAAACGTGATTTGCATGTCTACTTAGTTATAAAACGAATTTCAGAAGGGCGAGAAGTACTACAGAACCGTAAAATATGGTGGGGAAAACAATATTAAGTAATCAGTTCTTGTATTTACGCGATCTTGAAATAATCTTAATTCCCCCCCCCCCTCCCTCCCCCCGAAGACCCTAAAATTCCCCCTGGGGTGGGGGGGGGGGATTCCCAATGGTTGATAATCACTGATCTAGAGAAACTATGCCTCACTTCTCTTTATCTGTGTCTCTATCTCCCGGTCTCTTTTACACATATACGTTTGGCCATTTAAAGCAGAAAAATCTGACAGTCCACAGAAACAAAGGGAGGAGCGAAGAAAGAGAATATGTGGGAGTAGTTTATTGAGTGTCTCCCTCTGACCTGTATCAAGAAGTTTGCAAGGATAGCGATCCTCGTGTACATACAGATGCCTCGTGATCAGTCTCTGATGCAGTGAAGCGGGTGACAAATGACTGCAATGTTAGAGCTCTCATAGTCACATGTCTCGATAAATCGTCCAATTCACTCGGGGGTGCGATTGCAGACTCTTCCTGTCTAGTTTGGGGTTAAACTGGTTAGGTTATGCTTTCCTACTGGCGACCTGGTCATGTACTCAGTGGTATGGGAAGCAACTGAACCATCTTGTATACAGACTGGATCTAGCTGTAGTCTAGAGGTATGGTTGTTTGTTAGAGGTCGCTGACCATTGTTTGTGTTTGGTCCCGATGTTTGCTCTGCAATACGCCACTGATTTAAATGTGTTC
>OY992890.1:12882421-12974921 GCA_963921405.1 Cepaea hortensis
ATTACACCTTCGCAAAATCAACACCTGCGAAATGAGATGCTTGAGGAGAGCTATGTGACATAATGTCTCCAGACGTTGGCATCCCCAGTCCATTTACATTTCTCAATACTCAAAAGTTAAACAATGTAAGCCGTCTTGATAACCCTGGCTAAGAATAACTTAGAATATTCTAGAATAGGGGGAAGAAGATGAACGGTGGGGACCCATAATGATTGGCTGACCCTTGGGCGAGTAAAGCGGTTTTTCTAGGCTAACGCTTCATTAGCCCGCCAGTCGAAGATTTGATACCATCCCGATAAGATATGTTCAAGATGCAGTGATAAGACATGCCTAACCATTCTCTAGGATGTAGTTTTCTACACTTCAGAGAGAGGAAGATGGGGAGGCCTTCAATTGCCAGGACAACTCCAGGGAAGTCCTGGGCTCTAACCTTCAATCCAGCTTTATAATGAGACTCCAAAAAGTACCACATGAACTACAGGTTGAAAATACTCAGCCTGAATTCACTAAATTCTGGCCGATACAGATGACACTGAAAATAGTCTTCTATTAAAAGCCTAATACAGAGATGCTCTCCATTTTTATAAATGTTCCGGGATATATCTTCAAGAGATATTCAAGAAGTAACCTTAGGAAGTGAGAGATTACCTGGTTTCAGCATGCCTCTACTGGTGAATAGTAATTATGTGTACCTGGAGCTTACCATATATCTCATCAAAACCACATCTTGAGGAATATTCCGGCTTATTACTAGCTGAAAGCATCATGGTGAAGAAGGATAATACATAGAGCAAATTCAAAAATGGATTAATGATTAAGTGGTGTGATTTCAGTACCATCAGAACCTTTAGGGGAGATAGACTGGCAAGGAAGAATGCTGGGACATATTGGTTTTTAGATCTTCATCTACTGGAAACGTAAAACTAATCCCAGATGTCAACTTCGTGAACAGTCTACTCACCATGGAGAAGACATGCCTGTCAATTCCATAGAACTGGTTACATTAGGGAATAAATAGTCTTTCCTGGGAAAACATCATGAGGAAAACTGCAACCTGAGACTTTCCCAACACCCTTCATAGGTGATAAAAGGACGTGCACAGATCAGTGGAGCAGAGTGTCCCTATGTTTGCCCTAGACTATGAGTTTATCATGTGTTTCCATTATTGACGGTTGAAGAAATGATATATGCATAAATTGAGTGTGGTGTAGGATAACTTTATGGAGTAGAGATGAGAAGGAGGAGGGTTTGTTTTAAATTGATGCTCTGTTGGGATATTGGGTGATGTATTTGGGTTTTTTCATAATCATTGTCACTATATTGCATATTACCAAATTTTGAAATGTAAAATGTTGGCAAAATATGAAGCCTGAGTCTTCACTTGACCCCATAAGACATTAATAAAATTATGATAGTAAGAGAACAGTTTTGAGATACATGTCTCGGTGGCTGTCTTGTATAACTGTTGTGAAATACATTAATTTGTGATTGAATTGTCCAACTGTTGTCAAGCATCTTCATGATGACTGTTTACTCTACTGTTGTTGTTGGTTACTGATATTTAGGAAGCCCTGTATAGATGTTGTCAACTATCTTCCATGATGTATGACTTGTCTAATCTGTTGGTGTGACCAATCCTTTGTGAATGTGTGTCCAACTGTTGTCAAGATCTTCTCATGTTGATTTCTTGTTCAACCGGTGTAAAGTACAGTGGTTGTTGTTTATGTTCACTAAAATGGTCCATTTGTCAATGTGGTCATTTGTCCAAGTGTCTTGTGTCACTTGTGATGATATTAAAGAGATCAAAATGAGGTTGGCGACCAGAGCACAGTCAACAAGGTAGATGAGAGAAATGCTTTTCATTTGTTACTGTGGCAAATGACCAAGATCTCTATATAACCTGGAAGAGAAATCATCTAATAATAATTCGGTCTTGAACTTAAACTTGTGTCTAATTTCTCACAGTGGGGGTACTCGATGAGCCAAATTCTAAATGGTTTCTCTACAAGGGTTCTGCGAGAATAAATATCAATGCCTCTAGATAAAACTTGCTGTTACTAACCTGTATCTTTTATAAAGAGATATACCTTATAGAACTTCACTCATTGGAGCTTCTGTAATTATCTATAAACCCACAAAAAACCTCACATATTGAGGGCTCGTCCGGGATTGAATCCTGGGAATAATCTGCTAGGGGTACTCACATATTGAATGCCCTATGCCGCGATAAGAACCATGGGAACACCCCTCAAGGTAATAACATATTGAGTGCTCTATGCGCTAGTTGAACCCTGTGAACACCCTCAGGGTACTCACATGTTGGGACCTCGAGTTCGCGAATTGAACCCTGGGAATACCTTTTATGGGATTCACATATTGATGTCTGACGACTCAGGATGTAAACTATGGGTATACCTTGTCTGGGACTCCTGTGGGGGAATATCTATGTTGTTATTAGAATCAGGAAGTAACCTCTCGCAAATTAAGCCTATTGCTTAGAGTTTTATGGTGTGGTTAACGGATCCCGTCACATAAATGTGGACATAAGGTCCAGATGTTTAAACCCACAAGTAAATCTCTGGTATGGGTTGTTTCATAAATGGTGGTAATATTGCATGTATCACTGTTTTTAAATGACACATTGTACAATGTAGTTGAACGAGGATGATAATTATCTTATGGGTCAACATGTTTGCTATACTCATGATAATGTTGTGTTTCAGAATGGGCTGATGTAATAGACTGTCAATATTGTTATGTAATTTTGAACATTCTGTTGTTCACTATGAGTATCAGATAAAGGTACCTGAGAATCCAGAAGACACAAATTATTTTTAAATAACTTAGACAGCTAATTTCAGGATAAAGTTGATTTTTCTTGAGATAAATTAGGACACTTGATCCAGTGAATTAATGGAGGGCCTACTCCATTCTCTACCTTATTGGCTAGCATGGGAGAAAGGGGAATTGTTGTATTTACATTTTCATATCACTGCATCACATCATATAATGGGTACTGAATTCCTCAGTCCCCATAACATGTTGGCAACACTGAGAGCAGAGAGTGTGAACACTGATGGAAAACGTGGGCAACCTTTAAGACACCTCGCTAACAATCTCTCTCAGTATAGTCAGTATTCGTACCGGCTATTGTCCAGTGTCGATTCGACGTTGGCTTTATTCTTCAGTGTGTGATCTTCTCAGTATACCCTGATCAAGTTACTGAGGGTTAGCAGATTGAATCTTCAGGGGAACATCATTAACAACTCAGTCACTTGCCATTCTTGAAAAAAGTGGTATTCTTAAGCGTACCTGATGTACGTGATGGACGAGATGAAAGGAAGATTCTACCTGATGTCATGGGCGGTCATTTTAAACCGACCACAGCCTGGTGTCTATAAGACATTAGTCTATTGTTCGATGGTGTAATCTCTGGTGTACTAGGATCCAAGTCACTAGGAGTGAACTCATTGAATTTCCAGGAAGGCCATCAAAATAACTGGACCCTTGCCATTCCCATGGCAGTGGAACACGTACACGACGTATGTGTCTAGGAAACGATTGTAACCAACCTGGTATATTGGCGTGTCATACGATTAGGAGCATATCATGGACAACCTGAAAAATTTCATGAAGAGATAAAACAGGATCCGTCTCCGACGTCGGCCGTCAATTCATCCTCAATTGAGAAAGCATTTCTGCCTGAAAAATGGTGGAAATTAAAGGGCGGACAAAGTTAGTACAACTGAAGTCCTTCTCCTTTTTCATCCCCAGTTGAGAAGGCTTTTCTGCCTGAAAAATGATGGGAATTTAGCTCAGTTCTAGATGAGAGCAATGTCTGCGATTGCGGGGACTAATAAAAATCACTGTTCTCAAACAGTTGACTCTTTACAAGGTAAAGATCCCTGCAAATTCAGCAGTCGACTCTTTATACAAGTAAGAACCATGCATTGCGCAGTGGGATCTTATATTATTACTGATCTGCGAGATGTATTCACGGGACCTGGCCAGTCCTGTCCTCAAAGTCAGTAAATTGCTTCCAAAAATTCCAGTCAATATTGGGATATAAGAAGCTATACCCACATAATCACACCCCTTCAAGGTGGTTGTGATAATGACGAACCTCTCTATTGCTGAAGGGGAACGCCTTATTCGCCATAAGTAAACGTTTTGCTCATGTGGGCGAGAAAGAACGGATACTCCAGCCACTCAAAAGCACTTAGCTAGAGCGTTGCTGAAAGACAACAAGTTGGAAATTCCACCTGGGATTCTAGCTTAGTGGATGTTGGTCTAACTGCATCTACAAAATTGGTTGCTACGTTGGAAACAGCTTACACATAGATGGACGCGATGTCAATTCACGACAAGTCTGGAGTTGAATTGCTTGCTATTTCAACTATATAGCAACTAGAGAGAGAAAATGCTGTAACTTTTCACAACACATCAGAATAGAGGCCGAACGGAATGAGAGAATCTCAACCAATAAGCGCACTTCTGAATCTTTGGTAATGACTACAGTAATGAGTCAAGGAAATATAATGGGAATTTGATTACTATCTGCGAACACAAGAGGCTTATTGGGAGGTAGACTTGTGTCCTACGCTAACCCAAGATCTGCAATAGTAGATTTTAGTCTTCTTAACAAGTTCTGCAGTGGCAACTTTGCTCAAGCCAAATTGTACGGATGTAGTAGAGTTCCACCGGAAGTAATTATCACTGCTCCGGTGCTGATCAAAAATTTTAACCCAGTTCCATATGCCAGGATTACTGTTTGAGAAAGTTGTTCAGTCAATACTCTCTCATAGGATTATCATTCTCCTGTGGCGAAGGGAAGAATGATGTTCTGTTAAAGATGAAATGTTTAGAGACATGTGGAATTATTACCACTCTCATCAAACATCTAGAAGTTGGTTTAATTGCAAAGCCATTACTTCTCATAATGAATCTCATTGATCTATTCATGCTTTGGAAGTGTGGGACTCTGAGAGATCATTCAGCAAGGACAGGAAAAATAGCATGGAGATTGACCGTGGAGCATTGTCAGAGGTGAATTGGAGAGCGGTTCACTGATAAGTGTGGTCATAACTCTTCATACTTCCAGTGACTAAATGGAACTTCATGCAAGACTAACTTCATGGTCTTTGCAAATGTCACCAAATTCATGACTGATGGATGAATAGTGTGGCAGATTTTTCAAGGAAAAAATCATTTGGTTCCAGATGCACAGCTCTTGTTGGAGTAATGGGAGATAAGGAGTAAATGATGACACCACTTAAAGGATCTGGGAACTGTGAACGCCTGACCTATCAGTCACTTATAAATGACAGACGTTATGGGGAGGATATGTGACATAATGTCTCCAGATGTTGGCATCCCCAGTCCATTTACATTTCTCAATACTCAAAAGTTAAACAACGTAAGCCGTCTTGATAACCCTGGCTAAGAATAACTTAGAATATTCTAGATTAGGGGGAGGAAGATGAACGGTGGGGACCCATAATGATTGGCTGACCCTTGGGCGAGTAACGCGGTTTTTCTAGGCTAACGCTTCATTAGCCCGCCAGTCGAAGATTTGATACCATCCCGATAAGATGTGTTCAAGATGCAGTGATAAGACATGCCTAATCATTCTCTAGGATGTAGTTTTCTACACTTCAGAGAGAGGAAGGTGGGGAGGCCTTCAATTGCCAGGACAACTCAAGGGAAGTCCTGGGCTCTAACCTTCAATCTAGCATTATAATGAGACTCCAAAAAGTACCACATGAACTACAGGTTGAAAATACTCAGCCTGAATTCACTAAATTCTGGCCGATACAGATGGCACTGAAAAAAAAGTCTTCTATTAAAAGCCTAATACAGAGATGCTCTCCATTTTTATAAATGTTCCGGGATATGTCTTCAAGAGAAATTCAAGAAGTAACCTTAGGAAGTGAGAGATTACCTGGTTTCAGCATGCCTGTACTGGCTAAGGCTGAATAGTAATTATGTGTACCTGGAGCTTACCATATATCTCCTCAAAACCACATCTTGAGGAGTATTCCGGCTTATTACTAGCTGAAAGCATCATGGTGAAGAAGGATAATACATAGAGCAAATTCACAAATGGATTATTGATTAAGTGGTGTGATTTCAGTACCATCAGAACCTTTAGGGGAGATAGACTGGCAAGGAAGAATGCTGGGACATATTGGTTTTTAGATCTTCATCTACTGGAAACGTAAAACTAATCCCAGATGTCAACTTCGTGAACAGTCTACTCACCATGGAGAAGACATGCCTGTCAATTCCATAGAACTAGTTACAGTAGGGAATAAATAGTCTTACCTGGGAAAACATCATGGGGAAAACTGCAACCTGAGACTTTCCCAACACCCTTCATAGGTGATAAAAGGACGTGCACAGATCAGTGGAGCAGAGTGTCCCTATGTTTGCCCCAGACTATGAGTTTATCATGTGTTTCCCTCATTGACGGTTGAAGAAATGATATATGCATAAATTGAGTGTGGTGTAGGATAACTTTATGGAGTAGAGATGAGAAGGAGGAGGGTTTGTTTTAAATTGATGCTCTGTTGGGATATTGGGTGATGTATTTGGGTTTTTTCATAATCATTGTCACTATATTGCATATTACCAAATTTTGAAATGTAAAATGTTGGCAAAATATGAAGCCTGAGTCTTCACTTGACCCCATAAGACATTAATAAAATTATGATAGTAAGAGAACAGTTTTGAGATACATGTCTCGGTGGCTGTCTTGTATAACTGTTGTGAAATACATTACTTTGTGAATGAATTGTCCAACTGTTGTCAAGCATCTTCATGATGACTGTTTACTCTACTGTTGTTGTTGGTTACTGATATTGTGGAAGCCCTGTGTAGATGTTGTCAAGTATTTTCCATGATGTATGACTTGCCTAATCTGTTGGTGTGACCATTCCTTTGTGAATGTGTGTCCAGCTGTTGTCAAGATCTTCTCATGTTGATGTCTTGTTCAACCGGTGTAAAGTACAGTGATTGTTGTTTATGTTCACTACAATGGTCCATTTGTCAATGTGGTCATTTGTACAAGTGTCTCGTGTCACTTGTGATGATATTAAAGAGATCAGAATGAGGTTGGCGACCAGAGCACAGTCAACAAGGTAGATGAGAGAAATGCTTTTCATTTGTTGCTGTGGCTAATGACCAAGATCTCTATATAACCTGGAAGAGAAATCATCTAATAATAATTCTGTGTTGAACTTATACTTG
This sequence comes from Cepaea hortensis, assembly GCA_963921405.1. Lineage (NCBI taxonomy): Eukaryota > Metazoa > Mollusca > Gastropoda > Stylommatophora > Helicidae > Cepaea > Cepaea hortensis. The sequence continues at coordinate 12,889,670 of OY992890.1, forward strand.
GGTCTAATTTCTCACAGTGGGGGTACTCGATGAGCCAAATTCTAAATGGTTTCTCTACAAGGGTTCTGCGAGATTACATATCAATGCCTCTAGACAAAACTTGCTGTTACTAACCTGTATCTTTTATAAAGAGATATACCTTATAGAACTTCACTCATTGGAGCTTCTATAATTATCTATAAACCCACAAAAAACCTCACAAGCTACCAATTTAACAATCCGAGACCGAGTAAGAAATGCTACTATTAGACAGACTGTGGGATCAACACCTTGTGCCACATTTATTGAAAGACAGAAGATCAAGTGGTTTGGCCATGTCGTTAGAATGCAACATCAGCAACTACCATCACTGGCCTTACATCAAAGATCATCAGCGACGAGACCACGAGGACTTCCAAGAAGAAAATGGATTGACGACATCAGAGACATTGTACAATCACACGGAATGACACTATCCAGTGCCGTCCACCGGGCGCTGGAACGGAAATTATTCCTCCCCACGACGCTTGACGGCAGAAGTGGAAGATTATGATGATGATGATTTATAGATGTGATTTATGTGATTTAATTATATGTGTGATTTATGTAATATAATTATAGGTATGATTTACGTGATTTAATTATAGGTATGATTTAATTATAGGTGTGATTTACGTAATTTTATTACACGTGTGATTTATGTGATTCAATTATAGGTGTGATTTATGTGATTTAATTATAGGTGTGATTTATGATTTAATTATGTGTGTGATTTAATTATAGGTATTATATAATTATAGGTCAGATTTATTTATAGATCAGATTTAATTACTTAGCTGATGTAATTAAAAGTCTGACTTAATTATAGATGCGATTTGATTATAGGACAGGTAATTATAGGTAGTCGGCTTCGTGGCTTAGAGGTTATGACTTTTCTCCGTAATCTCGTATACTCTCGTAGGTAACGTGATGACGGTGAGAATCAGCAATGGGTCGAATCGCATCGGTAACTTACGGGGTATGTGAGCCGGCCGCTCAGAAAGCAATGGCAAACTACTGAGCGTAATCTTGCCAAGAAATCAACATACAGCTGAAAGATGCTGGTGTTGACAGCGATGTCCTGTAAAGGATATGCAAAAAAACAAAAAAAAACAAAAAAAATTATAGGTAGGAATTATTTACATGTGTAAATTGATTATAGTTTTAGTTTAAACACAAGTTGGTCAAACAATTATTGTCAAAGTTGGATGGCTGATTAAGAGTCATGTGAAAAATTGAGTTCCAGCTCTAAATTCCGATGCAATGCCTATCACGGCGCATGAGCACTGAAAATGACTAGAATCTATGGGGAATACCGTGTTTCTGCGAAATTAAGACCTGCTCCTAAAATAAGCCCTAGCATGAGTTTTAAGGATTATTTTAATATTAGACCTACCACTAAAATAAGCCCTAGCATGAGTTTTAAGGATTATTTTAATATTAGACCTACCACTAAAATAAGTTCTAGAATGTCAGCTAGAATGAGACAGTTGTTGCCGAATGGTCTACCAGTTGGAGTACAGACGCCACTGGTGCTCATTTGATAATGAACGAATGTGGTTCATAATACAATATGTCACTCGTATGAAATAAAGAAGCAGAATTTCTGCGCCAGCAATTCCTCGTTGATTTTGTGTGTGTCATTGTTCTTAAGTCCCATAGTTTTTGTTGCCACACCTGTCTCGCAAGTCTTCAATTAACACTTGATTTAATGGTAGGTTAAGGTGATAATATGTTGACATTCAGACAAGATGATTGCAAAAAGAAAGAGCTATTGTCAGCAACTTACTTGCGACAGGTAATTCAGGACTCCTTACTTTTGCACGACACGAACCAATAACTCGTGTGGTTTGCAAAAGGATACATTTTTATTTAGAGCTGATTACAAACAAGCTCTGCGAGCGGAATACTTCATTGATAATCAACAACATGGTATGTTTCACAGATGCAATGAAGAGGTGAAAATAATGATACTATTTACTAATTGGAATCTAAAGCCTAGCTAACACTATTGTCGATAAACTATATAAGGTTCCTAGCGAACACGTCTGCTCTCTATCCGTCCTTGTCCCAGTCTGAGCCACGCTTCTAGTTGCGCGTTCAACCACGGACATTCAGTCCTCCGTGCGCTGGCGAGTTTGCGTGCGTAGAGTCCCAGCACGCTTGGACAGATAACTAAAGTAACTGGTATTCTCCAGTTACTCGTCGAGAGGCGAGTTTCCTATACTCTTGGGAAACCCTCGCTCATAAGCACTCAACGACCTCTTAGTTGACACGAGTGTGTCCGTTTGTCAAGCTAAATATAGTGCCCGTGTCTCTCCTGTCTGGTGTTCTCTGTATAGCTCCGTCTTAACTCTCTAAGCTCCTATGTAGATCTTTGACAGCTATTACGTGGATTACAGGAAAGGAATCATTGAAGACTCCTGGAGCAAGAATCTTACGGCTTTCTACAAAGAGAGAAAACTTGATCTCCGCATGGTCTGAAAATAGCGAGCACAGTACGATAACCTCCTTCAACAGGTGGAAGAAGGAAATACTGAGAAGCTCAAGTGTGGATTAGGTCGGCAACCATTATTTTCTGAACTGGAAGATATTATCACTGAATGGATTGCTGACTTTGGTTGTGGACAGGGCTGATATTCAAGCATTTGCTTTTGCAATGACACCACATTTAGAAACATCTCCAGAAGAAATCAAAGCATCACAAAATTGGCTGGACGACTTCCTTCAGCGATATAAACTGTTTCTAAGAAGATCGACAACACTGTTCAAGTGGAAGATACTGAAGTTATTAAACGTGTGTTTGCATTTTCTTGATGGCATCGACTTTTCTAAATACCAACTCTCCAGCATGATTGCCATGAAGAAACTGCAATTGCTATGGGCGTAGGATCTCAAACGAAACTTGGTCAAACGGGTGCCTCTTCAATCTACATTTCGTCCATTGGCTACGAAAGTGCACGTGTTACATGAATGTTGGCAATATTTATATAGATAGAAGGAAATCGCACAAGGAGCACACAAGCAGTTAAAAGGAAGTAGGTCGATTTAATGCTGCCTCTTTTATGTGAGGTGGTCAACGAGGTTTGCTAGTGTGGGATTCAGCTAGCACTCACCGCGCCAAGGACATGAAGAACTTCCTTGCAGAGAGATGAATAGATCAAATAATGATTCCCACAGGAATGACTTCTTATTTACAGACTCTTGATATTGCAATAAACAAGACATTTAAGGACCATTTGCGCATAGAAATCAACGACTAAATTGAAAATAGAAATTGGAGAGAAATCAGCGTGGAAACATTGTGAAGCCTAGTTTGCAGGAGGTCGTGACTTGGGTGAAGAATTCACGGGATAAAATCACTAGCGAACGTGTTACCGATGCATTACGAGCAGGCTACATGGACAAGAAACCTCATTTAAGGAAAGCTTTATTGCTGGACATGAGAGACTTGGGTCAAAAGTTCTACAGGAAATGAGTCGCAAGAAATGCTGGATTTGGAGAGTTATGACGATGTTCCAGAAGAACATGGCATGACACTATTTGAATAAATGTAGAACTTTGTACATGAATAAATGTAGAACTTTGTACATGAATAAATGCAGATTTTCGTATCTGAAAAAAAAAAAAGACATACCCCGAAAATAAGCCTTAGTGTATTTTTTTTTGAAGCAAACATCAATATAAAACTCGGTCCTATTTTCGGAGAAACAAAGAGTAGTAAAACACGGTGCAAAGATTTCTTTTCCCTCTCCGAGAAACCCGAGTCCAAGAAAGATAAGTTACAGACTGCTGAATGAGTTAACAATGACAATACTTGATGTTTCCACTAGATACTGGTGACCACAGCATTGGCTGGCGTCAACACAACGGTCAAGGAAACTCGCGGCACTGGGGATAGAGAAGTCAGTTTGTTTCCAAAGTATGTTAATTACTCTCAAGGCATGAACTACAGCGATCAGTGCATAGAGGTGTGTACGTGTCTGTCTGTCTGTCTGTCTGTCTGTCTGTCTGTCTGTCTGTCTGTCTGTCTGTCTGTCTGTCTGTCTGTCTGTCTGTCTGTCTGTCTGTCTGTCTGTCTGTCTGTCTGTCTGTCTGTCTGTCTGTCTGTCTGTCTGTCTGTCTGTCTGTCTGTCTGTCTGTCTGTCTGTCTGTCTGTCTGTCTGTCTGTCTGTCTGTCTGTCTGTCTGTCTGTCTGTCTGTCTGTCTGTCTGTCTGTCTGTCTGTCTGTCTGTCTGTCTGTCTGTCTGTCTGTCTGTCTGTCTGTCTGTCTGTCTGTCTGTCTGTCTGTCTGTCTGTCTGTCTGTCTGTCTGTCTGTCTGTCTGTCTGTCTGTCTGTCTGTCTGTCTGTCTGTCTGTCTGTCTGTCTGTCTGTCTGTCTGTCTGTCTGTCTGTCTGTCTGTCTGTCTGTCTGTCTGTCTGTCTGTCTGTCTGTCTGTCTGTCTGTCTGTCTGTCTGTCTGTCTGTCTGTCTGTCTGTCTGTCTGTCTGTCTGTCTGTCTGTCTGTCTGTCTGTCTGTCTGTCTGTCTGTCTGTCTGTCTGTCTGTCTGTCTGTCTGTCTGTCTGTCTGTCTGTCTGTCTGTCTGTCTGTCTGTCTGTCTGTCTGTCTGTCTGTCTGTCTGTCTGTCTGTCTGTCTGTCTGTCTGTCTGTCTGTCTGTCTGTCTGTCTGTCTGTCTGTCTGTCTGTCTGTCTGTCTGTCTGTCTGTCTGTCTGTCTGTCTGTCTGTCTGTCTGTCTGTCTGTCTGTCTGTCTGTCTGTCTGTCTGTCTGTCTGTCTGTCTGTCTGTCTGTCTGTCTGTCTGTCTGTCTGTCTGTCTGTCTGTCTGTCTGTCTGTCTGTCTGTCTGTCTGTCTGTCTGTCTGTCTGTCTGTCTGTCTGTCTGTCTGTCTGTCTGTCTGTCTGTCTGTCTGTCTGTCTGTCTGTCTGTCTGTCTGTCTGTCTGTCTGTCTGTCTGTCTGTCTGTCTGTCTGTCTGTCTGTCTGTCTGTCTGTCTGTCTGTCTGTCTGTCTGTCTGTCTGTCTGTCTGTCTGTCTGTCTGTCTGTCTGTCTGTCTGTCTGTCTGTCTGTCTGTCTGTCTGTCTGTCTGTCTGTCTGTCTGTCTGTCTGTCTGTCTGTCTGTCTGTCTGTCTGTCTGTCTGTCTGTCTGTCTGTCTGTCTGTCTGTCTGTCTGTCTGTCTGTCTGTCTGTCTGTCTGTCTGTCTGTCTGTCTGTCTGTCTGTCTGTCTGTCTGTCTGTCTGTCTGTCTGTCTGTCTGTCTGTCTGTCTGTCTGTCTGTCTGTCTGTCTGTCTGTCTGTCTGTCTGTCTGTCTGTCTGTCTGTCTGTCTGTCTGTCTGTCTGTCGGTTTCACTGGAAGACAGATAGTTATGTAAGTGTATAGACATGCAGTCACTCAGACAAGCAAAGAAGTCGATACATATGTACATAGGTAGGTAGGCAGGTAGGTATGAATACATGCACACAAACAGGCAAGCATTCAGAAATGTAGACTGTTAGATAAACATTCTATATAGTCGTCAGCTGTTATTTTACTTATCTGTTACATCTCAGGCACTCGGACAAGCAGGTGGTGTGGTAGGTAGGTAGGTTGGTGGGTAAGGATATATGCTTAAAAATAGGCCTGCCATTCAGGCAGATACATAGGTGGATATGTATTTTGTATAGGCAGAAACGTAGGTTGGCATCCACACAGACATATATATATATATATATATATATATATATATATATATATATATATATATATATATATATATATATATATATATATATATATATATATATATATATTTAAATATTGAGCACAACCCACTACTGGCAACGCCGATCGCATTCTGGTATGAACCTAAGGCCTATCCACGTCAATATGGAAGCACTATACTCGAGTTTCGCCCTCATTTGAGCTCGTAAGTAGTGCATATCCCTGTATCCCATATATATATATATATATATATATATATATATATATATATATATATATATATATATATATATATATAGTGATTTAATATGTCTCTTGTAATGAGAACAAAAGTCATGCCAAAACAAAAGTCCTTGTCTATCAAAGTGTCCTTAGTACTTTTCTTGATGGCAGTGAAACCTGGACAGCTTACTCACACCAAGAGAAACGTTTAAACAGCTTTCGTATGCGGTGTCTGCGAAGAATTCTTGGTATTAAGTGGCAAGACAAAATCGCAAATACTGAAGTATTGGAAATATCAGGTTGTGTGACGGATTATTCCATGCTCAGTCTTCGTAGACTTAGATTGATAGGACATCTTAGGAGGATGAATGATGGTAGAATACCAAAGGACATCTTTTTTGGTGAATTACAGATGGGTAAGAGATCTCAGGGTCGGCCTCTACTACGATACAAAGATGTGTGTAAGCGGGACATGATTGATACATGCATTGATAATGCACACTGGGAGCAAGTCGCCGCTGAACGTGTTGCATGGAGGGCAAACATCAGAAATGGAATAAAGACAAAGGAGAAAATTATTGCAGATAAGTCACACACCGAGCGTATGAGACGCAAGATGGTGCATGCTGGGGAAATGACCACGTGTTCACATGCACCCACTGTGATTTACAGCGCAAATTGGCCTTATCAGTCACATTCGCTACCGCCATAGGTAAAAGTTATTATGCCTTTTTAAAGCACAAACTATCGTCTGTCAAGACGGCAAAGTGCCAATTCATGTAATGAGATCTAATAAAGTAGGCATAAATATTAACCTTGTTGTTTGAAAAAAGATGAGGCTAAGAAAATAAATCTTGCATTAGTTTGGTAGACTTCTGTGTAATGTTGTAATCTTCACGTGAAAGTGCTTTCTTCTACAAACCATCTCAAGGTGTACGTTGATGTGTAGACGGTTTATTTCCATTATTTCCACAGGATACCCCAGTCTACACCTTGTGTCATCCAAATAGTTCTAACATTGTGCGACTCCACAAGGACAGTCCGCGATTCGCCATTCTTAGCCCCAACTACAACTTGAGTTATTACTCCAACAACGTCAACTGTTCACTAATCCTGGAGTCTGGGTCCGACCCCTTGATTGTAACATTTCACTTCAAGTAATTTATCAAATGTGTCAGCAATTAACACATTAATTTCATGGAGTGCATGTGCGTGTATTTGTGTGCATATGAAAGAGAAGACAACAACGACGGACAAGGGCACAAAATAAGCTCTAGGAATCTATTGGGGAAACACTGAAGAATGACAAACGACACACATATGAACTGAAAGTTATATATTGTGGAGACACTGAAGAATAGCACATGCCTTTTGGGTGTGGTGAGTACAATACAGACTGCCACAGTGTGCCTCAGACTGACGCAGACGTTTATTAATCAACTCAATTAAGACTTCTTGCCATTTGGTATACTTGTCGTAATATCAGACGTAATCACATACAAACACACATAATGATAGTTGATGCAATAGACAGGTCTTAGTCAGATATGACTGAGCTACCGTATGACAGTAGACAGTACTACCTGCTTTATGTTAGCACCCAATGTGGGGCGGTGATCACTAAACCCAACGCCTCACATTGTGCCAAAGGCGTCAGGCGGAGGAGCGCAATTGGGAAGGTACAAGCCTTACGCTAGTGCGAAAAGACTAAATGTCTTGACAGGGCAGACCAGGGCCTAAGTCTTGGTCGGCAACTAGTCTAGGTGTAACAGGACGAAGTAGTGTTCCTCGTAGACTACAGATATTATGGCTCGATGCCTATATGTATTACATATGGCGAGAAAGAGCAGCTGTCCCGAGTAAGGTTTAACTATATTCTATCTACACCTTCATCTCCGACACCTTACTTAAGATAAATGAACACCAGACGAATGCGTAACTTATTACTGAACAACATAATCCTTCTTGACACACAAACATAGCTAGATATTAGAAGAGTAAGATTCCTCTGGTATTTCCTCGCTACCTTTCAGCTCTCCAGTAACAGAACTCACAGCATATCCATGAAACCATTCGCCTCGAATCAGCCTGAGCTACGTCTTACTTTTCTGTTCGGCCATTATTGACCGCTTATCGAGGTCATCTTTTCTTACTGGCGTACGCTGTACTAACTGACAATCAGACGGGCCCGCAGATATTTATTAGAAAGCATCGCGTACAGATGTCCTATTTCATTAGGCTGTAGATCTTTCCATATTTCAAACAAGTGAAGCGTTTTATATAATCTTCCATCTCCACCGACGGACAAGAAATAAGAGGTAACATAACCTTCACTCACAGACCCGAAGTGACTGGACTTATTGATCACGGCGCTCTGACGTCATGGTTGTCAGAAATTTCACATCGAACGGCAGACACGGAAAGAAAAGATGGACACGAGTGCCCCTCAGGTTAGTTCAGATCCCTCTCGGAATACACGAACCTTATTTTATCCCTGGGATGGAGCTAGTAGAGGGGTCATGAATCTTGGGACAAATAATGGCCAATAAAAAGATGCCATTTGCAACGAGGAAAAGAGTGTTGAACATAGAACCTATGCTTTTGTATGGATCTGAAGCTTGGACAATTAGCACACACGCTGAAAAACATCTTATGGCTGTGGATATGTGGTTTCTGATGAAAATGCAAAGAATACCATGGACAGACAGAAAAACCAAAGACCAGGTCCTACAAGAAACAAATGGAAATCGTAAAGTGATTAGAGAAATTAGACGTAGACAGTCACAATCTTTTAGTCAAGCTGTGATAAAAAATAAGTTGAAGAACTTGGTGACAACTGGCAAGATCGAGGGGATGAAAACAAGGTGAAGCAGGGATGTAAACACCTGGATGGCTTGGCCATGTGGCATGGTCGATACAAGAACAATGAGCTGATCCACGACTCTGGTGATCTAGTGAGATGACGAAACATAACCGCAATGCTTATCGGCATCGCGCATGATGATAATGATGAATCTTAGGATCTTGTTGACCGAGCACAACGTGGCTTAAATTTCGTAACACTAGGTTTGAAGATCCGACAAGCAGACAGTTAGAGCATTGCTGTGCTATCCCGGCAACTTCTGCAGCTTGCCTTGTTCCAGCTGTCTTGGTATTAGCTTTCCTCTGGAGTAAACTAGGCAGGTCGAGAGAGGGACCATAATGCATGAGCATCAACAAAGCAATGCATCAACTCTATCTCACTTTAATCCAATTCGTCTCGCAAGTCATTCTTCATCCAACGTCATATATCGCCTTCAAGCCCTGTGGCGATGGATGAGTGGCGAAGCGGCAGGCATGGGTACGCTGGCAGCCGTAGTCGCAGACCTGCACACAGGCGGCTCAGGCCATATGGTCGTCTTCTACTGACCGGAGCAGCAGTGGGATTCGGCAGCCCCCTGAGCGACTGAGCAGCCCTCTATAGGAACACACTGCTCACCTCCATAGCAAGAGGAAGGCGGGTACTCAATACTGCGGTCGACATACAAACAAAGAAAGTAAAGGTAAAGCTAAATGAGCAAACCTTATTCCTTTAACAATCGGAACTTGTAATGTGTGCATCCTACTTGATAGAGACGGCGCGTCGGGTCCAGAGAGACGAACACCACTGAATAGGAGAGAGCTGGGCAGGTACAATATCAACATTGCAGCCTTGAACGAGACACGGCTTGTAGAAGAAGGCCAACTCTGTGAAGTAGGTGCTGGCTACACATATTTCTGGAGTGGAAGGAAAACCGAGGAAAGACGCCAATCCGGTGTGGGGTTTGCCATTAAGTGGGGTGGCAAACTAGCTGGATTTCCAAAGGCTATAATGACAGGCTCATGACCATTAAGTTGCCCCTGCTGAATGGAAGGATGCATGCAACGATTGTGAGTGTCTATGCACCAACTATAACCAATGAAGATGATGTCAAGAACAAGTTCTATGAGGACCTGCACAATGTATTAACATCTGTTCCCAAAGGAGTCACTACCGCATGGGTGGAAAGTTATTCAATCTCAGAAGGCTGAAAGCTAAAACAAAAATTAACAGTAACACCGCCAGAGAGCTCCTGTTTGCTGATGATTGCGCCCTATATGCCAACTCAAAGGCGGACACAATGTTTCAGTTTTCTCACATGCCTGTGCCAACTTTGGGCTCAATATCAACTTGGAGAAGACTGTAGTTATGTACCATCCAGCTCCAGGGAATAATCACACTGTGCCGAATATCAAAGTGAATGGTTATAGACTAAGTGTTGTGGACAAATTCACCTATCATGGCAGCACTGTGTCACAAGCTGCAACAATTGATGACGAAGTGAATGCAAGAATCTCAAAGGCCAGCGCGGCCTTTGGCAGACTGTAAAAGAATGTATGGGACAGAAATGGAATAAGCCTGCAAACGAAGCTGAAAGTCTACAAAGCAGTTGTATTATCCATACTACTATATATGCTTGTGAAACCTGCACTGTTTATCAGCGACACGCTAGGAAATTAAATCACTTCCACACAGTCTGCCTTAGAAAGCTACTGAAGATTAAATGGCAAGACAAGATCCCAGACACTGAAGTCCTAGAACGAGCGTCCATGCCTAGTATCCACACCCTAATAATGAAGAATCAGATTCGCTGGGCTGGTCACTTAACTCGCATGCGAGATCACAGGCTCCCTAAACAATTTTTTACTGCGAGTTGCGTTTTGGTAAACGATCAAAAGGCGGCCAGAGGAAACGGTTTAAAGACACTCTGAAAATCTCACTGAATGCTTTTGGAATTCATCATGACACCTTGGAGACTGCAGCCAGAGACCGAAATTCGTGGCGTGCATCATTACGCAAGGGCGGAGTCACGTGTGAGGCAACCAGGACTGCAAGAGCTGTGAAGAAAAGACAGGACAGAAAAACCACTGCAGGAAATCCTCCTCCAAAAACGTCAAACATTCTTTGTCCACATTATCAAAGAACATTTCGAGCCAAAATAGGCCTTAACAGTCATCTTAGAACTCACGGCTCCATACTTTCAACCCCACTGGATGAAATGAATGGTCATCATCATTATTGATGAACAAACAACAACAACAATGCATGAGCAACACATGGTCTCTACATTCAACCGGGATTTGTGCTTTGCAGTGGTATAACGCCGTTTTACAAACTAGAGTTGTTCAATTCGGCAAGGTGCCAGTCAGTCAGACAGACAAACAGACATATGTGTGTTTCTGAAGCAGTTATGTGGTAGACTGTCAGTCTTCATAAATCATTCAATCAATCGTGTATTAATGATAAAGTAGACAGTTAATCCTTTATTTTCTTGCTGAGTCTATGTATCGTTATTATTGTTATCAACACCGAGGACTATCTGGCCAACATTGCGAATAACCAGGCCGGTAAGTAAGGCCTTGGAGAGCTGATTGCCTCCGGACACCTATTTGGTAGTGCATTTCTCCCAATTTTCGGCTTGTAGGATCGTATTTCGTTGCCAACCTACTGAGCTGAGTGCTTGGTGTCACACCGTGAGCTGTGAGATTCTTCTTTCCTTGTTAGTTCTAGTCCACGTTAGTTGTTGTGTGAAATGCGGGTTTAGAAAATGGTGGACGGCTAGATGCCGGCACTCCGGCGGCTGCCTTATGCTTGTGTGTGTTCGCACGGCTGCCTTCTTCGACATTTAACTGTATATTCAAGTATAGGACGCCGGTTGTCGATGCTCTAGCGATTTGGTCTTATCCAGGTTGCTGTTTCATTACACGAGCTCACTTGGTAAAATGATGAGCATTTTGTGTAGTTTTCACTGACACATGAATGGAATAATTCTGGGGCTCCCGTTGCTATGAAGATGGAGCAGCATAACTACTACGGCCAACATCATCATAACCCTCATCCTCATCACTATCATAGCATTATCTTATTCGTCGTCATCATCACAAGCACCGTCGTCGTCATCATCATCATCATCATCATCATCATCATCATCATCATCATCATCATCATCATCATCATCATCATCATCATCATCATCATCATCATCATCATCATCATCATCATCATCATCATCATCATCATGTTCTTCTTTCTTCCCTTCTTTTCTTCTTCTTCATTTTCCTGTGGAACTGTGTTCCGCCGTAAGCCCCACGAAAAGACAAGACGTTGACAAAGATTATGACATTGTCAACAACTAAACAATAATAAACAATAGAATAAACGTGTTGTCACAGATTCAAGCAATGTGTTGTGTGGTAGACTACAGCATTCTACTTTCCCCTTTCAGGAAATTTCAGTTGTCAAATGCAAAGAACTGTGGCACCGGTTCTCTCTGTGTCCACGGGATCAAATACTGTGACAAGTGGGTGACGGATCGCCAGATGCCACATATCATCCCGACATTCAGACGCTCTACTGTTTTCTGGAACACAGGCTCTAATTTAGGAATTAAAACTTTTAAAGTGAGCGCTTTATATCAGCAACATGTTTTACTAAACCTCTGAGCTGTTGGAATGTTAGACAGGACAGTGTCAATATTCCTGAAGCAAACATACAACCATCACTGGTTTGATCTTTTTCTTCTTTAGATATAGGGCACAGGCCAGATCACGCCAAGCTCAATGTTGATCAATGACTGGGTAAATGACATAAGGTAAAGAAGTAGGTAAAAATCCTTGCACAAGCCATATTTCGCACTGAACGTGTGGTACTGGACACATATAGATCCCTGCACAAGTCATATTTCGCACTGAACGTGTGGTACTGGACACACATAGCATCCCTGCACAAGTCATATTTCGAACTGAACGTGTGGTACTGGACACACATAGCATCCCTGCACAAGCCGTATTTCGCACTGAACGTGTGGTACTGGACACATATAGCATCCCTGCACAAGCCGTATTTCGCACTGAACGTGTGGTACTGGACACATATAGCATCCCTGCACAAGCCATATTTCGCACTGAACGTGTGGTACTGGACACATATAGCATCCCTGCACAAGTCATATTTCGCACTGATCGTGTGGTACTGGACACATATAGCATCCCTGCACAAGCCATATTTCGCACTGATCGTGTGGTACTGGACACATATAGCATCCCTGCACAAGCCATATTTCGCACTGATCGTGTGGTACTGGACACATATAGCATCCCTGCACAAGCCATATTTCGCACTGATCGTGTGGTACTGGACACATATAGCATCCCTGCACAAGCCATATTTCGCACTGATCGTGTGGTACTGGACACATATAGCATCCCTGCACAAGCCGTATTTCGCACTGAACGTGTGGTACTGGACACATATAGCATCCCTGCACAAGTCATATTTCGCACTGATCGTGTGGTACTGGACACATATAGCATCCCTGCACAAGCCGTATTTCGCACTGAACGTGTGGTACTGGACACATATAGCATCCCTGCACAAGTCATATTTCGCACTGAACGTGTGGTACTGGACACATATAGCATCCCTGCACAAGCCGTATTTCGCACTGAACGTGTGGTACTGGACACATATAGCATCCCTGCACAAGTCATATTAAGCACTGAACGTGTGGTACTGGACACATATAGCATCCCTGCACAAGCCGTATTTCGCACTGAACGTGTGGTACTGGACACATATAGCATCCCTGCACAAGCCATATTTCGCACTGATCGTGTGGTACTGGACACACATAGCATCCCTGCACAAGTCATATTTCGCGTTGAACTTATGGTGCTAGACACACATAGCATCCCTGCACAAGCCATATTTCGCGTTGAACTTATGGTGCTAGACACACATAGCATCCCTGCACAAGTCATATTTCGCGTTGAACTTATGGTGCTAGACACACATAGCATCCCTGCACAAGCCATATTTCACGTTGAACTTATGGTGCTAGACACACATAGCATCCCTGCACAAGCCATATTTCACGTTGAACTTATGGTGCTAGACACACATAGCATCCCTGCACAAGTCATATTTCGCACAGATCGTGTGGTACTGGACACACATAGCATCCCTGCACAAGCCATATTTCACGTTGAACTTATGGTGCTAGACACACATAGCATCCCTGCACAAGTCATATTTCGCGTTGAACTTATGGTGCTAGACACACATAGCATCCCTGCACAAGTCATATTTCGCGTTGAACTTATGGTGCTAGACACACATAGCATCCCTGCACAAGTCATATTTCGCGTTGAACTTATGGTGCTAGACACACATAGCATCCCTGCACAAGCCATATTTCGCACTGATCGTGTGGTACTGGACACACATAGCATCCCTGCACAAGTCATATTTCGCACTGATCGTGTGGTACTGGACACACATAGCATCCCTGCACAAGTCATATTTCGCACTGAACGTGTGGTACTGGACACATATAGCATCCCTGCACAAGCCGTATTTCGCACTGAACGTGTGGTACTGGACACATATAGCCTCCCTGCACAAGCCATATTTCGCACTGAACGTGTGGTACTGGACACATATAGCATCCCTGCACAAGTCATATTTCGCACTGATCGTGTGGTACTGGACACATATAGCATCCCTGCACAAGCCATATTTCGCACTGATCGTGTGGTACTGGACACATATAGCATCCCTGCACAAGCCATATTTCGCACTGATCGTGTGGTACTGGACACATATAGCATCCCTGCACAAGCCATATTTCGCACTGATCGTGTGGTACTGGACACATATAGCATCCCTGCACAAGCCATATTTCGCACTGATCGTGTGGTACTGGACACATATAGCATCCCTGCACAAGCCGTATTTCGCACTGAACGTGTGGTACTGGACACATATAGCATCCCTGCACAAGTCATATTTCGCACTGATCGTGTGGTACTGGACACATATAGCATCCCTGCACAAGCCGTATTTCGCACTGAACGTGTGGTACTGGACACATATAGCATCCCTGCACAAGTCATATTTCGCACTGAACGTGTGGTACTGGACACATATAGCATCCCTGCACAAGCCGTATTTCGCACTGAACGTGTGGTACTGGACACATATAGCATCCCTGCACAAGCCGTATTTCGCACTGAACGTGTGGTACTGGACACATATAGCATCCCTGCACAAGTCATATTTCGCACTGAACGTGTGGTACTGGACACATATAGCATCCCTGCACAAGCCGTATTTCGCACTGAACGTGTGGTACTGGACACATATAGCATCCCTGCACAAGCCGTATTTCGCACTGAACGTGTGGTACTGGACACATATAGCATCCCTGCACAAGTCATATTTCGCACTGAACGTGTGGTACTGGACACATATAGCATCCCTGCACAAGCCGTATTTCGCACTGAACGTGTGGTACTGGACACATATAGCATCCCTGCACAAGCCATATTTCGCACTGATCGTGTGGTACTGGACACACATAGCATCCCTGCACAAGTCATATTTCGCGTTGAACTTATGGTGCTAGACACACATAGCATCCCTGCACAAGCCATATTTCGCGTTGAACTTATGGTGCTAGACACACATAGCATCCCTGCACAAGTCATATTTCGCGTTGAACTTATGGTGCTAGACACACATAGCATCCCTGCACAAGCCATATTTCACGTTGAACTTATGGTGCTAGACACACATAGCATCCCTGCACAAGCCATATTTCACGTTGAACTTATGGTGCTAGACACACATAGCATCCCTGCACAAGTCATATTTCGCACTGATCGTGTGGTACTGGACACACATAGCATCCCTGCACAAGTCATATTTCGCGTTGAACTTATGGTGCTAGACACACATAGCATCCCTGCACAAGTCATATTTCGCGTTGAACTTATGGTGCTAGACACACATAGCATCCCTGCACAAGTCATATTTCGCGTTGAACTTATGGTGCTAGACACACATAGCATCCCTGCACAAGTCATATTTCGCACTGATCGTGTGGTACTGGACACACATAGCATCCCTGCACAAGTCATATTTCGCGTTGAACTTATGGTGCTAGACACACATAGCATCCCTGCACAAGTCATATTTCGCGTTGAACTTATGGTGCTAGACACACATAGCATCCCTGCACAAGTCATATTTCGCGTTGAACTTATGGTGCTAGACACACATAGCATCCCTGCACAAGTCATATTTCGCGTTGAACTTATGGTGCTAGACACACATAGCATCCCTGCACAAGTCATATTTCGCGTTGAACTTATGGTGCTAGACACACATAGCATCCCTGCACAAGTCATATTTCGCGTTGAACTTATGGTGCTAGACACACATAGCATCCCTGCACAAGTCATATTTCACGTTGAACTTATGGTGCTAGACACACATAGCATCCCTGCACAAGTCATATTTCGCGTTGAACTTATGGTGCTAGACACACATAGCATCCCTGCACAAGTCATATTTCGCGTTGAACTTATGGTGCTAGACACACATAGCATCCCTGCACAAGTCATATTTCGCACTGATCGTGTGGTACTGGACACATATAGCATCCCTGCACAAGTCATATTTCGCGTTGAACTTATGGTGCTAGACACACATAGCATCCCTGCACAAGTCATATTTCGCGTTGAACTTATGGTGCTAGACACACATAGCATCCCTGCACAAGTCATATTTCGCACTGATCGTGTGGTACTGGACACATATACCATCCCTGCACAAGCCATATTTCGCACTGATCGTGTGGTACTGGACACATATAGCATCCCTGCACAAGCCATATTTCGCGTTGAACTTATGGTGCTAGACACACAGTTCAGAGACACATCGGCACTCGGTCGGTGGGTGAATTGGTCAGAACCACAGCGGTCATCTTTACATCCCCCCCCCCCCCCCCCCCCGAGACATTTCCTGGTGTCCATTTCAGGCCGGATCGACCTGGGAGTTCATCTACATTTTAAACATTCTTTACCATGGAGATTCAAGCTCATGACCATTGGGCCGGTAGGCGAATGTCTAGATAATAAGAAACCACGGCTAAGAATAAAAAAAACCTGCAGTAGTAACTTCCTGTGGGTTTGTGTGGGTACGTTGTCTGGGCAAAGTTGTTTTATTTTGTTAAGGAGATCTGCATGTTTCTGTCAACAGCTGTTCTAACACGTCTTCTTCTCTACTATCACTACTACCTCTGCCTCCTCCTTCTTCTACTTTACTCCACCTCCTAAGAATTCTGTTTTTTCTTCTTCTCTTCATTCTCCACATTCTTCACTTCTTCAAATTCTTCTTCTTCTTTGTTCTCCTCCCCCTTCACCACCTCCACATCCTTTTCGTTCCCCATTCTTGTTCTCCTTATTCTAATTCTTGGTCTTTACACGCACATATTCCTTTTCTTACAGCGTTTATGTTTCGTCGTCTTATTGTATTATTCTCCCTCGACTCTACCTTCTTTCTGTATGTTTTTCTTCTCCTTCTTCGCCGTCATCTTCTTTATCATCATTTCATTATATTGTCCTTTAATGTCTGTTTCTATAATACAGGCAGCACAAGATATAAACGTAACTGTCCAAACGTGCCCATTCATCCGTATTATCATCATAATGTGTTTACTGCCTTTCCCATCAGTACTTTTATAGACGACATATTTCGACAAACAATCGAGACAAGCTGCATGAACACTTCAGACAAGTGTTCGATATTTGCTCATACAACAAAGGTTTGGGTTTGGATGTATTTAATTAATTAAGTCCAAGGACAGGTACAAGCTATTCTCGACCCCCATTCTAGCGCTGGATCCCGTGTATATGCTGCTATATCTGAAAATTCCTGGTCAGACGGCACTTGATGATTGATTTGGTCAGCATCGTCCCCGCCAACATATTTCTCAGAAAGCAATGTTTGTTGCTAAAGTTTTAGGCTACCCATGAGATGGCTGTGGAAATGTGGTTTGTGAGGAAAATACAAAGAATACCACAGACAGACAGAAAAACCAATGAACAAGTCCTTCAAGAAACAAACGAAAATCGTAAACTGATTAGAGACTGACATATGCCTGGGTTCACTGACAGTAAGGAGAGTGACCTTGCTAGTACATAAACAAGTGACCGGGCATGAGAAAGAATAGACGAAAGTTGGAGACAGTGAGTTAAGGGGTGTGAAGGGGTTTTCAGCCCGCTAGTGTGGATGGGGAGAGAGACAGTTTTAGGCTGGGTAGTAATGTGGTGGATAGCCCAGGGGGACGGAAAAGAAAGGTAAAAAGACAGTGGAAAACATTGACTGGGGGGGGGGGGCAGTTGAAGCTGAGACCGACTGAGGGCCGGATCGTTTTGGAGAGTTGAGTTTAGACCCGACTAGGAGAAGGTCGTGGTCAGAGAAAGTGAAGAATCGTGACGGAGTTAGGAAGAGAACTCCGCACTGTGGGTTTCCAGGGATAGTGAGTGGAATTAGAGACCCAGAGTGGGTTACTTTGAATCGGGCCTAGTATACCTGTCGTGTGGGATGAAATTTAGTAGGCCTTGAGAGGCAGTGTTATTATTCGAAGGGTTCCATTGGGATGAAGATATATTCTGAGAGAATTATTGTTCCTGGATTTATATGTTACGTGTGTCCGTGTTAATTAAGAATTAAAGGAATATTATGTGCGCAAATTCAATCTTATTCACTGAGTGATGGATGTGTGCTGCAGTGGTGACTTGTAGTGTGTGATAGGTGGATAGCTCAGCTTCCACTCTGCAGTGAGATAGTAGAAGCATTAGACCCTAGACAACAACATTCTTCATGTGATACAAAAGAGTTTGTGTCAGAGACATTAGACGTAGAGAGTCAACAGTTGTTGGGCATATTATGAGAAGAAATAAATTGGAGAACTTGGTGACAACTGGTTAAATCGAAGGGAAGAGACCACGGGGAAGAACGAGAAGTAAATCTGTTACTACAATGTCCAACAGTTGTTGTAGATCGTTTCCATTATTGTTTCTCTGTTCTACAATCTCTCTACAACACTTTTACTACAATGGCCTACAATTGTTGTAGATCTTTTGCATTATTGTTTATATTATAACCTCCGATTACTATGCCTGGCTTCTCTACGATCTCTCTCATTGTTACTTCGCTACAGAGAGAGAGAGAGAGAGAGAGAGAGAGAGAGAGAGAGAGAGAGAGAGAGAGAGAGAGAGAGAGAGAAGAGATCAGGTGACAAGACACATCCCTGTCGTACTCCTAGCTCTATTTGTTCATAATTGCCCTATATATCTCTTTGTAATTGCTGCTATTTGATTTCATTAAATATTATTTATTTTAACTTTTTATTTGCGCTCGCTCGCTTTGAACTCAAGCGTAGTTCATACACACATCTTCTAGTAGCACTGGACTGAATTTTGCGTGTGGATTAGCTTTCCTTATTACCTGTGTACCTCGCCATCAGGTGAACCCAATGCGACCTCAGAGGTCATTCTTTATTATTCTCAGATCTTTGCCATCAATGTTGATATCTTCTAATACTTTAATCAATTCATCATGGTTTACTTTATCAAATACCTTGGTATAATCTGTGAAGCACAAATATATTCTTTCTGTGCCTCTATTGATCTTTCTTTTGTTGTTATTAATGTATATATTGTTTTGTTTGTACAATTTCCTTCCACAAATCTATACTGTTCTTCATTAATTTCCATTGTTAATTTTTATCTTGTTCTTTTCATTATAATTCTGAGTAGAGGCTAGTGACATGGTTTATGAGATTAATTGTACGTAGATCGTTACATTCAGTTGCTCCTAGTCTTTTTTGTATAGCTGTAAATACAGATTTTAGCATGTCATTAGGTAAATATCCACTTTTGTAAATATCCTTCAACATTTAGGTTAATATTTCTGCTCCAAATATTCCTAGTACTTCTGATTCTTCTATGTACCTATTTCTCACAGTCAGGGCACATGATGATGATGAGACAACATCTGTCACCTCCAAATGATGGCGGCGCAAGTGACAGGTTCGAATCCCGGTCGGTAACTACAGCTGTCAAAGTTTATGTTGTCTAGTGCATCCTTTTATCTCTAATTCCTTCTTCTCCTTCTGTGAGCGCCAAGCAATAATGTGTGTGTTTATTTGTGAGCTGTCTTAGTGTCCACAAAGAATACTCCTTATAGAAATTCTAAAATTGATTAAAGATCTCAGGCGTAGATAGTGACGATTTTCTGGCCATGTTATGAAGAGAATTACACTTGGAAAATCAGTGACAACTGGCAAAATGTATGCGAACAGAGCAGGTGTATGACAACGAGATAAACACGTAAATATCTTGATGACGACATGTACCGGTCTGTCATAATTGGGACAAGAGAATAAAACAGGTTTGTTCAATCTTGTTAGATTGTGAACCGTGACCGCACACATTTATTGACTCGACACACATGATGTCTTGATTACGAAAATATTGATTAAAATGCATTATCGTGATACTTCATTTCTCTCACACATGATATTATACTAGTATAATGTTTCCCACTAGATACATGTGACAATAATTCACTTCTCTCACACTGATATTATATCATACCCACCAGATACATGTGACAATACTTCACTTCTCTCACACTGATACTATATCATACCCACCAGATATATGTGGAAGTACGAGAGGCTTACAAGTCGCAATGGACCCATGAGTATCGAGGCGTTGGCGACACTAAAAATAGTGTATATATAATTCCTGTTAAGTACACTGATGGGTTTCCGTATATCGATTTCTGCGCAATTACAGAAGTATGTATGTACATCTGTCTGTCTGTCTGTCTGTCTGTCTGTCTGTCTGTCTGTCTGTCTGTCTGTCTGTCTGTCCGTCAGTATTCCTCTCCGTCTGTCTGTCTGCCTGCCTGTCTGCCTGCCTGCCTGCTTGGATGAATAGATGGATGTATGCATGCATGTATGTATTTTGGACTTATTGCCAGGCAGCGGCGTATGCAGCCTATTTTTCTTATCATTTCCATCTGCCTAGTGATCTTTACCCTCACTAGATGAATATATAACCTGCTGTACTTGCCTTGTGGTCGAGGAGACATAACATCCGACGCACTACTAGCAGATATGATTATCATAGAATCTTGGAATTTTTCTAAATAAAAACTGAATATGAAGGAGTCGATTATGAGCTGTTGGCGGGCACAGGGGCTCAAAACAATGTTATCCTACCTGTGAATGGTCTATCACTGTGGTCAATGCATGTCCACCTTTTCCTACTTATACAACAAACACATCACACCTAAGGCAAGAGAAGTCACTTAAAGGGTGCTTTTTTATATGACACCCGTAATACCCAAAAGGAGCATACAGATCCAGACAAATAGAAAAATGCCAAGTATGCAGGAACAACACACACGAGACAGAAGAACACATATACTAAATATGTCAAACGTCACAGATGCAGTCGAAACTCACAAACAACTAATGCAAACAGGCATGGGCAAATTGACAGACATGTACAAGGCGATAGTCCTGAACAGTCTTCCTAAAACACCCAAAGACACACATAAAATTACTTCAAACACTAGCAAAATACAGAAACTTAGTTTGGTGTTGCAGAATGAAGGTCAGGTTCAATTCCCTTATATACAACATAAACTTACTTTTACTAATGTTCAAATACAAGCTATCTACTATGTTTCCTGACTGAAATGTGTAAACTGTCATTAATTTCATTTTCTCTTGCTATTAAGATTATTGTTTGATTTATTTGTTGTTGTTGATTAATTGTTAGAGTGACGATTTATAATAGCCAAAATTTGAACTTTTCCTTAAAAACCATATACAATAACCGTCACAGGTGCAACGAATCAGTACACTATTATTCTTTGTCACCAAGAATTGGGAAATATTACCACAGCCAGGGACAAAAGTTCATTAAACCACTCGGCACAAAGAGAAGCTGTATTTCATAGATCAAAGGTCTTTGTCAGCCAGGACGTAACTTTGACCAAGGCAACTGCTCCTTTAACCTCGACTCTAACGCCGCCCACACAGAATAAATTCATTGTGCTCGCTATAAAGTAGCGAATGCAGCTAAATGGGCCGTGTCTTGTAAATACACATTTGTCAGTTTTAGGGTGTGTTATCTCTCTCCCCTTCTCTCTCATGCTGTCTCTTTCACTATGTCTTTCTCCCTCATCCTCTCTATCGCGCGCGAGCGCCGCAAATGCCACAATACCTGTTTTTAAATTTACTTTGTAAAATGGGACGCGGTTGCGATGTCTTTTTTTTTTTTTTTTTAATGTATGATCTGTTCAGAGACACGTTTCAACTTTTTTCAATAAAACTAAGTGTGCATGATAATACTTAAGTATGGAAGAATTACTGTCGAGAGATGTTTAGTATGCATGAGATTAGAAAATTACTTCACCATTTTCGTCAAAAAGTAATAAATAGGCAATTGCACCATGACATAAATGTAATATGCGTATATGAATGTATTTGTTGTATTCGCAAATGTAAAGTAAAACACACAATGTACCTTATCTCTTAAATACACACTGTTTTAAACGAAATAAAAGTTTCTTGTGTGGGGGAAAACTAACAGAAGGCACATAAATGTGAAACCTTTTCAACAATTATGTAGCTATGAGACAGAGACACACTGTCTTTGAGAAATGGCTTCAAGCAAGTTTTTATTGTCATCTGGACATTAGTTGGTATATATGTAGATGTGATAGATTAGTTGAATTGTATACATGTATGATACAGGTCTTAATCAGATATGACTGAGCCGCCATATGGCAATAGATGGTACTACCAGCGTTATGGTGCCACCGAATGTTGGGCGGCGCTTACTTAATCCTACACCCCACATTGTCCCAAAGGCTTCCGACTGAGGAGTGCAATTGGGAGGATACAAGCCTTACACTATTACAAGGAAAAGTAACCTAAAGACGACATATTATGGTAGGGCAGACCAGGCCCTAAGACATGGTCGAAAACTGGTCGCTTCTACAAGCAGACAGTTAGAGCATTGCTTTACTGATCCGTCAGCTTCTGCAGCTCGTCTGGTTCAGACATATTGGTGTTGCCTTTCCTCTGGAGTAAACTAGACAGGCCGAGAGAGCGATCATGCTGCATGGGCAACACATGTTCTCTAAATTCAGCCCAGGCTTTGTGTTATGATGAGATAACTCTATTTTGATTTTTTACAAACTATCGTCTGTCAAAACGGCAAGGTGCCAGTCAGTCAGTCAGTCCTACATGTATGTTTGGTGGGTTTAGTCAGTCAGCCAGTCAGTCAGTCAGTTAATCAGTCAGTCAGTCAGTCAGTCAGTCAGTCAGTCCTACATGTTTGTATGGTGGGTTAGTTGCTTGGTATAATGTAGTGGGGTCTGGGATGTCAGGCATTGGTACTACGTTTGGAAAGGATGGCTGTCATTCCTTTTTCAGGGGCTATACCCCACTGGTCCAAGACTGACATGCAGCTCACGTCTGTGGCTCCTAGTAGCTGTCAGCATGCGACAGCGGCCACCCCCTCAGCAACAGCTGTGACAGGCTGGCTAAACCAGGCGTGGGTAGCCGATTCGCCCTCAAACCAATCGCTGAACTAGGGTATGCCTACCCAACATGTGAAGACAGGATTCGGCAGATTGCGCAGAATAAATCATAGATGATTCAGCGAGCAAGACGGCGTTTACCGGCAAAGCGCTGTGGAACGTAATGAGCACGGCAAGGCACGTAGACTGCCCTGGTCATCCATTGCACCTGTAATCGTCTCCAATCGTCCAGACTTGTCTTGCCACTGGATTCAGATGGACTCAGGTGAGAAAGTGTGGCTGACGAATTGCGCAACTCTTCCTCACTTTAATCCAATTCATCGAGCAAGTCATTCTTTATCCAACTTCATATATCACTTTCAAGCCCTGTGGTGATGGGCGATCGGCGAAGTGGTAGGCGTGGGTACTCTGGCAGTCGTAGTTGCAGATCTGCACACAGGCGGCTCAGGCCATATGGTCGTCTTCTACTGACCGGAGCAGCAGTGGGATTCGGTAGCTCCCTGAGTGACTGAGCAGCCCTCTATAGGAGAGCATGTTCACCTCAATAGCACGAGGAAGGGGCTAGAAAAGGTGCCTTAAACATTGTCTGCTCCATTATTACCTAACCAGCTAGCCGCGGTTTGTGGGTACCATATACTGCGGTCGACATACAACTAAAGTAAAACAGGTAATGCTGAAAAAGCATACCATATTTCCTTAACCATCGGAACTTGGAATGTACGCACCCTACTTGACTGGTCGTCGGTCCCAAAGAGACGAACAGCACTGATTGGGAGAGAGTTGGGCAGGTACAACATCGACATTGCAGCCTTGCGCGAAACACACTTGCAGAAGAATTCAAAATCTGTGAAGAAGGTGCCGGCTACACATTCTTATGGTGTGGGATTTGCCAGTAAGTCGGCCCTGGTTGGCAAACTAGCTGAATTTCCGAAGACCATAAACGACAGGCTTATGACCATTAAGTCACCCCTGCTTAAATGAAGAAAGCGTGCAACCATCCGGAGTGTCTACGCACCAGAAAATGACCATTGAAGATGACGCCAAAAATAAGTTCTATGAGGACCTGCACAAGATATTACCATCTGTCCCCAAAGGAGACAAACTTATGCTCCTTGGGGACTTCTATGCCAGAGTAGGCAAGGGCACCGTCTCTTGGAGTGGCATCATTGGAAAGTACGGAGTTGGAAATTGTAACAGCAATGGACACCTCCTCCTTCAGACCTGTGCCGAGCACGATCTACTGATCACTAACACAATTTTCCGCCTTCCCATGAGAAATAGGACATCGTGGATGCACCCTCGCTCGAAAGACTGGCACCTCATTGACTATGTCATCGTCAGGAGGAGTGACAGATAAGACGTTCGGGTGACAAAATCCATATGTGGAGCCGAATGTTAGACAGACCATCATCTGGTTATTTCAAAAATAAATATGAACATCAAACCACTACGGCGTCCTAAATTGTTCAAATTGAAAAAAAAATGTCGGCAAGACGCCTGGTCCTGACTCCATACCGGCAGAGGTATACAAAGCAGGTGGACCGGTTCTAATAGAGCAGCTTCACCAAGTCTGTATAAATATATGGGCGAACGAAACCATGCCACAATTTCAAGGACGCGTCAATAGTCCATCTTTACAAAAGTAAAGGATACCGCCAATCACGTGACAACCACCGAGGCATCTCCTTACTCACAGCTGCAGGGAAGACACTCGCCAGAATTCATCTCAATCGCCTCACAGCCCATCTCGACCAAGGTCTTCTTCCTGAGAGTCAGTTTGGCTTCAAAAAAAGAACAAGGAACTGTTGACACGATTTTCTCTGCAAGGCAGTAATTAAACCACTTCCACACAATCTGCCTCAGGAAGCTTCATTCATTCATTCATTCAGTAGCATGTCCTTTACAGAACCTCGCTCCCATAACAACCCTCCGGAAAACTTCTCGATCACAAGCAAGATGTCCCGCGTCTGATACACCCATCTGGAGATCATCCGCCACATCCTGCACCCATCTTCTCTTTGGCCTTCCTCTTCCTCTCTTCCCAGGCATATACCCTTCCATTATTGTTCTCTCCAAACTGTCGTGACGTTTCAAGTGACCAAAATACTTCAATTTTCTTTGTTTTATCGTCTTCAATAGCCATCCCTCCTCAATATTCAACTCTTGAAGTATGGATGCATTTGTTCTTTTCTTTACCCAAGATATTCTTAGAACTCGTCTATAACATTTATATTCAAAGGCATGTATGCGCTGTTCAGCTTGTTTAGTAAGTGTCCATGTCTCACAGGCGTATGTTGCAATGGGAAAGATGCATGCTCTTAAAAATCTAATTTTTGTAGTTCTGTCTGTCCCACACCATAATTTATTCATCTGTTTTAGTCTTTGAAGAGCAATGGATAGTCGCCGTTTTATTTCTTTCATTGTGTCACCATTATTCGTAATCAATGACCCAAGATATTCAAAATTTTCCACCACCTCCAATTTTCCCCCATTAATGTATATTTCTTTCTCCATAGTAGTTTTATCTGTATGCATTATCTTAGTTTTTGCTATGTTAAGATATAAGTTGTGATTTTCACTATTCAATTGTGTTGAGGCTATAAGGTTTTCTATGCCATTCTGTGTTGTGGATAGTAATACTGTATCATCAGCATATCGAATCTCTGGTATGTCATGACCGCCGATATTTAGGGCATCATATGGCTCCCTGTTTATATCATCTCTTACATTTCTCATTATATTTTCGGCATACAGGTTAAACAAATAGGGTGACAGCACGCAGCCCTGACGGACTCCTTGCTTGATGTCAAACCAATCTGATGTCTCGCCATCTATTCTAACTGCTGCTTGTTGGTCCAGATATAGCATTTTTATGAGATGTACTACACGTGAAGGAAAGCCCATATTCCTCATGATTTCCCAAAGTTTCTGATGCTGTACACAGTCAAATGCCTTTGAATAATCCACAAAACATGAGAATAGGTTTACATTAAATTCTCTGCACTTCTCTATTATTAAACGCATGTTGAATATGTGATCTCTTGTTCCTCTTCCTTGTCTAAATCCAGCTTGAACTACGTTAATCTCTTCTTCCATTTTCTTACTAAGTCGTCGCATTATGACTTTTAGTAGAATTTTACTTGCATGACTTATCAGGGAAACAGTTCTATAGTTGGTGCATAATTTCAGGTTGCCCTTTTTTGGTATTGGAATGAAGATAGTTCTCTTCCAATCTTTTGGCCATATACCATATTTCCAAATCTTTGTACATAATGCATGATATATGTGTATGCTTTCTTCTCCTCCTGCTTTAATTAGTTCAGCTGGTATCTCATCACATCCAGGTGATTTACCATTCTTCAGGTTCCTTATAGCCCAAGCAATTTCATCTAATGAGGGTTCAGGTTCTGTCTCTGCTGTCATTGGCTCATGTATCTCATTCATATCCTCACTGTCACTCATATCATACATTCCACTGCAGTACTCCTGCCATCTTTCTAGAATTTGTCTAGATTCTGTTAAGGTATTTCCCATCTTGTCACAGATAACATTCAATTGAGGTTGAACATTTCTTGTCAATAACTTCATTTCCTTGAACATTTCATAATCTCTTCCAGCCTTATGATATTGCTCTATTCTGGTACAGCTATCTTGTATATATTGATTTTTGTCCTTTCTTGTGTTCTTTCTTATTTCTCGAGTTAAAGATTTATACTTCATCCTGCTATCGGATTCATCTCCTTTCTGTTTCAGCTCCCTTCGTTGTTTTATTAATTCTAACGTGTCTGATGTAATCCATGGCTTACGTTGCGTTTTCTTGGTCGGAATGAAATCTTTGGCTGCAGTTACCAAGATATCTCTAGCTTGTACTGCCAGTTCATCAGGTGTCATTTCTTCTTGTACAGACATCAAGACCCCAAAGCGATTCCTAACTTCTATGTTGTATGCGTCCGGTATTTGTGTGAGATCAAAACGAAGTGGCCTTGGTCCTCGGGTAAGCTTTTTGAGTTTTAATTTCAGATCTGCTTCTAATAACTGATGATCTGTATCACAGTCTGCACTTCGTAGGGTTTTTGCAGATGTTATGCTTGATCTCCATCTTCTTTGTATTAAAATATAATCTATCTGATTTTTGGTAAAACTGTCTGGAGACTTCCATGTGAAGAGTCTTCTTGGATGTTGTTTAAAAAGTGTGTTGGCTATCGTTAACTCATTTTCTGTGCAAAATTCAATTAATTTGTCACCTGCATCATTTCTATTTCCTAATCCAGCTCAGGAAGCTACTGAAGATTAAAAGGCAAGACCTCCCCCGATGTGTCTCCACCTTGACGTGGTGGGGGAGCTTGCGTGTCCCATCGACCCTATTTGCTTGCTGATGGATGATAAACTACATATCGGACAGCTTATGGGATAGGGACCAGACTAAGAGAGACACAACCTGCTGCTCTGCAGGTGAGACTGAGGATAGCAGTCTAAAATTTAAAACAGGCGCACGAAGGCAGAAGTTCTTGGTCCGGACAAAACACTAAAGGCTCCCTGTCGAGGGCTGTGGCTGAACGCCTCTAAGCCACAAACCCTCGGACCTGAGAGCCGGGCCGATTCCCACGTTTCGAAAAATAAAGGTGTGATACTGAGCAAGCTACATGCTCAGGTCTGATACAAGTTCGAAGGCTCTCAGCTGGGGGATATGAGAGATTCCCGGATGAGAGGGCCAGGCCGTTTCTCGTTCACCGCTGCACGAAGGTAAGGTGCTGAGCCGGCAGCACAAGTAGCCTACCTCGTGAGCGAGTACAAAAAGTCAAAAAAGTGCCCCAGTCGAAGAAAATGGCTGCGAAAACTGTGTCTTAACTCATAGAGAGTGTAGACAAAAGTGGAAGAACGTCTCAATGACGCAAAATGGAACGCACGGCGAGCGAACCTATTGCGTGGTCCGAAGTCAAAAGCAAAAGCTTACAGAGTGGGTGTCGCTTGCAGTCTGACCTTCCCTGGTGTGTGCTTGAGCGATCAGTGACAAACAAGTTGCCCAACACATGGAAGTGAGGAACTAAAGCAGCCATGAGCAGAACGTAGCAACTCCTCGGGTGAGCCCAGTCACAGAGCAATATGTGCCGGCTCTGCAATTATGGAAGCCTCCTTGGATAGCGAGGGAATGCTCATGGTCTGCCCCTGCCATCCCTTGAGGGCCGACCACGATGTCGTTCATCTTTCTATCTTGACCAGCTGAGATGTTAGCGACATCACAACAGTCCAACGTGCCTCGAAAGCAGAGGAAGGTTAACCTCATTAAAAAATGCCCGCTGAAGTCGGAAGTGTCGTCCTACGGGTGGCAAACTAAAAATTGACACTACGCAATTACGTCCGAGTGAAATGTCTCGTCCGAATGTCTCTCGTGTTAGGATCAGCTCTGACTACCTAGTTTCCGAATGCCGCTCTTGTTCGGAACAGCTCTCACTGGGTAGCTTTCCGAATGTCTGTTGTGCCTGGAAAAGCTCTGATGGGCGCAACGACAAGCACATGTCCGAAAACTCGCTGAGTGGATGCCGTCTACAAACCTGTCTGGTTTGTGCGGGAATGACCCGGGGAAACGAAATGACCATTATATTGAAGTGATGATTTAAAGCAGCCATGAGCAGGACGTGACGATCTCCCTCGGTGAGCCCAGATCCAGGGCGTTATGTGTCGGCCCTGCAACTATGGAAGCAACCTTGGATGGCGGAAAATGCTATGGACTGTCCCTGCCTTCCTTTGAGGGATGACCGTTGTCTTCCACCATGCAACCTTGGCCAGCATGGTTGCAGATGGCACCACAAAAGTGAGAGTCTCCCAGGAATGCTACCTGGTCAAAAAAGCACGCTAAAGTCGATGTGTTGGCCTACGGGTTTCGGCCCAAGGGCGCATAACAGACACACCGCAATCACATCTGAAAATACACTCTGGATGAACGAAAAGAAGAAGAAGAAGAAATGGCAAGACAATATCCCGACACTGAAGTTCTAGAAAGAGCGTCTATGAACAGTATCCACACTCTACTAATGAAGAATCAGATTCGCTGGGCTGGTCACTTAACTCGCATGCTAGATCACAGACTTCCTAATTGAATTTTTTAACGTGGCAAATGCTTCCAAGTGGTCAGAGGAAACGCATTAAAGACACCCAGAAGGTCTCAATAAAAGCTTTTGGAATTCATAACGACACGTGGGGGACTGCTACCAAAGACCGAAATTCGTGGCATACATCATTACGCAAGGGTGCAGTCACTTGTGAAGCTACCAGGACTGCAAGAGCTGTGAAGAAAAAAACTGGACAGAAAAACCACTGCAGGAGATCCTCCTCCTGGAACGTCAAGCATTCTTTGCCCACATTGTCAAAGAACATTTCGAGCCAACAAAGGACATACTAGCCATCTTAGAACTCATAGGACCATACTTTCAACCCCACTGGATGAAATGAATGGTGACCATCATTCTTAATTGACAAATAACATGTTTTGTGGGTTAGTTGGTTGGTATGCGTTTATAAATGGTGAGTTGGTTGGATGGTATACATGTATGTATGGTGGGTTAGTTGGTTGGTATGCATACATGTATGGT
Source organism: Cepaea hortensis (assembly GCA_963921405.1). Lineage (NCBI taxonomy): Eukaryota > Metazoa > Mollusca > Gastropoda > Stylommatophora > Helicidae > Cepaea > Cepaea hortensis. Next base: position 12,919,672 of record OY992890.1, read on the forward strand.
GGGTTAGTTGGGTGGTATACATGTATGTATGGTGGGTTGGTTGGTTGGATACATATATGTATTGTGGGTTAGTTGGGTGGTATACATGTATGAATTGTATTATATATGATACATACGTTTGATTTGTTGATTGGTATACATTTATGTACAGTTGATTGACACGTAAATCCTATAAACTGAGTTTAGATCTTGTGTTCCCTGACCCGGACTGCATCTATCGGAGTAAGACATGCTCTCGAGCCTGCTATCGAAGATCCCTCCCCAAGTAGACGTTTAAAGAGCTATACGTTATAAGCTCAGAATACACACGGAGTGTGCAGGACAGGTGCTGTAAAATCATAACTGTGGAGAGGCAGATTAGGATGTAACCAGGCCATAATCCTGCACACCACATGTGACTTTACAATATCTGTGCTTAGGATGGTCATGTAGTTTCGAACACAATTTCAGGAGAGACTGATCTTTACATAAATGTGCTTTCCTCAACAAACACGAACACTTGTATATTTATATAGTGATTACTTAGAATGTATTACATTTATTTCAACAGAGCTCCCCTACATACCATATGTGTGATCAACCCGGCGTTGTGAGACTCAGTCCTACCAGTCCATCATTCTTTATTCACAGTCCAATCACTAATCCTTCGAAGGAATATTGTTCACTAGTCCTGGAATCTGGAGGCGAACCTTTGATTGTAACATTTTACTTCAAGTAAGTTGTCAAGAATGCCAGGTCGCGAACCTTTGATTGTAACATTTTACTTCAGGTAAGTGGTCAAGAATGCCAGGTCGCGAACCTTTGATTTTAACATTTTACTTCAAGTAAGTTGTCAAGAATGCCAGGTCGCAAACCTTTGATTGTAACATTTTACTTCAGGTAAGTTGTCAAGAATGCCAGGTCGCAAACCTTTGATTGTAACATTTTACTTCAGGTAAGTTGTCAAGAATGCCAGGTCGCGAACCTTTGATTGTAACATTTTACTTCAGGTAAGTTGTCAAGAATGCCAGGTCGCAAACCTTTGATTGTAACATTTTACTTCAGGTAAGTTGTCAAGAATGCCAGGTCGCAAACCTTTGATTGTAACATTTAACTTCAGGTAAGTGGTCAAGAATGCCAGGTCGCGAACCTTTGATTGTAACATTTTACTTCAGGTAAGTGGTCAAGAATGCCACAAACACAGTATTGTTATGGGGTGACCAGGGTTTGTATATTACGTGTTTGTGGGAGTTAGAGAGAGAGAGAGAGAGAGAGAGAGAGAGAGAGAGAGAGAGAGAGAGAGAGGGGGGAGGGAGAGACAGGGCGAGAGAGAGAGAGGGGGGAGAGAGAGAGAGAGGGAGAGACAGAGAGAGAGAGAGAGAGGGGGGGGGGAGAGAGGGAGAGAGAAAGGGGGTAGAGAGGGATAGAGAGAAATAAAGAGAGATTTGATTTAGCATTATTATCAAAGGGTCACAAATTGGGCACGTACGCCCGTCTTACATTCGGCCCTTCCAATCACCCATCTTTCTTTCGTTCATCAATAGTACATGATATATTCAAATAGGGTAAAAAACATTGTCAACAGAATATTGTAAACATAAAAAATGCATATTACCATGTTATGAGACACTTCCTCCACCCACCCACACATCCCCCACCTGCATGCACAACCCCCTCCCACCCACACGCACACCCAGCCACACACACACACACAGGCACGCATACATTCCTCCACACACCCACTCATCTCACACCCAACCACCCACTCACCCACCCTCCACATACGCATCCCCTAGCTACACATCCACCACCCACATACACCCACCACCCACATAATTCCCCACCCAAACATACATCCCAAACCCACACATACCCACCAAACCACACAGGAGGCAGATTCACAGTTAATTGAGATTTCTTGACAAATATTTTTTGCCATAAGGCCTTCATTAATATGATAGAAAATTTGCATTGGAATATAAACGACATTATATGTGGAGCAGTGTTTATAGACATCACAAAAGCATTTGATATGACACACCGTAGTATTTTAATTAGGGAAAAAAGAAACAATTCTAATCTAATGACATTAATAAAATCTTTATTTTTCTTAACACAGAAAAAAAAGTAATCTGAAACAATAAATAACTATTTCAAACTACTGCTGTAAATAATGTAGTACCTCAAGGCTCTATACTCGGACCTCTATTTTTGGTCATATCTACATAACATGGTATCAATATTTACCTCATTTCAAATACCGGATTTGTTGCATAAGATGGTTTTAAATTTGTAAAACACAGCTTTCACTGTGCCGGTCTCCCTGGTTGAGGTGTTAGCAGCTTTCTCCGTAACCCCGTACTCTCTCGTGGTTGACGTGAGCGCACGAGAATTGGAAGTGGTTTGAGTCGCACCAGTGACTTATGAGAGTATGGAACCGGTCGCTCAGAAAGTGGTGGCGTGCTGATGAGCGTAATTGAGCCTAGGAATCAGCATACAGCTGAAAGATGCTGATGTTGTCCGCAATACCCTGAAACAGGATGGAAACGCGGAAAAAAAGCTTTCACTGTGATAAATCGTTGATCTAATGTTATCCGCGTGAATAAATACTTTAATTTACGCACTTACTCCAATACACTATATATGTATATGCTACTTTTATTTTTCTCGTTCAGGACATTCGATTTGGACTACCATGAAAATTGTTCAAAAGGATTTCTATGTATTCACGGAGTGAAATATTGTGGGCACAATCAACACGGGGAGCTATCTTCTTACATACACCCGAAAAAGAAAAATTCTAGAGTTATCTATACACCAGATGTGTTTAATAGCAGATATAGCTTTGAAGTAAGTAGTTTACTGTGGTGGCAGGGACATTGCGGTAAGTACGATTGACCATCAAGATATTGGTCTGTGTGTATCTCCAGCAAACGAAGAATTATGTTGTGTTTAGACCACTTACTCTCACACAGCCTCACAAATCGACAGTCGACACAGCCTCACAAATGTGGCTACTATACCATTTTAGGAATTGTATGGCAGAGCCTACCACTTCACACTCTAGCACATGTACCTGCTCTGTATCTTGATATCTGTATATGGTTACTATCATATTTTAATTTATATCAACAGAATGTCTTTAGTTTAAATTAGCAGAATCTTTCGGTCAGTTGTGCCTTGCCGATACGGACAAGCATGGGCGGTCATGTTTTGCCATCTCACTCGATCACCAGAGTCTTGGATCAGCTCAGTGTTTTTGTCTCGACTATATCAAGTGGCCAGGCCATGCAGGTATTTACTTCTCTGCCTTCCCCTTATTCTTTTCTTCTCAATCTTGTCAGTTGTCATCAAGTTCTGCAATTTATTTATTCTCATAACGTGTCCCCAAAAAGACTTTGTACGCTTCCGATAAAAGGGTGACGGAATAATTGTGTTTTCCACAGAGATACGCTGTTTTGTTTTTCTGGGGAGGATGTGATGTTTTTCGGAACCGTTTTAGGAATGTATTTTATAAGAAACCACAAAAGGCAGGTGGTGGGTGGAAATTTGAGGGCAGCCGACAGATATTTGTTGGTTATTGTCTCAGGTTCCACGACGGTATACAGAGGGTCTCTTTAACGGGACAAAGGCTACGGTTACCCACCAGAATGGTCACTGCCAGGAAGGAATGGAACGGCAAACAACTTTCTTTAAAGTTTCCTAGTTCATCATGATTAGTAAAATTATAGAACGTCACAAGAAAAGGGAATGTGATTGTTTCATTATTTGCTGCTTTCTCTTCCTCAAACCTTCACTGTTCTTCACCGATTTCCACTTTAATTTTCTGTCTTGTTCTTTGCATTATAATTTTGAGTAAAAGTTTGGTGACATGGTTTATAAGATTTTGTGTGTGAAATTCATCGAAAGAAATTGCGTCCAGTCTCTTGTGTAGATCTATAAATACAGACTTCAGCATATCACTAGGCATACAGCCAATTTTGTAAAATCATTCAACAGTGTAGGGAATGTGTAAGACCCCGATTATCTACACGATTTTAATTCACATACAGTGGTTCCATCTGTAGCCGGCGTTTGTCATTTCTTCATGGCATCAACGACATCGACAGTTAGTATATGTTACATTTCTACATTACCGTCTTCTGTTAATTCTGCTCCTTCTCTGTCTTATACACTCTTACCCGTTTCTTTATCATATCATTGCCTTCCCTTAATATTGTTCTTGTCTTAAGTTTCAAAATCCTTCCTCGTATTCGCATTCGTCTCCTCAGTCCCCGTTTGCATCTCCTTCTCATACTCCATCATCTTTTGCCTTCTCTTCCTCCTTCTTCTTCATTTAATTTCTACTCTCGTGAATGGATGTATTTTGCAATGAGCAACAATAGGTATGGAGGTGAAAATGTGTAAAGCTAAACTTTACATGACAAGTAAACTGAAGAATAAGAAGCATATTATTGGTCAAGGAAGAGATACAAACAAAGAAGTATTACACACACTGACAATGAAGAAGTCACAACTGATTGTAATCACTGTGACACGAACTTAAAGTACTTCTGGCATTTAAAAAAGGCGCAGCCCCTTGCTTAATGACGGCCTGCAAGATAATCACTGTTACACGAACTTAAAGTACTTCTGGCATTTAAAAAAGGCGCAGCCCCTTGCTTAATGACGGCCTGCAAGATAATCACTGTGACACGAACTTAAAGTACTTCTGGCATTTAAAAAAGGCGCAGCCCCTTGCTTAATGACGGCCTGCAAGATAATCACTGTGACACGAACTTAAAGTACTTCTGGCATTTAAAAAAGGCGCAGCCCCTTGCTTAATGACGGCCTGCAAGATAATCACTGTTACACGAACTTAAAGTACTTCTGGCATTTAAATAAATGCAGCCCCTTGCTTAATGCATTGGAAACAAAAGCAGGCATCAGCGCGCTATGAAGACACAGATTAGCAGGTATTGTTTTTTTGTTTTGCTCTGGCTCGCTTTGGACTCAAGCGTAATTAATACACACTACGTCAAGTAGCACTGGACTGAATTTTGCGTGCGGATTAGCATTCCATATTACCAGTGCCCCTCGCCATCATGCGACTTCAGAGGTTCTTATAATTTACGTCCCCAAGTCTAGGATAAGACGTCAACATTTTAGTCCAACTATCCGGTGTAGGGGTTGAACCCCTTACCTCGGCATCAGCGCAACGGATGTTTAAGAACTCCCGTTCTTATCCATTCAGAAATGCTGACATTTAGAAGGTATTTGAGACCTATGAAACTTTCATTCCAGAGATGGAATTGAAGAACATGATGATGATGATGGGTGTGAGTTTATTGTTCTGTAAAATAATATATAATATAATGTTGTCACTAGATACTGGTGTATGTAGAACAGAATGTCCCCAATAGATTGGTTAAGGAACAACGAGGCATTGACAACGGAGTCAGGGATAAAACATTTGTGGAACTTTCTCATATTCTCCCGATGGATTACGAAGATTCCTGTCAAGCAGAAGTAAGTCTGTCTATATTTGTGCTTGTCTAACTGTCTGCCTGCCTACATGGATATGTGCATGTTTGTCTGTCTGTCTGCGTGCTGGCCTGCCTGCCTATCTGCTTGCCTGGATGAATGGATGGATGTATTAATGTGTCTGCCTGTTTGTCTGCCTGCCTGTTTGTATGATAATCCATAGTAAAAACCACCAGGCACAGAATCCAACCTGTCTTGCCTTACACCACAGAGATGGGGGTATTCACAATGAGCATCTTTCCTAAAGTAATAAGAGCCGTACAGTGTCTGTTTACGACTCTTTGACACTGTCACCAACTGGCTGGGGTTTGATCCCAGTTGGGCAACCACTCAGCCAAATTCGTTTTCTCCTACTGGGGTTTAGTTCTGGGTGCAGTTTGAGATCCCTTACCTCTGTCAGTTGGGACTAATTACCACCCCAGATCCCAGAGAGAGAAAACCTGCAACTAGTGTCTTATATGCTGATTTAAGACACCGTTCCTGATACTCAAGAAAACAGCCAAGAAGTGGCTCGTTGAAGATAGAATATATCTATATAGATTTGGCTGTACTTGGTATCACCAGATGTGAGAAAGGAGGAGTTAAGTTATGCAACGTAATCTGGTTACTTATGAATGCATATGCAAGGTACCTCCCTGGCATAAATTACCCCTTCTGGACAATATGTGTGAACCCACACTAAATGTTCTCCAAATGTGTGTACATATTTAAACTACACAAACATTTATCAACATTTAGAATGTATACAGACAACTGAGTTTAAAATACAACAACTGTGTTTATTATTTCTAGCCTGGATGATCATATGATGATGATTATTATATTATGGTATACGTAACTTAAGAGGTCACATAGGTCATGCTTCCCCCAGTGAGACGCAGTTCACTGTCAGATTGAAGGAGTCCAAATTGGTCCCTTCACAAGGCTAAGTCACTTCCTGATATGGGTTGTTGACTGTCCATTGCTCCTAAGAGATCTGGAATGAAACGAACGGAGATGGGTAGTATCTACGTCTACACATCTCAAACACATATGTCTATATATTCATATAAACATGCATTCAAGTCATAATATATGATGGTATGATGATAGATGATGGCATGTTACATAAACATATATCAGTTCTAAATAAATAAATATATATGTATATATTCATAAAACCATTTAGAACATCTATAGCTCACAACATACATCATCACATACATTTATGTAATGGGGTGTTTCCCATATAAGTTCACCTCACTTACTCTTTCCCTTTCTGATTCATTCATACTGTCTTGTCGGAAGGGCTGGTCGCACAGTCCTGTCGAACATTAAATGCCTTCCCTGAATCTGTCTGGGATATTGAATGTCCTAAGTCATGTCTGTCCTCATGCAGACATCATGCAGACAAGGTGAACTGGTGCCCTTCCTCAAACCAAGTGGTTTCACCACAATCTTGGTAGGCACTCAAAGTGTTGGTCCAAATAATCAATGTTAATTGGACGCTATCAAGAGACTGGTAGCTCTCAGGAATTTCTCTTAAGTAGTCAGTCTCCCCAATGTTTAACATCATACAAGATGAATCTAAATATATCTCCTGTACATGCATAAGCCACACGCTCATGTAGCTTGGATAATTGATTTCTCCAAATTATCACATACAACAAATCAGACAACCAAGTGGTGAATGAAAGAAGAAAATAGTTCTCAGTGAAATCGTAAAGCTAGAACTGGAACATTAAGTACAAAGAAAATCCACGAGTGTAAAGTTTTGGAGAATATGCAGAACAAGAAACTACACAAGCCTTCAGACTAGCAGACAAACTAATCAGAGTAATGGTATTACCTGGGTTATAGCTAGGAAATCCTGTCATAATACTTCGTACAGAAGTCCAACAGAACGAAATGTTAATATTTCTCCAGTAGGTATCCTAAGAATGCTATTATAAATGCGTCTGAGGATTGCTGGCCATGCATGTAGTTTTATTCTATTCAATTCCTGGCTAGTTTCCAGGTTGGTTAATTAATATGTCCCATTTTCATTAACTCCGCCTATTTTTCCATGTAAGATGACGGGATGGATTAAGTCCCAAACTCTTCTCACCCCTCCTTTTCTGTGAAGGGTAGTTTCATCGGTCAATCAAATTGACCGATGCTCTGCCACATTCCTGAAACAATGAAATATGCTTCGGCGGTGATGCAGTTGCGTCATTGCATTCCAATCTGCTGTTAACACCAGCCTTCCCGGGTTGCTAGCAAGAATGTGTCAGCCATGTGTTCCTACTTTGCCGCGTATTGCAGTGAGGTGTTAAGCATCTGGTCCTAATTGCTCCTTTGTGGTGGCAATTACAGACGTTGTCCCGGCTCCACAAAGTCTGGACTTTTACCGCATGTGTTATTTCAGACGGGTCTGGTTGACCCTCTTATCTCCCATTCTGCCGTGGCCGGTTCACACGTTAGGTCCTGTTGAACAACGTCGTCCCCAGCCCAGATTTCACACTTTGCCGTCTTTCTCTTCCCTTGTATTGAAAACAGCGAGTTTTCAACCTTTGATAGCGCCCGCCGACTGGTGCCGTGGTGTCTGGGTTTTAACTTTGATCTGGACATCAAAGCTTTCTCAGACCCAGCATTACAGAAATGATGGGGCGTGCGTGGTCAAAATGTATTTTTCTCTTGTTTTCAATCTTATTGCATTTCTATCAGGTTCTGGTGGACATTAATTTTTTTAGAGAATGATAGAAAAATATTGTGGGCTCTTTAATTCCTTTTGAACTTGTGTAATTCTGATGCTGCCGGGGCTGTCCCGTCACAGACACCTAGGACAAGACTTGACATACCTGTTAATATCTCCATTAATTCTGGTCAACAATAAAGAGAGGAACGAACAAACGAAGGGACTTTATTTTTGTTGTAGTTCAGTACTGTTCAGTACACCTTGGGGAGGAAACAAGTTGACTGGTTGATCCCACAGAAATAAGCTCACTGAATCATATAGTGTGGTCCAGGCGCAGAACGTTTGCATTTAGTTCTAATAGGATGGTACAACAGGTTGAGTGTGTGTATATATAATTTTTTTGTCCCGCGTTTCCATCCTGTTTCAGGATATTGCGGTCAACATCAGCATCTTTCAGCTGTATGGTGATTCGGAGGCTAGATTACACTTACCAGCACACTACGACTTTGTGAGCGACCGGCTCCATACTCTCTTAAGTCATTGGCGCGACTCGAACCGTTTCCAATTCTCGTGCGCTCACGTCAACCACGAGAGTATTCGAGGTTAACGGAGAAAGCTGCTAACTCCTCGGCCAGGGAGCTGGCATATATATACACACATGTTGTTTGTCCATCAAGATTGATGATGACCATTCATTTTATCCAGTGGGGTTGAAGGTATGGAGCCGTGAGTTCTAAGATGGCTGATAAGGCCTATTTTGGCTCGAAATTTTTCCTTGACAATGTGGTTAAAGAATACTTGACGTTTCTGGAGGAGGATTTCCTGCAGTGGTTTTTCTGTCCAGCCTTTTCTTCACAGCTTTTGCAGTCCTGGTTGCCTCCCACATGACTGCACCCTTGTGTAATTATGCCCGCCACGAATTTCAGTCTCTGGCTGCACTCTCCCAGGTGTCATGAATTTCAAAAGCATTCAGTGAGATTTTCAGAGTGTCTTTAAAGTGTTTCCTCTGGCCGCCTTGGGAGCGTTTACCACGACGCAACTCGCCGTAAAAAATTCGTTTAGGGAGCCTGTGATCCTGCATGCGAGTCAAGTGACCAGCCCAGCGAATCTGAATCTTCATTAGTAGAGTATGGATACTGGGCATGGACGCTCTTTCTAGGACTTCAGTGTCTGGGATTTTGTCTTGCCAGTTACTCTTCAGTAGCTTCCTAAGGCAGACTGTGTGGAAGTGGTTTAATTTCCTAGCGTGTCGCTGATAAACAGTCCAGGTTTCACAAGCATATAGCAGTGTGGATAATACAACTGCTTTGTAGACTTTCAGCTTTGTTTGCAAGCTTATTCCATTTCTGTCCCATACATTCTTGTACAGACTGCCAAAGGCCGCGCTGGCCTTGGAGATTCTTGCATTCACTTCATCATCAATTGTGGCAGCTTGTGACACAGTGCTGCCAAGATAGGTGAATTTGTCCACAACACTTAGACGATGACTATTCACTTTGATGTTCGGCAAAATGTGATTATTCACTAGAGCTGGCTGGTACATAACTACAGTTTTCTCCAAGTTGATATTGAGCCCAAAGTTGGCACAGGCATGCATGTGAGAAAGCTGAAACATTGTGTTGCATGTTCGCCTCTGAGTTGGCGTATAGAGCGCAATCATCAGCAAACAGGAGCTCTTTGACGGTGTCGCTGTTAATTTTGGTTTTAGCTTTCAGCCTTCTGAGATTGAATAACTTTCCATCCATGCGGTAGTTGATGTCTATTCCAATGTCGTTGTTCTCTAAGGCATTCATCAACATGGTTGAAAACATGAGGCTGAACAGTGTTGGTACCAGGACACATCCTTGCTTCACTCCATTGGTGACAGGAAAGGACTCAGAGAGTTCACTATTTTCCTGCACTCTTGCCTGCATACCATCATGAAATAGCCGCACTATTTGGACAAACTTTCGTGGACAGCCATATTTTGCCATAATCTTCCACAATCCTTCTCTGCTGACTGTATCAAAAGCCTTGGTAAGGTCAATGAAAGTGGAGAACATTTCGCAGTACTGTTCCAGGCATTTCTCTTGCAGCTGCCTTGCAGCTAAAATCATGTAAACAGTTCCTCGTTCTTTTCTGAAGCCACATTGACTCTCGGAAAGAAGACATTGATCGAGATGGGCCGTGAGACGATTGAGAAGAATTCTGGCGAGTATCTTCCCGGCAATTGAAAGCAAGGAGATGCCTTTGTGGTTGTCACAGGATTGCCGGTTTCCTTTACGTTTGTAAAGGTGGACTATTGACGCGTTCTTGAAATCTTGTGGCATGGTCTCGTTCACCCATATGTTTGTAAAGACTTGGTGAAGCTGCTCTGTTAGGACCGGGCCATCTGCCTTGTATATCTCTGCTGGGATGGAGTCAGGACTAGGTGCCTTGCCGCTGGAGAGTTGCTGGATGGCTTTATTTACTTCCACTATGGTTGGCAGGTCATCAAGTGTATCATTGGTGGGAATTTGAGGAAGGCAGTTTATGTTTTCATCATCGAAGAAGGAAGTTGCATTTAAGATGGTGCTGAAATGCTCTGCCCAGCATTGAAGGATTTCTTTCTTATCGGTGACCAATGCTCTCCCATCTGCACTGAGGAGGGGAACTATGCATGGTGATGTAGGACCAGAAACCGCTTTCAGTGAGCCGTAGAAATTTTTCATATTATGTCTGTCAGCAAAGCCTTGAATTTCATCAGCTTTGCTGCTCAGCCAGGAGTCTCGAATGTGGCGAAGTTTCTGCTGCACTACTATCTGAATGTTCTTGAAGGCATCTTTTTTTTAAATGTTGACTTCGGGTCGTTAAAATGTGCCTTGAGGAGAAGATGTTTCTCGGCCAGCAATTGGTTGATGTCTTCGGAATTTTCATCAAACCAGCCTTTACGTTTTCATGGGGTTGGAACCAGGATTTACATAGCAGTGTTGTAAATTATGTCCTTTAGGGCTCTCCACTCTGTTTCTGTATGCTGTTTAGCTGCAGCATTTGGCTTGAGGAGGTCTTCCAGCATATTTTCAAACGACTGCTGCATTTTCTTGTTGTTTAGGCGGGTGACATTTAGTCTTTTTTGCATTTTCACCACTTGAGGACGCAGTGGTTGTTTGATGTGTATGTTTATTTTCGAGATAATGAGACGATGGTCTGTCCTACATTCGGCAGCACACATGGATTTTGTCACCCGAACGTCTTGTCTGTCACTTCTCCTGACAATGACATAGTCAGTGAGGTGCCAGTGTTTCGAGCGAGGGTGCATCCACGATGTCCTGTTTCTCATGGGGAGACGGAAAATTGTGTTGGTAATCAGGAGATCGTGTTCGGCACATGTCTGAAGAAGGAGGAGGCCATTTCTGTTACAATTTCCGACTCCGTGCTTTCCATTAATGCCACTCAAAGAGGTGGTGTCCGTACCTACACTGGCATTGAAATCTCCAAGGAGTATAAGTTTGTCTCCTTTGGGGACTGTTGTTAATACATTGTGCAGGTCCTCATAGAACTTGTTCTTGACATCATCTTCATTGGTCATAGTTGGTGCGTAGACACTCACAATGGTTGCATGCTTCCTTCCATTCAGCAGGGGCAATTTAATGGTCATGAGCCTGTCGTTAATAGCCTTTGGAAATCCAGCTGATTTGCCGACCAGGGCCGACTTAATGGCAAATCCCACACCATATTGGCGTCTTTCCTCGCTTTTCCTTCCACTCCAGAAAAATGTGTAGCCGGCACCTATTTCACAGATTTGGCCTTCGTCTGCAAGTCGTGTCTCGCTCAAGGCTCCAATGTCGATGTTGTACCTGCCCAGCTCTCTCCCAATCAGTGCTGTTCGTCTCTCTGGACACGTTGCGGCGTCTCTGTCAAGTAGGGTGCGTACATTCCAAGTTCCGATTGTTAAGGGAATATGGTTTGCTCTTTTAGCTTTACCTGTTTTATCTTTGTTTGTATGTCGACCGCAGTTTAGGGTACCCACCAACCGCGGCTAGCTGGTTAGGTAGTGATGGAGCAGACAATGTTTAGGGCACCTTTTCTAGCCCCTTCCTCATGCTATGGAGGTGAGCAGTGTGTTCCTATAGAGGGGGGCTCAGGCGCTCAGAGGGCTGCCGAATCCCACTGCTGCTCCGGTCAGTAGAAGACGACCATATGGCCTGAGCCGCCTGTGTGCAGGTCTGCGACTACGGCTACCAGCGTACCCACGTCCGCCGCTTCGCCGCTCGCCCATCGCCACAGGGCTTGAAGGTGATATATAATGTTGGATGAAGAATTACTTGCGCGATGAATTTGATTAAAGTGAGGAAGAGTTGTGTAATTCGTCGACCACACTCTCTCGCCTGAGTCTATCTAAGTCCATTGGCAAGACAAGCAAGACGACTGGAGACGAATACAGGTGCAGTGGATGACCCGGGCGCTCTACGTGCCTTGCCATGCTCATTACGTGCCACAACGCTTTGCAGGTAAACGCCATCTTGCCCGTTGAATCAGGAATGATTTCTTCCGCGCAGTCTGCCGAATCCTGTCTTCACATGCTGGGAAGGCATACCCTAGTTTACCGTTTGGTTTGACACCAAATCGGCTACCCATGCCTGGTTTAGCCAGCCTCTCACAGCTGTTGACCGGGGGTGGCCGAGGTCGCATGCTGACAGCTACTAGGAGCCACAGGCACGAGCTGGGTGTCAGGCATGGACCAGTGGGGGATGGGTCCTGAAAAGGACATGAGAGTCATCATTACCAAAGGTGCTACCAGTACATGACATGAGCCTGGGAGAACAGGAAGCTTACTGCCAGAACAAAAGTCCTTGTCTATCAGGCCTATATCCTTAGTACTCTTCTTTATGGCAGTGAAACCTAGACAACATACTCACACCAAGAGAAACATTTAAACAGCTGTCATATGCGGTGTCTGCGAAGAATTCTTGGTATCATGTGGCAAGACAAAATCACAAATACTAAATTATTACAAAGATCAGGTTGTGTGACGGTTTATTCCATGCTCAGTCTTCGTACACTTAGATGTATATGACATCTGAGGAGGATGGATGATGGTAGAATACCAAAAGACATCATTTTTGGTGAATTTCAGATGGGTAAGAGATCTCAGCGTCGGTCTCTACTACGATACAAAGATGTGTATAAGCGGGACATGATTGATACAGGCATTAATAATGCACATTGGTAGCAAGTAGCCTCTGAACGTGTTGCATGGAGGGCAAACATCAGAAATGAAATAAAGACAGAGGAGAAAATTATTGCAGATAAGTCACACACCGAGCGTGTGAGACGTAAGATGGTGCATGATGGTGGAAATGACCACGTGTTCACATGCACCCACTGTGAACGATCATTTACATCGCGAATTGGCCTTATCAGTAACATTCACTACCGTCATAGGTAAAAGTTAAGCACAAAATATCGTCTGTTAAGACGGCAAGGTGCATATATATATATATATATATATATATATATATATATATATATATATATATATATATATATATATATATATATATATATATATATATATATATATATATATATATACATATTCGAAAGATTGGGTAACGTGACAATTTGTTCTTTGCTCAGTCATCTTAGACTTAGATGGATAGAACCCAGCTTGCCTGGGGTGAAGGGAACAGGCTATTACACTATATATATATCGGGATGTCTTCAGATCTGGGACCGGGACAATTTCAGACTAGTACCCCACAAGTTTCTTGATACCTATCTCTCTCACAACCGACCAAGGGACGTTAGCCTTTCAAACATCGTCCTGAACATATGATGCAACTCTGGTATCTACAAACTCAACAACAAAAATGTATTGTACAAAAGAGTGAAGATAATGTGGTTATAGTGCAGATCTCTCTGATGTGAGCTAATCGCTACAAGACATAGTTAGTGGAGACTGGCTCAGGAAGTATGTCATCATTGTACATATGCTAGAGCACCACATAACATGGGAAGTCACTTAGTTTCTCGCTGCAGGTCCTCAGTCTTCGACCAGATATCACCTCCTCCGAGTTGACAGCAAGTCAGGATAATGACACCAGGACACAAGAGCATGTCTTGGAATGATACTCAGAGTTCCCATCCACATCCGACCAGGTAGATGCCTCCATCATAGGAATGACGGAATTCTATAATGTTAGTTGGGCTAATACACCAAGTTCTATCAGCTACCCAAGGTATTCTAAGTTCATGTCTCCACCAACAGTGGCACCAACTAAACAATCTATATTTATAGTAGCACAGCTCCTAAGTTAATGTTCCAAGAAGCACAATGTCCATTGCTAGGTTTCAATAGAACACAGTCTATGGCTAGATTCACAATAGCCCAAGGCCTATGGCTAAATTTACAATCAAGATTATAATTCGCGTGAACCAAGCGTTGCTTTATATAACACAAAGTTGAGTGGTAGTCGGGTAGGTAATCGGTGGTACAGCTGGACGATCACTTGAATACCATAATTGCCATGACGCCTTCGACATAACATGGTGGATAACCCATCCTGAAACTACCCTGAGGGTTTAGACGACTGACCGAATGATGGGTAGTAGGATCACCTCCCGTTGGCTGGTCTGTCCAGACTGCTGACGCTGGCACAGGACTATGGTTTAAATGACCGTCCATCACTCCATTTAGGAAAGTAGAATCTGGCAAAGTGACAAAGACAACCCTCTGTGAGAATCGCATGACCATGACCTACTTTATGGGGATACACTGCCTCCCGGTACCCATACAGGAAATCATCTCCCTAAAGAGGGTTGTGGTTCAACTACAGGCCCTTCCTTACAGCTAGAGGAAGAATAGGGTCTGGGGTCTGACAAGCAGCCGAATAAACCATCTGTTCCCCTGGACTGGGGATAGTGTGAACCCACGATAATTGGTCATGAGTGTCTGTGCCCCAGTTACCCAGGTGAAGCCTTCTAATGACATAGAAGGTTAGAGGGTCTACAGTAGCCATAGACAAGATGGCCCTAAAGGAGGGCCGTTGGCAAACCCCCTCCAGCTCTTCCCAGGTAGTCCTGCTCTCCCCAGTTCATCAGCCCTATACCCATCAGAACATGTCTGTCGTATCATTCCTCCTTCTTTCCCCTCTCCCTTGTCCTCCTTGCAGGAACCCACTATAGATTAGGATGGTAGTCCGTTAAGGAGACTTAAAACATAAAGTGTATGAGGAAAGCAAAGAAAGACCAGTAGTCACCCCACCAAAAGATGGGAACTTCGACAAACGCGGGATCTTTCAAATGACCTCCTATTCGATAGTGGACATTCCCACGAGATTCGTCTTACATGATCTATTCGCTCGATATCTCACACGATATCCTTTAGTTACGCCCTCACCGCCTTCCAGTTGTGTAGACTACGTCGGAGTTAAAAGGCGGCCTAGGAGTGCACTCACATTGCTAACACTCAGGCCAATCCTAATTTTCCCTCAACCATTTTTGGCTGGCAAGACTAGGCGTTCTATACCTGTACTTTCACAGCAGTTCTGACTGTTCGAAACATCCCAGCATTTGGGTCATGTCAACAAGCCTTCTTTTTGGGGAAAATTACAGGCTCACCTTTGACCTCCGGGCGAACATCGCTTCCTGCAATCTACAACCTCGGGGGATTGCAGTTCCGACACCAACTGATTCAAGAATGGTAGCACTCCAACCTTACATTCTGTCTTGTAGTTCGAAGTATGGGACCTC
Source organism: Cepaea hortensis (assembly GCA_963921405.1). Taxonomy (NCBI): domain Eukaryota; kingdom Metazoa; phylum Mollusca; class Gastropoda; order Stylommatophora; family Helicidae; genus Cepaea; species Cepaea hortensis. The sequence continues at coordinate 12,935,543 of OY992890.1, forward strand.
GTCCAACCTAGGGACTTAATGTCGATGGTCTTTAAACTGTACTTTGACATTGGTACCATTTCTTTATAGATTCTGCAGCCACACAGAACCTCTGGACAGCTGGGCCAGATCAACAATCAGTTCCCCTGGTTCACAGGTAATTTTCTGCGACTGCGCGACCAGAACAAATGTTCCTGTACAAACATCTCTCGAACCTTCCGGAACACAGGGGCATAGTCCTCCCCTCCCCTAGGGGTAAAAGATTACTAGGATTATTCCCCTTTGACTGAAAAGGTCGTGAGAGGCCAAAAGATGGGTGTGAGTCTGGCATTCGAGCATCTCCTGGTCGAATCCTCCAGGAATTTTGTGACAAGAACACACCACGAGGATGAACCATAGCAAAACACCAAAGGACATCTATTTTTCTGAATTACTGATGCGGCAATGATTTTACGGGGTCCGCTTGTAACACGGCACAAAGATGTATGTGTAACAGGCCGGACTGGGGCATATCTTAACAAAGTAGAGGCCGGATCAATATGCCTTTAAAAACAGTTCTAGGAACATATCGTAATGGACCAACCATCCTATCACAGAATGACCTTAAAGGCATATGAGCGTATAGTGGGACATAGTCTATGCCGTCTGCACATCGTTTATTCCATTTAAATTGAATTCCATATCGATTAATAACATCTGGACTGCAGGTGACCTCAACTTTCAGGAATTAAAAGAAATCACTATTTTTTTGTTTTACGCCGATTTGAATTTCAATTCGATCTTTTATTTATATCTGATTTCACCAACTGCATATTGTAAACATTGAATTGTGAATAGATCCCAACGAAATAAACCATTAACGAATTAATTGGCTATCAGCCATCCAGCAAAGACACTTCTCCTTGGTTAATAACATACATGGCGAGGCAATCTTGTTTTGTTTTTTGTTTGTTTGTGTTTTGATTTTGGTTTTCATATCCAATGTACAGGACATCTCTGTCAACACCAGCATTTTACTGCTGTTGTTGATGTCTTGGCAAGTTTTACGATCAGTAGTTTACCATTGCTTTCTGAACGACCGGCTCCCATACCAACACATTAAAACCTCAGCACGACACGGTCTGTTGCTAAATCGGGCGCCGCTGTGTTTCAAAGGTGTGTTAAACTGCTCACGAATCGCGTTCCCAAGCCCTTACGTCAAGGAGCCGGCTGAAGCAATCTAGTGAAGAAAAACTTCCGTAAGGACAAACTGTTGAATTAAATATATTTTAATCTATTCTTCCTCTGGACGAAATCTTCTCTGATCCGCTAGATGTTCAGCGACCTTACATCCCAGATGATATTCTTACTCTCTCTGTTCTACGTCCATCTTTTCAAGTTGGTAAGCCTCAAATCACTGTTCTGTTCTCAACTCGTCTCATCCCCCGTCGAACTATCTTGTCATCCTTAGAGACAACACACACACATGCTCTACGTATAAATAATATTTATGTTTAGTGCATTCTCGTGCAAAAGGGGGGATTTTTCAACTCTCTGTAACAGCGTATTCTGTTACATATGAAAGTGGCAAATTATTGCTTTAGGCATTGCTATTGCGCCATGGTAGCAAGTCGCCATAAATCGCTTTGCATACAGGGAAAAGATAAGAAATGGAATAAAGAAAAAGGAGGAAATGATTGCAGATATGTCACACACCAAACACGAGAGACCTCAGGTGGTGCTTGATGGTGGAAATTACCATGTGTTTACATACATCAATTGTGGATGAACATTTATCGCGCGAACTGATCTTATTAATCACATTTACTACTCCATGGGTTGTAGTTATTGTACCTATATATATTTTTTTAAAGTACAAAGTAACAAACTATCGTCTGTCAGGACGGCGAGATGCAAGAACTATATATATATATATATAGCTAATAAAACTAGAACATTATATACAACAATAAGAAAAAGACAAACAATTTTCTTTGGTCATGTAATGGGAAGAGAGGCATTGGAGAACATCGTGACAGCTGGAAAGATCGAGGGGAAGAGAGGTAGAGGCAGACCAAGAGAAAATGATGCTGGGTGGATTGAGACGGTGGCAGAGAGGAATATCAGTAGCAGAGTTGATCCAGAAAACATAGACCGAGATCTGTGGAGAGCCATGAACGCCTACGCCAGCCGGCACGGCACGCGATGATGATGATGATGATGAGAGATATATATATATATATATATATATATATATATATATATATATATATATATATATATATATATATATATATATATATATATATATATAATCAATGCAGCTGAATGTTAGCACTAACAATAACTGCATCAGGGCTATTTTTAGTTACCATAGCATTTCCACACTATACAAGTAAAGGGACTTGGAAAAAAAAATAGATAATGAAACCATACAGAACTCGCTCGGATACATCTTATCGAGCTATAAGATACCTTCTGGACTTTCCATCTGCGGAACTGGCCAGAGAACTGATTACCTTAAAATAAGGTCCGAGGTTCATCACCCACTACACACGGTTCTGCGGATCGATTGAAGAGGAAACAATCTTAAATGTGGGTGGCGGGGGGGGGGGGGGGGGCTTACCAAGTAAGCAGACCATGATACGCCAATCTTGGACAGGTGCAAGCAGATTCTCCATCTACCACCTCTTTCATTCCATGTAACTATTGATACAATTCGCAGAGAGCAGGATCCCACCGCAGGTTAAAAAGAGGAAAGTCGTGTATGGGTCAAGCCGAAGACATTCTTCAACAGGTGTGTTCACTTGAGGACTTAGAACCTGGCGAGGAGTGGGTACAAGTGCCAACAGACTTCTGCCCATCCTTTTCAGTTTGCATCCAACTAAACAGAAAATGAAGAAAAGAAAACCCGGCTGCTGTGGAGGCGGAAGTACAAGCGTTGATTTTCGAGAATTCCCTAGACTGTGATGCTGTCATTTAAACAGATGGGTCGGTCGTCCGACATGTGAGAAGCTCATGGGCCTTTACGGCTCAGGCCGGAGGGAGAATTGTGAAGGCGGACTCTGGTGCTTTTGCTGAGACCACAAGTAGCCTGACTATGGAAGTCATGGCAGTAAGTAAAGCAATAACATGGCTCGAGACACAGACATTCACTAGGGCATGTTTTCTTAGCGACTCAATGAACATGCTCAAGAGGATAGAGATGGGGGAGATCCGAAGAGAATGGTTGCTGTCTCTGGAGCGGTCTCGGCTGGCAAAGATTAGTTTCATCTTAGTGCCAGGGCATGCGGGAGTACAAGGGAATGAGCGGGCTGACAGGCTCGTAGGTAACGCTACTGTGGAGGGCGGACGCGCCATGGACCAGGCTGACATTCTGAATGCTCTACGAGAAGTAAGACTTTTGCGAGAACCAAGTGATGACTATGAATCTACAACCATGGCCAGACTGCGAGAACAGCAAATTAAAAGAGGGGTTGCCAAACAAGAACACTACGCAGAAAGCCAAAGAAGACTGATAAACAAACACCGAACTGGTGTCGTTAGCCGCTACACGCTGCGGGATTTGCTGAGGAGGGGATCCAAGCACTTATGGGCTGAATGGTTCGATGTGCAATGAGGAAGATCTGTCGACTAACTAACTAACTAGGCTCCCACCGCAGAAGACACTGAGGTCGAAGAGCGAATACACGAAAATACTAGGGAGGGCGATGCAGCGGTGTTTACGGATGTTTCTGTGGCATGGGGATTATCAGCAAGCGGAGTGCATGGGGATTATCAGCAAGCGGAGTGCATGGGGATTATCAGCAAGCGGAGTGCATGGGGATTATCAGCAAGCTCAAGCTGCAAAATTGTCAAGAAAGGAACTTGTACTTTTGCCTTGACAACAGTCAGCCTTGCGATGGACACATTGGCTGTAACAAGTGTCCTGAACTGGTTCAGTACCTACTTATATTCACTTGCATGCATACTGAGCGACTCAATGAACAAACTCAAATAGGCCTCATACGACATGTGTGGCTCGACACACTGAGCTTAACACAACTAGTCTAGCTAATGCTCAACTGCATACCTGGAAACAAACATGAAATGCATCAAGTGAGCCTATCGCTTGACGTGCGCTGCTGTGTAACTGCAAACCATTCTTTCGGAGATTCCGGTGCCAACATTCGGGAGCATTCTGTCACAGATGGACCGTATCGTGTCCTATTAGGGGTCGATATGGCGTTGTCAAGGGATGCATTTGTAAGCATCACAGGACAAACTAGGCGGAGTCAGCCTGCTTTCTGCATGAGGTATTGTAAAATTTATAATGGCCTGAGAGGAATTCTCTCTGAAGTGCCTCTCCAGCGTGTATGCCCTGTCTGTTCTACCCGGACACTTTGATGTAATTGGTGGATATACACATTGATGACATAGTCATGATTGAAGAGGGATAAGCAATTGATGGGCCACACATTATAGACACCATAACAGACGCTGAAAGAAAAGATGCCTTTAAGGACATTTGGGGTATCTGCTTCCTTGTCTAAAGTGCGGGAGATGGGAGTGAGGCGGAGAGCCGCCATATATGGACATGTTGTCAAGACATGTGATTAACTAGCACAGAACTGGTGCGACCATTCGACATACCTGGGGGAGGGGGGTGGAGGGGGGGAAAGAGATATTAAGGTAAAGATGGTAGTACATATGAGCCTGCCTGGAGTACGATGATGACAATGATAACTAATTCGTCATCACTTTAGTTAAGAGTCCACAAAAAACCCACAGCTCAGATGGAACTAGAGGAACACGAACCAGGTGCGATGTCGTTTTATCTGATGTACTCCGCATTAAGTAAAGTCAAGGAATTATTTCCTGGCCCTGAGACGTATTGTCTATATGGGAGTAAACAGACAGTCATGTCTGACCTTGTACACTGTAGTAAACAGATTGTCATGTCTGACCTTGTGAACAGATAGTCATGTCTGACCTTATACACTTTAGTAAACAGATAGTCATGTCTGACCTTGTACACAGATAGTCATGTCTGACCTTGTACACGGTAGTAAACAGATAGTCATGTCTGACCTTGTACACAGATAGTCATGTCTGATCTTGTAAACAGATAGTCATGTCTGACCTTGTAGACGGTAGTAAACAGATAGTGATGTCTGACTTTGTACACAGATAGTCATGTCTGACCTTGTAAACAGATAGTCATGTCTGACCTTGTACACAGTAGTAAACAGATAGTCATGTCTGACCTTGTAAACAAATAGTCATGTCTGACCTTGTAAACAGATATTCATGTCTGACCTTGTACACGGTAGTAAACAGATAGTCATGTCTGACCTTGTACTCAGTAGTAAACAGATAGTCATGTCTGACCTTGAACGCGGTAGTAAACAGATAGTCATGTCTGACCTTGTAGACAGTAGTAAACAGATAGTCATGTCTGACCTTGTACACAGTAGTAAACAGATAGTCATGTCTGACCTTGTACGCGGTAGTAAACAGATAGTCATGTCTGACCTTGTAGACAGTAGTAAACAGATAGTCATGTCTGACCTTGTAGACGGTAGTAAACAGATAGTCATGTCTGACCTAATAGACGGTAGTAAACAGATTGTCATATCCGACCTTGTAGACAGTAGCAAACAGATAGTCATGTCTGACCTTGTAGACAGTAGTAAACAGATAGTCATGTCTGACCTTGTAGACAGTAGCAAACAGATAGTCATGTCTGACCTTGTAAACAGATAGTCATGTCTGTCATTGTAGACGGTAGTAAACAGATAGTCATGTCTGACCTTGTAGACAGTAGTAAACAGATAGTCATGTCCGAACTTGTAGACAGTAGTAAACAGATAGTTATGTCTGACCTTGTAGACAGTAGTAAACAGGTAGTCATGTCTGACCTTGTAGACAGTAGCAAATAGATAGTCATGTCTGACCTTGTAGACAGTAGCAAACAGATAGTCATGTCTGACCTTGTAGACAGTAGTAAACAGATTGTCATGTCTGACCTTGTAGACGTTAGCAAACAGATAGTCATGTCTGACCTTGTAGACGGTAGTCAACAGATAGTCATGTCTGACCTTGTAGACAGTAGCAAACAGATAGTCATGTCTGACCTTGTAGACGGTAGTCAACAGATAGTCACGTCTGACCTTGTAGACAGTAGCAAACAGATAGTCATGTCTGACCTTGTAGACGGTAGTAAACAGATAGTCATATCCGACCTTGTAGACAGTAGCAAACAGATAGTCATGTCTGACCTTGTAGACAGTAGTAAACAGATAGTCATGTCTGACCTTGTAGACAGTAGTAAACAGATAGTCATGTCTGACCCTGTAGACAGTAGTAAACAGATAGTCATGTCTGACCTTGTAGACGGTAGTCAACAGATAGTCATGTCTGACCTTGTAGACAGTAGCAAACAGATAGTCATGTCTGACCTTGTAGACAGTAGTAAACAGATAGTCATGTCTGATTTTGTAGACAGTAGTAAACAGATAGTCATATCTGACCTTGTAGACAGTAGAAAACAGATAGTCATGTCTGACCTTGTAGACAGTAGCAAACAGATAGTCATGTCTGACCTTGTAGACAGTAGTAAACAGATAGTCATGTCTGACCTTGTAGACAGTAGTAAACAGATAGTCATATCTGACCTTGTCGACAGTAGTAAACAGATAGTCATGTCTGACCTTGTAGACAGTAGTAAACAGATAGTCATATCTGACCTAGTAGACAGTAGCAAACAGATAGTCATGTCTGACCTTGTAGACAGTAGCAAACAGATAGTCATGTCTGACCTTGTAGACAGTAGCAAACAGATAGTCATGTCTGACCTTGTAGACAGTAGTAAACAGATAGTCATATCTGACCTTGTAGACAGTAGTAAACAGATAGTCATATCTGACCTTGTAGACAGTAGTAAACAGAAAGTCATGTCTGACCTTGTAGACGGTAGTCAACAGATAGTCATGTCTGACCTTGTAGACAGTAGCAAACAGATAGTCATGTCTGACCTTGTAGACGGTAGTAAACAGATAGTCATATCCGACCTTGTAGACAGTAGCAAACAGATAGTCATGTCTGACCTTGTAGACAGTAGTAAACAGATAGTCATGTCTGACCTTGAAGACAGTAGTAAACAGATAGTCATATTCGACCTTGTAGACAGTAGTAAACAGATAGTCATGTCTGACCTTCTAGACGGTAGTAAACAGATAGTCATGTCTGACCTTGTAGACAGTAACAAACAGATAGTCATGTCTGACCTTGTAGACAGTAGCAAACAGATAGTCATGTCTGACCTTGTAGACAGTAGTAAACAGATAGTCATGTCTGACCTTGTACACGGTAGCAAACAGATAGTCATGTCTGACCTTGTAGACAGTAGCAAACAGATAGTCATGTCTGACCTTGTAGACAGTAGCAAACAGATAGTCATGTCTGACCTTGTAGACAGTAGCAAACAGATAGTCATGTCTGACCTTGTAGACAGTAGCAAACAGATAGTCATGTCTGACCTTGTAGACAGTAGCAAACAGATAGTCATGTCTGACCTTGTAGACAGTAGCATACAGATAGTCATGTCCGACCTTGTACACGGTAGTAAACAGATAGTCATATCCGACCTTGTAGACAGTAGCAAACAGATAGTCATGTCTGACCTTGTAGACAGTAGTAAACAGATAGTCATGTCTGACCTTGTAGACAGTAGTAAACAGATAGTTATGTCTGACCTTGTAGACTGTAGTAAACAGATAGTCATATCTGACCTTGTAGACAGTAGTAAACAGATAGTCATGTCTGACCTTGTAGACAGTAGTAAACAGATAGTCATGTCTGACCTTGTAGACGGTAGTCAACAGATAGTCATGTCTGACCTTGTAGACAGTAGCAAACAGATAGTCATGTCTGACCTTGTAGACGGTAGTAAACAGATAGTCATATCCGACCTTTTAGACAGTAGCAAACAGATAGTCATGTCTGACCTTGTTGACAGTAGTAAACAGATAGTCATGTCTGACCTTGTAGAAAGTAGTAAACAGATAGTCATGTCTGACCCTGTAGACAGTAGTAAACAGATAGTCATGTCTGACCTTCTAGACGGTAGTAAACAGATAGTCATGTCTGACCTTGTAGACAGTAGCAAACAAATAGTCATGTCTGACCTTGTACACGGTAGTAAACAGATAGTCATGTCTGACCTTGTAGACAGTAGTAAACAGATTGTCATGTCTGACCTTGTAGACGTTAGCAAACAGATAGTCATGTCTGACATTGTAGACGGTAGTCAACAGATAGTCATGTCTGACCTTGTAGACAGTAGCAAACAGATAGTCATGTCTGACCTTGTAGACGGTAGTCAACAGATAGTCATGTCTGACCTTGTAGACAGTAGCAAACAGATAGTCATGTCTGACCTTGTAGACGGTAGTAAACAGATAGTCATATCCGACCTTGTAGACAGTAGCAAACAGATAGTCATGTCTGACCTTGTAGACAGTAGTAAACAGATAGTCATGTCTGACCTTGTAGACAGTAGTAAACAGATAGTCATGTCTGACCCTGTAGACAGTAGTAAACAGATAGTCATGTCTGACCTTGTAGACGGTAGTCAACAGATAGTCATGTCTGACCTTGTAGACAGTAGCAAACAGATAGTCATGTCTGACCTTGTAGACAGTAGTAAACAGATAGTCATGTCTGATTTTGTAGACAGTAGTAAACAGATAGTCATATCTGACCTTGTAGACAGTAGCAAACAGATAGTCATGTCTGACCTTGTAGACGGTAGTCAACAGATAGTCATGTCTGACCTTGTAGACAGTAGCAAACAGATAGTCATGTCTGACCTTGTAGACGGTAGTAAACAGATAGTCATATCCGACCTTGTAGACAGTAGCAAACAGATAGTCATGTCTGACCTTGTAGACAGTAGTAAACAGATAGTCATGTCTGACCTTGTAGACAGTAGTAAACAGATAGTCATGTCTGACCCTGTAGACAGTAGTAAACAGATAGTCATGTCTGACCTTGTAGACGGTAGTCAACAGATAGTCATGTCTGACCTTGTAGACAGTAGCAAACAGATAGTCATGTCTGACCTTGTAGACAGTAGTAAACAGATAGTCATGTCTGATTTTGTAGACAGTAGTAAACAGATAGTCATATCTGACCTTGTAGACAGTAGCAAACAGATAGTCATGTCTGACCTTGTAGACCGTAGTAAACAGATAGTCATGTCTGACCTTGTAGACAGTAGTAAACAGATAGTCATATCTGACCTAGTAGACAGTAGCAAACAGATAGTCATATCTGACCTTGTAGACAGTAGCAAACAGATAGTCATGTCTGACCTTGTAGACAGTAGCAAACAGATAGTCATGTCTGACCTTGTAGACAGTAGTAAACAGATAGTCATATCTGACCTTATAGACAGTAGTAAACAGATAGTCATATCTGACCTTGTAGACAGTAGTAAACAGAAAGTCATGTCTGACCTTGTAGACGGTAGTCAACAGATAGTCATGTCTGACCTTGTAGACAGTAGCAAACAGATAGTCATGTCTGACCTTGTAGACGGTAGTAAACAGATAGTCATATCTGACCTTGTAGACAGTAGCAAACAGATAGTCATGTCTGACCTTGTAGACAGTAGTAAACAGATAGTCATGTCTGACCTTGAAGACAGTAGTAAACAGATAGTCATATTCGACCTTGTAGACAGTAGTAAACAGATAGTCATGTCTGACCTTCTAGACGGTAGTAAACAGATAGTCATGTCTGACCTTGTAGACAGTAACAAACAGATAGTCATGTCTGACCTTGTAGACAGTAGCAAACAGATAGTCATGTCTGACCTTGTAGACAGTAGTAAACAGATAGTCATGTCTGACCTTGTAGACAGTAGCAAACAGATAGTCATGTCTGACCTTGTAGACAGTAGCAAACAGATAGTCATGTCTGACCTTGTAGACAGTAGCAAACAGATAGTCATGTCTGACCTTGTAGACAGTAGCAAACAGATAGTCATGTCTGACCTTGTAGACAGTAGCAAACAGATAGTCATGTCTGACCTTGTAGACAGTAGCATACAGATAGTCATGTCCGACCTTGTACACGGTAGTAAACAGATAGTCATATCCGACCTTGTAGACAGTAGCAAACAGATAGTCATGTCTGACCTTGTAGACAGTAGTAAACAGATAGTCATGTCTGACCTTGTAGACAGTAGTAAACAGATAGTTATGTCTGACCTTGTTGACTGTAGTAAACAGATAGTCATATCTGACCTTGTAGACAGTAGTAAACAGATAGTCATGTCTGACCTTGTAGACAGTAGTAAACAGATAGTCATGTCTGACCTTGTAGACGGTAGTCAACAGATAGTCATGTCTGACCTTGTAGACAGTAGCAAACAGATAGTCATGTCTGACCTTGTAGACGGTAGTAAACAGATAGTCATATCCGACCTTTTAGACAGTAGCAAACAGATAGTCATGTCTGACCTTGTTGACAGTAGTAAACAGATAGTCATGTCTGACCTTGTAGAAAGTAGTAAACAGATAGTCATGTCTGACCCTGTAGACAGTAGTAAACAGATAGTCATGTCTGACCTTCTAGACGGTAGTAAACAGATAGTCATGTCTGACCTTGTAGACAGTAGCAAACAAATAGTCATGTCTGACCTTGTACACGGTAGTAAACAGATAGTCATGTCTGACCTTGTAGACAGTAGTAAACAGATAGTCATGTCTGACCTTGTACACGGTAGCAAACAGATAGTCATGTCTGACCTTGTAGACAGTAGCAAACAGATAGTCATGTCTGACCTTGTACACGGTAGTCAACAGATAGTCATGTCTGACCTTGTAGACAGTAGCAAACAGATAGTCATGTCTGACCTTGTAGACGGTAGTAAACAGATAGTCATGTCTGACCCTGTAGACGGTAGTAAACAGATAGTCATGTCTGACCTTCTAGACGGTAGTAAACAGATAGTCATGTCTGACCTTGTAGACAGTAGTAAACAGATAGTCATGTCTGACCTTCTAGACGGTAGTAAACAGATAGTCATGTCTGACCCTGTAGATAGTAGTAAACAGATAGTCATGTCTGACCTTCTAGACGGTAGTAAACAGATAGTCATGTCTGACCTTGTAGACAGTAGCAAACAGATAGTCATGTCTGACCTTGTAGACAGTAGCAAACAGATAGTCATGTCTGACCTTGTAGACAGTAGCAAACAGATAGTCATGTCTGACCTAGTACACGGCTGTTGGCGCATGTCCGTACGGTGCTACAGTACAGACCAATCGATGGATGATGTATTCAATATCCCACGGCCGCCTTTGCTTCTCACAACATGTTATGGTACACATGTTGGACTGGACCGACCTGAAAACCCCGGTCAATTTCAGAAGAACAACTGTGCACACTCCCACAGAACACTTGACAACTGGGCTGGCAGGAATACATCCTAGCCACTGAACTGTAGCGACTTCCAAGTTCGCCCCCTTGTTTTTTTTTTCATATCATTTACAGGAAATCGCACTCAACACCAGCATTTTTCTGCTGCTGTTAATGTCTTGGCAAGTTTTACGTTCAGTAGTTTGCAATTTCTTTCTGAATGACCGGCTCACATATCTCCGTAAGTAACCAACGCGAAACGGTGTTTCGTACGAGAGTATAGGGGATTACGAACAACTTCCTTAACTCCTTCTCCAGGGAGGCCGGCCAGTTCGCTCCTGTTAAACGATTATACCATTGTGTTCGGCAGATCCCGCCGCCTGTCTACGAAATATGTAAGCCAAAAAAGCGTCACCAAATCAAAGTCAAGGCCAGCAGTCCACCATTCTTTCTCCGAAGCCCGAACTGGAACACACAGGATTACGGCAATAAACGTAACTGTACCCTGACCCTGAAATCAGGCAATGATCCTCTGGTTTTAACTTTGAATTACAGGTGAGTGGTACTTAAAATAGCCAGTTCACTCAAGCAATTTCAGAGCCGTGTGTGTGAGTCAACATGTTTGCAGATAACTCGTTGAGTTTTTAAGAGTGTGTCTATGAATTATGCGTGGGACATTGTGTGTGTATGTGCGTGAGTGTGAGTGCTTGCGTGCGTGCGTGTGTATGTGTGTGTGTCTACAATGAACTCATTGGGTATTCTCATTCAGAGTGTATTGGTTATATGGGTTGTGTGTGTCTGTGTGCAAGCATTCTAGGTGTCAACACCCTGAGGTGGGAATGGATGCGGTGTGACTGTTAAGCTCGACAGACGGGGGGACGTATATGTTAAACCCAGGTTTCACGAGATTGCATGCGGCTGTTGAAAGTCACGAGTTATTCACGAGTGGCTCAGTCACTGACCGAGTGGATGAAGTGGACTCATTATTGAGCCCTTGTGTGGGATAGGTAAAGAGCGACACACTCATAACTGTTCTTCAGCATGTTTAACAGTCTTATCGAGCTGTGTAAAATAATTGTCTTCTTTCTTTTGTGTTATATTTCATTTGTAAACTGAAGGTATACGTATTCAAGAGTCAGTCAAGACGCGACTACCATATTCATTCATTCTGTAGCATGTCCTTTGCAGAACCTCGTTCCCATTACAGCCCTCCGGAAAACACATCGATCATAAGCAAGATGTCTCGAGTCAAATACACCCATCTGGAGATCATCCGCTACATCCTGCACCCATATTCTCTTTAGCCTTCCTCTTCATCTCTTTCCCAGGTATATTGCACTCCATTATTGTTCTCTCCAAACTTTCTTGACGTTTCAAGTGATCAAAATATTTCAGTTTCCTTTGTTTTATCGTCTTTAATAGCCAACCTTCTTAAAATTCAGCACTTGAAGTATAGATGCATTTGTTGTTGTTATTTTTTTTAATGAACGATATTCTTAAAACCCGTTTATAACATTTATATTCAAAGATATTTATGCGATGTTCAGCTTGTTTTGTAAGTGTCCAGGTATCAAAGGCGTATGTTGCAATGGGAAAGATGCATGCTCTTAAAAATCTAATTTGTGTAGTTCTATCTGTTTCACTGCATAATTTATTTAGTTGTTTTAGTCTTTGAAGAGCAATAGATATTCGTCTTTTAATTTCTTTCATTATGTCACCATTGTTGGTAATCAATGACCCAAGATATTCGCAATTTTCCACCACTCCATTAACATATACTTCTGTCTCCATATTAGTTTATCTGTATGCATTACCTTTGTGTTAACTATGTTATTTAGGGTGGACGAGGGAAGTTCCCTCTTACATCATTTCTGTCCAGCGTCAACAGAACAGCATAGGGCTGATCTCGCCGAAATTTTGATGTGGCAAATGGATATCCACATTGTAATATTATTATGTCTCTTAACATTTTCTACATATTGATTGCGACGTTCTCACTCAGCTAGAAGGCGTATGATGGAAGACAAGACACATCCCGATCAAGATTAATTAGTTAGTCTTCAGATTACTCTCATTACACATCTGCCCATACAGTCCATAATTTCTAGGATCTCCTCAGTATCTTTCCCATCATGTAGCACAGTGGTTCTCAACCTGTTTTGGCCCATGCACCCTTTCACCATATTTTCAACCCGCCCCTATCCCCTTTTCGTATTTCGTCCCTATACCCCCCCCCCCTTTTTTTTTCACAGTATACGTAAAATTGGAAGCTGAATTTAATAACACATACTAGAACTAGACTAGACGTCTACAAAAAACGTAATTTGCGGGTCAACTTATGTTATAAAATGAATTTCAGAAGGGCGAGAAGTAGAGAACTGCAAAATATGGAGGGGAAAACAATATCAAGTAGTCGGTTCTTGTATTAATGCGATCTTGAAATAATCTTAATCCCCCCCCCCTCGGAAACCCTAAAATTCTCACCTAGGGTTGGGGGGGGGGGGGATTCCCCACCGATTGAGAACCACTGATGTAGCAGTTGCCGACACTAGTTCTGCGTTGGTTGACAATTATTTTTGACTCCCCGCATAGCGTCACAGTCTGGCATGTCACCCAATGTTTTTGAAGTCTGGTCAGATTTTCCGATTCGCAGTCATCTACTGATATGTTTTATTCCCCCGTCCTTTTAATGGCATCCAATATATCCATTGATAGTCCGCTGTCTATAGTAGCCAAGCCCACAAGACCATCAGTTTTCTCGTTACCTCTTATACCCGCGTGTCCTGGCACACAAATAAACCTGAAGTTTTTATTAGCTGTGAATGTCACAGGGATTCTACCCACTGTCTTCTTGCCCAGTCCATCTCGGTTTTCCTGAGCATTCGCAATGAATCGATGAGAAAACATGCCTGGGCGAAAGACTGTCTCCGTCGAGGCTATAGCTTTACTTAATGCCATGACCTCTATAGTCAGACTACTTTTTGTCACGGCGAAGGCACCGCAGTCTTCCCTGACAGTTCTCACTCCGACCTGAGCCTCAAAATTCCATGAGCTCCTCACGTGTTGAGCAAGAGACCCATCTGTGTAGATGACTACACACCTGTGGTAGGATTCTACAAAATCAAGACCTGAACTTCCACTAAGATTCATGCTATGAATTGAATATTACTATTTACTAGTCTATTTATTATGTTTTTTTTTGGTTTTGTTTTCATAGTTGTTAGGTTTTCTTTGCAAGTTTTACTAAAGGTAGTTTGCTGTTGCTTTCGTTCTGGACAAAGACATACATGGACTGCACTAGTTTGTGACCATAGATATTGACTCTACTGATATGATCATCTTCATATCGCCGCAGAGTGCAGACATTATCAACAACAATCTATCAAGCAGCTCTCACACTCCATCCTCCACCAGCCTCCATGGTTTCACGTAAACATTATTGGGGAGGGGGAAGGGGGTAAACGGGTACTCCACCTCGGCCAAGAATGTCCCGTAGACTAAAGGAGGAGAGGAGTTGTCTGACATTTCCTTTGATAGGGTATACCCCTACCCCACTAACCGACAATATCTGAATATAGAAGAAGGTTGCCTACCAAAGACTATAAAACAAAGAAAATTGAAATAATTTGGTCACTTGAAATGTCATGAAAGTTTAGAGAGAACAATAATGGAGAGGTATATTTAAATATTGATCACAACCCACTACTGGCAACGCCGATCGCATTCTGGTATGAACCTAAGGCCTATCCACGTCAATATGGAAGCACTATACTCGAGTTTCGCCCTCGTTTGAGCTCGTCAGTACTGCATATCCCTGACCGGATCCGGAAACAGTCCCGGATCACGCGTGTGAAGCGGGTGTGTAACCACGCGGCACACACTGGACACACCAAATTATCACAACAGAATATCACAACGCTACCCATCGTAGGCTATGCTCAAGCCGGGAAGAGAAGAAGAGGAAGGTCAAAGAGAAGATAGGTGCAGGATGTGACCGATGATCTTGAGATGGGTGCATTGGATGTGACCGATGATCTTCAGATGGGTGCATTGGATGTGGGGCATCTTGCATATAATCAAGAAGTTTTCCGGAATGTTGTTTTGGGAGCAAGGTTCTATAAAGGAATACTACTTACTGAGTGAATGAATGAACTATGTCTTATTTGTTGCAGGGTATTTTCTGTGGAACGTTCAGGTGCATGTAAAAATGATTTTCTATGTGCGAACCGGGTCAAACTGTGCGGCATCTGGACGACGTCAAATGTGTTAACACACATTCTTCCTAAAGAGAAAAAATTTACTTTTACCTTCCGCACAAATGAACGGCTTTCTATGTCCGGCTTTGAGGTAACGTATATCAACGCTTGCCTGTCAGTCCAATGGTTATGTCTTTTAATTTACTAACATAATTACTTATAAACTACAACATTCACCAATTGGTACGTGCGCAGAATGTTGGGTATTACATGATATAACAGGATCGCCGATGAGGAGAGAACTAAACGAATCCCAGTGAACCAAGACGTGAGGAAAAGACGCTGGCGGTCAATAGGACACACACTGAGGACATCTGAGGACAATACTCTTTCACTCTATAGAGACTTTCTTGTCTGAGACCCACAAGGCAAATAGAATAGCGGGCGATATGAAGAGGAGAATTGCAGACATAGATTAATAATATTGAGTAGACATGGAGGCTGCGATAGAAGATAGCAAAGGATAGGGCTGCTGGGCGTGGGTTGATTGATGGGACATAGAGGGGGGCTGCATGAGGTAACAAGAGATAGGGCTGCTGGGCGTCGATTCGTTGAGGGCTATGTTGGGAGGACATGGAGGGAGCTGTAAGAGATATAAAAAGATAGGACTGCTGGGCGTGTGTTGGTTGAGGGTTATGTTGGGAGGACATGGAGGGAGGACATGGAAGGGGTTGTAGGATGTAACAATAGATAAGGCTGCTGGGCGTGGGTTTGTTGAGGGCTGTGTTGGGAGGACATGTAGGGAGCTGTAAGAGATAGCAATAGACAGGGCAGCTCGGCCTGGGTTGGGTGAAGGCTATGTCCCAATGGTAGATAAAGGAGAGAAGAAGAAGAAGACGAAACATACTATCGTATGGCCAACACCATTATCAGTGACTCCATCTGTGAGACAGTTGTACTTATAAAGCATGTGAGATGTATGATATACAATAAACGTGTGGCGAGTTGCTGGGGATGTTTCAACACAACCAGACATCGAGTGATTGCAATGTGTCCACACAACTAATAGTGTTTGCTTTAACAGTAAATTCGGAGATTAGCTCTTCAACATATGGGAATACATGAACTCTTTAACATATGGGGATGCATGAACCCTTGAACATATGGGATTACAGGAAGCCTTGAACATATGGGAATATTTGAACCTATGAACACATGGGAATACATGAACCCTTGAACATACGGGGATACACGAACCCTTGAACATATGGGGATACATGAACCCTTGAACATATGGGGATACATGAACCCTTGAACATATTGGATTACATGAACCGTTGAACATATGGGAATATATGAATCCTTGAACATATGGGATTACATGAACCCTTGAACATATGAGAATACGTTAACCCTTAAATATATGGGGATATATGAACACTTGAACAATTGGGGATACATAAACCCTTCTTACAGTTTAATGCTAATCATCTTTATTCACTGTGTACAACAACCACATCTACTAAATGTTGCACATCCTGTTGATTGTCTGTAATTAATACTGTATCGTACGAATATCTATTGTGATTGATATTATATTCCCCAGTAGTGATTTCTCTCATATCTTCTACATTTCTTAAAATATTTTCACTTTATAGGGAGAAAAAAACCTGGAGACATTACACATTCCTGTTGCACACCTTTCTTAATATGCTGATATTGGCCTACTTCATTATCAATCTTTACGGCAGCTTGCTGTTTCCGGTATATGTTTGTTACATCTATGAGATCTTTCCCATCAATTTATTTGTAGATCTTCAAGGATCGTCATCATCTTGACTTGTGTAGTCAGCGAAGCAAAGATGTAGGTCTTTGTTTACTTTTACTGAACGCTCAATTAATGCTTTTAGCAAATACATGCATTTGCTGTGCCCTTGCCTTCTAAGAACCCACATTGTTCTTCCCCTATTTCGGGTTGCATTTTCTTCCTAACTTTTTGCCTGAACATTCTGAGCAAAATATTTGTGATGTGGCTCATTATGCTAATTGTTCGATGTTGGTAATATTCCATGGCTTCTGATTTCTTTGGGATTGCAATAAATATAGATTTACATAATTCACGAGGTATATCTCCAGTATAATATGTTGTGTTCATAAGTCTGTTGACCAGGTCTATTCTATATTCTTCTAAGGAATTGACTATTTCTGTTGTGATGTTGTCTGGACCCGTGAGTCTTGCCAGTTTTCATATGGTTAAGAGCATTCTAAACCTCCGTCCTCAAAACTGACAGTCCTACATTATTATTCAGAAAATCGTACTTTTCTTCACTTGTATCATCATAAAGATATTTCACATAATCTGTCCATGCGTGTAAAATCTGATTTTTCTTTATTATGATTTTGCCATCTTTGATTTTTAGGCAACCCGTTGATGTGTGTGTTAGTTTCTTAGTGTTGTCAATAATTCATTTGTGCATTAATTTGATATTCCTGGTGTTGTGGTAACTGAATTGTTACTTTAGCATTTAACATACTTAACGACGAGTGTTACTGTAGATATTACTTGTCTCTTGTAAGATGATGAGATTCTATGTTTCCACTAGATTCTTGTGAAACTCAGACGCGCTGCCGACAATGAAATGGTCACGGAAGTAGCAAAGTACGATCCGCTTAAACATGACTTTGTGTTTGAGAATGTTACTTATCATCCTGGGATGAATTACCAAAATAAGTGCTCTGCACCGCGGCGTACTTAATCAACTACCGGGCTACCCACTACACCCACTAAGTTACGCACTACAGCCACTGAGGTCCCCACTACACCCACTGAACGATCAACTACACCCATTGAACAATCCACTACACCCACTGAGCGATCCACTACACTCACTGAACGATCCACTACACTCACTGAGGTCCCCACTACACCCACTGAACGATCCACTACACCCACTGAACGATCCACTACACCCACTGAACGATCCACTACACCCACTGAACGATCCCCTGCCCCAAAGAGCTAACCACTAGAGTCACCCAGACACCTAATATATCCACTAAGCCATCCAATAATCCCACTGAGCGACCAAGAACAGCGACTGAACAACCAACTGCATACCCTCAGCTAATCACTACAGACACTTAGCAACCCACATATACCTAATGAGCGATCTAATACACCAATAAAGTGACTAACTATATCTATTGAGCGTCCCAAAACAATGACAGTTGAAATGAAATGCGGATGTAAGTTGCCATTACCCAGAAACCCCAAGCCCGGTATAGAGAGCTAGATGTAAGCGCCAGCAACGGTTTCCAGTAAAACATGGACACTATGAACATGCAACGAGTTAATAAACGTACCCCTTCAATCCCAGAAGTGAATAAACCCACTACTTAATCACAGTTGTTGATTTGTCTTATTTTGTTCTATGTAGTTGTTGCCTTGGCTTATTTTCTCTCTGATTGATTTGTTATTGTTTCATCACTGGGCCCATTCTGTGGCTGTTAACTCACAACGACAGGATATTTCCCTCATGTCTAATGTACACTTGTCTTTCTGAGTTCATAATTAGTGTTAAAATCACACTCTAAATACTGGGCTCCAATCAGAGACCCTGGGGATTATCGCCCCTAAATACTGCGCTCCAACCGAAGACGCTGAGACATTTAACACCTAAAGCAGGGTGGGAAACACCAAGCCGAAAGATATAATCGATCATATGTGTATTACCAAAGAATTTAGATCATCTCTTTGAGACGTTTTGATTACAGCTCAAGAAAAGCAGTCCAGGGAAATACGAGATAAGACAAAGAATATAACAAGTAAAAGAAAAAAAAGGTTACAAGAGGACAAAGAATGCAGATTCTTGCAGGGAAACCGACCAGCCGACGAGATCTGAAACAAAGAACTATAGCCTGTTGTAACATAAGATGGCAACACTACACCACTAGACGAGCCACACTTCAACGGCCATTCATTGAGAGTACTTGCGTGCGTGCACACACATACACATGCGCGCACGCACTCGCTCACATAAATAACATATATACATCCAATAGAAATACTGATTAAGTATACTATACAGCTGAATATACTACCGCACACACATCTTAAAGACAGTGAACAATGGTGCATGAATACGTTATACATAAAGCCACAGACCCACACATTAACACATTGAAAATATATGAAAACACCGAGTGATAAATCTACAAACATAAACACATACGCAGATACAAACATAAACGCATGTACACATTCAGACACTATCTGACAATGCTAAAAACATAAACACACAGACACTCACATACACACACGCACGCACGCAAATGACCCATGGACAGATTCATTCATTCAGTAGCATGTCCTTTGCAGAACCTCCCACCCATAACAACCTTCCGGAAAACTTTTCGATCATAAGCAAAATGTCTAGTGTCCGATACACCCATCTGGTGATCATCTGCCACATCCTACCCCCATCTTTTCTTTGGCCTTCCTCTTCCTCTTTTCTCAGGCATATACCCCTCCTTTATTGTTCTCTCCAAACTTTCGTGACGTTTCAAGTGACAAACATAGTTACATTTTCTTTCTTTTATCGGCTTTAGTAGGCAATCTTCTGTAATATTCAGTTCTTGCCGTATGGATGCATTTTTTTTTCTTTATCCAAGATATTCTTAGAACTCGTCTATACCATTTATGCTTAAGGGATTTATGCGCTGTTCAGCTTGTTTGGTAAGTATCCAGGTCTCACATGTGTATGATGCAATGGCAAAAGATGCATGATCGTAAAAAGTTTTGTAGTTCTATCTGTCCCACTCCACAATTTATTCAGTTGTTTTAGTCTTTGAAGAGCAATGTATGTTCGTCTTTTCATTTCTTTCTTTGTGTAACCATTGTTGGTAATCAATGACATAAAATTATTCGAAATTTCCCATCACCTCAAATTTTTCCTCAATAACATATATTTTTTTCCATAATAGTTTTATCCGTATGCGTTATCTTTCTTTATGCTATGTTAATATATTAGTTTTGATTTTCACAATTCTTTCGGGTTGAGGTTATAAGTTTTTCTATACCATTCAGTGGTGTGGATATTAATATTATATCATCAGCATATCGAATCTTTGGTATTTCATGACCACCGATATTTAGGGCATCATATTACTCTCTGGTCTGGTCATATAATCTCTGACATTTCTCATTATATTTTCGGTGTACAAGTTAAACAAATAGGGGTACAGCCCACAGCCCTGACGTCTCCTTGCGTGATGTCAAACCAATCTGATGTCTCGCCATCTATTCTAACCGCTGCTTGTTGGTCTAGATACAACATTTTTATGAGTTGTACTACATGTGATGGAAAGCACATTTTCCTCATGATTTCCCAAAGTTTATGATGCTGTACACAGTCGATTAAATGTTATCTGTGACAAGTTGGGAATCTAGACAAATTCTAGAAAGATGGCAGGAATATTTTGAATAATCCACAAAACATGAGAATAGGTTTACATTAAATTCTCTGCACTTCTCTATTATGTTGAGTATGTGATCTCTTGTTCCTCTTCCTTGTCTAAATCCAGCTTGAATCACATTAATCTCTTCTTTCATTTTCTTACGAAGTCTTCCCATTATGATTTTCAGTAGAATTTTACTTGCATGACTGATCAGGGCGACAATTCTACGTATATTTGTGCATAATTTCAGATTCCCCTTTTTAATATTGGATTGAAGATAAGTTCTCTTCCAATCTTTTAGCCATATACCATATTTGCATAGTTTTTATTTACATAATGCGTGATCGATTTGTATCCTTTCTACTTTTGTCTAGACTCCCAACTTGTCACAGATAACATTTAATTGAAGTTGAACAGTTATTGTCAATAACTTCATTTCTTTGAACATTTAGTAATCTCTTCCATTCTTATAATATTGCTCCATTTTAGTACAACACTCTTATATATATATATATCCTACTGTTATCCGTTTTTCCTCCTTTTTTGTTTCAGTTCCCTGTTTGTCTTATTAATTCTGATGTAATCCATACCCGTGGTCACAATATAAGAACATTCACAAACATGCCTACAAACACACACACACACACAACAAACATAGACGGTATGACAATACTCACAAATTTGCCTATGCCTACAAACCTGCCTACAAACATGAACACACACACACAACCCAAAGAAACCACAGACACTATTAAAATGTACAAAGATTTACCTAAAAACATTCTCTCTCTCTCTCTCTCTCTCTCTCTCTCTCTCTCTCTCTCTCTCTCTCTCTCTCTCTCTCTTTCTCCCTCTCTCTCTCTCTCTCTCTCTCTCTCTCACACACACACACACACATACACACCCACACCCAAGCACACATACACACACACACCCACACACACACACAAGCACGCACACAAACGTAACCCACATTACCCACTGCCACCACATAACAGTAGCAGAATGATCTAATGTCCAGATTTAACATTACGTGCAGAATATTATCGACTACTGTTGGCTCGACAACTGATGTGTTGAATCAACCTGCAACACATCAATCGCTGAAGTTGAAATTGATTTGTCTCCATTCATAAACTCCAGGGACCACATGTTAGAGTTAAAAACGGGATAATAAACTAAATCACGAGGGAATATTGAAACCTCGACACTTGAATATGCAAGAAAGAAGAAGGGGAATAGTTACAGTCAACATAACATTAACAATGCGAAAAGTTACAGATATAAGAGGAGATATGGAGAGAATTAATTGAGAACTCTCTTATGGGCAATCCGGAACGATGGTGCTGTATTCATAAAGGAGGCAGTAGTAGCCAAGTGTTCATAAAGAGAAGACCTGTTGAAGTTACCAAGTTCTACCGGCGATCGTGATAATGAGACAGGGTAAAAAACACAAACTCCACAAACAGCCATTAATTGTCCAGAGACAAGACACCACTGTATGTTAGCTTGCTCGATTTGAAAATGAACAAACTGTTTGTGATTTGTGTTGGGTAAGTTGACACCTTAACTCGTAAATAAGTTCACCTGCATGGAAAGATGCCAGGAGCACAGCTAAGTTGTGACAAAAGCAAATAAGCTAATTTCCTGCAACTCGTGATGAATAAAGAGGGAAGGACATAGAGGCAGAAACTAATTGAAAGAAAATAAGCTCAACAGAAAGAATGAAAGATCAACATGCATGTGGTTTCCTAAATATTCGATTAATGGCTATACCTCGCACTAGATATTCATACATGATGCTTGCTCGGGGCACACACACACACACACACACACACACACACACACACGCATGCACGCACGCACGCACGCACGCACACACGCATACACACACAGTGTAAGATATGTCACAAGCACACAGATTCACGATAAACATTAATATATTAACACACCCCTACATTGTGATAATAATGAAATACATTCACGGTGCTCCTTTATGTGTGTTCTAAGGGAATACTAAAGTCTGAGTGGACAGATATGTGTGATCGTATAAACATACACACATTCCAAGAAACACATATATATCGACTGGCACCTTGCCGTCTTTACAGACGATAGTTTGTAAAATGGGGATATCTCTCCATAACACAAAGCCTGGGCTGAATATAGAGACCACGTATTGATCATGCAGCATGATCCCTCTCTCGGCCTGTCTAATTTACTCCAGAGGAAAGGTGACACCAATATATCTGGAACAAGACAAGCTGCAGAAGCTGCCGGTTCAGCAAAGCAATGCTCTAACCGTCCGCCTGTCGGAGCTTCGATCCTAGACCAGTTACCAATCAAGGCTTAGGGCGTGGTTTGCCCTGCCATGACATTTAGCCTTTAGGTTGTATTGCCTCACACCAGAATAAGGCTTGTACCCTCCCAATTGCGCTCTTCCGCCCGACGACGTTGGCACACTGTGGGGTGTCGGGTTTGGTAAGCGCCGCGAGCGCGCGCGCACACACACACACACACACACACACACACACACACACATATATATATATATATATATATATATATATATATATATATATATATATATATATATATATATATATATCATCTACAACCACAGTCGCCCAAGTGAACACTGTATGCTACATACATCCATCCATCATGTGCCATGCCGGTAAGCGTGGGCGGTCATGTTTTGCCATCTCACTCGATCACCAGAGCCGTGGATCAGCTCCGTGTTTCTGTCTCGACCATGCCACACGCCGAGCCATCCAGGTACTTGCTTCTGG
The DNA here is from genome assembly GCA_963921405.1 of Cepaea hortensis. Taxonomy (NCBI): domain Eukaryota; kingdom Metazoa; phylum Mollusca; class Gastropoda; order Stylommatophora; family Helicidae; genus Cepaea; species Cepaea hortensis. The sequence goes on from OY992890.1 coordinate 12,959,355, forward strand.
GTCTTCCCCTTGGTCTATTCCCCTCGATCTTACCAGTTGTCACCACATTCACCAAATCATTTCTTCTCATAACATAACCAAAAAATTTTGACTGTCTATGTCTAATGTCTCTAATCAGTTTACGATCTTCATTTGTTTCTTGAAGGACTTGTTCATTGGTCTTTCTGGCTGTCCATGGTATTCTTTGCATTTTCCTCAGAAACCACATTTCTACCGCCATCAGATGTTTTTCAGCCTGACTGCTCTTTGTCCAACTTCACATCCATATTAAAGTACAGGTTCTATGTAGCATCTCAATACTCTTTTTCTCTTTTCAGTTGACATCTTCTTATTGGTCAGTATATTTTTCATCTTGCTAAAGGCTACCTTCGCAATGGCAATTCTTGTTCTAATCTCTTCAAGGCATCTCCCATCAGATGTTATGACTGTGCCGAGATAACAGTATCGATTCACTTGGTTAAGAATATATCCATCTACTCGTATATCACATTGTGATATTTCCTTCTTCCTAGTGACGACCATAATCTGTGTCTTTTTACAATTTAATTCTAACCCTAGTTGTTCACTGTGTGCAACAACCGCATCTACTAAATTTTGCAGGTCTTGTTCATTGTCTGCAATCAAGACTGTATCATCTGCATATCTAATGTTATTGATGTATCGTCCCCCAATGTTGATTCCTTCCATATCTTCTATATTTCTAAATATATATTCACTGTACAGGGAAAAAAGATCTGGAGACATTACACATCCCTGTCTCACACCTCTTTTAATAAGCTGATATTGACCTACATTGTTATCAATTCATATGGCAGCTTGTTGTTTCCAATATATGTTTTTTACAAGTCTAAGGTCCTTTCCATCAATTTGTTGATCTTCAAGCATCCTTATCATGTCAATATGTCTCACTTTATCGAAAGTATTTGTGTAGTCAATAAAGCAAAAATATAGATCCTTGTTTACTTCTATAGAACGCTCAATTACTGTTCTCAGTATATACACAGCATTTACTGTGCCCTTACCTTCTACAAACCCACATTGTTCTTCTCCTATTTCGGGTTGTATTTTCTTCCTAACTCTTTGCATGATAATTCTCAGCAGAATCTTTGTGATGTGGCTCATTATACTTATTGTTCTATGTTGATCGCATTCCATGGCTCCTGATTTCTTCGGGATTGCAATAAATATAGAATTACATATTTCAGGAGGTATATCCCCAGTATCGTATATTGCGTTCAGCAGCCTGGTGATTTGGTCAATTCCATATTCTTCTAAGGCAGGGGTGGGCAAACTTTTCGTGCGGAGGGCCGCATTGACAAATGCAAAGCTATTGGCGGGCCGCATATATATATATATATATATATATATATATATATATATATATATATATATATATATATATATATATATATATATATCACAACCCATCACAATAAGTAATTATTAATTATTTATAGGTTATTAAGCAGTATAAATAACTAATTATTGCAATTTTATTTTACTTATACACTTAAACATTATATTTGACAATATGGACAAAACCTTTTATTAATTGGTTAACACGATTTTACAACTTGTTATTACAACAAATATTCTTTATTATCTATCAATGGCTTTAATTTAGACACATAGCGACTACATTGTCACTACAGTTGTTGATTTCTAACGAGATGTATGTAACTGCTTGCAATTTTTAATATCTTCTTGAAATCTGGAGCAAGTTTACTTGTTGAAATTCGCATGACAGCATGCAAGTTGCAGTCCGACAATAAAGACCTATTCTTAGATTTGTTGATCTTCAAGCAAGAGAATGCTTGTTCGCAAATGTATGTTGATCCAAATAATGATAAAAGTTTAGCTGCAAAGATTTTCAAGTTGGGAAATGATTCTTGTGATAAAGATCCATAGAAATCCAGTAAACCATCTAACTTGAATTTCTCTTTCAGGTCATGATCTACTTGTAAGTCAAGCAGCTCCCACTGTATGTCCTCTGTGGCTGTATCAGCATCTTCACTAAAAGGTGAACTGAGAATATTGAACTATGGCTCTAATTTCTTGAAATCTTGGAATTTGCATCCAAATTCTTCAATCAATGTATCTAATTGGGCTTTGTATGTTTCAGTCATTTCACCAGAAATGGTTTCTTGTTTCAGCAAAAGGACGTGACGAAATCTTTTTTCACTTGCTTGTCTGAAGAACAGTGAGAGTTTTGCGTGAAATAATTTTACATATACATACAATTCATGTGCAAACACATCATTGCCCTGAAGTTTGACATTCAGTTCATTAAACCTTTCCATAATTTCAATGGTAAACATAAAGTCTAACTGCCACTCTTTATTGACAATGTTAGTATTAAAGTTACATGCAATGCCCATCATCTCTAGGAACATCACTATTTCTTCTCTTAGTTCCCACACTAGCCTCAACACCTTGCCGAGACTCAGTCATCGAACATTGGTGTGTGGTTCAGGACATCGGAATGTTCAGTTTCCAAATCGTCAAGTAATGACTTGAACTGTCTGTGATTAAGTCCTCTTGATCTGATGAGGATGATGACACTGACAACTGGGTCAATAACATGCTTGATATTTAAAACAGTTTTACACAGACTTTCTTGATTGAATCACACAGTGAAGTGGTAATAATGTGTGATCTGGATACTCTGCTTTAATCTTATCACTTATCAACTTTACCAGACCTACATTTTTTTCCCCAGTCAAAGCACGAGTCCCGTCAGTTGTAACACTTGCCATCTTGTTCCAAACCAACCCAGTTCTTTCAATACAGTTAGTAACAGCATTAAATACATCATGGCCTGTGGTTGTGTCTCTGAGTGACTCAACACTCAGTAACTCTTCAGTGAATTTGAAAGAAGTGTTTATTCCACGTATAAATATCAATAATTGGGCAGTATCATGTACATCGGTACTCTCATCCAATGCAAGAGAGTGCCACAAAAATTGTTTACTTGCATCTTGAAGTTTATGCATCAAATTGTCACTGATCTTGTCAACACGTCTGACCACAGTTCTCCTTGATAAAGTAATGTTGTCAAATCTGTTTTCTTTTTTTGTTTGTTCTGGACACATAATGTTTGCTGCATCTAGAAAACATTCTTTGATGAACTCGCCATCAGAAAATGGTTTGTTCTGTTTTACAATTCTGTGTGACAGCACAAGACTAGCTTCAGTTGCAGCATCTTGAATTGAAGACTGTTTAGTGAAAACAGTTTGCTGTTTCTCCAAATGTTTCACCAACTCAAAGCATTTCCTTTCTTTCTCTTCAGTCGTTACATTGTATCCGAAATCGGAATGTTTTGTTTGAGAATGTCTTTTCAAATTGTACTCCTTGAAGACAGCCTCTGACTCACGACACAACAAGGAAACTTATTTGCTACCAATTTTTATAAAACAGTACTTAGTTGTCCATTCATCATTAAAAACACGGCATTCATCTACAATCTTACGTTTGTTATTGACACTCATCATAACGGTACATGAAATTTTGTAAAATTCAACAAAATAACTTAAAAACGAATTAAATTTATTTTATTTCTAAATGCCCTCGCGGGCCGCATAAAATCACTTGGCGGGCCGCATGCGGCCCGCGGGCCGTAGTTTGCCCACCCCTGTTCTAAGGCATTGATAATTTCTACTGTGATGTTATCTGTACCCGGGGTCTTGCCAGTTTTCATATGGTTAAGAGCATTCTGAACCTCTATCTTCAAAATTGTTGATCTTTCATTATTATTCCGATGATCATATTGTTCTTCTCTTGTATCATCATAAAGGTCGTTCACATAATCTGACCACGCATGTAAAATCTGATCTTTTTCTATTATGATTTTGGCATCTTTGGTTTTTAGGCAACCCGTTGATGTGTGTGTTCTTTTGTTAGTGATGTCATTAATTCTTTTGTGCATTAATTTGATATCCAGGGTATTGTGTTGCTGTTCAATTTCCTTGCAATTTTCCTCAAGCCATGTTTCTTTTGCCTCTTTGCATAGCTTCCTAATTTTCCTATGCATCTCTTCATATTTGTCCTTGTTATTTTTGTTATTTCTTCTTACTTCCATGAGTTTTAAGATGTCTTTCGTCATCCATTTCTTGCGTCCTATTATCTTTACTTTTGGAATGGTTGTTTTTGCAGCTTGGTTGACTGATTTCTTTAACATTTCCCATTGGTCATTGACATCTTGAAATAATATTTCCATATCGGACAATGCATCAAATCTGTTTTTTACCTCTACGTTGAATTTATCTTTTATTTCCACACTTTTAAGTGCTTCTAGATTGAATTGTGTGTTTCTTGGTGAATATTTGACTTTATTTAATTTTATATGTAAATTGCTTAAGATTAATCTATGGTCGCTGTAGCAGTTTGCGCTTGGTATAGTTTTAGCGACTTTTAAGGCATTTCGAAATCTTCTGTTGATGAGGATGTAATCAATCTTATTGTTAATCTTATGATCAGGACTCCTCCATATCCATAGTCTCCTTGGGTGCTGTTGAAACCAGGTGTTTCCAATAATCAAATCTTGCTCTTTTGCCCACTGTACTAGTCTGCAACCTCTTTCATTCTGAAATTTTTCATTTCTGATTAGAGTCATTAGATGTAGACAGTCAAAATTTTTTGGGCATGTTATGAGAAGAAATGAATTGGAGAACTTGGTGACAACTGGCAAGATAGAAGGGAGGAGATAAAGGGGAAGACCTAGAAGCAAATACCTGGATGGCTTGGCCTGGTGTCATGGTCGAGACAGGAACACAGAGCTGATCCACGACTCTGGTGAACGAGTGAGATGGCAGAACAAGACCGCCCACTCTTACCGGCATGGCACATGATGGATGGATGGTATTGTATAAAGTAATCTGACGTGTTGTTGAAACAAGGCGACGCAAGCACTCAAGGAAAACATATAATTATGTATGCTATCATAAATCTATGTTTAACTTTAATATTTTATCGACTTATTTAGACCACTGGTATATGCATTGAAGGGTATATATATATATATATATATATATATATATATATATATATATATATATATATATATATATATATATATATAGACACGTTAAGCATTTAATCATAAATATATGGTCTCCTTTATTTATATATCTCAATATGTATGTCAACGTCTCAAGGTGTTAGAAGATGGGTTCAGACAGGCAGATGTGGCGAGCACAGATGAAGCATAACCGCATAAACATATTAAGCATGTTTATTTACAAATATCATCAAAATATCACAAGATTATAACAGTATCACATAAACGAATAAATATCACTCATCAATATCGCCCTCGCACCAATTCGCTCAGTATTGTCACACGATCCTCGCGCTCTTATCACAGCTAAGCGCACTTGTATCAAGCTTCGCACACAAACACACGTCTAGTAGGGGTCAAATTCATTTGCACTGAAGTCTAAGTGTAAGCCTATTCTGTCTCTCCACTCGGTCATGCATCCTCTCTCAGTCGTGTCCAAACGCCCGTCTGACTTCTCCTCTACTGTCCGGTGGTCACGAGGTCTCTGCCCTCGTGCAGTCCGTGGGAAGTCCTACTGTCACGTCTGTCTCGCACTCGCCTGGTTGGGGCTAGGCGTACTGCGTAATTCTGTCCAAGGTGAACCTGTCACTCAAGGGTACAGTCCTGTCTCTACTGTCCTAAGCTTCTAGATTGTTCTACCCCCGTACTCACCCCATGTCCCTATGTCTGTCCTCTGTCCTCTGTTATGTCCTGTCAGGACCTTGACATACTCCCCCTCCTCCCTTCCGTGAGGCACTATTAGTGGCACAGTGTTGTATTTGTTTAATTAGTCTGCACTAATTCTGTTAAGGGCCTAAAGGGAAGTAATTAGTCATGTCATGAAATCTATGGGTTAAGGGTGGTAATATAGTAGGTGGCAACTGTCTGATATCTCTCGAAGCACTAGCCATCTAATGCTATTACTGTAATACCAATTTGGGTGGTTGTCAAAGAGTCTCATTCTCTCGCCAATCTTAATATATCAGGACTATCCAGACCGAAGTAACAAATGTCTCATATTGTAGACGATCGCCCACAAATGCATTCTTCTCAGACATTCAAAATGATGCCATGGACAATGGGCTCTTTTTACAGAAGCTCATCAAGGAAAATTGTCCCAGGTCCCATTAAGAATGCTTGCAACCCATTGTCCCAAATGTATATATTAACATTATAACATTTTTTTTAACTCTCGTATGTTGGCAGTGTATCTAATAAATATCATTGGTTTCCATCTGGAAATTACTTATGTCCCTTGTTGTCTTGTAAGTGTTGACTACTCTCCCGTTGCTCTGCTATAAGAGTGTGTATACTTTATCTGTTTTTGTGGAGTATTTGAGTAATATATTTACACTGGTATTATTTGTACTATCTGTGTGTGTTATAGTGTGTGCTGTCTTAATTTCTCTAAGTGTCAAAAGCTAGAATTTCCGAAGTCATGAATCACAGTATTTGTGTAATTCATGAGATAGATCTTCGATCTATGATTCTTAGATTCATAATCTAATGGTGTAGTGTATAAGTTACGAATATAAACAAAATACAGCACGAATCACACATGTTACACATACAATCCATTGGCACCTTGCCGTCTTGACAGACGATAGTTTGTGCTTTAAAAAGGCATAATAACTTTTAACTATGGCGGTAGCGAGTGTGACTGATAAGGCCAATTTGCGCTGTAAATGTCCGTTCACAGTGGGTGCATGTGAACACGTGGTCATTTCCACCATCATGCACCATCTTACGTCTCAAACGCTTGGTGTGTGACTTTTCTGCAATAATTTTCTCCTTTGACTTTATTCCATTTCTGATATTTGCCCTCCATGCAACACGTTCAGCGGCGACTTGCTCCCAATGTGCATTATCAATGCCTGTATCAATCATGTCCCGCTTACACACATCTTTGTATCGTAGTAGAGGCCGACCCTGAGATCTCTTACCCATCTGTAATTCACCAAAAAAGATATCCTTTGGTATTCTACCATCATCCATCCTCCTAAGATGTCCTATCCATCTAAGTCTACGAAGACTGAGCATGGAATAAACTGTCACACAACCTGATCTTTCCAATACTTCAGTATTTGTGATTTTGTCTTGCCACTTAATACCAAGAATTCTTCGCAGACACCGCATATGAAAGCTGTTTAAATTGTTCTCTTGGTGTGAGTAAGTTGTCCAGGTTTCACTGCCATAGAGAAGAGTACTAAGGACACAGGCTTGATAGACAAGAACTTTTGTTTTGGCAGTAAGCTTCCTGTTCTCCCAGACTCTTTTTCTTAACCTGTTCATTGTTGTTGTTGCCTTACCAATCCGGATGTTGATTTCCTGATCTAGGGATAATTCATACACATACAATATACAAGCACAAAACTGGCGCGTACAATTCGCACGCTATGCAAACAATCCCTTGTTTTAATTCATGTACGCTGCCGTTCATACACCTTTCAATCAAAAATTCGTTCTTCTTTCTCGTTAAAATATAAGTGAAGTTGAGTATTAGGTGTTTTACATTTTTGCCAATGCGAAAAAGTTTTGGCAGTGATTTACGAAAGGAAAATTTTACAGACACGATTAACACAAGTAGAAAAAGATTACGAAAAATTAATTTAGGCTGCATTTTTGCTATAGCCATAATTTACGTTACCTTTACCGAAAAATCGGCGAATATTGTATGCATTATATTTACAAAATACATTTCAAAACAAAATTTAATATAATTAACTAATTAGATGATTCCGTCCTCGTTGAAGAGTGTAGATAAATACTGTCGAAAGTTCGTCGCGTGTTTCAAGTAGAAACGTTATGTTTCAAATATTCGATGGTTTTAAAGAAACTTTGTAACAATGTTCTGGTGGATTTGAACTGCTGCTGTCGGGTTTAGGCATCCGAATAAAATATCACAGTTCGTAAGATCTTGGTGTTTCATTCGAGTGGTGAATCAGACATTCTCGTCAAGAGATCTGGTAAAATATTTTTAGCTCCCTTAATGTGCTGAATGTCATAAGAGAAATCTTGAAGAAATAGGGCCCAACGAGCGAATCTGTTATTTTTGGGTGTCCCTTGGTTGATCACCAGTAAAGGTGAGTTGTCGGTTTGGATTAGAAAGTGGGTGCCTCTGAGATATGTGGATAATGTAAGGACACAATAGACCACACTCAGTCCTTCAAGTTCCACAATACTATAGCGTTGTTCGGCTGGCTTTAGCTTCCTGCTGACGTAGACGACTGGATGTTAGATGCCCTCCTGTTTCTGCATGAGTACCCATGCTATGGTGGTAATGCTGGTATCTGATTTCAAAATAATTGGAGTATTTAAATATGGGAAATGAAGAATGGGTGGATTTGAAAAAAAATTAACTTCAATTTCTTGATTGCGTCAACTAAATAGATACTCTTACAAAATATCTTTATCCCAAATTCCATGATTGAATATATAATAACATTATTGGAAACTGTAAGAGTTCTATAATATAATATGTAGCTTAGAGATCCGACCCAGCCGATGGCAACAGTTTTGAGAATCTAATAGGCCAGTCTTGTCTCTCACCGTTTCAGTATATTCTACCTCAGAAGTCGGAGTGGGTTCGTCTGATGGCATCATCAGCATCAGTGTCAACAACTCAACTGACAGGCATCATCGGGTACTTCTGGCACACCATACAAGACAACTTGCAAGTCGTGTGCGAGGAAAATAAATGGTACATTTTATTGCCGTTGGCTCGCTACAATCAGTGAACAGTCGCTATTGAAACACACAACATAAAGCCACAGTATTATCTATCACGAGCTGCTAACCCCTATGCTAGCTTTCTACACAAATAAACACAAGAAACCCCATCGCTACTCTAACGAAGTGCACACTACAAGTCCTGTCCTCCCGTCTGACAATCTTTCATCCCGTGATCACACACCACGTAGATTGACCTTCACCTTGGTGCGTGTTACCTCACATGGCACGCTGATGGCAGACGTGGTACGTTGAGTGTATACTCAACTCCTCTGTGGCTACCACGAGGCGTGATGTTATCGTGATTAGAGTGCTAACTCTCTGAACATCGCCTGCGTGTCTCATGAAGGAATGGTTAACCCATCTCCCATTACCTCATCACCCCTGCCCTTACCTCGGGCACCGTATCACCTCCTGGCCTCTTTAAGATTGACTGCTCTTCCTGGCGGAGGGGATGCGGTCGAGTCTTTGACACACACCCACCCCTCCTGTGTTGCGTCATCAACTTTCACTCATTGGTTGTGACGCAAGAGGTTCCTAAAAAATTAGTGTCTCTAATTTTTGTCAAAGACTCTAGACAACCTGGCTTTGGGCACTCTAATAGACTTCTACTGACTGTTGTCACAGTGTAGCAAAACTTTACTTGGCTACTGGCAATCGCCACAAACTTGACTGGTTGGCGTGAGCCCTTTCTCACATGCTATATTATATTTATTAGAGGTATGTCTGAACCGGACCGTTGTCTTATAAGACCTGCCCTCACATAGTAAATTAACTTACTACCCATACAAAGTTGACTTTCTTAGGGTCAACACATGAATTGCTTCATGTCCCCCATATAATATTTAACAACCATTATACAAGAGTGTGTGCGACAGGCTTTACCTACATCGCTTCCGCGTGTAAAGTATTATTTCACTGTTAAGTTAGTTTTTCGTTGTCTATTGTGTCCCCTGACCTGAAGTTATCTCCCTTTGATCTAGAAAAAGTGTATGTAATTTATATGTTTGTTTTTCTGGTTGTTTGTGTGTTTGGATGTAATTAATCTACTAATCTAACTTCTAATCTATGTTTCTAATTACTATGTGTATTTATGTTAGTTTTTTAAGTGTCATAATTTGGTTAAATGTGGCCATAAATAGGTGTATAACACTCATTCGTGACTACATTCCCTTGTTATGAAACTCAAAATACTTTAATCTAAGTTGTAAACTATATTACCGACAACACAGTCACATTAGCACATTTTCAATAACGAAAACCAACATTAACACAGACAAATATTAAAAGTCGAGCCAGACAGCAGAAGAATTCGCTGACTGATGTCACTCTCTCCCGTCTATTTTCCCTTCGCCCTCGCTTTCACACTTCTGTCACACTCCTTTCACCCTTAATTCTGTCACACATCTTTTATCCTTCCACACTAATTCTTCCGATTAATTAAAAACCTTGGAGTGACACTGTACAGGTTTGGCTCAGTTTAAGCTAGTTGAGCCCCATGACTGTGCGAAAGTCGCTGCACGAGTCATGTATTTACAGTATATTTACATTGATGAGAAAGGGTTGATGGTTTGCCCCCCTTGATCTTATCACACTATATTATACTAACATAAAACTCTATATTCTAACATACTAATCCTAATTCTATAATTAAGTATTTAATGTGTTCCCTAAATTTATTACATTTGTTATGTTAATTATATGATATGTTTATATTACTTCTTATTTTTCTCTAATCTAAGGGATGTAATCTAACTATTTAAATGTAATTGTTGTGATGTGAGTTATGTACCTTAATTACATGGATGATGTGAACACAACTTATGTACTTTTCTAAATACTATGCTAAATAATGTTTTTAAATGCACAAAGGAATTATATGAGTGATGTTCTTAATCTAAATGGTGTAAATGATGTATGTTACCTTATCTACTCTTTTTAATCTATTATGATGTCAAATGATGATACTAATAAATGGTAATATTTGAAAGATGGTATGGTTTCATTAAGATGGAATAAACTAAACTAAAATGAAACTAAGTGAAATATAACAATCTAAATGGTACTAATGCTATCAATACTTTAATTTAGCTTATAATTAACTATTTTTACGTCTAAATTAATATTCTAATTTAATTCTAATGGGTTAATTACTGTACTAACTACAATTAAAATAAATGAGAACTATTATATTTCCTAACTTACATCTAATTTATCACTATCTTAAAATATTATATTACATATCACAATAAGTTTATATACATGGTATTCGGTTTCCACAGGTTAGTAGTTGCCTTCATGTATGTATAATGGTTGTATAGGCATAATCTATCTACACACTTTGCCTGGGTATCTGAAATACATTGCACAGTCATCATAGTGTTTTATTGGTAGTGCACGTGTAGAGATCGCTGGTGTCGTAGCTCAGTCTTTTCGTGTCTGTAATTAAGCACTGTTCTGACACTGTTTTTTTTGCGCTTCACACAAATGATACACCGGAATGGAGCTTAGTTAGTAATGAGCTGTCCTTCACACGGTGATATCTACGTTTTGCAGCACAGTTCTTCACTTGATGTCTACGGACACATGATAGTTCATTGTTCTTGGTACATGATTAAGCACATCATGTCTATGTATATGTAACCTATTTTACATAGAATAATATAATATATTTATGTACTACCTATCACTCTACGTTTATATGTGGGATTTCAGGTATTTCTACCCCAGATAGTAAAATTAGTGACCACCTGTATATCCGGTCATTTCGATGCATACCACTCTGTATGACCGTGATCGGGGAGTTGTCGGTCTGGACACTGCAGTGAACATCCGTCAGAATTAGATGGAGCTTTCTCACCGTATAGATGACGCTTAGGGTTGCAACTGTGATATGGAATTTCTGGACTCAGCAGGTGTGATCTTACGGCTCACGTAGCAAATCGGATGGAAGATGCCCTCAAAAATTTGGCCTAGTACTGATGGCATCTGTCCTAGAATAATAAACGAGCCTAGGATTAGGCAAGCGGAGGATTGGAATATTACAAAAAAGGATTTTCATTTTTGACAGTGCAGAAATTAATAATGCATCTTTGACATTTTATTTTTACAGATGCTTTTAAAACATTGGAATATAGAATTATAATTTCTGAGTAATTTACTAATCCCAAAAGGCTTCTGACCTTCTTCTTTCTAGTAGACATGGTCAGATTCATAATTTTAGTACTAATTTTCTGGTCAGTCTTTAGTTGATCTTGAGAAATGACATGACCCAAAAATGAATTTCTTTTAGGCCTAATTCGGCTTTGCTCGGTTTGACAGTGAGACCGAAGAGTCGCAACCTATGAAAGACATAACTTAGTTTCAGTAAGTGTGTTGTCCAGTCATCAGTCTTCTGATATATTTATGCGTATTCTGTAAGTTCACTAAATGTATGCACATTGTCGGATCTGCCAGTCTCACTCACTGGTGTAGTTGCGTTGTGTATGTCTGTCGTCTGATCACTAGATGTTGTGCACTGTGTTCGTCTGTCTCTACTTCTGTGTCTTGTCTTGAAAAGTAAGGTTTCACCCTGTTGACATGGAATGTCTTTAATTGTCAGTTTATCGACATTCCATAGTCAACATTGGAAATGTCACGTAACACCTTGAATGGTCCTTGCCATTTTGCTTGTCTGGAAGTAACCGACGCATGTTTTGATCTGGTTTTCCATTGATTGTTCAAGCACCCTTGTTTGTGTATTGGTAAATTTGACCCTCCCTCTCACAGGTCTAGAAGCCAGAGTAGAAGGTAGTACTTCAACTGTAGGATGTCTACCCTTAAACTTATGTACTAATTGTTGACAGACATTACAAGAAAATACATTACGACAAAATAATTTTATATCATTCCAAAACTCTGGCCAATGAACATGAGCCTGGAATCTAGGCCTGGTTTTGTCTTTTGCCAGGTGCCCAGCAAGCGGTGACTCATGTGCAGGTTTTTGCACAGTTAAGCTGTGTTGTACAGGTTTCACCGTTTGCTGATTCTCATGGTTCTCAGATGTAAAATATCTCGTAAGAAAGCCATTATTAGGTTTAAGGAACCATGAGGCATTTTTGGTCACTTTAGATCTTTCTTTCATTAATTTTAAATATGGAGACACACTAGGATCAGCTTTCTGCTGTTCTATAAATTTCTGTCTGCTGGTATCATCTGTGCCAGTTGGAGAAAGCCACAGTCGTCTCTCATTTTGTAGTGTGTCTTGATGTTTTACACTGTCTGCTCTTGTTGTTGCATTAGCTGCATTCAATTTCTCCCAGGCAACTATTTCCTCACTAGTACATTGTTTCAGTTGAGGTAAGCACCCCAAAATTAAATCAGTACAAGGGTTGTTAAGTATTGCACAAGTAAAGGTACCGGAAAGAAAAGGAGAATCAATACGGGCTTTTGCCAAAGGGTAAATTTCAACGTTACCCGAAAAGGTTCGGCATTTCACAGTGTCACCTGTGTAATCACCCGGACTCACTAGTTCTTTTCGAAGACCAATAAGGGTGCTGCCGCTATCCAGCAAACATTGGCATGGTACATCATTGACCATTGCATTGTGGAACACCAAACTGCCTCTGGAGGCTAATGCTGCATTCCCGTTCTCGGATGAGAATGGTACTGTATGTCCACATTCCAGTCTTCCGTCTGTATGAAATTGCTGACAATGTCCACAATTGTCAAAGCTTAACACATCGTTCACACAACACACATCTTCAGACTCCTTGAAAGGTAATACATTTTCACCTTCACACTCATTCTCACTACCACTATCTGACGAGGTGTCAATCAAAATAGCATTATTGGTTTTTAAACGTTGGCGGCCAAGGCACTTATTAGAATAATGGCCAAAGCTGGAACAAAAAAAACATTTGATTGCACGCCTGTATGCAGATCTTTTGCTTTGCTGCTTGTTGATAACATTTTCAAGATGCGCCGGATAATTCGGCGATTTGTCGCACATCGAATAAGTGTCGTGCATAAGTTGACAATACATGCATTTGGACACTTTCCTGTCTTTCTTGTCATACTTCTGAAAAGGTTTTCTGTTACTCTGATAGTTTTTTGGTTGGTCTTTCACAAAGGAAACTATCTCAGAGTCATTTAAAGTTTTAAAAATATGTCTGTTGGAAGAAAAATATGCTGAACCTTTTTTCTCAAATTGCTGGATGTTCTCAATGTCTGCCTGCTGTAAAAATTTAGCAAAAGGAGAAGGTATGGTGGATATTACCTTATCCATAGCTATTCAGTTATTTAATCTATCAAAGTCTTTTCCTATGTTAGCTGCTTTAAGCCACCTGTCTAGTACACTCTGTACATTTGAAACATAATCAATAAAGGTTTCACTAGGTTTAGGTTTTAGATTTGAGAATTGAACCTGATACCCAGGGGCATCAAGTAAAAAGTGCTGCATAATCCTATCATGGATGTATTGATAGTTAGATCTAAGGTCAATTGGTATAGATTCTATTACTTTAAGGGGCTCACCACTCAGATTCTTCATATAAATAGGAGCCCACATCTCTAAAGGAACTTGGTGATATTTAAATTGATACTCTACATTCTCTGTCCAGGCAGATATGGAGTCCTCTTTACAATATGGTTTGATAATATTTTTGTATTTGTTGAACTTATTTTCCTCTTGTTGACTTCTTAGTTTAGTGGCAGAGATTTCTGCGTGTGAGTCTACATCCATCTCTTTCATCTTCAACTGTGTCTCTGATTCTACTTGTATTTGTTTTTCCTTAACTCTTGCCATTTCATCTATTTCTTTTTGCTTTAATTCTCTCTCCTGATCTAATGTCTTCTGTTTTAATTCTAGTTCTTTCTGTTTAATTTCCTTATCTTGTTGTAACTGTTGTTGCTTAATTTCCTTATCTTGTTGTAACTGTTGTTGCTTAATTTCATTATCATGTTCTAATTGTTGTTGTTTTGTTTCTATTTCTTTTTGCTTTAAATCTAATTCCTTTTGTTTATTTATCTCAGCTAGTTGTATCTGATGTTGTCTATCCTGTTCTTTTTCTCGTGCGCGTTCGTCTCTCTCCGCATTCTCTTTTCGTGTTTGTTCCTCTTTTGCTTCTTTAAATTTCTGATCTGCATATTGTTGTAGCTCTTTTCCTGTGTATTTTAGATCTTTACCTGCTTTTATAAAATCAGATAACGTAGCCATGCTGTTTAGTACTTTAGCTAGCGTTGATCTGGACTACTTTGTTTATTTAGCTATGTCTCTATGATGTTTTATATTTGTTCTTTGTTACGGAATATTAATTTTATTTCCAGTTTATATGTTGCACAAAATTTCAATGTTGGAAAATCAGAGCACAAAAATATGATAGTGTATCACAAGCTGAAAAAGAGATGCACTATTAATCACAATGCATGCCAAAAATATAGGTATACTCAACTTAATGTTCCCGAGAATCAGGGAACGGAACTCCGTTGACACAGGTCACCTTGTTTGGTACTTTGGGGTGGAGACACGTTTCGTACGTAGGACACTATATTTGGCACATCGGCGTATGTACTCAGCTGTTGTTTGCCCTCTGATATGTAGGGCAGTAGTAAACACGCTCACTGCACGATATGATTTACTCGACAACTAAGGACAATGACTTAGACAATGACAGACTCACGAACAACTAGAACATGTATTAATTAAATTTAATGTCACTGTCCTGTCTTTGTTCTAAACAGTAATTGCCTTTCGTTACTAACCTAGTTAATTTCTGTAAGCGTTGTGCAGCCAAGTCTCGTATGCTAGGCCGAAAATAGTTCCA